>JAWWLZ010000001.1:54288160-54299047 GCA_035041345.1 Poliocrania exsul | reverse complement strand
TCCCGCCTCCATCCCATGCCCAAGTTGCCCATCCCCGCCTCCCATCACATGCCCAGCCCTCGGCAGCCTCCAAGGCTGCATCACTTTTCCCTCTTTTAAGTCCTCCCACCTTTTCACCCTCCTCCGTCTCCTCTCCGCGTCCAGTTTCTCACCCTCTCCGCCACCTCCCGCAACCCATGGCGGGTCCGCCAGGCCAGACCCGGCTCCGGCTCCGAATCCCGCTCCCGGGTCCCGGTCCCGCTCCCAGTCCGCGCATCCCCGCGCAGCCTCCACCGCCCCGCGCCCCGTCGGTGACTCGACAGCGCCACCCGCTGTGCGGCCGCCGCCAGGGCGCCCCCGCGCCCCGCCGGGAGCCATGTGGGGACACGGCGAGACCTAAAGGCGCACTGGGCTGCGGCGCTCCGCCCTCCCTCCGCGGCAAGGCCGAGGTGAGGATGCCTAATAGACACCGATGCCCCCTAGTCCTCCACCCTGGGCTCTGGGCCCGACTCCGGAGCCCGGCGCAGACGACACCGGTGGGACTCCTGGAGGACACGTCGGGCTCGCTCACCAGCTCTTGTTGGTTTTCTTCTGGGGCAAACAAGGTTGCAGCAGACGCTGAAGTTACACACCCTCACATACAGTGCTGTGAGCTGGCAGCAGAGTGAAAAGTTGGTAATACTAAACCCGAGTAATCCAGTGTCATCCCAGGTTGGCACACACGCAGATTCTGGGACCCTTCCTGGGTTGTCTATTCCCTTCCAGAGGCTGAGCCCAACATGGCCTTGTCTTGCCCATAGGAGGGATCACCAGGGGTGCTGCCAGCTGAGGTACCCTCTGTCTGGGCCCACCGAATGGGCAGCAGCTGGTAGCTGTCATCCCTGCGTGCCACAACTCCTCCTCTGCAGAGCAGCCGTGCGAGCCCGTGTGGCACTGAATAGCACAAGGATGCTCGTTCAGGGAATACTGTCTGTCCTGTGTACCCAGGGGAGCAGGAGCCTTCAGAAAGAGTCTGGAAATTAAAACCTCTCACATTATGCCTGTGCAAAAGGGAGTTTATCGAAGGGCTGGCAGAGAACTGTACCCTGACAACTTTTGCTTCCCATTGCGTGTTTGATGTCACTGCCATAACAGTGCTCCTTGCACTCTAAGCTAAAAGAGAAACCAGAACATTCTGTGGTGCAATGGAATTATAAAATCAGTTTTCCTAGAGAAGTTTTGGGTTCTTTTCATGACATTTTCATAGTACATGTAAAATTGCACATAACTAAACAGAAATTTAGAGACCTCTGAACTGTCTGGAGAGGCTTAAAGTGACAATCACTTCTAAGCAATGAGATATTCAGCCTAAAATTGTTAAAAATTACCAATTTCTAGCTGTGATGGTCTGTCAGATACTGCACGTTTAGCCTGACACCAAGTATTTGAAGTTAGCTATGAAAGAAACACAGTTTAATGTTTGACAAACAAGCAGCTGTGCTTGTTTAAATCTGGTCAGGAATTCAGAAGGCTAAAGTCATCTCAGAATAGGGATTCATAAGTGCAGGTGTGCTCCTCAGAGGTGAATGACAGGTGAAATGTATTACAGGAAAAGGTTACCTAGATGGTAGGACTGGTCAGAGCAAAAACTAACACCTTCTGTAAAAAGGTGTACCAGGCTTCTTTTCTTATTTAAATCTCAAACTATTTCAAGCAGCTAAAATAAAATGCAGGGCAGTTAGCATAAGAATTATTTAGGAAAAAATATCTACTGAAAAATCATTAACTTTACTCTTAATTTATTTTTTCAGTCTTGAAATTTCATCTTAGATTTTGGAAACAAAATTCAAGTGGTGCTACACATGCAATGAAAAGGGTGTATGTTTTGTTGCATTACTATGTAAGTTTCTGATTTTTCTGGACTACTTTGCCTTATTTGTTAGCCTAAGCTTCATGTGCAGAGTATAAGAGGAAAATACTTTTATCAGATAGAATTGTTGATACATTCATGCTAAGGGTTTCTTTGCCAGTTCAGCTTCTTATTCACTAATTCCTTGATGTAGCAAGTGCATCTTCTGTTTGAAATCTTGTATACTGGTGAGAAACATCCTGATCCTTTAGCTGCTACTGTAGGAAGACTCAGTTAAAACAACAGAGTATGTGTTCAAGCAAGAACTGCTCACATGAGTAAGGATTTGAGTCATCCAAGCCCCAAAAGGACTGGTAAGGAGGAGGAAGCTGTTTTATCAAATGCCTGGTAGCGGGAGATGTAAATACATAACCTAGGCAAACAGGCTGATTCTGCAGACCATATGCATGGCAGTTGTGCTAAAGTGTGTTATTTGGAAAGCACAACAGAAAAGATGCATACAGAGAGCTCTAAATCAAAGATCACGGAATTACAGAACATGCTGAATTGGAAGGGATCCACAAGGATCATTGAGTCCAACCCTTATCCCTGCCAGAACCATCCCCAACAGTCACACCCTGTGCCCAAGAGTATTGTCCAAAATGCGTCTTGAACTGTCAGGCTGATGCTGTGACCACTTCCATGAGGAGCCTGTTGCAGTGCCCAGCCACCCTCTGGCTGAAGAACCTCCTTGTAATATCCAGCCAAAACCTCTACTGACACAACTTCAGGCCGTTCCCTTGGGTCCTATCGCTGGTCATCACAGAGAAGAGATCAGTGCCTGCCCCTCCTCTTCCCCTCATGAGGAACTTGTAGACCACAATAAGGTCTCCCCTCAGTCTCCTCTTCTCCAGGCTGAACAGAACAAGTGCCCTCAGCTGCTCCTCATTCAGCTTCGCCTCAAGGCCCTTCACCATCTTTATTGCCCTCCTTTGGACACTCTAATAATAGCTTAGATGCTCTGGTGCAGGATGTTGGGTGGGTATATGGAATCACAGAGGTGCAAGCAGTGTTCGTTCTCCTTATAAACCCCAAGTGGATTATCTTAGCATAAAAAACTGAGTTTTTTTAGTTGTGGCAGCAGTGTGTGTGGTGCATGAGCTGATGACATAGTCACCATTGAGAGAGGGCAGCTACTTCTGGGCAGTCCCCTTACACCATCTTTGCTTAATGTGTCAAAGGCAGAAAGGCAGAATTTAGACTATTCTCTCTGATGCTCTGATTTTCATCTGCTGCATAGCAAACACAATACACTGCAGAGAGCAGCTTGCACCCTGTCTTGACCAGGCTGCTCACCCTGGTGAGGGACTGCCAGCCTGCTGAAGCCATGAGGCTGGATGAGTTGTGAATCTCCAAGCCAGGGCATGGTGGAGGCTCATATCTTCTACTACACTTCATCTTAAGGTATGATGAAACAGGACCTTGATTTGCAAACATGCCAAGGGGTAACTTGATATAAATGTGCAGCTGCACAGTTCTCCTGAAAGGGGGTGAGTTGCACATTTTGCAATTAGGGTGAGCTAATTGTATGTGCACAGGCAGTTGCCACAGTTCAGCTGATGGGTGGTAACTTATTAAACCACAGTAATGCGAGCACTTTGAGTCATGAAACCATACCCAAAGTGTTTGCAGACTCAGGGCCTGAGAACCCATTGCCCTCACTTTCCGTTGCACCGTCATCTCTAGGACAAGGAGAGGAATTGAAAACCTGTGCTGTATAGTCTGATGCAAGATGAAGTTTCCCAAGGGATTCTTAAATTTCTAGCCAGAATTTAAAAGAATTTAACAATGTTTTCTTTTTAAATGACCTTGAATCAAAATACTCGTTTTAAGTGGGAATGTTTGGGAAAGAATGAGTTCTGGAAATTTTCAGCATAAACACTAATTCTTGTTAAAAAAAAAACCCAAACAGCGTGTGTTCAGAAGCCCTAAATTTTCAATAAGTTTCTGGGCCTTGTGTTTCTTACCTGCTAGGGATCTCTGCAGGTCTAGAGCCATCCAGAAGGGAACCTGTCCCATGTGATGGAACTGTGGGTGAACTTGCTAGTTTCTTAAAAGCTTGAAAAGAAAGCAACCTGCCAAATGCCTTTATGCCTTTGTTATTGGTCATTGGTTTTCTGTACACATGCATGTGATTGGGCAAACATAGTTGAAATCAGCTGGGAATTTCTTTGATTGTTTTCTATTTTTCAGCATCTTCCTGATGCCACCAATCCTGTTAGCAACAATGATGAGGTGAGCGTTGATCTGGACAGCACAGCTCAGATTCTGTTCCTGGAGATGTCAATGGGATCTTGCTCTCCATCTTCAGACCAGGGTTTCAGCACACCGAGCTGCATACAAGTGAAGGGTACAGAGAGTCTTTGGGGAAGCTTTTCTTTTAAATGACTTTTAAAAGAAACAGGAATAAAACCATTTGTGCTCCAGGCTAATGAATTTCTGAAGGAACTGCAACACAGACCCTGTAATATGGTGTTTCTATGTGAGAGCAGATTGAGTGAACTAATAGAAACAACTGCAGAGAGCCAGGGAGTGACCTGCCTAAATGGTGGGAAATAACAAACAGCCCCTTGCAGCCAGGACGACAGGGGGCTGAGCTCCAGTGTGTGGCTGTCACACCAAAGTGTGTGGGGGTGGTGGCACCACTTTGTGCTCTGTAAAGCGGGGAGATCTCAGGGCTGCAGCTGCAGCTGCCTTCTCCCAGGTTTCCTCCCCTGGCCTCTCTGCTGCCCACGTGTCTCTCCTCAGAGAGGATATCATTAGAAAAATAGCCAAAAGACTAATTTCATAGGACTTTTTCAGGTTTCTGTCCCTTTGCTGTGAAAGATGCTACCAATGACAGTAGATACACATTCACTACTACCTGTGTAGGAATGCGTATAACACCTTCTGTGCATTCCCTCTGTTTATTTACCGTCTGCTGTTATGTTCAGCGTTGCCCTGGAGATGACAACATTTCAGAAAACACCACAGTGTTCTGCTCCCAATAGAGCCCTTTTCCCTCTTCCCTTGAGTCATGCTTAAAAGAAAAAGAGAAAGCAGATATCTGGTTCTGGCCTCACCTTCATGGTTTTTCTTCCCATTTCTAAATGAATCCTAAGCTAAGACATCCCATACAAAAAATCAACTTAGGGCAGTTGTCTGTATTCACTTTAAGAATCAGTGAATAAGTGTTTTGAGGTGGCCTTAATTATAGCTGTGAGAATGACACTATTGTAACATTTAAAGTGTGAACATTAAATATGGCAAATCAATCAGACTGTAGAACCACACTCGGAAAGTATTCAGCTGATGATGTTCATGATCACACATTAAAAATAAAAAAAAAAAATCACATGTGGAAATTCACTCCTCCAACCAATGGAAAGAGATACTTTTCTATCTCATAGTCTACAAAATCCCCTCACCTACTACCCAAATCACAGTTAAAAGGAGTTTAATTTATCCCTTTGAAAAAAAAAAAAGTTTTTACAAGCCGTTATTCCTGCTCAGCAATCACACAGACATTAAATCTTATTGCAAAAAGAGGGTAGGAATGCCTCTTCTCAGCATTACAGCTGCAGCTGTTTGACAGAAGTAAGTGACTTCATAAACCATCCTGATTTGGCAGTAGAAGAGCAGAGTTTTATGCTGTCTGCTGCACAGTCACAGGGGCTGAGAAAGCTCTGCAAAGCCATCTTCACAAATGTTTCACCTCAGTTTATAAATACCTATGTTTCACCATGTTAATGCCTGTTTGCCTTGCTTTCCATTCACCTCCACTGGATCATCTACCAAGACTTTTTATTGCTTTAAAGTGATTCATCCCACTGGACCCCCATATTTTTCTTCTTTTTTTTTTTCTTTTCTCAACAGAAGATAATGTATTTTTGCTTCTCCATTGGTTAGTTGGCTTATTATGGTAAAATTCAGTAAAGATCTAGTAAACTGTCTTTATTTGCAGCATATTCAGGTTCTATAACTTCTCATGAAAGAGTCTATACTTAAGCACACTATTTTCTCTGTCTCTCTCAAGTGTTCACTCCATAAAGAATTATTTGAAAACACATTTTCCTGAGCTGTGATGAAAATAAAGAGATTTCTGATGGTTGTCTTCTCAGCCTCCACATTTCCATGTTAATTTTGAAACTTAATATTTAAGATTGAATTCTTGTTCCTTCAGAGGAACCTCTGGAGACATTCCCAGCTCCCATTAACATGACTTAGGTATGAGTTTGATATGAGAAGATTATTCACTACTTTGCAGGAACACCATTTCCATTGGGAAATCTTCACTGATGTAAGGCCAGCAGGAGCTCTTGCTATAGTAAAATCTCCAGGATTCACCTTTCAAGATATCTGTTATTTTTATAGGACCATTACAGCTCATAGGTCTTGCTCATTCCTTGGGCAAGCAGCTGGCTGTTTCACATTGCATGGGGATTTTGCAAGATTTTGCTCAAAGCAGATCGAACGGGAATATAAGAATCTGAGGGAAAAACTGCCAAAGAACAAATGAGTTTCTCAATGACACTCTTCAAACACTGGTGAACTTCATGTAAGTCTTTCACAAATTGGCCCTCTCTGTGTAAAGCCCTAAGACTACAGATGTTTCTAAACTCAACGCTCCCTAAAAGAAGCAAAAAGAAGTGAATGAAAAACAATGCTCCCCAAGCATTCTAGGTATGATTTCCTAAGCAGAAATTTTGTAATCATGAATGTTCATCTCTGCTTTAGTGTGAAACATCTTCAGGTTTGAGTTAAAAGTTGAGTAACCATTAAATATGGCTGCAAGCTGTCTTGGCAGGAAGCCTTAGGTAGCAGTTGCACCTGCTCAATATTAAAGGGCACCTTCTTCCCCAGGCCTCAACAATTAATTTTTTTTTTTTTAATTTCTACAAGACAGACCTTTTGTATCTATCCTCAAGCAATTCAATTCCCTCTACCCCGTCAGGCAAGGGTAGTGTCTCAAGGAAATATTATTTCCGGAAGTCTCTGGAGAGATCCCAATGCCTCCTGAGGGGACTTTATGATAGCAGCCCTTGCTGTAGCATCACTTCCATGCAGTGTCCTGCATCTATGATGTGACTGGGATCACCAATGAGGTGTGTGACCTCGACAACTCTCCTGGTTGCACACCGTAAAAAATTATGACAGCTTCCCAGTCCCGCACAGGTGGCATGGTCTGCAGAATGAGAAGTGCTGCCCTAACACCTGCCTGTGATAGGGAAATGCTCTGCATGGGACAAATGCATTCCTTAATACAGTCACTCTAACACTGTATGTTGCAGCTCATGGAACCCCTTGTCTGTTGAGTTCAGAAAAAAAAGCCAAGTTCCCTAATAATTTGTAGTGCTGCTGGTGTAGGACTTTGCCTATGGCAGGGGTAGCCTTCTGTCTGCCATTGAACTAGGCCAGCATAGGTTTGTGAGTGTTCTGAAGGGATGCACCTGTACTGTGCACATTTATGCAAAGACTAAAGGAAAACATTCCCTTCTACCTCCCTCTGTTCCTACCTCTCCCTAGAAGAGCAGTAGGAGCAGATGGTAGAAGCAGAACTTTAACTTCCAGTGGTTCCCCAGCCTGGTTTACTCTAAGAAAGGGTGGTGTCAGCACAAAGGGAAAATCATCTCAGTCCTGGGAATGGGCATTTGGAGGAGAAGGCGGCGAGACATCTTTTTCTGACAGCAGAATCAGCCTCTGTCATCCTAAAATTTATGTGCAAGTGGGGTCTCAGTCTCAGCCTATGGGTTTGTGAGGTCTCATGCACAATGAATCCTCTAGGATAAGCTGTAGGAGATGGGGAAGCCTTCTCTTGTGGCATGCAGTACACACCAAGTTGTGGCACCTCTTACCTCCTCCACTTGATGCATTTTCTCTTTTAATTAGTAGCACTCTATGCTTTTAGCTGAGAAAAATTTGAGATTTACTGTTATTCTTAAAAGTGTGAAGGTTCAGGCTTATTGAGGGTTTCACCTTTATTATTAAAAGCAACAAATAAATCAGTTTTAAAAACTCCATTTCACCTAGACAATCCCAGGTTCATAATGGCAACAGCAAAAAGAACTCACAGTTGAAGGATTAAAGAGCAAGGTTAACATCAAAACCAGTGCTGAGTGACTGCCCCAGCCAGCATTTGTTATAGAAACTCTGAAACTAGACATCCAAAACCATTCTTGGGCCCTGCTGTACTGTATGATAGCAGTTGTAGGTCTGCTGTAGGCAAAATGTACTCACTGCTCTGGTACATCTCTATGTTGAAAAGCCAGGGAGTCCTGAGTCAGGAGGTTAGCTGAAAAGCAGCCTTTTTCACATATATTTCCAAAGTTTCCTTTTCCAAAAAGATTTTGATGTTTTGTTTGAAGGTCACCTTTCAAATCTGTTCTGTAAAGTTGCCTTAGATATAAAATCCTTACTCAAATATATTAAAAGGTCAAATAAATTGCACTAAGTAAACAAACTGGCTTTGCTAGCTTTTGCAGGTGTCCAGCACATGGGAGCATAAGGATACATGACAGAGAACAAAAACTTGACTTATTTATCTCCTTTCAGTAAAAATGGGCACTGACTAACTGAAGAAAAAGTTTCAGACTAAAAATTCTTTCCATTTTAGCTTCAGGAAATAGGGCCCTTTTGAGCTGAACTGATAGAGAGCAACAGCTCCTGTGGTCCTTCGCCATTAAAGAGACAGTAACAGAATATTTGCAGTAATTTGATTTTAAGTGTTTTCAATTGCAGGACAGAAGCAGATCCTCCCTGCAGCTTTCATTTGTCAAGATCCATATGTTTAGACAGATGAGTTAATAAAGAACCTCCCCCAGAATAAAAACAACATGGCCTACTAGTTTCAAGGCTAATTTATGGCTTAAAATTTTCCACTACCCTGGATCTGTTTCATGCAGTTGTCACTCAGTGGTAGGCTGAAGTTTCAGGATGTTTCTGATGGCCTAGCTTTTATTTTTGAACCTCAACATAAAATTGATATTATCCACCAAGTTGCTTTGCATTTACAAAGAGGTCACTTTTATAAAGGCTTCCTTAGAGAAGATACAAACTGCTTTCATCAATCTTTTATTTTATTCAGAGATGCCAACCTGACCCATCAAACAGATCCCTACAGCTGGCTGTTACAGACAGCTGCCTTTTTCTTCAGCACACTCAAATTTTAGATCCAGGCCTCCTGCCAACCCTCAACATTTTTTCTTAATCTCTATGTGTCCTGGTAGACAAAATTTCCACTGAGTGGCAGTGGTCGTGCCCTGGGCCAGGTGCTGGATGCGCTCCATGATTGGCGGGCCAAAATCTACGAGTCAGGGCTGGAGTGCCAGAGCTCCTAATGTCCATTCCTGGTAACTCAGTGCTTCCACCCGCACTGACCTATTTTATTTTTTTCCAGTATAAATTCTCAGGATAGCTCAACTTCTGGAGCAATAAAATAGTCATTTTAGAAAGTGACTCCTGTGGCATTCCTTGAGTACATGAAAGTCTAAGCTGAAACTCTTTCCCAGAGGCTCTGCATAAGGTCAGTGGGGAGCAATAGGAATCACAGAAACACAGATATGCCAAGTTGGAAGGGACCCACACAGACCATCAAGTCAAACTCCTGGCCCTGCACTAGACCTTCCAAAAGAGTTACACCATATGCCCCAGACCATTGTCCAGATGCTTCTGATCCAGCTTAGATGGCTGTTACAGAATGAATTGAATCTCCAGTGCCTCTGATAACCCTAAAGGGAACATGGTTTAAGCATCTCAGTCTTTGGGAAACATCCATGGGACAAATAGGCCCCACCTCAAGTCTGTACCCATCTCTCACCAGCTGTTCTCTAAAACAGTTGCATTTGGAAGATATTTCCTAAAACATGTACCACTGAGAATAGTTGTTAATAATTTCTTGTAAAGTTACTATTCCTATGTACAAAGGAAATCCCCTGAGCCCCTAGAGTTTTCTCTCATTCTGCAGTTTGCCACTGCAAAGCGTCTTCCTAACTCAGCAGGTGCAGATTCACGTGGAGTGTAGCACTATCATATTAATAAAATGGAATTGCCTGAGCATATTTCCTCTGAGCTTCCAGAAATATCTTGGAAGCAATTCCTCACTTGACAAACTTCAAATTGTGCATTTGTCAGTATTCAAAAAAACAGCCACACAAACGAGTATTGATGCTTACAACTTGCAAATAACTTTATGGAGGGTGAGGCAATTTTTTCCAGAATCACTCTTCATATTAATTACTTTTAAAAATGAACATTCAAAGCTATTAGGTCCAGAAACAACTTCATAATATCAGTGGCTGCAAAATGAAAAACGTGCATGTTGGCACATTTGTTTAATCTGTGGTAGCAAGCAGGGACTCTGCTGCTGTTTTATGTGCATTTTAATAAAAGCAATTTATCTTGTTTCTGCCACCCCTAAGCCATTATTTATTAATCAGTCATCGGATCTCCTGCACAAGGAAGAATGAGTTAGTTTGGTACCGAGAACCAACCTCTGATTTGTGGCAGGAAATCAGCAACCAGAAAACAAGCTTATAACTACTATTAGAAATGTCATCTAGAAACTGCCACTATTTTCATATTCCTCACTCAGAACAGGCAAATCCCCTGAGTGAAAAAACCTGGACTTATGCTATGCTGAGCAGCTGGAAGACGTGCCTGGCTGCACCAGCCCTCACTGATCTGCTCCTGAGGAGCAGGACATCTCCAGGTCTTTGGTTCACCTGTGGCCAAAGTCAGCAATGCCTGATGACATGCTGTTTTCTGGCCAGCAGTGAACTTGCAGTTTCTGTTTTGTTTCCCAGGAACAGGTCTCAATATATCAGGAAAACAAAGCCTGCATCTGGCATCACTGTGGGAAGGCTTTAGCAGAAACAATGCACTGCCCCTCTGCCTGCCTGCCAGCCTGCAAGAAGTCTGGCAGGGCTGTCTTCATGCCATCACTGTATGTATGTAAGGCCATACTTCGCAAATGCAGATTTGGGCAGGGCTCTCCCCACGTGGGTGTGCCCTTCCAGCCTGCACAGTGGATTTTTTAGGTGAGG
>JAWWLZ010000001.1:54260873-54288060 GCA_035041345.1 Poliocrania exsul | reverse complement strand
CACGGCCGAGCGAGCTTGGACAGTGACAGTGAAGTCCTCGGGACTGTCACAGCACCCAGTACTGACCGGGGCTGACCTTGCTGAGCATCCGAGATGTGACGGGATGGGATGCCATCACTAGAGTCGCAGTGTTGTTACACTCTCAAGACAAATTAAGTGCTACTGGGCTGCACTGCACTGTTTCACCCAGGTGGGAGATCCAGGGCAAGGGAAATAGAGTTGAATGTGCGAGTCTGTTGGTGCTGCTCCTTTTTTGTAGGAGTGCCAAGCTTGCTAACCTGACCTTCCTCTGAGCCAGGCAGAGCAGTGGCACCATAGCACAGGGCAGGAGAAACTTGCATGGTCAGAAGTTTTTTTAT
Organism: Poliocrania exsul; assembly: GCA_035041345.1. Classification (NCBI taxonomy): domain Eukaryota; kingdom Metazoa; phylum Chordata; class Aves; order Passeriformes; family Thamnophilidae; genus Poliocrania; species Poliocrania exsul. Next base: position 54,287,701 of record JAWWLZ010000001.1, on the reverse strand, counting down.
TATTCAACCCTGCCAATCTGGCACCTCTTAAGCACACTATTTTCTTTTCCCCCTTAAAGAAAATACCATGACTGTTTTGCAAATGGGATGGCTATTTTAACTTCTTAGCATGATTTATATTCCATTCCCCTCTGGCTGCCGTTGAGATTGGCCCAGTCCAACCTGCTACACATTTCTGATTTAGTACTGTCCTCACAACCCCTTAGTAACTTTAGCACAGGAGACAGAATGTTATCAAAAAGCTGGAGTAAAGCATAGCTGCACCTGAGCACAGCCAGGGCAAGCCGCACACTGCTATTTTGGGAAGCTTTTATACCTTGTATTTTTCCTTTTCAAATGCACCCATATTGCTGCTTAAAATACAGAATCTCTGTTTAAAAAAAAGGCTTTTCTGTTCAACTTGGCAGTGTGTAATTATAGGAGAGAGAAAACACGGACACTAATACAGGAGGCCTTTGTGGAGGCAGAAGGCACAAGGAGTTTGCTTGTGGGTGTGATGCCAGTAATCAACTGGTTATGCAGTGGGGTGATGTGCTCACTTGGGGCCTGGAATGGGGGAAAGAGGCCCCTTGCCCTTCCTCATCTCCCATCTGCCCTTTGGCTAAGCAGTCTCTACATTTGTATTCCAAAATCAGCAACAATACACGTGCTGTCAGTAGCAAAGGATTTGCTCCAAAGTCTTGCAAAGGTGTCATTTTTCAACAGAAATTAACAGCCCCCCTTTTAACTGCTGAGGACTAGCACTGTCTAATGGGCACTGGTGTGCTGCAGACAGTGCTGTTCCCTGTACCTACAGAGAATGTGTTCTCATTTCTTGAACCTATTTTTTCTTCAGGCCTATCTCTGTTTCGTTTGGGACTATTTTATAGAATGTTTTTTCTTAACCAGTTCACCTGGTAAATCAATACTGATACCATAAACCAATTAAGGGAAAACAAGGAATGATCTCAAAACAGGAAAGTCAGGGCTGTCAAGAAGGAACTGAAAGCGACATAAACAGTAGCAATAGATGAGAAGTATCAAATACTGACTGCTGGTATGAATGAGTGTCTCTGAGACATAAATCCAGAGTTTTACTTGAAAAATGATGAGGGGAGGGACATGCTATCAAAGGGTTTCCATTTTGAAGGGACTTTGCCCAAATCATTGGTTTAGGTTTTATTTTTAAGGGCTTGCTCACTGGAATTTATGAACAGCTTATAATATAAATGGATCCCTTGGAATCCAATTTACTTCAAAGTCAAATTCGCAGCAGTGAAACTAACTTGCAATTAAAGGCGTTGGTTACCTGTGACACGGGATCTGAGGAAACATAGTATAGAATTTATGTACCCTCATTGTAGAAGTAAAGGGACGGAAAGTCCCAGAGCTCAACAGGTCATGATAATGTGTTTTCAGTGAAAAAAAAGGACCTGACTTAGCTTCAAGTAGAATAGGAAAATCAGAAAGCAAAGGAAACTGTATTCCCAGTGGTAACTAAACACATGCTTTCATATAAGTAGATATTAAAGTAGTTCTGGGAAAGAAGAGGAAGAAAATAAAACTTTCATTGAGATGGCTATATTTCATCAAGCTAGCAAAAACCAAGTCATTAGCCTTGTTTATCTTAAATTGCGAGCAATAAAGACGTTTTATTGGAAAATTGGAATTGCAGATGCCCAACCTGTCACTGTTCTCTCATTTTTAATAACAATGTTAAGTATTTAATTTGTTAACACTCTTCTTTTAGTTTCCCGTATCATCTCTTCCACCTCAGCATATGTTTATGTCTAGTGAACCCTCAGATGATGTTCCTAGAGACTGAGAATATTTGTATCCAAATGTTTAAAGGTTGCTTCTGATTCTTGGTGACTGAGTTTATGAGTGAATTTTATCTTGATTTGAGACAGCTTGGATTTCATTTTTAAAAAGTAATGAAAAATCAAAAAGCTGGACTCAGTGCACATGAAAACACTGTCTTGCAATATGTCAAATTCATCACTAAGATACTGAGAAACCAGAAGATATAGCAAAATTTCATTCACAATATTTATCCACCAGATGAGACTTTAAAGTGATTATTGCTTTGCTGCTTCAGGATACCCCAGTTTCCCACATTGCACTGGTCTGTGCTGGGAAGTCTGGCATAGAAGAAAAAGCAGATTCTAGTTTTAGCTCACCTGGCCCAGCAATTGGTGTTTACTACTAATGGGGTTTCTGTCCCATGGACTTTTGGTACTAAAAATTGGATAAGAACTGCCATCTTGTTCTACATGGTATCCCTAGAGCCATCATAAGGTAAAGACCTTTTGGACAATGCTGAAGTAAGTTGACTGGAAACAGGACATAAGAGATGTATTGGATTTGAACAACTAAACCCATGAATTGGAAGCCCAAACTTAGGCTTTTTCTTAGAATTCTTCGTCTGGTAATATGCATGACAATTGTATTTATTGGGAAATAGAGAATTTTTCCAGCTATATATTCATTTGGCCTCAAATGCTGGTTATATGCTGGTTATATGTGGTTATATGTGTCAGTTTGGAACAGCTGTGAGCTCTATCAGTCAGTTAGGTTTCACTTGCAGGTTACTGGTCATCTTTGCATCTTGTGTTGAGTTTTTGCCTCCGTGAGAACTGGAGAATAGCTTCATACTTTTAAGACTTTACATGTATTTCTAGAAATTTAGACATATGAAGCTGGCTTCTGTAAAAGTTCTAAATAATCTTTCCAGGCAACTCAGCATGTCATTAAGCCTTCATTCTGCCAAAAAGTGTTTTTATCCCCAGAACCCCTGTGACGCAACTACACTGAACTGTCAGTAGCTTTCTGTTTTGCAGACTTTACACCTAAATTACTTAACTAAAAATTAAAGTAAATGAAACTCTTCCATTCCACACAGCAAAACCCAGTGTATGCAAGTACGGATGAAGTCCACTACCCTTCTGCCAGAAACCCAAGATCAGTGTACATCTGTTTCTCTCTTACTTTTGGATGCTGCTGTAGGAGAGGGAACAGGAGATGTTCTACATGTAGAAGACAGGAAGTTGTTTCTACTAGTTGGAACATCTTGCTGCACAGAGCCATCTCTTGAAGTGTCTCACATCTAGCCAGCCTTGGTTGGGCCAGCCTGCCTGGCGTTGGCTCAACTGCACTGAGAGATAGGTCTCCGGTCTCTTCTCCTTCCTTAGGACTTTTCTCTTCCTGAGTCTTGCCATACTCAGACACCTCCAATTCCTTTCCTGTGCTGTGCCAAGCTGGGCCAAATCTGCTGGTGCTGGAGGTTTGGGTGTGGGAAAGCTGTGAGGGGCTGTGGGGAAGCTGGGGGGCTGCAGCAGCCCAGAGGATGTGGAGAACCTCTGCCTGGTGCCCAACAGACACAAGCAGAGCACCAAAACTGACCATCAGCCTTCCCTAGTGTGGCCCCTTGTCTCCTTCCCTCCTATCTCTGCCCTGTGGTGGGTAGCCACCTGCCCCTGCCCCCCCTGCCTCTCCAGCACCCCCGGGTGCTTCAGCAGATTGATACCTGTGAGTCTCTGCAGGAACAGGCAGGTGAGCTCAAAGCTTGGGGCTGCTGAGCCTTTTGCACGAGGCGGTGTAAATCCTGCCGTGGTCCCTCCTGGGAGTGGGCTTGCCATGGCTGGCCCAGTCAAGGGGTGGGGTTAGCCCTCTGGAGGCTGCATTGTAAAGCTCGGTGCTGAAGGATTTTGCAATGTGTTTCAATGTGTAATTTAAAAGGAGAGCAAGGGCCAGGAGCAAAGCCTTTCATTACAGACCCCTCCCAGTTTTGGAGGTGTTCAGGATGGATCTGGTTGATTCTCCTGCATCCTGTGCCAAATGCCTCTTAGTGACACCCACATGGAGAGGCAGAGACCCCTGGAAATACCCACATGGGTCCAGCCATCAGGGTTTCCACCAGAAAGCTGAGGCTGCTGGTAAGTCATAACTACTCAGCCTACCTTCAGTTTTATTACTATTATTACTATTATTCACAACCCCAAAATGCATCAAATGCATCCAAAGCTGTCAAGCTGAGAGTACCACGTTTGGAGCATGGAAAAAAAAATCTTGAGTAGGAAAACAGTGGGTTGGAAATGGGAAGGCTGAATGAGCCCCACCTGAAATAACTCAAAAAAAAAAAAGGTATTTTTGGCTTTAGCAAGTCAGCCAGAAGGATCCTATATGTTTTTGTATATAGTTCCCAGAGGACTTAGAACTGTAAGATTTGATGCTAAACCTATTTCTGTGCTGTGAAACCAGGGACAGCTGTACAAATATTTGCTGTTTTTAATTAAACCTAACATTGCTACTTCCTTCATTTAAGTTAGGTCAAAGGACTGGCAATTTTATGCTTTGATAGATGAAGAAAAACAGTTGTGGGTGTTGTGTTTTAGAAATATGTTATAAAATAAGAAGTCTGAGGGAAAAGGCCTCAGAGGCTATAATAGCTCTACTCTTGTGCTTTCTTCTCAGAGATGTTTTCCTTGTCAAATATTTTGCCTTATCCATATAGCAACTGTTTCTACTGTAATTCTGCTCATTATTTTTCCTTGAAAAACTTTTATATAAACTTTTCACATGCTCCCTAGTTAAACTTAAGGCAACATTCTCTCAGCTTTGTGTTCTTCATAAATGTAGATAAAACTGCTTTGTTAGGGGGAAATGAGGAGGGACATGTCAGGTTCCACTCTCTTTAGACACCTAGTACATTGCTTCTGTCACTTGGCAGAGTATCACAGCAATTCGTGCTGGAGAAGTGCTGGTCTTTCTCCTGCAAGAAGGGCTTTACTGTCACTGTCTCTTCTAAACTCTGGACCAGATGATAAACAATCAGTTCAAAGACTGATTTTTTGGTTACAAAGCAAAGACCAAAGAGCATTGAGCTGGAACTAGCAGGAGAAAGTTCTCACTTCAGCTCCATGGCTGGTCTGATGCTTGTCCTGGGGCAAGTCCCTCAGTCTTCCACTATGGCAAATGAAGGTAATGATGTTGACTCCCACAGTGATGTGTTTTAGAACCTGTACAGTAAAAATGTCAGGTATTAGAATCTATTGGGCTTTTAGAGGAGGGAAAAGATGACTTAGAATTAAACAGGACTTTCCCGCAAGTTATCTTTTTGTCGAAAATTTTGGATTAATGAACATGCATTGTCTGTTGGAGAACATCCATTTTCATATTTTTTTTGTTTAAGAATCAAGGAAAATGTTTAGAAAATCAGAATAATGCATTTAAACACCTAAGTATGTATTTTAGGGTTTTAATGCAATTTTTTTTTCAGCTTGCTTTTAAGTCAAGGTACAGAGAAAAGGCACCAAAGTGGCCTAAAATGAGTTTTTTGCTTGTGTTGGTCCATATTTTTTGTTTTGTATTGCTTTAGATTTTGATTTAGACAAATTTTTGATATTTCAAACTTTCATCCCAGTAAAAACCCTCAGATTTTTGGTAGAAAACAAAAAGCATCATTTCTCCCCCTAAGCTACATATAATGAAAAGAAATGAGAGATTGTCCCTTCTACCTAGTTTTTTATTTCTGCTTTAAAATCACATCTCGCTGTGCTAAATTAAATCATAAGATTTAAAGACCTTCAGTATGTTCTCAGTAAAGCTCATTGTTACTATTATCAATGTTAGCATTATACTGCTACTACTAGCAATTTTACTGTTGCTGTTGTTGTGATGCTGAGTATTAGTATTGGTTTTAGAAGAAAAAAGCATTTAAACCTCATCCATCAGTTAATAGATACCTGCCAGCAGATAGACATCTGTTCCTTCCTATATCAGACTTGCCTGGCATAAGTGCAGGACTTGTGCTAGGCACTCAAATCAAACTGCAAATGTGGTAAAATAGTGAAGAATGGGTACAGGAACATGGAGAAGGATGCACAGATTTGCAGTTTATCTGCTTGACCACTTTCTAAGTGCTGGAAGTATGGCCTTCCTAGATAGTCGGGGGTTTTGGGCTGGATTAACATTTTATAATACTTTTTTTAATAAAGAAACATAAAAATCTTCAAACCATCTAGGCAAACCCTCCAAATGTAAAAAATGAGAAGTAGACGTACATCTTTATTTCCAACATCTGCGTTCCTATCTGCGCATTGTTCATCTATGTCCTAAGTGGAGTCCTGCAGATATTGAGCCATCTGTCAAGTAGAGAGAAAACCAAGAAGAGATATATCATTACTTATTGCTTAAAAAAGTCATGCTGTGACATCTATCTTTGTTACTACTCTCATCTCATAATGAAAACCTTTGCAGAATGGGTCTGTTAACTGTTTTTAGCAGGGTTCGTTTATCCATAAACTCAGAGATTCTCTTCCTGACACTGCTGCTGTCCCGTCTGCTTTTGCCGAGCATGTCTGAAGGGGCACAAATGGACCTAAGAGTTCTTGCCCCCCCTCCAGGGCGTATAAGGAAAAGCCAAGTTTGTCCCTGCTGTACTTGTGCTGTAACTGAATGTATTTCTACAGTCGATGAATTTTTCTCAATGACTTAACCATCCTTTTAGAAAAATAAGATGAATAGCTGCTTATTTTAATCTGGCAGCACTTTGAGCAAATACAGCATTTTTTCTGTCTCATATAGCTCAAGACTAAAAACCCAAAGAGCAAGAAAACTCCTCTCCCCTTTCCCCTCCCTTCTCACCCGCCCTCCCCCATCCTTGCAAAAAGAAAGTCAGGGTTTTGTAGGATTCAGCACAATGCATGGGATTTATGCTGCACCTGTTGAATTCTCACAAGAAATATCAATTAAAATATTGTGACTTTGGAAGAAACATAGGAAACCTGTGGGGATACTCAAACTCCGTGTCTTTTCTGCACCTGCAGCAGTCTGCCATCCCAGCTCAGTGCCTCTCGGGTAAGGAGGGGCTGTCGGGCTGGTGCCATGTGCCACTCTGTCTCCATTGGTGAATGAGGAGAAGCCCATTTTCCCCATCTGTGCTGTGCTCACTGTTTCTTGTTTAAGTTGGCACACACTGAAGGTATTGGGATGAAGAGGCCTTGCAGACATATTGTTGGAGCTTTCAGTGGCATGGATTTGGGATGCTCTCACTGCCCTTGAGCGAGAGGGAAGACTGTGAGACTGTGAGATTTTGTAGCTGTTAACTCCAAAGCCCAAGCCAACCTGATACTAACTTTTAAAACTCTCAAGTGGCTGTGAATCCATAAGGCTTTGTCCCCACTTGGTGATAGTAGTATTTAGCAGAATGGCTGGGTCCTGCACAGCTGTTTGTTGCTGCCATTGCTGATTGCACACTACAGTGCTGATGGGATGGCCCCGGTGGAGCAGGACTTTAGGGGTATCTATGCTTAGGAGAGACTATATTTCCAGGAAACACACTACATGTCTTCCCAGAATTCACTGTTTAATTTGAACATGATTAGGTTGTCCTAACTTTCTCCTTGCCTTGCCTTGTCTTGCATGTTACTAAGGAGAACTCTGGACTGTTGTGGAGATAGAATAACACTTATAAGCCCTTCAGCTTCGAGGAAAAATCCAGCCAGGAACTGATGAGAAATAAGAAGAAACTTCTCTCTGGGGAGAATGCAATTGCACTGTGTTCTTTCATCATACACTCTGCTTCTTCTGGTGCTCATTTGCTCTCTACTTACACTAATTTCTAGACTGGCAATGTATTTCCAGCAATGAGGGAGCAGGAGGGGGAAAGTACCTGGAGTATTGTGGAGGGCATGGTCCTTGGAGCAGTCACAAGGGAAAGCAAGTGGGACATTCCTATTTGCCAAAGGCAAATATACCTGGGCTCTGCTGCTACATGGGGAGGTGGGCAGCACTTATAAACCTTCCACTTATCCCTACACTTATCTCTGACCTTTCTCAACTAGAGGCAATTTTTTGTGCCTGTGACAGTTTCTTTTGTTCAGAAACCCATAGCAGATCCCTTTCAAAGTGCTTGTCCACTCTGCCTTTAAACCTCTGCAGCCACAATGTCTTTTCAACAAAGCCCATGCCCCACTGGCTGCTTGAGGAATCACTTCTCTGTGTTTGTTTTCAACTTGGCTCCTTTATAGCGCATCAGTCTTGTACTGAAAGGGCCAAGTGAACAATGTCCATGGCAGCTAGAATTCTGCTGACCACTTTTCCCTACTGTTTATTTCCAGCTTCTTCCCATTCTCCTGCTTCAGGTTATGTCCTCACACAGGGCCAGCTGGGATTGTCCCTTCTGAAAGCATGGAGTCAGCCCAGTTCACTCACAGAACTACAAACAACTGATTAGTGTGGGTGGCTTAGCACTGGTGTTGGTGCAGACAACCCACTTGGCTGGTTCTGCTGGCTCAGCTCTGGGGTCGGGACTCAGCAGCCAAGGGCCAGGCACAGAAGCTGGGTGCTGCAGCCTCTTCCACCAGTGTAGCTCTTCCTGTGGTGAACCCTTGACCAAACTTGGGTGTATGTTTCTAGAATACAAATGGAAAAATATTTTCAGTATCATACGTGTTCTGGGGAGACATTTTGCCCTCAGAATCGACCTTTTCATGTAACACCAACTAAATACACATTGCACCTAACTGGAGATACTCTGTTAGAAATAAATGTGCTTGTAAGCATTTGGAAGTGTAAAGGTGATATTTATAAAGTGACCAGAACACCCACTATGTGCTGCATAAGCCAGTGAAAATAACAGCTGCTGAGTTTTATCAGCTTTAGAGCACCACGGGAGCAGTGCACAGACCGGTTCATCTGTGATGTGTCAGTTCTGAGCACAGCTGACTAATGCACTGCTGTAGCTGAAGAGAGGGTAATCATATAGAGACTATAAGTAGATGATAAAATGAGTAGCAGCTTTATGGCTTTTCAAATGCCTTCTCCTAATATCCACATCTGTACTGTATTTGTGAGGGTAAAAGTAATGAAAATTCCTGCAAGTGAAAATAACTTTATCCTTTAGAGTATGCCTAGGGTGTTGTCTTCCCTCAAGCCCAGTGGTAAACATGTTGATGTTGGAGCAAAGAAAGGTTTAGTGTTTTTCCTGGATGAGTGAAGTACAGCTTTATCATTCTGCATTAACTGTTTCAGATGTTGTATACACTTTTTTAAACTATTAACTGGTTCTTAAGTCACAGAAGCTTTCTTTTAACAAAATTCTGAAACCATTAAGAGCACCACACAAAATCTGGTAAGTAAAGTCTGTCAAGAGCTGAAGTAAACGCAAGTACATAAAGTAACAGTTTTGTTCTCAGACCAGTTTCCACCATAGAATGTCCTTATTTTTTATAATTTTCTGTGTTCCATAGGGGCAACATCAGGTAAACTAACGGAAGCTGTAATTCAGTGGACGCTGAAAGTCAGTATAAAGGGGCATTGGTGCTGAAAGGCATAGCCTTACCTTCTCCCAGTCTGGCCTCACATTCCTGCTTCTGCATCACCTCCTCCGTTGTAGTTGTGCAGAGAACTGGAGTGAGAAGCTGATCTGCGTTTAAACCTACCCAGCAAAAACACTTCAGATGGATTCCCTCTCCGGGAAAGCTAATTTTGCAGATATGGAGGCTGCTGTGTTCACATAGAGAGGAATGCTATGAGGCATGAACAAGTGATGGGAGATGAGAGATTACTTTCCTTGGCAATACTTTTGCCAGTTTACAGTATTAATCCAACTGTTACCACAACTAACCTAAAAGTAGCAATATTAATATGGGCCAGCAATAAGTGGGATGAGTTATTTATTTATTAAAACCCACAAATAAATATAGTTCTGTGCCTTTAGAAGTCAGGTTATGAGAATGATTTACATTTTTCTGGAAGTCTAAATGCACATTATTTGGCATGGAAGGGAGTTGCTATAGGCTCAGTCTCACCTGTGCTAGCTACAGTTCACTTTGCAGATGTGGTGAAGGATGTTTCATGTGTTAAGAGCAAGTGACTCATAATTGGACCTTCTGGGAAACATTATGGGCAACCTAAATTCAGCAAGGAGTCCAGAGGGAGGAAATCGAGCTTAAAAGAGCTAAGAGGCTTCAGTTTGGGCTGAACACAGGATATCAGGTGGCAGGAGGAGGAACTGACTCTGACCAGACGGGCCTGGAAAAGAGTCTGGCTTGGTAAGGACAGACCTGCGAGGCTCCTAGCAAGGATGTGAGCTGGCTAGGAAGGTGGGAGGGAGTCTCTGCATAATTTTGAACTTTGCATTAATGAAGCTGGCTGTCAAAGGGGAAACGTTATTGGGAAAACAGGAAGAGAAAGAGGTTGAAGCAGAGCCAAAAGTTAGGCTGGGTGAACAGCAGGAATCATAAATCTTTGCACAGTTTTTACACACACTGACAAAATCTGTCATGAAAGAAAATGAAACTTTCACATTTGAAATCTGCATAGCAACACATGAGCAGTTTATAAGGGTGCAAGCTCAGCTGAGCAGGCAAACAAGAGGCTGGCTGTTGGTTAAGAGGCAGGGATTGCAGAGAGCTGTTTGTGTTCACAGAAGAAGAATGGCATACAAATATCCTGCTATTAAAGAAAATGGATAAGACACGTTCATCTAACAAAAGGGGCTGAGTCAGGACTTCCGAGTGGTGTATGGATGAAACAAAAACACTAATGAAATCTGCTGTCAGTATTGTACACTTCCTTGCCATTCATGCACATGGGCTGGGTAAGGGGCCTACTGAGTACACATTTAGCAGTAGATTCCTAATTTTAGCTGGATAAAACTTAAATGTGTCACTCTAAATGGAGTTGTGTGTATTTGCCTTTTTGTCAATGGAAAAAGAAGTAATCTCACATAGTGATGTATTCTGTTGTCAAACTACACAGAACTCACTATAAAAGATGTTTCTAGATGGATGGCTCAGAGTAGGTACTTCTTTCCCAGATAGCTGAGTTCAGGTAGATGAATCCCAATCACAAAAACTACTTTTCTTCAGAGTCCTTGTGGGGTTTTCAAAATGCAAAACTTATGCCTGAGAAGCTGAATGTAGCTTGCAGTCACTAATATTGATCTGTGAGTACAATTCCATCTCCTCCAAATTAGTTATTTCTGCATCTACCCATCTCCCACATTTATAATGGCATCTTCGACTAGGCTGGACCAAAGAGGTATTGTTTTGCTGTTGATACTCCCATGATACATGAATTCATTCGAGTCTGCTATTTGAAACAAGCATACGAGGGACCAATTCATTGAGCACAATTTATTCCAGACCTTTGCAGAAATATACGATGCTCTTGAGCCTGTACAGATGTGTAGCCAATAGGGAGCTGTTTGGCTACACAAGATTTTTATATGTTTTTCAACTAAATCAGAAATCCAAATGCAAAAGTCAGCATTCATACATGGATTTGTGACTCTCCTGCCTCAGCTCTACGGTTATAAACCAACTACGGGACTAAATCATATGTACAATTTTTTTCTTTATCTGACATACCTAAGATGAATAACATCACTCTTTTACAGAATCAGAGAACATTTAGAGGGGAAATGTTTCTTCAAACCATTAAGGTAAAATCATGGATTTTTTTGAAAAGGATTTTAGGCTGGTTTGGATAAAACTCAGTGTCACCATTTTTCACAAGAAGACATCTCTTCTGCTAGCTCTGATGATTTCCCATGAGTATTTTTCAGAGCCTCATTCACTCCAGCTTAAAAATACCCAGAAATGGGACAAACGCTGGCAATCCTGAGGCATATACTGACATAGGCCAAAGTTATTTACTAAAACTGTAATATAATTAATTCTGTTCACTCCTTCCAGAAAGCCACATGTGAAAGAAACAGAAGACAGCAGAAAAGTGATGCTGTTAGCAGTCAGTGCATAAATGCTGTGATTTCTTGAACGCACAGAAGTGGGTTCAAGAAATATTACAGTTCAGGATGTACACATCAAATTCATGAATCCTGTCATGCTCATCCCTCTAGCCTCAGCACCATCCTCATCATCAATCCACCAACAGCTAATCAAGTGCTAAGCCAAATACATGTGGGGTTTGTCACACTTCCTACCGAGCCCTCATGCCAGAAAAGGGGGCTGGACTTGCAGCAGGCACACCTTGGGGAAGCAGCAGCCTTAGCAGAGGGGAAGGTGGATGCAAGTCTGAGATTCTGGCCCTGGGGAACACAGACCAGTGGGACCCTGGTGAGTAACTAGCTGCCCTTATTTGCAGTCACAGTTTAGGCTGAGGGAAATGCTAAATTGCTGTGTGTCCTTCCACCCCTTCTCCTGCTGCTGAAGAACTGCTCTGATCTGGGAGGCACTTGGTGGGTAGTATAAACTCTCTTAGTGACTGTGTACAAGCAGCACAGCTTAAATTCAGCAGTGATGTGGAACATTCGGCCCCGTGTGACTTACAGACAGACTGTCCTTGCCTGCAGATATTAATTGCAGGCAGCAGACACAGCTATGCAATGTCACCTCTGAGGATTTCTGTGGTGCTGAGGAAAGGAGAACCAGGCATGAGCACCAGTAGTGCTACTTACTGGCTTATTTTCTCCTTCACTTTGTTTTGGACCTCTCCAAATAGCTCTGTCCAAGATAATGCCCAAGCATAGTTTTAGTCAAGCCTGTGCCAGCTTCTCTCTAGCTTATACCATTCTCTAATGCTATTCCAGCAGACTTTTCATTGTCAAATTCCCCAATATGCTTTTATGTCACAGTCCAGGGCATGAAACTTGGACCTCACAATCTTGCTGTCAAAACATCACAGGTGGGCTGCAGTCTTAGCCTGCACTTTTTAGAAACTTTGCGCTGAAAATGTTACACAGAATAATTCTGATGCCTGAGGGCAAAGTGTACCACATGAGGCCTGCAGGAAATCTTGAGCCAAGGTGGTATGGATGTAGTTTGCTTGGGAGAAGGCTTGTTCCCTGCAGTATAGACTAAAGCCAGGTGTTGACTGCTAAATGGACACTATTAATCCAGCTAGACCTTCTGCCAGGGTCCAGACTGACAGAAATTGGAAAAGATGATGTCTGTTCCAACTTTCAAATGATGCCCTGATCTCCCTTTAGCCTAGGTGCTTTTCAAGAACTTCAACCTTTTCTTGGAACACTGATGTCATTTCCAGGAATGTATCACACACCCTCCAGCTGGGGCAGTGCTGGTGCCTACCATATAGGGTATGAAGGTCGACCAGACCATGCTGGTGAAGCTTCAGAAAAGACAGGCCTTGAATTCCAGAGTCTCACCATTGCCTAATCAGAGAAGAAGGAAGGCTGTACCTTTAACAAAGGGCTGGATAAATACACAATGAAGATGTGAAGCAAAAATAGGGTCAGCTTGGGAGAAAAATCATCTATGTGCCGTTAGTTTTTCAGTATAGGAAGAAGTGATGACAGCCTATTCACTTCCATCCAAATCCCTCTGTCATCTAGTCCTGGGAAAGGATCAGGGTCTCTACGTGGGGCATACTATATTTTTAATCCAATTATATTATGGCTCAGTCCCTCTCCTACAGCTCAAGCTAAAGCATTAATACAATTAGACAGCAACTGAGTTTAACAGCCATAGCCATAAACTTGATGGTTTGTATAATTTAGCTGGGAGTTTCCTTAGAGATTTGCTGAAAGTATTGAAGTTCACATTTTGGTTTTGGTTTTTTTTCAAAAGGTAAAAATGAAGACTATTGCAAAGGCTATAAATACAGAGCTAATTTTTCTAGAAAGTGGGGTCTGTGCAGTGCATAGTCTTATTTTGCAAATATTGTCATGGACTGCCATTAAGTTCATTGTGGCTTTGCATCTTAGGTAATTTTGCAGGATTGATCTTAGATCCATGGAAGTGCATATAAACCATCCCCTAAATTTAACACTGCCCATTTTCACATAGTGTGTTTCAATCAAATGTGTCACAATCAAATGTGCAATTTCTATAAACAGATTGAAGAATATTAATAGAAAGAAAAAAAAAAGAAAAAATAACACTCCAAACTGTCAAACTTTTGATAGCAGAAATCAAGGATTAGAAGGAACTGTGAGGATGATTTGGCTCTCCTGATGACATTATCACCAGCCAGAGGAACAGCATGACATGGGAGCATTTGTGTAGCTACATTGCAGGCCCTCACCCAGATCAGAGCTATATCTGACCCTGAAAGTACCTCACAATATAGTCCTTGCAATGGGAAAAAAATCCCACCTCAATTACTGACAACTTTCTGGTGTTTGCTGTAGGTGATTTGCTTTTAAATGTCACTATAAATTAACATCCCATTACTATAATATGAAAATTAACCCAAATTTAATTTTCTTTTTGCTGCTCTGTTAATTTAATGTAATATGTTTTGGACAGGTAAGCATTTAAAAAACATAATTCAATTAAATTGCCACTGTTATGTCCCTGACCAAAGAGCACTGAGTTCCTTAGTATGGAAATTTAGACAAAACACAATGTCTCATTATTATTCTATGATTCTATAAAGCCAATATGCTTAAAAAGAAACAGATTCTATTAGATGTGTTAACAGGATTGTAAAACATATATGCATGTTTTGGTCCTGTTCATATAGGCAAGATGTTATCATTTTCTTGAATAGTTGAAGTGGTTAATTTTCCTGTATAGATCTTCATTCATGCATGTTTGAAATTGCAATGGGCTAATGCCCCATGGTCAAACTGAAAGTTAGTCGGAAGACATAAAAAGTCCAGGAGTGTAATTTTCTACTTTCCATTACAGGCCAACAAAAAACCCAAAACAAAACAAAACAAAAACAACAAAAACCAAACCCCAAACCCCCAAAAACACACAAAAAAGAAACTTTTGGTTCTGGCAGACTTCATCTGAACCATTTCTAATTTTACTTACCTATAGATTCATACCATGTGGTGGGTTATTTTGAGTTTATATTATGGATGGTTATACTTAATGCAGGAATATTTGTAAAAAAGACATGTGCCCTGGATACAATGTGTACTCTATCTCTTCCCAAGTAGAAAAAACTTGCAGAAATGCTCTCCCTAGCCCCTCCCAAAGGTCTGGGACTCTGTCCAGGTATCTGTCTGCTTTTGCTCTGAATTTTCCACCCAGAGCTCGTGAAAGATATGTAAAGCTAATTCTATAGGTCATACTTGTGGCAGAGCTATAACTAGTTAGACAGGGCTCTCAAACCAGACCAAGCAGTTAGCTCAACAGGTAAATGCAAAACCAACAGAACAGCCAGATGGATGTCAGATTTCTCTGACTTCACCTTTGACGTCCACAGAACATACATTGGTGAATGAATTTCAGTTTGGGGCCTCAAAAAGGTGGCAAGGCAGAAATGATCTGGGTCAGCTGCAGCCTGTGAGGAGAATGGGGTGCTGTAAAGTATCCAAAGATATCCACATAGGGCTGTCATATGAGACATAGGGCTATGGCAGACCAGTGCCTGTCTAGGGCATCAGCTGGAAAGCTGGTGAGATTCAGCAACACATCTCAGTCACCATAGTATGGTTACATTTAAGCAACAATGGGAACTCTTTAATATTTTCTTACATTGACTTTTAATTAATTTTTTTCAAGTAATTTTTAATAACTTTAACTGGCTAAATAAAAAGCCTCAAATGCAACATTTAATTAGATTTTGGGGGGTTTTATTTGACAAAAGCAGTGTTTTGCTAGTGTTGGTTTTTGCAAAGAGTACTGGTTTTGTCTGGAAGGTCAGCCTAAGCAGAAAATGCTCAATGAGCTTTATGTTGAAAAAGTGATGGGTTTTTTTCAGTCTCTGAGACCTTGAAAAGTATAGGCTACAGCTACTGTGGCTTTTCACAGCATTTTGTACCAACTCATTTATCTCACTGCTTATGAAGATAGGGGACTGCTAAGAAGTCTTTTCTGAACCTTCTCATTTCAAATGTCTGGGACACTTTTTACTTCTTCATTTTGAAATCAGAGCGAAAGAATCTTTTCTGCTCTCTTTTCACCATGCCAAAAGGCTGTCTTGAATTATTCAGCTTTTGTAAAACTCCTTGAAATGTGTTTATATAAGAATAAACCATAAAAATCGAAGTGAAAGGACCAGATCCTGTGCTGCACTTATCCTCCAGTGATGAGGTACTCAGGGAAAGTCTGACTGGCAACATGTGAATAAGGGCAGAAGAGAGATTAAATGATACTCTAGGGATGTTGAGGCATGATGGGCCAGCAATGCAGATTCCTAACATGCTCCTCTGTGGATCCCATATGTAATGGTAGAAAGACAGTTCATTCAGGACACTAATACAAAATAAAGATCGAACTTTTTATCAACTTTGCATGGCAAACTGGTGAGGTAGTTGTTTCTTTAGCAGCCATACTTAGAAAATTTGTACAATGTCAGGAAAAACAGAGTTCACCTTCTCTTTATAACAGGTTTCCTGATGGTTAATGCATTAGTCTTAACCTCTAACTGGGAAAGACACTGTGTAAGAGAGCAGGACCTCTCCTAGATCTGTGGCCTCCGACATAGCAAGGACATAGACCTGTTTGAGTGGGTAAGAGAAGTGACACAAAGATGATCAGAAGGCTGGAGCATCTGTTGTACAAAGGCTGAGAGAGCTGGGGATATTCAGTGTGGAGAATTCTCTGGGGAGACCTTGTAGTGGACTTCTAGTACCTAAAGGGGGCTACAACAGAGCTGGAGAGGGACTTTGTACAAGGAGATAGTGTCATAGGAGAAGGGTGAATGGCCTTAACCTGAAAGAGGGTGGTTTAAATTAGATATTAAGAAGAAATTCTTTACTGTGAGGGTGGTGAGGCACTGAAACAGGTTGCCTAGAGAAGCCATGGATATTCTACCCCTGGAAGTGTTCAAGGTCAGGCTGGATGGAGCTTTGAAAAACCTGGTTTAGTCGAAGGTGTCCCTGCCTATGGCAGAGGGGTTGGAACTAGATGATCTTTAGGTCCCTTCCAATTCAAACCACTCAATGACTCTGTGATTCTATATCCTCCTGGGAGAAAAGCACATAGGCTTGAGAATACCCTCCACAGCTCTAAGTCTTGAAGGCCACTAGAGTCCTTTTCTCTAACGCCCTTTGGCACTGTCATAGGCAACCAAGTTATAATCATATTTTAGGGACTTTTTTAAACTAAAATGAAATCACTAGAATCTCCTTATTGCAAGCACTGCCTTCTGATAACAATCATTGAGCCCCCTCCCCTTCTACCACTGCATGGATACAAAGAATTTATAGATGTTGAAAGTATATAAAGCCCAGCAACTTAGGATCTCTCCAGACAAGACAGATAGTCTAATTGTTCCAAAATTAAAACTTATATTTTAAAATGCCAGGGGCAGATCCACAATTTATGGTAACAGACATGCTTGTATAGGCATCTGTGGGATTTCATGCCAGAGGAGGGACTGGGTCTAGAATTTGAGTGGTTTTAAAGAAAACCTTAACAAAATAGATTTCAGCTTGTGCTTCTGGACATGAAAAAAGACATACATTTAACTTTAAATAATCCTTCTGTTAAAATTTAATTTCTTGTCTTATCAGAACTAATCAGGTAACATTTTCTGGGAGTGGTGTCTTAGTTGCATTCATACTGTTTATTCTAAAGAAACTGGGAGGTCATCTTTGTAGGAGACACTCTACTGGAAAGCATAAAAGTGCCACAAGAGGACACATGAGGCTAAAATAGCCCATCCTCTGATTCTTCCCTGTGAAATGACAGTTCAGTCATACCATTTACATAGTTTGCAGGGTGTCCAGGCATTTTTAAGTAGCGCTGCAACTCTCTCTCACTCAAGAGAATTTACAGCACAAAATTAAGTTGCACTAGGCAAATTCTTACCTTCCCATTCCATGTGGGAGCTATCCTGTTGGGGAGACCAAAGACCTTGCTGAGTCCAAAAGCCTCCCTTGTAGCAACCATGAAGAGCACTTGGAAGACACGGCACTCCCCAGCCACACATGATGGGCCTTAACTCACCATCCACTCTCACCCCAATGCCATGGTATGGGGATTATAAGAGACCTCAGACTTTTGCAGAAAAAGGTTGTGTGACTTTCCTGCCCTCCTGATTCAACCCCACCATTTCACCACAATACCTTACCAGCACAGGACTGACCCTTGTCTGGGGCCTCCCTCCTCCTGTGCAGTGCTTCTCTGTGCACTGATAAGAAGCTTCCCTACTTCTTACTGTCTTATAAACAGATGACAATGCTTGGCTTTATGAATGTGACTTTGCCTGATTTTTTAGATACTGACACAATGTGTATTTGAAAAGACAGTTCCTTCCTCTGGCCATCTGAGTACAGTGTTTGAGAGAATATTTATGTTTGGATATGTGAGATCAAAGACCTCGGTGAACAAAGGCTTCAACAGAAAAGTAACAAATAGAAGACATGAACACAGTTGAAAGCACAATGAATATAAGGATAAATACAGGTTCCTGTGCAGCTGTATGCTCGAAGGAAGAGATCAGCCATAGATGCAACAGTCAAGCACAAAGGCAGAGTGCTACAAAGCGTTTACCGAATTATGCTTGTCAGGGAGTGCCTGAAGTAGGATAGGAACTGGGTACTGCAAAAATCTATCCATGGATGACTTAAGCCAGCACTCAGAAAAAGCAATGAAAGTTCCTTCCGAGGTCTGTAAGGACCTAGAACAAGCCCCAAAGACTAAAAATTATGTTTTCCCAACCTGTCAGTGCACACAGTTAGCAGCTGTGTTTTGCCAGTCTGCTGGCCCAGCATAGCCTTTCCTCTCTGGTGTCAGGGGACTGTTACTTTTCAACCTGTCTTTGGCTGAAAGGCAAGAGATTTCAAAGGACCGCTTTTCTGCAAGACAAGAGGGCACATGGAGTTACCAAGACATGTATCAGTGGATTTGCAGCTAATCTTCCTTGCATGCTTCTTGCATGCTGTCTCTTCCCCAGGGCAGCTTACCTCTGTCTCAGGAGAGTCTAGTTGAAAAGCTGCAATGCAATTAGATCACCCATGGCAAAAATCCCTCCCAAACCCCTACATTGATTACACTGTCCCTCATCTACCTGTCAACTTAGACTACTGCTTTACTATGAAAAAAATCCTCATATTTTGTTTCCTGTCACACCTTCCAATTCATCTTCCCTGAAAACTCCTTTCATTTAGCTCTAAATAAATATTTGGGATGTACGTGCACCTTAGACCTGTTCTCTGGAATCTCTACTGACATACCTGATAAATTCCAGAGAATAGCATAATATGGCATTAAGTTGGAAAGACATGTGGATAAATGCACCTTTAAGCTCGTAAAGAACAGGGACAAGCAATGCTACCTGAACTCATAATGCTAATGGCAGTAACTATATCCATAGAGCAAAAGAGTGGAAATAAAGGGACAAGACACACAGATATATTGAGAAATTATTGCCTAAACTAATGCAGAGCACAGAAAATTACGCATCTTGAAGTAAGATGCACAGAAAAATTAATATGAGCAGAAAACAGAGGAACTGACATTGTGGAGAAATTGTATATTTTTCCAGTGCAGGATCCCGGGCAGATCACGTACCTAGGGGTTATGTGCTTTACAGGAATCTGTTAGTTTAATGTCTTGATGCTGATGGTTCTTATCTACACACTGCCCGAATGCCTGGTGGTTCTGGTTTGCAGTTCATAAAAGCAGTAATGCTGACAGTGACATTTTATTAGTGACCCATTGTGTTTCCATTTTCCCACTGAGAAATCCTAAAAATACATTATGTTATTTTTTGAGGGGAAAACTGTAATACCTCATAATTTTTATGTATGTTTGCTATCTTTTCTCATTGTTTCTCTCAGGTATCTTCTGTTAAATGAAAAATGACAACATTATACAATTGAACAGATATTATTAAATACTTATTATTAAATAAATTATTAAATACTCAAATAAAAAATTACAATGATCATACACTTAAGACTTAGCTAGACAGCATAAACCCCCTGAAGATTATGTGAAAGAAGCTAAAATTCTGATGTTTTAGGTGAGTAAGGCTGGCTTACTGCATAGACTTAGAGTCCAGGCTCATATGGGATGACTTCCTCATTATTTCATTTGAAACGTTAGAGATATGGGATATGTATCTCCATAAAAAAGACGGGAAATAAACATATTGTTCTTCAACAGTGTTCAAAACTTTTCTTCCAGAAACCTCCTACTGTGCCACTCAAGGTAAGATCTGGATCCTGTAGGTGTCTATATGCAGGGGAGCATGTTGTGTAAGCTCCTGTCACGGTCACCTGAAATCTATTTACTACTCTCAGTGGAGTTCATTCAGGCACACAAATAAAGGTATCTAGTTGAGATTCCCTAGTTCCATAAAGAAGCTTCTGTATAGGCTGGCAGAAAGTTACGACAGTACTTAAGGCAAACTAGAACTTGCTGCAGGAGCAGTGGGATGCTACAGGGGTACCCTCTACTCTCTGAGTCTTGACACTGTTTCAGCAACTTAGTGAAGCCCAGTGACTTTTGGTTTTGGCTTTACTATGATCTTAATAATTGCACTTTTTAATATATAGTGCCTTTATGGAGTCACCTGGGCCTGACCCTGAACATGAAGGGTAATTCTGAAGAAGCTGTACATAACACTTTTAAAGGGTAATGACAGCCTATGATGCACAGCAATGAAAAAAAATCACAATGTTATTTCAGACTAATGGCTGCTCTAGCACTGCTGGGGGCCCTGCTCCAAGAGGCAGGTTAGACTGGATGACTGGCCAATCTCTAGACATATATTCCAACTGAGTATTCTATGATGCTATGGGCCTGGCTTATTCAGTCCTACACAACAGAACATCTTAATAACCTCTTCATGAGATCTGCTCCAACTTTGAGTGGAACCAGAAGCCAGTATTTATATTTTTCATGGCTTTTCTTTGTGAGTTGGTTCAATTCCATACATCATGGGCTGTGTCTCTATTTACCTTTGTAAAGGGTCCAGCACACCCTTTGTGCCATGCAAAAAACAATGTCTCAAGAGACTGCAACTGTTCTTCAACTGTGTCTAATTATATGAATGCTTTATATCAAAAAATATCTCACTAACTTAAGGAAAATCTAAGTGTGAACTTAAAGCCAATGATATATTTAAGTGGTTTTCAGAACACAGGTAATAAAGAAAATAGCAAGTCTTGATTTTAGCCAGACCAAGACTGTTGTACCATGAGCAGCAAAGCCTTCCTCATTGTGACAATTTTTGTATTTATATAATTTTATGACAAGTTTGAGGTGTTAGGAAGTGTGAAGATGGGCTGCTACTAATGGAAGCATGGCTAAGCTGGAGCACAAGGTCTCACCCCACTTGTTGCCTTAGCTCCAAATAGCTCTCCCCAAAGAAACCTAAGAGAGAAGAGCTGTAAGCAGGGTAAATGAGGGCACTGGTGATTTCTAACCCTCTTTTATTTTGTAGTAGAAACAGCCTAAGAAGTCAACACTGGTAAGAGAAGCCTAGAGCAGCTTGGGCTAAGAGATTTTACAGAGGCTATACCCAGAAACTGCAGGCAGCAGTGGAAAGGAAAAAAGGGAGTGTGTATAGAATCAGTGCTAAGTGTGCTAGGAAGAAAGCACACCAAGGTTGTCCAGCTCTGGGGGGCTCTATTGCAGTGTTTTGGTGAATACTTGTACAACCAGAACAGCTGCATCAGCAGTAATGTAACAAACAAGCACAGAATAGGATGGTTTTATGTTGTTTATCCTTTTCACCTGAGAAATTTATTTCGGAAGAGAATTAAATAACTGGATATAATTGAACAGACATCCAGCTTAGTGTTTGTATTTGTAATATTTGATAACTCTATTTTTTTTGAGAACATGGTGTTGGATTCTCAGTTCACTCATTGTGCAAATATCCACTAGAATTCCAACCCCTGAGATTTATTTCTTTTCATTAGAAGTCTACATTACTATTTATATGGTACAGAACATAAGTAATTTTGGAAAAAATAAGCATTAAAGTCTAAGAAAAAGTATTCGAGTCAATAATAACAGAAGAAAAATATGTAGTACATATTAAAAATGAAAACAATTGTTATAAATATAATGGCCTTAAATGTTTGCTTTTATGTGACAGATGTTTTTAACAAAATGTCTGTGTTGGCAGTTTGAGCACACTTATGATTTTAATTTGTATAATATTCCCTTTTCGTATTGATGTCTATTTACAACATCTGTGAAGGGTCTGTAACCTGAATGTGACAGGGAAAAACTAACAGACTGCTATTGGAATCTTTCCACTGGGTCCATGTAACAGACTATTAACAAAAATCTTAAATAGCTATTCTAATCATCAACAGCAATCTTACGCAAATTATATCAGACCCAAAGGACCCGATTAACTTTAAAATGCCTTACAGACCTGAAACATAAATTTTGCTCCTCCTGCCTTCCTCTGTAGAGTCAAGATCAGATCATATCACAGGCACTGTTTTTAGCTAGTCACACACACAATCAGTATGCAAGGCAGGCTGCAGACACGCAGGCGGGGTTCCACTTTCATGACAAGGAAAGCACACTTCTGAGTATTAAAATTAAATGTAATCCTCTTTTTCTTTTTTTTTTTCTTGTTGCTCTTCAATAAATCTCCAAGTGAAATTCCCATTCTGTGACAACTTTTTCAACCAGCTGGAATTTGGACAACATCCTGGCATGGGAAGGCATTTATACGTTGTTGAAAGTGATACCACTGATAGAGGCAGATACAGGATTTCTGCTTGAGGAAAGCCAAACCTTACTTATCAAGATGGTTTAATAGTATAGGAAAGTGTAAATGAGAGAATATGGCTTGGGGTTTTTGTTATTAATTGCTTAATATTTGCACCAAAATTCTAAATGTTAACTGTTATTGTTATGTCCCAGAGGTCTTTTCCACAGAGTTCTTGCTTGTTCACGCCTTTTAAGTCAGGAGCCAAGATTCCCCCACCTTTTGTCACTTAGGCCCTCTCTTTCCCTCCCCTCCCACACATACCCTTTGTTTGACCCCATCTATACTACAATAACTATTTAATTAACAACAGTTGTTAAATTTGTTTATGGCCTGACCTTGTAACACAGTTTGGCTGGCCAGTTAAGATGGAGCCAAACTGTTTTATATCTCAGTTACAAAAAAACCTAGGTAGAGACCTAAGCTAAAAAGCTTGGAGTTCTTTGGGTTTTGTTTGGTTTGTTGTTTGGGTTTTTTTTATAAAAACTGAAAATGAAAATGCAGAAACAAAATCAAAATTCTATTTCTCTTTGGCTGTCTGATATGCATTATAACCAAGTCCTTTACAACTGAGCCCAACAGTCATTGCTAAAGTTTTCTATTTTTCATGCAGTAAAGGAGAAGGGGGACAGTCCTTTGAAAGCTTTATTTAAGGCAACACTTTTTATTTAAGGTAAAAAGCTTTTTTCATCTCTACCCCTGTTTTGCTTGGCATTCAGTTGGATCTGGTTTCTGGCAAGACAGCCCCAGGGTCTCTGACAGACTTGGTCTCTGCTGGTAGAGCTGCTTCATTCTGAGCCACTGAGAGAGTGCCATGGGTAGGAAATCCTTGGTGTTCCTTGCAATTGCTTTCTTTCTCTCTCACTAGACATATTTTCACTTCTCTATTTATTTTTGTATCTTTTTATCTTCCTTGTCTAAAATCCTCCTTATTTCTTGTGGGTTTTTTTCCAGTTACTTTTTCCTTTTTCTGCTTTCTATCCCTCAGAATTTCCACATTAAATCACTTATGAGTAGAGCATAGAATTCTTAGTTTATAAAAAAAAGGTGTTAGCTTTTGTTTACTGCGCTACTTCTAAGTGCATTGAATGTGGAAATCCTGCAGGGCAGAATTAAGATGTCATCCCTAAGGATACTGCCCTAGATGTGTTCTATTTAATTCAGAAATTATGTATTGCACAAATAAAAGCAAGGGGTTTTCCATTATGTTTATGTTTTCTTCTTTTTCAGATACATTCAGATACTAGTTTTAGTACTTTAGTGTTTTCAGTACCTCAGTGGAAATACCTCTGAGTCTAGGATGGTTCCCCAAGCATTCTGCTGCTCAAGCAAAACTGACTTGTAAAATTTTATTTCACCTCTGTGAAGAAAAATGTGACTGCAGATGGGTCCAGAGCCAGACCGTAAAAGACTCTGAGTGCATTTGCACATTGGAGAAGAGAAAAAAAAAGGCCTCACTGCATGTGAATGGAAGAAGACAAAGGAACTCACTCACCCTCTGAAGGCAGGTTGGTTGCTGGTAGCAAGGAGAACCGCTTTCCTTGTGCCAGTGTCACTGCTGACAGAAGAAGATACAACACTCCTGTGGGTGTGACGGTGAGAAGGCACAAAACTTAATTTCATAGTGTGTTCTTTGTTATCCAAATGTGAAAATGATTTCGGCTTGAAATCAGTCTGGTTTTTTAATACAGGCTCAGCTGATTTCTTCTTTTATTCAAACAGACTTATTTCAAGTTCTGTTACTATATTTTTCAACTAACACCTGCTCTGTTGGTCTAATGAGCTTTACATGTTCCAAAACAACTGAGATGGATTAAATCATAAAAGAGTGGATCTCTGCTCAACCTGAGTGTTAAGGAAGAATTAAAAACATATTTTGGAGAAAGGTTAGGGAATCACATCAGCCACTAGTTTGGGTACTTTCAGAAGATACATGTATATTAGTAAACCTGAGTTTAAATGCATGACTTTTCTACAGAAGTTTGTGTTCAAAAAGTTTTAGTTTTCTGTTAAGCTCACTAATGGTGTACATAGCAAATCAGTTCCCCTACCTGAAATCAAATCTTGGGCTGAACTCTTCTACATTTCTTGAATTAAATTGTTGCAGGTAGACACCAGGTTTGGACTGGTATTCAATTATTCAAAAAAAAGTTTTAATGAAACTAAATGAAAATTTATTGCACTCTTTGCAGTACTTTTCTAGATTATTTAGAGGAATATTAAAGCAGTTAATATATTAGATACACATTTCCTAATTACTATTAGTTTTAGCCTAATTTACTATAATCTCCGCAATGGCACAATCTATCTGTCCCTCTCTCCTGACCTCCATGGCCAGAATCAATAAAATTGATATTGGCTCAAACTGGAATCCTGTCTTAGGTTCTTCATTTACCCAAGCATTTCAGGAAACTGGAGAATAAGCCCTCCTAGGGCAAAGTTTCCCTCCAAAGTCAGTGGAGACAGGTGAATAACTTTGGATCTCTCTGAAGGCAGACCTTGTCTGCAAAAATTAGATATCTAGTGTCAGAAAGGCAGCAGTGATTTACTGTTGCTTTTGGTAGGACAGCTGACTCTCTTGAATGGAAGCTCAACATATGTCCCTCGGATAGGCAGGCTTGATTCCATCTTAGGCACCTATAAAACAATAAAGATCTTCTGGAGAACATAAGTCCTCAGATAACTTGTCCTAACTGAGAGAGTGACACAGTGAGCCCAGCTATTGCAGAGCCTGGCTGGCTGTGGCCAAGGGCCCAACAGCACACCCCAGCTCTGGGTAAACTGGGCATATAATGAGTCTAAGCTGCCTCAAATGGTGCAGAGGACCTGGGCAGGGAAACTGGGTTATAAAGAGGGAGGCTGAAGACTAAGGATAGAAGTCCATAAGGAACGATTTGTTCCTGTTAGAATTTGTTTGCATTCATCAGTTCTGCTGCTCACAAAATAACTTGTTCAAGTATGTCAATTGATTTTGTTTACTCTTGTAGATGCCAAATGCATTCCAAATTCAACTGCTGGAGTAATGGGTAAGCCTGTTCTTACCATACCAATTGCTTTTCCAGAACATCAAATGCAAATCTTGTGTTGTAGGAATATCTTTTGTGGGCGGATTTGCTGATATTGCAGTCCAAATGCCTAACTCTTACAGGAACAACCATTGCACTGACTCTTGCTTACATTTTTAATCTTTCTTTGGCCCTTGGCCATATTCTAAATAAATGAAACATGCCTGTATTGTTCCATCCAGCAGACAGATGATAAAAAGTCTGTTTCAGACTATGGGCAAGTCAGTCTTCGGCCAGTCACTTCTAAAGATATGGAACAAGTACAGCAGTCTTTAATACAACCCTTTCACATTTTAAATCAATTTACAATCTTTCTTTGTAATCAGTTTGGTTACTTCCCAAATCCAGTACAGGGGATGTTTTATTGCCAATTCTTCATTTCTGGTATGATATTCTTGATAAGGGTTATGTCAAAGACAACAACTCTTGATCTGTATAGAATCTTTGAAACAGCGTCTCACACAGGACCTTTGTTTCAATAAAGCTATGGATGGTACATAAACCTTAACAAGTCATTTTTCTAATTATCTGCTTTGAAGGTCACAAAATTCTGTTAATGATGTTCCAAGTAACAAGGACCCTTTGCCTTCCAGAATTCCCCTCGAGAACATACTTGGCTGAAACAAAATTTTCTGCATATTAACAATATAATCTTTCTGCAGTGCTCACAAAATAAGACTGACTTATGTTACTGAAGACACAACACTTCATAAGCCAATACATAATTCAACGGAGAATACTGATTTTCAGTTTGAATTAGAAGTAAACTTAGATTATAACTAGTTTCATGATTAACACATGCAGAAGCTAAGAATTCACCAAATACCTAATTACCAGTAAGATTCATTTTGCACATGAATTCAGGAGACTTTTAAAAGATAAAGGAAAAACTGTTGTGAAATGTAAAGTTTTATATAGTATAGGAGCTGAAACTATTAACCCAGAAGCAATTGAAAATCTTAAATTCTTAAGTATAAAAAACATCTTAGGTATGTCTTCATATTTCCACAGACAAGACCCATTTTTCCACCTCAGAATTTCTACTGTCAGAAAAACATGGTCAAGGATTCCTGCATGCTTGGCTGTCCATTTGGAGTGATGGCAATCAGTTTGCCCAATCTGTCAGTTCTAGACAAATGGACACCATAGACGCACCAGGACTTGCACTCATCTGCAGTTGTTACACAGTCTATTTGCACACATTACAGATGCAGA
>JAWWLZ010000001.1:54250222-54260773 GCA_035041345.1 Poliocrania exsul | reverse complement strand
GGACACCATAGACGCACCAGGACTTGCACTCATCTGCAGTTGTTACACAGTCTATTTGCACACATTACAGATGCAGACGTACAATAAGTCTTATACATCCAGAAATGTCAGGATCAGTGTGTGAACTGGCCATCTCTATGCAATCTTTGTGTACAACTCCTAGAAATAGATGAGCCTTGTAAGATTTATTTGAATTTACTGACCTGTTGTGCCTGCTTGCAGTAGAACTATTTGGCAAAAATTCTCCCTGGGTACATTGGGAGCCATACTGAGGCATACTGTGTATATACCAGTAAATAAATCAAGCCAGGTTGCCTTCCATGGACCCAAGGGAAGAAGTATGATGCTAATGCTGTGCTCTTTCCCCAAAAGAGGGTGACCTGTGTGGTGGGTTGACCCGGGCTAGGTGCCAAGTGCCCACCAAAGCCATTCTGTCCCTCTCCTCAGCTGAGCAGGGAAGAGAAAAATACAAGGAAAGGCTTATCCATTGGGATAAGTGCAGGGAGAGATTCAGCAGTTACCATCATAGGCAAAACAGACTCAACTTGGGGAAATTAATTTATTGCCAGTCAAATCAGAGCAGGGTAATAAGAAATAAACCCAAAGTTTAAAACAACTTCCCTTCACCCCTCCATTCTTCAGGGCTCAACTTCACTCCCAGTTTCTCTACCTCTTCCCTGCCAGTGGCGTGGGAGGACGGTGAGTAGGGACTGTGGTCAGTTTATCACATGTTGTCATCACACATCCTTAGTAGGATGACTCACACTTCCCCTGCTCCAGCATAGTGTCCCTCCCATGGGAGACAGACCACAAACTTCTCCAACATGATTCCTTTCTACAGGCTAAAGTTCTTCATGAACTGCTCCTATGTGGTTCCCTTCCATGGGGTGCAGTCCTTCAGGAACAGACTATTCCAGTGTGGGTCCCCACGGGGCCACAAGTCCCCCTAGGAGCCTGCTCCAGAGTGGTTTTCCCACAGAGTTGCAGCCTCCTTTGGGCATATCCACCTGCTCTGGGTAGGGTCCTTCACTGGTTGCAGGGAAAAACATGCTCCACTATAGGTCCTCACGGGCTGCAGGGACACAGCTGCCTCACCGTATTCTGCACCACGGGCTGCAGGGGAATCTCTACTCCAGTGGCTGGAGCACCTCCTCCCCCACCTTCTCCACTGACCTTGGTGTCTGCAGAGCTGTTGCTGTCATATATTCTCACTCATCTCTTTGGCTGCGGTGGTGCAGGCTTTGCCCTCTTCTTTAATCTGTTATCCCAGAGGCACTACCACTGTCACTGCTGGGTTCAACCTTGGCCAGCAGCAACCCATCCTGGAGCCAACTGGCACTGGCTCTGTCAGACATGGGGGAAACTTCTGGAAGCTCCTCACAGAAGCCACCCCTGTAGTCCACTGCTACCAAAAGCTTGCCATGCAAACTCAATACACACTATTCATATTGGGTGCAGTCTTGTCCCTGATATTGTGCTGGGGCAGTGGCTGGGAGTTTACCAGCTGGCACAGGACTATGCCTGGAGTTGCTACCAGTTAGACAATACAAATGGTTTCTGGACTGTATTTGAGCCCATGCTCTAACCCCATTTATTTTACTTCTTCTGATGTCACTCACAGTTACAGTAAAGAAGTCACAACCAGGAATTATGGAAGAGGCAGGTGAAGCCATCTGCGTACAAGGGGATTTGGCCTTTCTAACAGCAGAAATACAAAATCCTGGCCTCAGAATTGCGTGGAAGTAAATGAAGAACCAATAATTTGGTTTAAATATGTTTCCTCATCTATGAGTTCAGTGTTTGTATTCTGCTTTAAATGAGGCTCCATGCATATAAAATTCAGGTGTCTCAAACTGCTATAGACCTGCTTGTTCTTTCTAAATCCACTCATACATCTGCTTATAGTTCACTCTATTTCCACTTGTAAGCGATGTTTGGTTCTCACACAATCATTACACAGCCCACATTTCTGGCCCTGTGGAGGTATTTCTACGCATAGTCACAGATGGGAGTAGGCAGATAACCCCTTCAATATACTTGGTTTTTAGAATAACAACAACAACAACAACAAAACAGTACTTCTAAATTCACCAGTGAAGGACAGTTTATAAAGAATTTGAGTTCTGTAGGTAAATAAATTTTCTTTTGAATTGTGGATAAGCTCAAGTTCTTGTTAGACATCAGATAACCCATGCAGGTGGCAGCCACTTTACAAACGCTATCGCTGAAAGCTGTGAAGCCCTCAGGAATATTCATACCTACATGTATTGCAGTTTAACTCCAGCTGGCAGCTAAACACCATGCACCCACTCACTCCCACCCAACTTGGTGGGGGGGAGACTTGAAAAAATTTCAACCTCGTGGATTGAGGTAAGAACAGTTTAATCATTGAAACAAAAAAAACTATATTAATGATAATAATAACAATATTAGTAATGAAAAAGGAGAGCGAGAGAAATTAATCCCAATAAAAACCAAGAAATGCTCCGTACAATTGCTTACCATGAACTGATTGATGCCCCGAGTGTCCCCAAGCAGTGATCAGCCCCTCCTGGTCAACTCTCCGCAGTTTATATATTGAGCATGACATTCTATGGTATGGAATATTCTTTTGGCCAGTTTGGGTCAGCTGTCTTGACCATGTTTCCTCCTGGCTTCTTGTGCACCTGCTGGTTGGCAAAGCATGGGGAACCGAGAAGTCCTTGATTCGGAATTAGCACTACTTAGCAACAAATAGAACATCAGTGTGTTATCAATATTATTCTCATACCAACTTCAGAACACACCACTGTAGCAAATACTAAGAAGAAAATTAAGTCTACTCCAGCTGAAAGCAGGACATCGTGAATGATCAATTAAAAGAGAGAAATCTTGGCTATGATGTTGATATACCACTGCCTTGTGGCATATGAACATTAAAATATTCATGGCTAAGGCATTTTGAGTTTGTGTTTCTATACCTCACAATCCCTTTCTCCCCTAGAAAGGTCACTAATGTCAACTAAGATACCCTGAGGTATCTGATACATGTATATGGAGTTAGAGGCTATGACAAAAGACCTATGGGGACACCACTGCCCCACTGGAAGTGGGTGGCCAGGTGTTCCCACTCTGCAACCAAATTGAGCCTGCAGTCAATAAATGCCATGGATTTTAGAGAGCTAATGGATTGCCCAGAGGTGGGAGAGCTGAACGTCAACTGTAGGGTGTTTCTTTCCTCCACCTAGGTGTGTGTTCTCATAAAATATCAACCTGCATCAAATGTGTCAGTAACCACTTATTGAGGGAGGACTCAGACATGCATTCATATGCACAATATGGTCCCCTAAGCCCTACTTCCTTAGGAGACTGGGCTATAAACACCATTCAGTTTTTCCATAATTATTCTTCTGTTCTGTATCCCATTCTATCAATGGTAGAGAACAGAGACCTTCTTTCTGACCTAGAGGACTGTTATGCCAGCCACAGTGACGAAAATTCAGTGGGTCTGCTGGAAGACCAAGTCTGGGTTTGAAACACACAAATGACCAACTTTGGTGACAATTGCAATCAGCAGATTGGCACACAGTATTTTCTAGCAAAGAAACTGAATCTGCATGGAATGACCTCTCTGAAGACAGCACTATAAATAGTTCTTTTCTTTTAGATCTTACCTGGAGTGTTTTCTGCAAGTGTTTTCTGTTGGTTTAGACGTGTATATCTGAAACCAGAAGTTAACTATTGAAGTTTCTTAATTAGCCATAAGGGACCTCTGTGATGCTTTCTGAGCATGGAATGCTTAGTTATTCCTGGATAATAGAATTCTAAATATGTTGCATTAGTAACAGAAATGCTTATAGTGAAAAGCAGGGAGGAAAAAAAATGGCAGAAACAAAACCATTAAACACACAGTGGTTTTTCAGTGAGAATTCCTCAAAGAGGAGAAATGAGAACACGGGAGATCAAAGGGGATTATAGCTGTTTAAAGATGTTTGAGGAGAAGAATAAGTGGCATTTTCTGAACTATATGGATAATATTCTAGGATAAATAGTACTTGAAGATACTCTACGATAAATCATACTCTCACAAATGTCTGAGTAATTTAGACTTCTGTTTCTCAATTCCAAAGGAATGAAGCTTCAGTAGAACAACACAGATAGACATATGTATATACATATTTTATATCAAAGGTATAAATAGTAAATGATTGTGTCAGTGTACACAGATATATGTACAGTATATATATTCACATGTATAAACTATGGTAGAAAGGTACTGTTTACTTTACAGATATTACATGGCTAACCATTAACACTCTGAAAGGAAAAGCGCAGCATCAAGATTGTCAAATTGCTTTTGGTTAATGATAGTAATAATAACAACAACAATAATACAAGCAAAAATAATAATAGCATCACATGGCACTTATAAGAGTCACTAACATTCAGTCTCAGGTGTTGCCTTCCTTCTTACCTGCCTGGACAGTTTGTTTGATAGCTTTTTTGTATGTTCTGCTTTTCAAGTGAACATTTATTTTCTGAGAGTGTCTTGACGGCCCTGAGAAATTTGTTGAAATACAGAGTAAAGGAAAGCAAGTTTAAATGGTTGCCAAAACACTTTTGATGCAGAGATTTTAAATCTGAAAATGTCAGAAAAGTCTCCAAATGTTTAGTGTTTTTTTAAAAAATAAATCTGTGGGGGAGGTTTTGTTGGTTTTTTTGGTTGTTGTTTTGGTTTCTTTGTTGTTTTTTTTCTTTGGTTGGTTTGATTCTGAGTTTTTTGTGGGTTTTTTGTTTGGTTGGTTTTTTTGCCAGTATCTGAGTCATAATGTGGAGGATATTTTTCAGCAACTTACTGCTGTGGATGAATCTATCATGCACATTAAAAAAGTGTTGCTACTGTTCATTTCAAGCCAGCTCATAATCTGTATACTCATTCAACTTTTTTCTTGAAACATCGTTCTGAGCAGCTTCTATAAACAGATCAAGTTCTGCTTGCTATAGCAACACACCTCCAATAAGTGAATTGTCTGGTTGATTAAACAGGAAAAATAACATTTCTTAGGTCCAGCATACTTGGGTCAATAAATATCTGCTTGTGCTAACCCCACAATAAAGTCCTCATCCATTCTTATGATGTGATGGATGCATAAAAATCAGAGGGAAAACAGATAATAATAACAACTATATGTAAACTGGGGCCTCTCCCAGTACAGAAAAAAAAAAAGGTAATGGAGAAAGGTTCTTACCTGTCATCTGCAGTATCTGCGATTTCTTTATCTACATCTAGATAGATGGGCTAATTCTGAGATAAACTTACAAAGTAGGCTAAATGAATGCTATTCTGTTTCTCTCTATTAACTACAAAATGACACTATATAATCAGATTTAAACTAGACATTTCCAGTATAAAATTAGGCAATATGAACCCTATTGTTTCTGTAGGTTGTGTCTATATTTCCCAAACTAATTCTGCTTTCTTTTTTTTTTCTCTCTCGTACTGCTATTGGACCTGACATACAGGCAAATTTTGGAACACAATAGGTTATTTCTATAAAGGCAAAAAATTATAATCGTAACCTATAGGTGTACAAGGTGACATAAACTAGTTTAGTGCAAAGGGCAAAGTGATTTCTGCTCAGAGCTGGTAGAATCTTTTCCACCATTGCTTGAGTGCTTTTAAATGAATACTATCACTTTCCTTAAAATGGACTATTTTCAGTAAGGGAAGTACTTGCTTAGATGAATATTGTAATGAAGAACTATTTAAAATAATTATTTTTCAGCTTGACAGATTAACCTGAAGTTTCAGTTAGAAACTCAGATGTTGTTTTATGGGTTTGTAATGCTGATATGTGTTTTATCAGGTCAATGCCATCTCTGTGTTAAGCCTCCATATGGTCTAGTGAGTCACAGCAATACCTTCTAAGAATATAGGGATTAACCAGATCTTTAGTACTTTTAATTAAAAAAAAAGGAAAAAGAGAGATTGGGAAAGTGTTTTGTGAGCAAGCAAACCTATTCTGGAGGACAAGACACACCTGGACATGTTCCCTCTTTATGTGTCAGCACATGTGTGTTTCATGTGACCAAAATGGAAATTTTTGCTGCCAGAGAATGAGACTGTGCCAAGGCATGTGTGATGAGATGATCCCATTACATGAACTGGGAGAGATGGATTTCACATTTCAATCAAATCAAGGAGGTTTTTTGGTCACACAGTGAGGAGGATTTGCTTTGGTAGATCAAAGCATAGAAACTTCATCACTGGTTTATGTTCTGTTAAAGTATGCTAAGAATATACTATTTGTCATTTAAATGAGCTTATTTTAATGTATAATAAAGCATGATCCATGTTTCCAGTTATGGTTTTATTAGGCTTTTCAGTTTTCATATTTATCTGTTGTTTTACTTTTTGATGTTTATCCACAATTAGTCTTGAAGATAAAGAGGTGTTATCCTAGTCTAATATGAAGAAAAATAAGAAAAAAAAAGACTGAATAAAATATTTTCAATTTGTTTCAATGCCACATATATTTTGTTTCAAATAAAACCAAATAAAAAATAATTTGACCTATGATGAACTGATAACAGTGTTTCAAACTAGATAATTTAAAATTAATCATAATTATCCTGGTTTATCAGCTAAAGTTACATGTATCAATAGGCCTTTTACTGCAATGAAATGTAACCTTTGCACACATACAGCTGACCCTTAAATGTGCAAATCAATGTATTTAAAGTTATGCATGTAAATGCTTGATCCACTGAAGCATAAAATAGATAAACTTGGCCCATATTTCTTGCAACAGTGTAAAATGAAACATAATCATGTGGAAACATTTTTGTCTTTTAAATGACAACATTGACTTAACAATAAATCCCACTTCTTTCTAAACATTGCTTTGTTACTTGCTCCGAGCAAAATTCAAAAGTTGCTTCATTTAAGACTAGTGTAGGGAAGGAGAAAGGGGTAAATTCCGTAGCTGGAGATGGACAGAGGTAGCATTTCTTTGACAGCAAAAGTAAGTAATTTATTTTTTGGCAAAAAGGGATGCTTGCATTTGCACAGACATTTGGATTATAAGAAGCAGCCCTAGCAGAAATGAATGAACAGACAGCATGCAGGTGAAGTCTGAGTGCACATGAAATGGCTCAGATATGGGGAAAATGATTGTCCTTAGATTGGATGCAGTCCCATATTGCACGCATTTAGCTTGCTAGACTTAATGAGTCATATGGACCCAAATGAGAATACACATGTGCGTAAAATTAAGATTGGAGTATTTAAAATTATATCACCACAGCAGTTCGGATCACTCTAGTGTTTTAAACTTCATAATTTTCTTTCTGGGAGACATCACTAAGGTTTAAAATTGTTGGCAAGCCTGGAAGTAAAGTATTTAATTCTTAAGCAAATAAGATTTTAGTATCATCAGTTCCTGACAGAAATCCCTAATTAGTTTATCTTTTGCTTATAATGATATAGTATATCCTCCATTTATAAAGGCAAATAGTATATCTCAAGTGTCCATGAGTAACAACAGAAAGTTTAAAATATTTAGTATGTATAAATTACTGCATTATTTTTATTCCAAAACTGATGTCATTCTAGAGCCTCATCCAGCCCTGTTTGAGAATTTCTGTTTGGGGCATTTCAAAGTATCTAAGAAAAACATTTCTATCGGAAAGGTCCTGGAAAAGGACATTATAGATCTCAGGGCCAGTATACATCTACAGATTGTGGGAGATGACCATAAATCAAAACAAATGAACAACTGGAATGTCTATTCAGCTCAACTGATGTTAGGAGTACTCAGCACCTCTGAAAATTAGCTTACTTACCAGGTGTCTAAATAAGGATGGATTGGTGTTTTGAAAAATGTGGACTTAATAAGTCAGTTTTGTAAATTTAGAGCTATGTATGCTATATTATTTCCATCACACACTACAGTAAGGGAGGAAGTAGGATGTGTAGAACAACTGCAGCTTATGCCTCTAGACTCAACCTTGGCATAAGTTGGCTTGCAGGGTTGGATTCCTGGCTTTCCAGAGTTTTGTTAAGCTTTGCAGTGTAGAACAGCCTATGACTTCTTGTCATTTTCAGGACTAGAAGCCAAATTATGGAGAATCTTTTTCCATATGTAAGGCTTTTCTTCTAGTAAGGTTTCAAACACAGCAACCGGCTCTGTTCTGCTCTTCCAGTGGTCTTGTACAGATAGCAGTGAAACAGTCATGAACTTCTATCTCTCTTTGCTAACATAAGTATTAAGGAGAGTTTTACAAGACCTATCAGTGAGTGTTACAATCCAGGCATATGCCATGGCAAATTGCAATCACTCTAAGAACAAGTGATTTCAAAACACATGAGGCAACTTCTTCAAGGCAACTTCTTCAAAACACATGGTGCAGTGTGGTCTTTGGCACTTAAATCTTGCCTTATTTCAAGCAGGGGGGGAAAAGTCAGAAAAATTAAAATAAAACAAATTTAGATTAATGTAATCTCAGTTATGAAGGTATATGCTTAACTTCAGGAAATTATTTTTTTCAGCCTTACATCAACTCAGCTGTTTTGCATATGCTGTCCTTGGTTAGTTCTGCTCTGTATTGGACCATAGATGTTAGTATGTTTTTAATATTTGTTTCATATCTCTGAGATTTACAATTGATATGCATACTTTAATACTTTTGATAACATAATATTTGCCTACTAAATCTCTGGGAAGGTGGCCATCAACGCAGTTTTTTGTTGGTAAAGCCAAGCTTATATACATATATGCTCATGTGTATGAAAATATGCATTTTATGTTGTGACTATGGCTTCTCAGTGCAATGCAGAGGTATAGAACCTATATTTAACAGGATCATATTATACACTGGGTAGGATGACTCTTACAAGAGGACTCTGGCTCTGTTCACATCCAGCCTTGTAGGACCAAAGTTCCATAGAACACCACAGGCTGGCTGGCAGCTCTGGAGTGGGTCTAGTCCAGCCAGGTGCTCAGGGCAGGGCCAGCTACAGTAAGTGCTCAGATCTAGTTTTTAAAACCTACACTGATGGAGATGCCATGGTTGTTCAGGGCAACCTGTTCCAATGCTTGACCACTTGCACACTAAAGGCATATTTTGTTATGTTCAAATGGAACTTCCTGCATTTCAGTTTGTGCCCTTTGCCTCAGGCCCTGTCAGTTGGCACTGCTGAGAAGAGCCTGGCTCCATCCCCTGCCCTTGAGGTATTTAGGTACAGGGATTGACACCCTCCACCCCTAAGAAGCTTTCTGTTCTTGGGGTTGAACAGCACCAGCTTTTGGCCCTTCCTCATGTCAGATGCTCAAATCTGTTCATCCCTCCTGTGGGTCTGCATTTCAGAATCACAGAATGGGTCAGGTTGGAAAGGACCACAGTGAGTTATCTTATCCAACTTCCCTGCTCAAGCAGGGTCATCCTAGAACGGATTGCACAGGATTGCATCCAGGCAGTTCTTGAATATGCCCAGTGAGGGAAGACTTCACAACCTTTCTGGGAAATCTGCTCCAGTGCGTGGTCACACACAGAGCAAATTTCTTCCTCGTGTTCTGCTGGAACTTTCTGTGCATGAGTTTCTGCCTGTTGCCTATATCCTAGTACTTGGCACCATCTTCTTGACACCTACACTTCAGATACTTGTACACACTGATGAGGTCCCCTCTCAGTCAATCTCTTCTCGGGGCTGAACAGGCCCAGCTCCCTCAGCCTTTTCTCGTAAGAGAGATGCTCCAGTCCCTTAATCATCTTCATAGCCCTCCGCTAGACCTGCTCCAGGGGATCCATGTCTCTCTTGCACTGAGAGAAATTTCTGCCTTTAGATCCAAACTTATTGCACTTCATAAAAGCTAGGCCCCCATCAAGACAATACTCTCAGCAGAGGGGTTGGCTAATGTGTATGTCTCAAACACCAAAAGCTGGATAGCCATGGAGGCAATGGGTGATTGTTGGTATAACACACTGTGAGAAAGAACCAAGATGTGGCTGGAGAAAGGGGCCATGTGGAGGTAGGGCAGCACCTGTGTTTTCTGGGACAAACACCCTTGTTCTAGTTCCTGGAGAAAAGCACAACACAGTACTGTGCAAGTGCAGGAATGAAGCCAAGAAGTATGGGGGGAGCCCTCCAACCTATTTCCAGAAAGATCTGAAAGAACAGACTGTACATACCAACTAATTTACATAGAAAGCAAGAAATCTAACTTCAGGGCAAGGAAACCATCCATAAAAAGGTATCTACCCCCAAGCCAGGGCGGCATTCCCCAGAACCCTGGACATCCCATCAGCGCTCTATCAGTGCTGGAATCAGGGCTGGCATCCAATCGGGTGGATGGACATTGGAAAAAGGAGTAGTGATCTCTCTTTCATTTTCTTTCTTTCTTTTTCTTTCTTTCTTTCTTTCTTTCTTTCTTTCTTTCTTTCTTTCTTTCTTTCTTTTCTTTCTTTTTCTTTCTTTTTCTTTCTTTCTTTCTTCTTCTTTCTTTTTTCTTTCTTTCTTTCTTTCTTTCTTTCTTTCTTTCTTTCTTTCTTTCTTTCTTTCTTTCTTTCTTT
>JAWWLZ010000001.1:54206358-54250122 GCA_035041345.1 Poliocrania exsul | reverse complement strand
CTTTCTTTCTTTCTTTCTTTCTTTCTTTCTTTCTTTCTTTCTTTCTTTCTTTCTTTCTTTCTTTCTTTTTCTTCTTTTTTTCTTTCCTTTTCTTTCTTTTCTATCTTTTCTTCTTCCTGTCTTCAAACAATCTCTTCCTTTCTCTCCTCCCTTTCACCTTTCATCCAAAGCTCACTACCGTCTGCTTAAACCAGCTCAGCCATTAACATACCAACTTTCCCGCCAAGTGTGTAAGTTACTAATAAAACTTCCTAGCTGTTTGCGGCCCCTCCGCCTTCTCTCGTTCCCTGGGACCACGAGCACCTACGACTCCCGTGCCGGTAGTGCCGCCCGCCCCTCAGACCGCGGTCCCTCCCTCCCATTAGCCACAGTTCCTCCCGTCCATCAGCCCGCGGTCCCGTCCATCAGCGCGCGGTCCCGCCCGTCAGTCCGCGGTCCCTGCTGCGCTGGCTGGCGCAATACCCTGGGCGTGGCGGGGAAGAGGAAGCGGCAGCGAATCCCGCTCGGCCCCATCGCGGCGCTGCCACCGCCCCTCCGCTTGCCCCGCCCGCCCGCCATGTTGCGTTGGGAGCGGCGGGATCGCGGGGCGCACGGAGCATGCGGGGCGCACGGAGCATGCAGGGCGCGGAGCAGCGCCCCGCGGGCGCGCACCCCGGGCAGTGGGTGCTCATTGCACCAGGTAACCCAGCGGGCTCGCTCCGAGGCGGGACAGGCGCTGCCGCAGCGCCGGGCTCTCGGACCCCGGCTCGGGCGGTGCCGCCGCTCGGGCAGGAGGCGGCTGCCCTGGGCCCAGCGCTGGGGGTGTCCAGGCCTGGCCCCGGCCCCGGCCCCGGCCCGGGTGTGGCTTCACACAGCTCTGACCCGAGGCTCGCAGAGCGCCCGCCCTCCTTTCGCCAGGGCCTGTTCTCCTCGCTGCAGCCGCGCGTTTAATTTGTGTGTCGCTCCTGGATCGCAGACAGCTTTGTGAGCCCCGGGAACAGCAGCTTTAGGAGAGAGCTCTTGTCACTGAGGTCCCCGAGGGGGCCTCGCTGTCCCTTCCCTGCGGCTGACGCCCCACCTTGCCTCTGTCCGCTTAGTTCATTCCTGCATTTTTGAAAGACACGGTTTGGTGCCCTAAACCACAGCTGTAAAATAATCTTAAATCCTACGACAGAGTGAGATCTCAGCTCTTCCTCTCTAGGCTGAAGAAGCAGAGCTCCACATGGCAGCTCTGCAGGTGCAGTACACACAAAGCCTTAAACACTGTAGGTTTAGTCTCTTCCACGCAGTGCTGAATAAATGGGAGGATGCCTTTGCTCCTTTACGTTTATTTCTGCCTAGTATCAGGTTTTAAACTCACAGATCACAAAATGTTTTGGTGGTAAAGAGGATGTGTGGAGCAGGGTGCACTCAAACTCCAAGACAGTAGGAGAAAGGAGGTAATAGCCTTTCTTAGTTTGGTTTTCTAAGGAAATGCAACTTCCACAATTATTTGTGGCTGTTTCTTAGGCCACACAAAACTTACAAGTGTTAATAACGAAACATGATAAAAAGGAGGAGCTCTTCTGAGTAGTTTTATGAGCTTTGCCTGTGATGGTGTGAGAAATGGCACCACTGAAGGAAAGGTGTAGCAGAAGCTTAGTTCAGGAAAGGTTGAAAATAAGGCAGGAGCTCAATCTTAGGATGTGCACCCATAAGAAACCAGATTTCTCTACTTATATGAGGAACAGAACCAATTGTTATGATTTCACCGATTCCTCTCCTTGTTTTAATGTTTCAGTTCCACACTTTGGTATCTGACATGCTTGATGCCAAGAAAGGATTTTGTAAAGTGAGGAATTCCTTTTTTTAATACTGACTTTATGCAGACTAGGATTTAAGGCTGACTCTTGTATCAGATGACTGGCTATGCCAACAGATGTCCATACTGTGCAAATATTTACAAATATGCTTAGCTTATGCATGAGTAGTCAGTTCTGTGCAGTAAGTTAAGTGTTTGCAGGATTGGAGCCAGAGCTTGTAACTTTCATGAAACCAGACAGTTTGTATTACCAATTATGCCAGCACAGCTCTGACAAAATTTATATAGTGCTCCAGACCTGTAAGAAAGTTTATTAAGCCTTAGTCAAACTTTGGAGTACATTGTAATTTTAAAAAAAGTCTGTGGCTGATAAATTCAGAACTCCACAGTTGATGAGACTTGCCAGTCATATGAATAGGACTGCTGAAATGAAATACTTAATGATTTTCGTTTGGTTTAGTTTAGTTTTAACATTTTTTTCAGAAAAGAGGTTTTTAAAGTTAATGTGTATCATTTTTCAAAGTTTTACATTTCTTAACTGCTTTGTTGAATTGATCTCGGAAATTTTTCATTGGCCTTTAACAGAATGTGTAGTAGGAAGACCTGATTACTTTTTAGTAATTAAGATGGATGCAGGTGGATTTATAACAAA
This sequence comes from Poliocrania exsul, assembly GCA_035041345.1. NCBI lineage: Eukaryota > Metazoa > Chordata > Aves > Passeriformes > Thamnophilidae > Poliocrania > Poliocrania exsul. The sequence goes on along the minus strand of JAWWLZ010000001.1, from coordinate 54,247,690 downwards.
AATGCCTTTTACTGTAAAATTCAATTCATATGATAATCCATATCTTCATAATGCCCATGTGGCATTATGCTACATAACATATTTAAAACCAACTGATGTAAATAAGTACAGGATCTGTTTCAGGATGTGAGTTTAGTGCCATTTGTTAGTAAGTTCATCAGCACCTTCTGGTTGTAAATAGCCTGTGTATGTTCTTGTATCTGCAACCATTATCCTATCCATAGTGGGAGGAAGGAGAAAGGTGTGATTTCATTCTATGCAAAAAGCTACAGAACTTTTCTTGAAATAAAGGCACTTTCTAAGGTCTGGATTTCAAGTGCTTTAGTTTGAACTAGTCACCTGAGCAGTGTCTCCTAGAACAGCTTGTAAGGTTGATAATATATACCATCCTGCACAACATAATAGTATCTCCACTTGAATATATGCCATTCATCTTTCTTTCATTGTGATATTTAGAAGTTCCTGTATGGAAGGAGAAGGTGACTAGTTCTACAAAGAGACCAGATACCATAGTGTAAAAAGGAATGTGGTTTTTAAGGAGCATGGAAGTAAAACAACTGGAACTGAAACTTGCTTTCTTAAGCATCAGTTTGTTAATCAGTCAGACTGCTAGAGGTTCAACAGTAGCTTCCTAGAACAAAACACAGATACAGCTGGAGTTCTGAATGGCAGTGCATGTGTTGCTCTGATTCCTTAGTTACTGCGTCGCTCTGAGAATCCGTCTGATTGTGGTTTTACTGTTTGTGTGACACGTAGAAACACTTAGCTGTGAAAAGCACCTTAAGACAAACACGAGGGTTTCTAATTTGGACTTCAGCAATTGACAACATTGGATTGGTATCTGGAACACAGTAGCTAAAAAGCAGGAAGATTTCGTTTTCTAATTGCCATACGAAGTGAGCAGAGTATGCTTGTCTGCTTTAGTATTGAAGGTTATAAAACTGTTACTGTTTTCCTGGTTTCAGTACACATCTGTACACATATGCATAGACAATAAATTGCTGCTCTGCTGAGTATGTGTGATGTCTGAGGAGATAAATTGCAGTTTCGTTTTTGTAATTTTTATATTGATCTTGTGTTCTGGAAACAGAAGCAAGGAATCTCCTCTGTCAGATAGAACTGCCTCTGTTGAAGTCCTAATTCTGGTTAGAGGAATAAACGCAGTCGGGTTGGCTATTTTACCAGTGATATGTGTTATCTTAGCCCCCTTGAACTGTTCTAGTGGGCCAGACTGTCATTTTCTGTAGCAAGTGATTAGCTATGTTGTATTTCCAGTACTGTAATATTTTGATCATTAGTGTCCATCTCATGCCTACACATCATAGGACAGAGCTATGAACCACATGCTCAGAAGTTACTTTGCATGAATTGTAGAGGTGGATGCAGATGGGGAGGGGAAACAGAGTTGACCGAGTTGAAAGACAGAGCTGATGTTCCATGAGTCTCCTTGTGCTCTGTTTCAGTCAGTCTTTGCCTGCCTTCATTCTTTGCTATGGCATTCTTTCCTCATTCACTGTTCTTACCAGCGGGCTAATTATAGTCTTTGTCCTCACCAGCCCTTTGCCACACACCAAGTCACTCGGGCCGTTTGGCATGAGAGAATCACATGAGACAAGTCCAAGTAGGAAGGGAAAAGGAAAGCCTCAGATGATATCTGGCTGACTGCTGAGTAACCTCTAGGTGGGATAGCAAATTTTACCTTTAGAAATAGCAGCCCACCCTTGGCCTGATGAGAGCTCTTGTAATGGTTTTTCTGCTTATACGTACTTTTTTCCGTGGAGACAGTACATTTTGATACACCAACACAGTAATTTTTGTTTCATTTTTATAAGCAGAATGGTTTCTTGGTTAGGGATTGAACCACCAAGGGCAGGACAAAGAGGGAAGCCAGAAGTCAGGGGAGAGGAGTTAGGAAATGCTGGCTGGTTGAGAAGGTGGGATGTGAAGAAGGTGGTAACAATGTTAATCACTCCAGAAAGGCTGGAAGCCACTGATGTACGTTGTGCAACCTTATTGTGAACATTTAGAGGAAGGTTGAGAAATTGATGTGAATATTCAAGCGAGTAAACAATGAACAAATAGGAAGAGGATAGATGGAGGGGTTGGTTGTTTGGAGTGAGGTGATGAGGACGGGAAATTTGGCCATGTTGGTAGGGGTAGAGCTGTGCAGGCTGGGCTTGAAATAGAGTCAACTCTTTGGGCAGTTTCTCCAGTTGCAGATTAACTACAGAGTGGATATACAGGCACAAGATTTAGCCTGGGGCAGATTCGGCTCAGAACTAACAGTTTATTAGTTCAAGTGCTGTGCCATGTTAACACATCTCTGCTATTTCCAGAATCAGCTTTGCAGTGCAGCTGCTTTCAGGCAGTGTCTGAACTAATAAGTCCTGATGGGCCAAGCTGGCTCTGTGTAGACTGTAGACCTGCTTGGGTGTTTCTGCACTCCATGTTCCAGGGGATTTTATTAGCTTGGCTGGAAATCTGGATCTGAACTTGCTTTGTACGGAGTAGTTGACATTGATGGTTAAGAAGACCTCCCAAATCTGGAGTTCTGGAGGAATCATGGCACCGAGATGCCAAAGTGCTAAGTCCAGGAGGCTCCACATGGACTTCATTGGTGGATGGCCAAGTTTCCTGATTGTGCTTTTCTGGATTTCTGGTGGTATTTGGATAATCAGGGCTATTACATTACATGTGTATCCAAACTCACCTTTACCCTTGATAACGTAGAAATTCATGTACAGGCTTTCTGTTGTTGTTGGTCTAGCTACTGAACAGGTACAAGGGAAGGGGATTAAAACTTGACCATCTCACATCTAGAAAGTTGTTCCATTGTGCTTTAGTAGAGCAGATCCTCTCTGTATTGATCCTGTCTGTGTTCAAGTATCAATGTACTCTTTTTAAAAGATCCCACTACCCGAATCAGTGAGGATTGTGGGTTTTTTTATTGTGCATATGGGAAATTTTTACTTGCTTTTGAGCTGGGCCCATGGAACTACCATTTTAATGTTTTCTTTGAAAATCATACAAGCTAGAAATTATTTTCTAGACTAGGAAATAATGCTGAGACCCCATCTAATTTGAGGGCTATCTAAATCTAAGGACAGGACTTTGGAAACCCCTCAAATACTGTGGTGAAGTGACCACGTGTGACATAGATCTGATCTGGGCTCTGTATAACAAATAAACATTCTTACATAATAGTTTCAAACTGATCTTACCAAAATCACACTAGGTACTTAACAGGATTGGTGTGAAGGACAGTCTCTTTTTCACTACTCTCTCAGGGATAGATGTTGTGTCAGAACTGAAACTATTTATATCCTTGACTGGTTTTAGCAAAGAGGTCAGGATTTGAAGGCAGTGTTCTAAGTCTGGTGTTCCACTCTACACCTAGAGCTAAGACTGCTGTATTTCATTTGTTCTGGTTTTGTCTGTGTTAGGAAAATGAGTAGGGGTTAGCTGCATGCTGAAAATTATTTTCAACCTTTATTTTTCTGAAATAGACAAGTTTAGCTAACCACATTTTTTTGGTCTTCTGTGTTCTTAAACAATAAATTGATTAGATTTTTTATTGTTTTATGGGAACTACCCTATGAATAGAACTGGAAGGGTTGCAAGGGGGGAGGAAAAATTTAACAATCCTATTATTTTAAGGAATTACTTATTCAAAAATAAAAGGAGCAGTTTCACATTAGACTTGGCAAGTTGTTTGAACAAATCTCTCATATGCCAAAAGTCAAATGGAGGCAGAAATAAATGGACTGTGATGCCAGACCATGGGGCATCAGCGTACATTAAATTAATCCTCTGTCCTTTCAACTGAGACTACGGAACTTTAGTCTCTGTGCAGCAACTGGGGAAGTGTTTGACTTGAAAATTTTGTGTCATAGTGAGAGAAGATGTCATAGCAAAAGCAGCTGTGGAATAATTAGTGTATGAAAGTAGTTTGCCATAAAATCAGAAGTAGACAGGTTTCACATTAGCTTTTCTCCATTCTTGCACCTTGCACTTTGATACATGCTTTTATTTAGTGTTTAAGAAGCATTTAATTTACCTGCTACAAAAATGATCACACTATGGGGCTGTTAGGGAGCTTGAATCAGAAGTTGTACTGTGTCAAAATTGCATTAATACTTCAGAATAATTTAGGTAATGAACTTGGAAATAATGTTTATAACATACAAATATGTACCTTTTTTTAACATCTGAGTAAAAACATCAGAAAGGCTATATGAAATGTGCACACATGTTTACATCCCTTTTTAATAAGGTGAATGTGGATATGCTTATATTAGAAGTTAGCACTCTGTGGGCATATTTTCCTTAACCTCCCCCTAACTTAGCATTTGCATCTCCTGAACAAAGCCTTTTGCCTGCAGGTAATTTGCACTATTTCTTACATGTCATCTCCTAAAAGGCATCCTGAGCTCAGCTGTGAATAAAGCAGATATAACTGGCAAACTAAGGAGCCAGAAGGAAGCATAGCAAATAAAATAACTGAAAAGAGATGTTTTAATGTGTAACACCATCTCCTACTTCTGCTTTCTTCCATCTGGCTTGGAAGAGACCAACGTATGCCAACTTAGGCCTCTCTGCACATGGGAGTAGGGCTGATTCAGCCAGTAATACAGCTGCACCAGTGTTGACCCTATAAATATTGAGAAGGGAAGTCTGTAGTTTTTATCCTTTCAAGTGATAACCAGTTCTTGAACTTCTCAAGATTGACCTCTCCTTTATTCAGCTGAAACTGCATGCTCTGCCAAGCCTCTAGACTTCAGTAACAGATGAATTAGTACTGTCCGTTGCCTCCAGTGAGTCCATGAACATGGGTTTTTTTGGCCTAAGAAGTGAACTGTGCCAGCATAAGGTGAAGCCAAAAGATGCTCTCAGGCATAAGTCTTAAAATTTAGCTGTATTGCATAGCTGTGTGTCCTGGAGCAAAAGACCATTCAAACTGTCCAGTAGCATTTCTGTGTGAAGTTGTGCTCAAGATAAAAAGCAGTGCCATTTTTAGATATCATTGTGTTTTATTGTAAAATTTTGAGGTGAAGTGAGAGCCAGAAAGTCTTCAAGAGGTGCAAATTATGTCACATTAAGCATTATTTTCTTAGGGGGCACCATGGGGCAGTCCTGTGGTGTAAAGGAGAGCACTCTGGACTCTGAATCCCAAGGACCTGAGCTCGAGTCTCAGTGGGACCGTCCCCTGGCAGTTCAAGCCTCCCTGCCATCCCATCCCGTCACATCTCGGATGCTCAGCAGGGTCAGCCCCGGTCAGTACCGGGGGCTGTGACAGTCCCGAGGACTTCACTGTCACTGTCCAAGCTCGCTCAGCCGTGGCAGATGGACCTTAGGACTTAAATGGTGGGGCCAGTTCTGCGCATGCTGTGCCTCACCTAAAAAATCCACTGTGCAGGCTGGAAGGGCACATCCATGTGGGGAGAGCCCTGCCCAAATCTGCGTTCGCCAAGTCTGGCCATACCATACCTACCTTGGGGCACCAAATAAAAACTTACCAAGCTGATAACCGTTCTGTCTTTTGCAATGGGTATGGCAAAAGTCCCCTTAGTACGATGTACAGTCAAGGAAGGAGTGAGGTGTTGAGGTAACATAAAGTTTACATAACTGAGAAACAAGAAGGAATTTCCCAAACTCAAGTGTGTGCAAGTGTGAAGCCATATCCTCAGTGTGCAGAGGTGAATTAGCTGTGTGCTGTGCAGTACTCCCCTGAGAGTATTGTGAGCCAAGGAAACAACAGCGTAGTTCCGTGGCTCATCTTCTGCTTTCTCACTTCTGTTAAGTCACTCATGATCTAGTTTTCTAATTAGCATACATTGGTCACAGACACCAAGTGTCACAAATAGAGTAGGTTATATTCTATACCATCTGCTCCTGCCATGGGTTCTGCCCCATGTTCCAGTGATCATGTAACTGTATGGAGAATGAGAATAGTTTACTGATCTGGTTGAAAATTATTAATTCTTCATTGTACCTGGTTATTTCTCAGCTGGATCAGTGAACCAAGCCAGCTTTTGGGGCCACAAGATTGCTAGTTTTGGTGGAAAAAAACCCAGTAGAGATGCATGACAAGAAGGGAGCAGAGTTGGAGACCTCAGGACTGCGCCTTTCAAGTGCCTGTGGTCTTTGGTCATTTGACGCCATTCATGAAACTGTATCCTCAGTCTCTATGTACCTGAATGCATTTATTATGCTTATAGTTAATTACCTTATAGCTTACTAAAATGGTCAAAAATGGTGATGCAAAGTACTGGATTTATTAATTAATTTTTACTGGGCTTTTTTCAGGGCATGCTGCATGACAAAAGACATGGGCACTGAATTAAAGCCATTTACTTTAGGGTTGAGATTCTAAAAAGAGCACAAATAAAATGTTTGTTAGATCTAACCTATCTGTACCCTCAGGCTACATAGTTTAAAGTCTTCCATAAAATGTCTGTTTAATGAGCTCAATCATAATGTCTCCATATGACACACCATTCATGCATAGTTAGAAGTTAAGAAGGGAATGGAAAAGACTTGTGTAGGTGACGTATGGTTTAATACCTGTTTTTAAATGAAATCTTAACTTTCCAGACTTAAATAATCCTCTTTTTTTGCGGGGTGATGGTGGTTGGGAAATTTGTGCTCTCAGAGGGTTTTTTTCCTCTTACGCAATTGACAGATATTTACAGCCTTTTTTCTTGCTTGGCTGGCCGCTTTTTGCATGGGAATTCCATATAACTTGATATTAGTTTGTTATATACAGTATTCTGTAAGTATTTTTTTAAAAAAGGTGAATAGACCTTGCATCATCCATAACAGTTTCATAGATCTTAGTTGGAGTTTTATGTTAGTTTTCAATTTATTAATGTTGCTGTACCAGCTAAATCTTTTTTCTTTTAATGACCAAATTCATTAGTGCCTCATATCTATCCATTGTGGAAGAAATTATTGCCAGAAATCCTTTGACAGCTGGTTCATTTTTACTTGTTCTGTTTATATATTTTGTAGAATTTGCCTGGTTGTATGTCTGACCTCCATGAAATATAATGGGCTTTTCTCCTTTTCTGTAATGAAAAGCTTTGTTTAAGCTTCTGTAGTCTCTTTCGCTCAGCTTCAGGATTCTCAGGATCTGTCTGTAAACACCAAACTGACATACATATCACCCACATTTTTAGATAGACTTTGTATGATCTGGTTAATGGTGAATGACCAGGAGACCATAACTTGAGCAAAGCAGACATATTTACAGGCCAAGTGTTGGAATTTAATTGCCCTGCATTGTGCTTTCCTCAGAACTCCCTCCTCTGGTATAGCTGTAGTGGTACTGCATTGCCAGAGGAGTCTGTAAGCTCCAGGCAGGCAGAGGCAAACACTTGCAGGGGATGATATAGATGGAATTAGGCTTTAGGTGAGTTCAGCTGCCTCATGGAAGTGTCTGTCATGCATCTTCTCAGGTAGTTTAATGAGTGACTTGCTGATTGAGATGTCTCCTTGAGACAGGATAGTTGAACCCTCTGTGCCCTTCTGTCAGTTTTTTATATGATGAAGTATATGCTGTCCTAGGAGGAAAGTGTGCAGTACTGGCACATGGTAGCAAGCTGACTTGTACTAGCTGTGTGTCACCTGCAGGACTGTTGGGAGAGAGTATACTGTTCAGTCAGAAAGGTCTTAACCTCTCTCCTTAGTTATTCTTGTAGGTTAACAAGTTTCTCAGGACTGAGATATGGGAATTGTTGTAATAAGCATAGTGGCAATCATCTGGTGTTTTCCTTTAGGATTTAGTAAGAGAGCTTTTCTTACAATGTGGCACTTAGTGCCATGATCTAGTGGTCACAGTGGTGTTGGATCAAGGGTTGGACTTGATGATCTCGGAGGTTGCTTCCAACCTAGTTTATTCTGTGATATCTCTTTTGTCTGCTTATTTGCTGTAAGATAAATTTCTTATCTGGATGTGAACCTTAAAATTGAAAAAAAAAAATTAGTTTAACTCCTAGTTTTGCTAGAAAATGGCTACAGTACTGCTTTTTAAGAAGTCTGTATTTATTTAGCTGTAAGAGATCCTTGCTGAAATATAAGGATGGATAAACGTAATGGAATTAAAGAAGTCTAGGTACCTTTTCTGGCCATAGGCCAGAACACACACAAGTTAGGTTTGGACACCTAATGTAAAAAATCCTTTGCTCAGCATTTTCCTAGTCACAAAGTATTTAAATTCAGATAAATAGAGCCTTCTTTGCCCTTAAGGCCATGTTAATATGCATCCAGTTTTCCAAGCAGGCATTCTCCCAATTGCCTCTTTTTTTAATCTGCAAACTTGACATATAGTAAAACCAATCTAGAACAAAAATATACTTCAGATGCCCCTGGAAACGGACTGGGATATTGCCTATATTTTGAGGAAGTTGAAGGTTAAAGAAACTCACAGAAAACACTTTTGCCTTTGCCCAGTCAGTCCTTCCCTTCTTCCTGTGTGGGCACGCATGTGAATGTCCCTTCAGGTAAACCATGTGCCATGGCAGCTGTGTGGAAAATGTGACAAATGATCCCATCAGCATGAGATCCTGGGACTGAAGCCTGCAACTTGGACAGTTCATTAGAGTTTGATCCCTGCTGTCCTCTGTGCAGTGGTGAATGCCTTGGAGCTTGGGGAGGACCAGAGAACCAAAGGAGCAGAGCTGTGCTGCTCTGCACGTGGGGACGAGCATCTGCCTAAGCCAAGGCTGCTGCAGGGCCGGGCTGTGTATCCAGAGAGGGAGAGCAGAGCATGCTGAGCCTGGGGCGGTATGGGGCAGGCCTGGAAGACGGAAGGCTGCTACCTGGGTTTGGAAGGCAGAGTTGATGAGGAAGAGAGAAGGGACATTGTATCCCTTGGGTTTGTTACCCTGAACACTTCTCCCTCCAGGCATCTCCCAGGCCTCGCAGATATAGGTAAATTGAGTGTGATACTGGAAGGTTAGGAAGAAAACATCTCAACAAAATAAAGATGTGAGCTTCATTAAAAACAGAAAATGAGGAAGGATTTTCAACTTAATTGTTCACATTATACAAGATGCAACTCAGGGCTCAGCTGGACTCATTCCCAGTGTTCATAAATCTATGCATGAAGAAAGCAGAGAAAGTGAGCGCTAAAAGTTCCTTTGGGGGTTTTTTGTTTTGCTTTTTGTTTTAAATTTTGAAACTCACATTTAGTGTGTATATTTTAACATGTTCATCTGAAACACATCAAAGTAAACACATGCAGTGTGTTTCTTTCACTATCATTAATCACTTCAGTGTTTTAAAAACTAACAAAAAATACACTAATGTTAAACTGTGGTTAAGAATTGAAATATACACAGCTCTAGAAATTTGAAGTTTGCCTTTGCCAGGGCAAATGTAGCTTGACAACCCTGTGTTTATGTATCAGCATATGAAGCAAGTCTGGTTAGCAAATACGGACTTTTTCCATTAAAAGCCCTCAACTTACACTGAAACTTTTTGAAGAACTTTTCCAAGCCACCTCAAGACTAAGTTAAAAATTGAGGCAAAGCAAATTATTCTAAATTCTCTGAACCACTCTGACACCTATTATCTTCCAACACTTTTATCACTAAATGCAGCTGCTTTTTGTGTCCTGCTTATGTCTTTATCTGGACAACTTCTGTTTGTGGCACAACTGAATAACCAAGAGTGGATGTGAAAGATGAGAGTTATTTGGGTTTTTCTTTTGTCACTGAGGTGCCAGTGAACAGCCTGTGAGAATTACACTTGCCCTTTTCTGATGTGTTTGGGCTTTCAGCTAGAGTGGAGGACAACTACATTTGGTTGTACTGTTCCTATTTCCCTGTTTGTCACAGAAAATAACTACTCACTCCCTCTTCACAAACATCCTGAAAGGGGAAGGACAGTGTGGCACTTCTCTTCCTGTATATAGCCATTCAGCCTTCCTCTACTGCTCCTCTCTGCTTTCCTCAGCAGCACTATAATGCAAACATCAGCCTGATCCCTGTCAGTCCATACTCTGGGGTGTCGATACCAGTTATGTATGTGAAATGTTTTAGTAATTTTCCTTGCTCTGATGAATGCCTGTATGAAAGGAATTGGGACAGAACTGGCAGTGTGCAAGCTAAGAAAGATGATGCTGACATGGTGCTCTTCACTGAGATGTGGGAAGTTGTTTTCATGAATATAAGTTAGATTTTCCCTACAAAGAGAACTTGGATAGAACTGGACAGCCTTATAGATGTTTATTCATACTGAATCAGCATCCTTATGGTAGCCGTTCCTTTTTTTTTTTTTTTCAGTTTTACGGTGAACTTACTCTTTCGTGGCTCTGCTTTTTGTCTTTTTTTTTTGTTCAGACACAGAAAAGAGAAAAACTGTCAAAGGCTTAAGCCAGAGGTGCTGTATTCTCTCAGCCTTTTTTTTGCCTGTGTGGGGAATTAAATGTATTCTTTATTTTTCAAGTTTATACATAACATGTAAACAAGTATGCATATTTTTCACAGAAGTAACAACTATTCATACAATTTCTGCATTAGCTGACTTCCTAAAGGTTTTAAAGGATCACTGTTTCTTCCCACAAGTATTTTACCTTTTGCCCTTTTTTAATGTCCACACTGTGCTTGTCCTGGCTTTCCAAAGCATTCTCATTGTCTTTGTGACTAATCAGGGCAGCATATCAGTTCATCTCACTTAACTGGGATGTCAAACTTAGGAGCACTCTTGCCTGAAGGTTCTCTTAGGGGAACTGGTTTTCAAAATCTAAATCATCCCCAGGTGCATATCTTTCCTGTGACAGATAGAGAGTGCCAGGAAGTCTGGAATCATAATTTAGGCGCCTTGATCAGGTAGGATGAATTTGGGCTGAGGCACATAAGTTTTAGGCAGATGTGAGTTTTCAAAAAGTGTCAATCCCGTTAATTCTGAATGTCTTGGAGAAGCAGATGTGAAATACTTCACAATTTACAAGTTCACAACTTTTTCCTCTCCCCCTCCAGAGGCTGCTATTGACCCCCCTGAGACACCTGACAGTGAACCCGTGTTTACAAAACTGCGGAATCCAAGCACAGGCAAGTTCTGAATTGTGACATGAGCCAGTTAATAGTCTGGTTGATTCTCTCCACCACCAAAAGATTCATATTTTGCAAAGCTGAAATAATGATGATTGTACAAGTCTTATGTGCCAAAGATACAGCTGGTGATGCCAGATAGTTAATGCTGTGCAAACATTTAGGATTTCTTTTATAATTTTAATTGGTTGAACTGTTTATTCATCGGGAATATTGGCAGCACAAAAAAGGGGTGTAATTTAAGTTCTGTTTTTAAGTTCATTACTTTTGGGGCTCTTACAGTATTGGGCATTGAGTCTGGGCACTTTTTTAAATCCAGATTTAGGCTTCATAGCATTCATCTTATGCTATAATATACATAGAGTTAGAAGAAGTGTTTCAGTTATACTTATCAAGCTTTTTGAATCTTTTAATTTTTAAATCTAATTTTCTTCTCCTGGTCCAAGTCAAAGTGTCTCTTTTCTTCTTAGTAGAGGATGAGGCACTTTGAATTCAAAATAGATGGGAAAGACCAGCATATGCAGGCGAAACAATGAAACAATGACGCCACCATCCCACAGTTACTTTCTGCAAGTCCGATTGTTCTTTTTGTCAAGGATTTGTTATTATGATGTGAGACGTTAATGTCTGGAGTATGGGATAGTGCAACAGAAACTTGCAGTGAGCCTTTGTTAGGATTAACATATTTTGTTTGAAAGACATGTTTAATCCTGGGTTTTTTTCTTTGCTTAAGCTTCTTTGCTTTTTGTAGATTTGTGGTTTTGGTTTGAAATTCACTGCTTTTATTTGTTTGTATTTACATGCATATATGTGTGTAACTAAAGTCTTCAGATACATTTTAATGTCACAATATAGTAACTAGTTCTTGAAAGAGGAAAATAATAAAAAATAATAGTACAGAATGTGAAATTACTTACTCATCATGTTACCTGTTTTTTGCTTGCTCAGATTTACAGTGGGAATATAAAGCCTCATTTATTTTCCACCTGTGTTACTGTTTCCTGCCATATTGTATTGGCTTTATAGTTTGTTATGTTTTTCAAAGCGTAGATGTTAACTTGTTTTTCTCTGTTTACCTTGTAGAATCAGAGATCTTGGGAAAGTGTTCTGGGGAAAACCTAAAGTGCAATGATTGCCTGGGTGTGTTCCTTCAGAATTTACAGGAGTTTATTTATAGACTTCCATAAACTTTCAGTTATGTAGCCTATTATAAAAATAGGATCTGAAAATGGAAGGACTGAGAACATACTATTAATGTATTTTCCGTATGTTTGGGTCTAACAGATGGATTGTTGATGCCAGATATTGTATAAATATGCACTGAAGGACTCAGCACGATATAGAATCTATGCTAACCACTTTATTAAATAAAAGTATGCTTGGTCCTTTGTACAGGCAAGTAAAAAGGACAAAATTTCTATCCTTTACGAAGACTATAAACTAGGATTCAGGCTGCAATTCAGAAGTGCCACAAAAAACATTGGTAAAGTTGTGAGCAAAGCTGCCTGGGTTCTCTGTCCACCCCTTAGAGCTTCTGTCTAACAATACTGTTGAGAACCTGTGGTGACTGTTCTTTTAAGATCAGTACATAAATTAAGGAGCTGCCATTAGGCAATAAGAAGAGTCCCTTGCCCAAGATTGTGTAGCTCACCACTTGATTTGGCTAGCACGCTCACTAGTAGGAGTCTTAAGTTCTTCAGTCAGCACTTCTGTGAGTAGTTGATGTCTGGTGCTGATCAAACTGTGGTGTAGACCCTTGTTGAGGGGGCACATGGTTATGATTGAAACCTCTGCTTCCCCTTATTTACTCTTTGCTCCTCTCCTCCCCTCCCCAAAAGAAAAATTATCAGAGAACTGAAATTACATCCTTAAGTGAGGTTAAACATCTGGTCAGCCTCTTGGATGAAGGGGGAAAAACTGCATTATCAGTAATTTTTGGAAAGTGATGTGTCTGCCCATTTTAGCTGACCTCCCTCCGCACCTGGGGCTGTCTGCAGACTGAGAAGAGCAGTGCTGATGTCAGCTTACAGAGCTTGCACTGAGGCTTTTCTGAGCCAGCCCATGATCTGCAAGGCAGTGCAGCTTTGCGATTTATGTTTTTTGGGCAGGACAGCCGTGTTGTAGTTGCTCTTGTTTCTTGAAGGTGGATTGATAACCAAGACAAGACCAAGCCAGCCAATGGTCTCAGCTGACCACATTTCAGTGGCCGACGTTTCAGTTCTGGTGACTTGCCATTTTAGATAAAGAAAATGCCAATCCTCTTTGCAGTGTATTTGTCATCCTTCCATTGTAACCCAAAACTAGTGTGGAATGGCAGATCTGTGATATGTGGTGACCTAAAGTAAAGCTTCCTTTTTCCTTTCCAAACTATCATGATTCTGATGGGCACTTCAAAGCAACTTCTTCTAGCTTCCTTGTTCACTTTATATGTCTACCCACACTGAGTCATCACAATCCATTTTGATGCTCAAAAAACCCCCTTTTGTTCCTGTAACCCAGAGTCTGATATCTTGTAGGCAAACATGATGGAAGGAGAGGGAGTTTTCTTGTTTTCCACCTTCCCCCTTCAGTACAGAAGAAAGCTGATTTCTTGACTGATTTTCATTTGGGTTTGGATCAAAGGCTTTGTGTTGTAAGATGAACTATTCACACATCTTATTTATTGATTCAAATTCAGTTTCGTTTATAGAGCTGGTAAATGAACATCTGTATATAATAGTGTTTTTTCTCTAAGCTTTCTTTGTAGTGAGTTTATGTAGAATGTATGTTTGTGTATCTCTATGTATATAAGGCACATTCTTCAGACATATTGGGTATTCTTTTGATTTTTGTGAAAGCTTACAAACACAAACCAGATTTCTTTTCAACAGGGGAAGCAACCCTTTACTTATTCAATAGTGGTGCACAGCAGCTGTTTGAAGTAAAAGCTTTTCATGAGGAATGTCGTTCCTGGTTTATAGGTCAGACTGTTCAACAAGGTGAGATGCATAATGTATCCTTCTCCCCAGCTTTAACTCGTGCTTGTACATAGACCTTCCTTCTGTCTTCTAGTAAAATTACAGGTGTTCTTCCTAGTTGTTTGAGGCATGCTGCATGTTATCTCTACCTTCTGATAGACTCATTTGCTATATGGATTTATGGGAGTTTGTTGTTTTCTCTTTGAAAGGCTGCCTTTGGCAGCCTCAATTCAAGATGTTCATTTGTCTTCTTTATTTTTTTTGGCAAGGAGAGAGTTAAGTAATTCAATTGTATTTTAAGTGAAATGCCATAAAATACGAGGCTCGCCTTGTCACTCACACCAGCAAGTCCTTAGTGTAAGTAAATACGTGTTATCCTTTGGGAAGGAAAAAAGGCTGGAAGGCCTTAGCTATCCAAGCAAAGTGATGTGTTGGAGCTCCAAGTGCTGGAATGTATGGTCTTGCTTTCTTTCACTTACCTCTGTCATCCCCTGTGTGAGTTCTGGGATCTCAGGATACGGTTGCTGTCTGAAGTTGCTGTCTGAGTGTTTTGTCTGAAGTGAGCTTGTCTGTACCATCCTGGACATTCTCTGATCCTACTCACCTTCTGAAAATGAGGAGGAAACTTATGTAAGCTGCTTGTGATGACTTTCACACTGCTTTTTCAGTAAGGATGTCATTGTAGTAGGGTTTCTCTGCCACCATGTCCACAGACCAGTAAGTATTAAGTCAGGAGATTAAGGTATATTTATTTTGTTCCTTTCCATTAGCAAAAAGACCATTTATAGTAATAAATAAAAGCAACCACACCAGACATGCCTTCTTTAATGGTAATATCCCAAAGTGTGTGCTAACTTTTAAACGTCCTCTGCAGGCACATAAAGCAATGCAAGTAGTATGTCTGTGAGCTTTTCTTTGCTCCATCTTGGGGGTGAGCCAGCAGACTGGGCCTGCTCCCTGCTCCCAATTATGTCCATATTGTATTCTCCCTCTCCCTTTCTAACCTTTATTTTGGCCCTTGGGAAACAGTTGCCTTAAGGAATCATGGCCTCAGTTTTCTTTTAAAGATAATAGGGGAAAAATTGTTTCTGAGTGTTAGGGCTGCTGCATCTCTGGAACGATCAGGACAAGAACAACATGAAAAAGCTGTGTGTTTGCAGTTAGAGCAAATCATCTCGTTATCTTCAGAGAAGGGCAGAGGTCTTCATACACCTCTAGTGAATTTGAACTCTTTACAACAAACAAAAATAGCTCTTCCTGAAGGTTCAGTGGAAAACATTTAAATGGAAGTTTTGAGAAAGTGGCTAGTGGGCTTTTATTCCTTCCACTTTTATTATCAAAGCTTTCATGTTTGTAAGTAGTTCTGATGCTTGCTTTGCCTCCCATGGCTCACTCATCACGTTAGTAATACAGATGTGTTGGATATCAGCTTTGCCCAAACCATGTTCTTCCCACCCAATCCTTTGTTCATTTTATGACCATCATAATAGGATTTCCTTTTTTTAAATTATCTTAATCATGTGATTTAAAACAAAAAGATTACATTTATTTACTTTTGGTTTGCTAATTAATGTAAAATTGTCATCAATTATTTGGTCTCATTAGTGAATTTTTTTAATGTTCCATTGTTTCCAATTATCTGCAATTACACAAAAAGCCTGACTAAGCCGTTGTCCTGCAATGAACTCCAGATGGGCAGAGGTGTCTGTTTCAATGGGAGACCAAGTTCTTCCTTTGTGTGTAACTTTGAATGCAACATACTGAGCCATATTTTCTAATCTCTTAAGTTTACTTTGTTCTGTTAGGAGGCTGTATGCAGATTCTCCCCTTACAGATATAAGGCAGCTCTAACTTAACTACCTCTTGAAATTCTTTCTTGTCCTGCCTATCTCTTCTGCCAGCAGTGTTGCCTTGCCCAGCGATTGAAGTGGAGTATACTGAGTCTGTCTGCTATCCCAAACCAAGTTTGTTACCCCCCAGTCTGCCAATAGAGGGCAGTTACAATTGTGCTGGTTTTAATATAGTCCAGAAAAAGGCAAAACATGAAGCCAGAAAACGTCAAGTCGAGCTTGTGCTTTGGTTTGTCAGGATTGAGAATTGAGTTACCGCTGTATTTTTAATACAAAATTAAAAATAGAACTTTTGTGTTCATTTTATTAAAATACTGAGATACTTACTGAAAAAAAATACTCTCTTCACACTTATAAAAATCTTAAAACATAGAAAGGCCACTGTATTGTGCCCCTTTGTACTAAGCTTACTTTTACATGTCTATCACCTAGATGGGCGCCTTCTGTTTGTTACACCAGTGGACCCTTTATTTCTGATACTTTACTACCTCATCAAGGCAGACAAGGAGGTAAGTCTGCTTTGTTTTTTTGACTGGAATTCTCAAGAGAAAACATTATTTCTGACTTAATTTCTGCAGAAGTTATGTTAATTTTACCAAGAGTAGCTTCCATAATAATGGAAATTTAATTTGCATTTAAAGCAGATTTATCATAATACCTAGAAGCATTTTAGTTTGCGTCAAGTTTTTTGGTCAGTCAATTATGTTCCAGGAGTGAGCTTACAATCTTGACAAGCTCTAATCATTTCCTTTTTTAAGAGAACCAGACAAACTCTATTGTCCTTTTGTGAGAGTCTATCCTAGCACTATTGAATTTAAAATTATGTCATCAGAGTAAAACAAGCTAGTGGCCTTCCTGAGGCATCACTAGATTGGTCATTTTGGGAAAGAAGGGAAAAAGAAAGAAGAATTTGGATGCTGTGGAGGAGGAACACTTCTGTGTCAATTTGAACTTGAAAAGAACCATCTCTGTTTTAGAAACAGTATTTGTAGAGATGCTGTATCACAGAACAGAAATGGGATGATGATCAAGTATCCCAAAGCTGGGCAATTAATAAATGGCTTCATTGATTTTTCGTGAGTGTAGCAAAACCTCACATAAGTTTCTGAAATAAATCAAAAGGCATAGGCAAAGTTATCAATATATTTCTTATAAACTGCCTGTGGAAAAAAGGGCACAAAATCAAATGGAAATGTTGATCCTTCTTTTATTTTGTTATCTATAGGAAAGAGTTTATTGCAGCTTTATTTTTGTGTCTCATAACCTTCTTTTTGCCACTGTTACTGTGCCTTTTGCTTTTTAAGGAGAAAAAAATTGTTAAATACTTTCTGGTTTTGCTTTTTGTGTGTTTGGGATTTTTGTCTTGTTTTTATTGTGATTTAACAATAGTTGGTTACTTTTATTAAGCCTCTGACTGTCTAGCAAGAGAATTAATTAATAACGAAAGCAGTATACCCAAGTGGGTTCATTTCATGCTGAGCAGTATAATGACTTCAGCCTTGGCTCCCGAGGCCATGCACTCTCTAAGGGTGAGGAGCTCACAGCGTCTTTGTACTGATGCGCTAAACGATCTTTCCAAAGGGAAGGCTGCCAGTTGTGCCAAACCATGCTGAATGATTATACATTGTTTGGCAATGGCAAAATTTGTTTGATGGTTCTGTCATGTGTGGGGCTATTTAAGTTGTGCCAAAATCTCTTTGTATCCCTTCTCTGGCCAAACTGGAATTGACTTTGCAGAGGTGAAAGGTTAATACTGTGTTCCAGAAGCTGCCCTGCTCCTTTGAGATTTATCTTTATGGAAGGAAAAGCAAAATTTCAGTGGAAGTTATGACACTGGGTTTAATCCAACAGGTTTTGGTCTAAAACACTATTGGCACACACTGACTACTATGTCTTATGTCATCTTCCAAA
The DNA here is from genome assembly GCA_035041345.1 of Poliocrania exsul. Taxonomy (NCBI): domain Eukaryota; kingdom Metazoa; phylum Chordata; class Aves; order Passeriformes; family Thamnophilidae; genus Poliocrania; species Poliocrania exsul. The sequence goes on along the minus strand of JAWWLZ010000001.1, from coordinate 54,229,918 downwards.
AAATCCTGCTGTACTTCACATTAGTTTCTCCCCATGTTGTTTTAAATTTGGTCTTTTAAGTGCAGTATTTGAAGAGTTCAGCATTTTGCAGGTATTTACTGGTTGGGAATAAATATTTATAGCTTTCTTTGTAATCAGTTTCTGAATGTCTCATGTGTTACCATTCAAAATACGATCTTTAAATCCTTTATTTAGAACTATGGCTATTACATGCATATATATTCTACGTATATGTAGAGTGTATATATGTTTTAAAATTATAATAATGCTTTTGTAATCCCTTTGATGTATTTTCAACAGCAAGGAAAGTTCCAGCTACTTGATCAAGTTGTGCTAGACTCGGAATATCCCAGCTGCCCATTGCTGCTGAAGTGTGCAAATGTTAAACAGTACATACAGCACGTAACAGAAGAAAAAGGTGAGCAAAAGGGGTGGAGAGAAAGGGTCAAAAAAAAGTCTGGATTTTTTAGTGTCATTTCATTACAAGATAGATTTAAAAACTAGTTTTTGCTTTACCAAACACCCAAGGTGCTGGATGCAACTGTATTTTAAAAACAGAAGCCAAGACTTAGAAATTGTCAGTGTAGTATTGTGAATAGTAATGTGTGGATCTCAGATTATCTACTGTAACTCTAAAATACTTGTGCAGTCTTGTTGCTAGGTGTCATAAAAATGATAAACTGATCAGATCTGGCTTCTTGACGTTATTGTATATGTTGTGAACTTTCTTTGACTTTGAATGAGAACTTTACATCTCTCTAAATTCTTTATTTAATGTAAGATGATCTGGCATGGATTAAGTTATCTGTTGTCCATTTGAATTTTTTTTCACCCTTTCTTGCAAAGGATTGAAACAATAAGTAGGAAAAAGCTGGAGAAGAGCAAATATGCTGCAGAGAAAGAAGAACACAGCTTTTCCAGCTTTGCATAGTTTAGTGTTGTGGGTTTAAGCTTCAAGACTTAATTGTTTTAAAACAGAAAAGTTGATTGGGATGCCTAAGTGTAGGAGAGAGAAAAACTACATGGGAAAAGCTAGCAAAGTATTGATTCTGTATATAATTTCCTCAACCTTTGCTTAGAATTCCCTCTGGCGTGGGGCCTTTTTTTTATTTGAGGACAATATATGCTTTCTGGGGAAGGAGCATTACATAATTTTTGCAGGTTTGCAGACCTGTGAAAGATGCAAGACCTCAGTCTCTATATACAGTCCTTTAAAGAGCACTCTATTTATGCCTGCTAACTTCCTGATAGGGAAAGGAGATTTACCCACAGGCAGATGGAGACATACAGGAGAAGGTACAAGAATCTACCACCAAGTCCAAAACAGCTAAGGTGTTCGACCCTTCTGCATCTAGAGCTCCTCCAAGGAGTTGAGATGCACAGATTAAAAGCTAGAAAAATTAGAAATTTGTTTTCACAAAGCAAACCAACCACTGTTATTGTATAAGAAGAAATATTTCAGTGATCTACAGATAATTGGGAAGTGACTATGGAAAGGTGATGGAAGAATAAAATGCCAGCTAAGTAGAAGACTAGACCTCTTCCTAGATGCATAGAACATTAAAATGTGTGTGGAGTGGGAAAACTGCAAGTTTCCCTGCACAAGTTTTAGGTGTTTCCAGTATGATATGGTGACCATGCAGTAATGTAGGGCAGTTGCATTTGAAGTTTAGGGCAAGACATGTTTCCATTGAAAAGTGTCACAGAGCAGAAAATCTGAGCATCAAGGCTGTTACACTTTTGCTGGGACTGGGTTACTTGGAATTATGTGCTTCTATAAGTACATAATTATGTAATTTTAGATTTCTGAAAGAACCTTCAGAAAACAGTTATATTTGGTATCATTAGGACCAAGTAACCTTTTTCTTTGTGAGTTCTGCCTTTGAGAAGGCTTCTTTAAGACAGGTGCATCTGAACTGCCAACCCCCTTTTACCTTCCTGTAAGGTGATGAGTACTTGCAGTGAAAAGTATTTTTAAGCTTTTGAGCAATTGGTGTGCCCTGTAACTTGTTTAACACTGGCTAAGTAGCCAGGAGTGAGAGAAGAGCTATTTAACTTCCACGCACAGAATCATCAAGGTTGGAAGAGACCTTCAAGATGACCAAGTCCAATTGTCAACCTAACACTATCACTGGTAACCATGTAACCCATTAAACCCTTAATCTCCAAGTGTCACATCCAGACACCTCTTGCACACTTTCAGGGGCAGCGACTCCACTGCTCTATGCAACTTATTCCAATGCCTTACCACTCTTTCAGTGAAAAAAATTTCTAATGTCTAATCTGAAACTCTCCTGGCACAACTTAAGGCCACCTCCTCTTGTCTTTCACTTGAGATATGGCATAAGAGAACAACCCTCACTTCAACCTCACTACAGCCTCCTTTCAGGTAGTTGCTGAGAAGAGTGAGGTCCCCCCTGCGCCTTCTCTTCTCCAGACTGAACAAGGCCAGTTCCCTCAGCTGCTCCTCATAAGTCTTGTGTTCCTGACCCTTCACCAGCATAATTGCCCTTCTTTGGAAATGCTCCAGGACCTCAATGTCCTTTTTGAAGTGAAGGGCCCAAAACTGAACACAAGATTCAAGGTGTGACTCACCAGTGCCAAGGACAGGGAGAAAATCACTGCTCTAGTCCTGCTGGTCCTACTATTTCTGATACAGGCCAGGATTGCATTGGCCTCCTTGGCCACCTGGTCACAGTGCTGGCTCACATTCAGCTGGCTGTTGACCAGCACCCCCCAGTTCCTTTCAGCTGAGCAGCTCTCAAGCCACACTTCCCCCGGCCCGCAGTGCTGCGTGGGGTTGTTGTGACCCAAGTGCAGGACCCGGCAACTTTTGTCTTGGTCTACCTTCTGTATCCATTCTGATACTGTATTTGTAGCTGTTATGTGTCAGAGCATCCTCTGATAAACTGACTTCTGTTGGACAGTAGCAAAGATGCTTTGCTGCTTGGTTTTTTGCATTTTCAATAATGTATTCTGTACACCTATTCATCTGTGATTTGCCAGCAAATTATATTAGCTGTTAAAGGAGTTACATTCACTTCCTGGGCTTTGGTTTGAAATATAAAGTAAAAATTACTTTTGTCACAAAAACTGTACACACATGCACACATAGGCTTTCTGTGATATTTTTGGATGTTCTTAGGCATGTACCTGCATGTACATGGTGCTTTTTTCCTTATTCAAGTTTAATTTGGATTCAAAGTAACAGTGGGATTTGTTCTTAGGATTTTTATTTTTGTAGAACACCAGGAGTATTGTTAGGCAACAAACCTATTGGCACTTGCCTGCCTGTCATGCACAGATCACCCTTCTGTTTAATCCACTTCTATGTGTTTCATATTCTCATGTCTTTTATTGCCTGTAAAAAATACCAATATTATGACTTAAGGTACGTTTTTTTTAGCTCTTAAGACTTGTCCACTTTGTAGTCTTTCTTGTTTAAGGAGTAGAGTGTTAGGATAAGATGTATCTGTTGTGTTGAGGCTTCTGCAGCTCTGTTCTGCTTGACAGAACCTTACAATATAATTATTTTACTCTTAATTTAATCATAAGTCATTTAACATCTGTCCAACAAATTCTTATCCCAGAGCACTCACAGTTTACACTTACTGAATTAGCAGAAAATCCACCTTCCCTGGCCTTAGATGAAGGTCACTGAAAATTCATTTAGCTGAATTAAATTCTAGGTTACCTGCTTTAGTAGTTGGGAAAAGGGTGTATAGCAACTCACTAAATCTAGGTGAAGCAGGTTGTTTGCTAATGAATTCAGATGTTGAAAGAAAGTACAATAGAGAAGGTTTAAGAAAGGGTTATGAATTCCAGTTCTAGAGTGTTACTCTTTGTTTCATTTTGCAAGGCAAAAGCTGCACTGTGATCTTGTCTGATGTGATTAACATGAGGAGCCAAGAAAACTTACCTGATTAGAATAACTAAATAATATTGCCAAGCTTGTATTCCCAGAAGGTAGGAAAAAAGGGGCCATAGGAGTTTCAGAGTTATGGAAAACACTGAGAAAATGGATGTTAAAATGTGCTTTAGGCAGTTTGCTCAACAATACATCAGGGAAACTTCCAAGTCTACATAGCGATTACCCGATCGCTGAACATATTATTTAATTGTAGAACCACTTATATTCCATCTGTATTTCTCAGACCCAATCTTTCCAGATGTCTCAGACCAGTTTTATAGGCACCAGACACATTAGGGAACAAAAGGCTTTCCAATATATACTCATATTATCAAACATAGTCACTAACTCTCACCAATATCAAATGTGCATCACATGTTAAATCCACGTTCCAATATTGAATCCTTTTGTCAGCAGTTTGTGACTTTCATAACTCACTTTAATTCTTCAGAGGTCTCAAATATTGTCAGTTTCTAGAGTTTAATAGTCGAAACTGTCAAGCACACAAAATATTTTCAAACAAAGTGATCTCTGAAGGGTTCAGTGTAATTATTTTTCACATGTTTTAATGAAAATGGCTTCACAGTTCTGCATTTCCTTTCCCTCACTGAGTCACTCTGAATCATTCTGTTGTGGGGGAGTCTGCCTGGGAATCCAGACTAGAACTACTTTCCAGCATAGGTTTGGGGATGGTGCCTGAAGGATGTCCTTTCCTCGAACTTTCGTAGGTACAAGAGGAATCCATGAATTGTACTCATTGTACTTGAACCCAAACTGTGTTAGCCCTTTGAGAAGCAGGTTCGAGTATCCAGAGCCTTTCCCCATTTTCTGCTTCTTTTCTTTCAGAGCTATTTAAAAGCTTCTAAGTCCTAAAGGCTGCAACCAGCAATGTCACAGCTAATTACTTTACCTGCGGTTTATGAAGTGAAGTGTATATTAGTTTTTTTCATTTTTGCTCTGAAGAATTTTTGCATTTTGCTATTTTACAACTGTTGATACAGATTTAAACTTTGTCTTGTAAACAGCTTTCCTCAGCCTCTCCATGCCCGCTACAAGGCATACAGAAAGAGCACACACTATTGCATATTATAGTTCACTATTTATATGCAATTTGAAAGAGCCAAGATAAAACTCCAAAGAAGGAAATGCTGAAAGAATCATAAATAATATGTTGTTGTTTGCAAGGGGAGAAGGAAAATTCATGAACTGAGTTTTGGAATACGACACTGTATCAGTAAATGACATGAAACAGATGTAGGTATTTATGGGAATGGTATACAGGAGATTAAAACTTACTGAAATATTTATTAAAGAAAAAAACTGAAACACAGTGGGCTCCAGAATCTCCTGTGAAATCTTATTAGGCATCTCATTCCATTTCCCAAATGTAGCTTTCTGTGAATTAACACTGCATTTTTATACTGAAATTTTTTGAGCCTTTGTAATTTTCTCTCTCTTTTACCTCAGCATTGTGAACTCACATATCTCCAGATAACTGATTGCATGTGAACAGCAGGTGTTCATGGTGCTCTAGTTATGACAGGGGAAGCTCTCACTGAAATTCTTACATCATTGAGTTAATTTGCGTTGCTCCATAAATCATAAATGAATCATATACTTCCTCCCAAAGTGAGTGTGTTTCACTATTTTGAATTCTGTATTTTCTTTTGACATTATACTGGATTATGTAAAAGGGGCATAGAAGTAAAATTTCTGCTTTAATAACTCCGTGACATGAGAGGGGAGAACTGATAGGGAAAAGGTTTATTGATAAGGTGGATTTATGTTCAGTAACCAACTCTGTCCCAGCCCCCTACTAGGTGCTGGAATTCAATAATCAAAGATTTAAGATAATATGTTTTGATTTGGTTTGTTGGTTTTGCTCTTTTTTAAAAAAGACAGTTGTGGGACCAATATTTTGTGTTGTGAACTATGTAGTTAAAATGGCCAACCTGGTAACAAAGGGCAGTGAAGGTCTGGCAAACTACAAGGGCTTAAGAAGAGTCTTAGTGAATTCAGGCAGCCCAAGATTACACATAAATAAGTAAAATACGTGGTTTGCTGGATTAGATCCTAATTAAAGAATTCTCAAATTGTTCAAATTCATGCCTATCAACTCATTCTGTTTATTTTTCTAGGTTGCCAATATTTTTGAAACTTACTGCCCTGATACCAAACATGTCCAAGATACAAATTAACTTTCATGCTGTATCTACAATTTTACGAGATTTTAAATGCATTGGAAAGGCAATCCAAACCAGACATAACTTTCTTCCCCTTACTTGTGTTTTCTTAGAGATTGGCAGTCAGAAATTCCATAAATACAGCCAAGAGAAGACACTGAAGTGGTTAAAGAAAAAGGTATTGTCTTTCTCTTTTGCTTTATGTTTAAAATGCAAATGGTTGTTAGCTTGTCCATTTCTGCATATGAGCCATGTGGTGTGCCTCAGTTCAAGGTACATGTCCTGTCCAAGAAGGACAGACATCACAGTGAAGTTGTCACACTGGGAAATGTGATCCTGTGTTAGAGATCTTACAAGACATGTTGTGTTTTTGACAGGGCTGGCCACGAAAGGGATTCATGGGGTGTGGGGAGGCAGAAGAAGATGCTGTCAGCTTATTGCTGTAGTCTTTGCATGAGGTCAGGGGCTTGCCCTTTGCTTCATCCCCTACGTAGATAGGCTAGAGTAGAGCTTTGAGTGTTACAGCTTTTAAATTCTGCCATGCTTTGAAGCTAGACAGAAATGCCTTGGTTTTGTGCTACAAAATGTGTTTCCTGAAGTTTTGGCAGAGTCACTCACAATAGTCCTAGTTTGGTTGCTGTTATCCTGATACAATCATGCTGTTTAAGAGGTCTGTACAGAATGCCAAAAATAAGCTATTGTTAAAGCTAAGCTTGATGGGGTCTGTGTTTTGGTATAAAGAAGGTGAATTTCATGCTACTCACACACATGTGCCCCTAATATGATGCCACGTTGTAGAAAAAGATGGTATGCATCATGTGATACAAGAAAACCCTGTCATTTAAATTAGTCAATACAAGCACAAAATCTGTTCTACTTTCTGCAGTGGTGAGGCATGGGGATACCTATTTTGCAATGATTACCTGAATATTTACATTTGAACACGTACCTACCTGTTTGTGTTGTTTAAAATTTCTTCTTCTGACAGTTACCTCTCTATTGGATCCAGTATAGCAGTGCCCTGTGAAGTCTTTAATCTTTGATTTCCGCCAGGACTGCCTCTGCAATCCAGCTGAGCTCAGGCATTCTCTGTTCTGCGAGCAGGTGTATTTCTCACCTGTATAATCATGGCTGTTGAATCTGAGTAGCTCAGCTCATCTTAGGGTGCCACAAACCTGGTACTGTGTTGCCAAGGCAATGTGTTCAAAGATATGCTGGTTTCTTTGGGTTTTTTGAGCTCATATGCTAGTCATTACAAATGTGTATTAAGTTTCACCACAGTCCATAACTTGAGTGTTTTATATGCTTGAAACAAAATTACAAGAGCTTTGTCACTGCATTAACATGTGCATAGTGATACTGATACAGACATTTCATTCTTTGGTTTTCTATAGGTTAATCAAACAATGAAAGCACTTAAAAGCAACAATATACCAGTAGGTGAAAGGGTACTTGCAAGTACATTTATCAACAATAAACAGATCACAGATACTAAAGAAGGTAAGAAACTAAACATTGTATTGAATTCCATTTTTGTGAAGTCGCCTAAGTGGAAATAAAACACATGATTAGAAACTAAAATGTATTGAAATTGGCCTTTATTCCTTGTACAGAAAATTCAGTCTATGTTGTTACTGTGTGCCCTGGCTTTTCCAAGTTCTTTGGTATCTTCATTGGATGACATTATAATGAACAGTAGGTCTCAGCTGGGATTCTCTTGACTTCTCCATAGTTCAAGAAAAAGTTATTTTTCTCAGTGAAATATATGCTGAAGTGCTTTGCTCAACTGAGACTGTCATAGACAATAGAAGACATTTATAATATATATGCGTATCCACCCAGTAAGTGTCCCTGTATTGGAACATGCTGCTTTTTATTATTATTTTTATTAGGATGCATAGAATATTAGCATTCATGGAATTCTTCAGAAAGATGAAGGGACCTTAGGAAGTCACAGTCACAGAAAAAAGGCTCCTGGTCCAAATATTGCTCTATGTGACAAATGGATAGAATGCACAAATGTGTAATTATTAAGGGCTAAACTTCTGTGTATTAAATTGCCCTGAAATTGACAATCCTGTTATCAAAAAGTCTGGTGTGATCCTGTTTGCTTCTAGTCATCTTTTTTGCTGGGGAGAGCAATGTTCTGAATGTTACTGGGATATGAAGTTCTATAGAGAAACCTGAAAGTGGACTTAGAGTAAATACTTTGAATGTTAATGAAAATTAAGAGAAGTTTAGAGTGAGATGAACAGAAGCAAATTGTTTCTTATTACAAAGACATTCAGAAGTCTTCATGCTGTTGAAAATTAAGGAGAAACAAAGCATCTTGCTGACAAAGTGGAAAATGAGCTACCAAGTAATGATATCAAAGAAAACAACATAAATGAGATTTAAGAGGGAGCTAGACAGTTTTATAGAACAGAGATTGTAATATATGGTTTTTAAAAAGAGGCAAAGCTGCAAAACTTGTGAGTGACTTTACAGTAACTTTTCATCCTTTTCCCCACCCTCATTTTTTAAAGAAAGGGAAAAGCATGCTGACATCAACCATCTTGACTATACTTAAATACTTTTTCCTCTGAGATTTGTAATTAAATGGTTCATCTGCAGTGGCTTTTTCGACCTTGCTTCTTACTTACAATGATATGAATATAATAGTCTTTTTAAAAGCCTTGGGTTTTGATATTTAAGAGAGCAGCATTGAAATAAGGAATACTGGGATTTAAAGTAGGTGAGTTTTGTAGGTAGTGCCACTGTATGTGGAAAGGTGAAAAACAGGAAGTCAAATGGGCATTACTCAACACTTGCTTCTAGTGAGACTAATTTTCTTGTCCAATCCTTTCACTGCTGTGACTGCAATTTTTTTCTGTAAAGAACTGCTTTCGTAGGGGTATTTTGAAATTTCAGTACCTTATAAATAGATGTGAGCATGTACAGGTGTTGTGGGAAAAAATACAGAAGGATATAATGAGTGCAAATAGGGAAGTAGGGGGGTGTTAATATATGACACCTGAATATTTCATTCAGAAGACAAAAAAGTGAGGTGTGCAAGTATTCCTGACATTTGACAGAAGGTTAGTAACAAAGCTAGACCAGGGTGAGAACACAGACTCCCAAGAAGGCAAACAGTGGTATTTTTAAATGGGTGAAGGAAGACAGTAAAGATTGCTTCAAGGCAGAAATGCACACAGAATGGATTTTGTATTTAGTACAAAATAATGGCGGTTGACTGGGACTCACCATTCAGTGTCATAATGCAAAGAGTAAAATGATAGGAATATTTTTCTTAAGCAATAAATTGGACATATTAAGTGCTGAGATGAAGTTATCTTGTGTTGGAATTATTTCTTACTCTCTCCTGACCCTAAAGTGGGCTTAGAGAGTAACAAATCCTGACACATTCTAGGCAATGGAGAAAGGAGAAGTGATACTAAAAAGTTAGTACTTCCTGTTTCAATGCCCGTTTCCATTGGGCTTTTTATATTATTAAAAAAAAAGGGGGGAAAAACATCTCCGGCACTAGAGAAATAGTTCTTTGCCACTCTGAGGCTGGTATACCATGTGCTTCTGAACTCTCCAAGTGGGTAAGCATATGAGCTGAAAAGCTGGCCTGTTGTAGTTGGAATTCAGAGGTGAGATTTTAATGTCTGTCTGGCGAATGCTTCCCATGCGTGGATGCAGTTACTCCCTAGCAGCCTCAACAGCAGCAAGTTTAAAAAATCCAGGCCATGATCAGTAAGTGCTTGTGTAGAACGTGACCGGAAAAGATCTGGTTTAGGACTTCATGTTATAAAAGGGTCACTTTTTTTTCCCAGTCTCTCAGGAAAACATTAACAGCAGGAGTGCCCTGTACTGAAAACAGCTTCTAGTAGTTCATATTTCCACAGATAATTATCCCATCTTGCCAGTGATGTTTAGATAGGCCTTGGCATTTTCTATAAAGTACTGAAAATTAAGTACAAGACTTTGAAATAGACTCATTGTCTCATCTAATTGTTTTCAGTTGAAGCCAGAAAATGTTCTTTAGTACTGAAACCCTTGCCAAATAATTGTAAGATCCAGATGCTTTAAAATTAATGATTGCATGTTCTGTTGAGTCAGCTTTTTACTTTTGCAGGTTTTTAAAATTTAATTTCTTAAAAAAAATACAGGATATCTAGTATTCTCAGAAAATGAACAGCTTTTGAAAGGTACATACAGCAGATATTAATAACGTGCTGACAAAGTGAGTGTAGTAAGTCTTTACTTTTTAAATAAACCTACAAGTGTCATATAACATAAATTACTTAACACAGAGAAGCATCACAGTCTCTTACTATTAATTCAACCTTATGTTTTATGGTAGCATATGCAACATGGCTAAAACAACCTGATTATATAACATGAATGTTCTTTTTTTTCTCTTTTCCACTCCCTGTCCTGTTCCTGAAGACTACATGCGGTATGCCCATGGGTTAATATCAGAATATATTCCTGAAGATCTGAGTAAGGAGTTGTTGAAATACTTAGGGTAAGTATTGTTCCAACCTAGCTAATAGTTTTATATAGCATGCATTACTGTCCTTTTGGTCATTTCTGTTGAATACTGATATTTGTTCATCAAAGTTGCAGTGAATGACACAGAGAAATATATATTTGCCACACTTTAAATATGATTTTTCAAATGTAGATTATGCCTTTCTGTTTGCCCTATGATGTTAAGGACCATGAGCTGATGGAAACATGTAATCTTTAAGTTGGATATGTCTGTTAGTATAGTTGCATCATAAAACCCTAAGTAATACATCCTATTTATTTTAAAACAAGTAGGAAGGAAACGGAAAGAGTTAAAGCATTTTGTCCAGAATTGGTAAGCATAAGCAGCAGAACCAGGAGTATAGTCCTCATCTCCAGTCCTCTTTTTCCTTCTCCCTACTCATTCAGTGCTGCTGGGGTTTGACTTTACTTATCTAACATGTGTTAGTTTAAATCTGGAAGGTGAGCCAGCATCCTCGTCTTGGTGTTCCCTGCCGGCAGGAGCCTTTGTTTGGAGCATGGCTGGGATTCTGCACCTACTCCTCAGTTCAGTTCTGTTCAGAGGGTTCTGTTACGGTTGCCTGTGGAAAGGTGTGCAATTTGTACCTTGACGCCCCTCTTGAAGCTGAACAGTGTCATGAGTCAGAAACACAGTTTTTGAGCTGCTGTTTTGCAAGTACTTGCCATATGTGAGCAGCTGATAATCAAAGTAGCCTTTGTGAAGAAGGAGTTACATTCTTTAGGTTGTGCAATCCGCCTGTTTTAATTTATAACTTGAAATCTTTTGTTCTGCAGGCTCCCAGAACTTAGAAGCCCAGCATCAGAGCCACCACTAAAGGTAGGAGAACATTAGTGTACTGATGGATACATTGTGTTGTAAGGTAATTTCTCAGATATATTGTTAAAACTAGGCGAGGCCAGGCGCAGGGTACAATACAATAAGTAAGTTTGCCTTGTGAAAACCAGTGTAAAACAACACAAAAAGTTTACCAGGTAACTCCTATTTTGGTTGATTTTCTTGTTTAAAAAAAGGGAGGGAAAGAGAGAGAGAGACATTTTATGGGTTTGGTCAGCAGTCTTTTCGTACGTGTTTTGCTTACTTAGTTTTATTGAGGTTGATGGGACAATATGACCTCATAGGTTTTCTTTCATATATAATTTATGAGGACCCTGAAAGGGACCTCCTGGGTCATGGATTCCCAGACAACCATATAGGATAATCTCTCATACACTGACCATTCTTCACTGTGAGTCTCATTAGGACTTTTTATTTCCTTTACTTGCAAGACTGTTCTGTAACCTCATTCCTCTGATGCTCAGAAACCTTTCTGTAAATTCCACCTTGAATTTATTCATGGCCAATTTATTCCCTTATGCTTTTGTGCTAACTGTATCATTCTTTTTTTAAACTGAAATGGCTCTTTTCCCTCCCTAACATTAGTTCTCTCAATGTGTAAAGAGAAAACATACATCCTTTGTATTTTCATTTGTGAAGCCAGCTTGGATGTGTAAGACGGGTTCTCCATTTCCTCATCATTGCCAGCAACATTTCTTTACACCTATTCCAAGATGAATTCAATTGTTTCAAAGCAATATTATGCATATAATATATGGCATTTTTCCCTTCCTGTCTTATCTAGAAGTACTTTGTCCCATTAGAGATTAGAATCCCACTTGCCTCTATTGATGCATGACGTACCAGATAGCTCTAAGTCATGCTGTGAACAGTTAAGACACGCAGTTGGGTTTTTTCTCCACCTCAGTTTTGACTTGATCAGCATTCATATTTACAAGAAATTCATGCAGTTAGCTGCTGTGTACATGACCTTTTACTTCTGTACATTTAATCTGTTTTTAATGCTTCCAGTCTTGAAGATACCCTGGCTTTTCCTTCACAGTGTTAAAGGTATTCATAATGCTACTCAGTGGTGTACACTCAGCAAATGTTAGCATTCTGTTATCTTTAATTAGCAGTTAATGAACATTTTGAATAGGTATTGTTCATAGCAGTCCACTACTAATATCCATCTGATCCAGTGACATCCCTTTCTGCATTATTTGCTTTTATTTCCCTTTTACACAGTTGCCTACCTACCTTAAAATTCTTACTCGGTATTTATTTTCTATAATTTCGGTTGATTAAGTGGCATCATGTCAAGTCCTCTGGCAATCCTTCGCATTTTCTCTCACCAGAAAATGTGTTATATTTGAGAAAGTAAAGATAAGTCAGTAGGCATTACCTTTGTTTAGGTTTCAGGCTGAGAGCTCTGGTTGTTCAGCCTGGAGAAGAGAACGCTCTGGAGAGACCTTATGGCACCTTCTGTTTCCTAAAGGTGGCTACAACAGAGCTGGAGGGAGACTTTTCACAAGGGCATGTAATGATAGCACAAGGAGGAATGGCCTCAAGCTGAAAGGGGGTAGCTTTAAATTGGATGTGAGGAAGAGATTCTTTACTGTGAGGGCAGTGAGACACTGGAACAGGTTGCCCAGAGAAGTTGTGAGCTCACCATCCCTACGTCCCTGGCAGTGTTCAAGGCCAGGCTAGATTGGGCTCTGAGTCAACTGGTCCAGTCAAAGGTATCCATGCCCATGGCATGGGGAGTTGGAACTACGTGATCTTTAAGGTCCCTTTCAACCCAAACCATTCAATGATTCTGTGGTTCATTTACTCTTTAATTGTTCTTCCTTCTTTTACTTCCTCCCCCTCCGTTCTGAGGCCTACTATCACTTTTTCCCTGTCCTTACATATAGATGAGTTTTTGGCTATTGTGCAACAATATGGTCGCTATCTGACAGAACATTTGCCAGGTTTTGCCTCTAGTTCTGTGATTTCTGAAGCAGTCTCCCAACAGGGTCAGCAAATTGAGTTTTACTTCTACCTTGAATAGGGGGATTTCTAGTCTCTTTTCTGCCCCTCTGTTTAACCTCTTAATCTTTATTGAAAGTGATTTACTGAGGCAAAGGATTTCTTCCATTTTGGATCCACATATAGATTAAGTTTAATATCTATCCAATTCTTACAGCATAGCACCTTCACTTTTTCTTTTTTAATTCCCTTCTGCCTCTGTGGCTAAACAACCTTGTACTGTTTGTTTTAATTTCCTTTCCAAGGTCTAAGTCAGCTTGACTTTTTGGCAGCTTTCACTTAATCCCAATATTACCTGACCCCTAAACCAACTCTTTTTTCTTTTTCTTTTTTTTTTTTTTGGCAGTCTTTTTTTCCCCCCATTCATTGTAGAATTCTGCTTACACCTAGTATCAGTTGATTTTTTGGGGGGAGGGGAGTGGAATATGTGTGCATCTGTGTGAGCAAGGAGGCGCCTTCATACTGTTTAGTCTGAGAAGTTCTTCCCTTCAAGACTTTTTTACCTTGTTTGAAGTAAAAGATCCCAAATCACTTCTTTTTCTTCCACATTCCCAGTATCCTCCTCACACATCAAGTCCCTTTGCTTTGTCTTAGGCAAGTAAGGCACATGGTTTGCTAAGTTTTCCCCTCTAGCACCAAGAGTCCCACTTTTGATTATCCTTTCCATTTAATTTAAACTGAGGCACCTGATGTCTACTGAAACCAGGTTACTTGCTACACTGGCCTTTTCTGCCATGTCCATGCTACTTACCGAAACAAAGTCTAAAATAACCTCTTTTCTGGCTGGTTCAGTGACTGTTCTGTTAAGCAGCATGTCAGCTAGCACATACAGAAATAATTGAGCCCTACTGTTATTAATAGCATTTGTTCTCCAATGTATATCTGTAGATATGTTATTTCCATGTGGCTGGACAGTTGTTCTGGCTGCACAGTTACTTGGCCCTTTGATTCACTTAAGAATTATCTTTATGCATTGCAAGAAATATTAAGCGGACATCAGGAGCCAACTGATATTCATTAGCTATATAAGCATATTAGAGTAACTGTATTCAACTGCATGTGATGTACATTACATATTATGTACGAATAGCTTTTATACCATTGGGATAGTTCTGAGAATCTATTTTTAAAAACAGTTTTATTTCAGCTCTTTGGTTACAGAGGAAATGAGGCTTAGAACTATTCGGTTGTTGGGCAGTGAAATCTTGCTGAGGATCTGATTGATTTCCAGAGTACTAACCTGGGTGTGTATGATCTTGCTGTGTTTAAGTCTTTACAACTCTAGGGATTAAAATAATCTCAGAGGAGCAAGATATACTTGTACTCTGAAACATCTAGTGTCCTTCAGACCATTTTTATTAGCTTGCGTCGACTTTTCTCTTCATGAGGGCAAGCTGCATTGGCAGACATAATATATGACTATTGCTAAAGAAGAAGGTTCTAATGTATTTCCTATTTGGTAAAGTAACTGCATGTTTAGAAATTATGTTAAACTCTGAAGGGAGGAGAGATTCAGAAAAATCAGTGATTAGCAAAAAAGCAACGACATTCTCTCTCTTGTAGAACAAGAGCAGACTGGGTACAGTCTGGACTTTGTGACTGAATGATTCAATCAAAATTGCATGTTCTTTGTATTAATTGTAAGCCATTGATCTTGTGTTGTAACCGTCATACTGTCCAGTTTGTCAGTATAGGGAGTCTGGCCATTGGCAAATGATGAGAGACATTTACAAAGATCATGTAGGCTTTGCTACAACTAAACAGCAAATGTTTTGCTGAAATGCAAACATTTTTGTAGTAAGTTTTAAAAACTTGTTTATCAGATTCCAAAAAGAGGAGAAAAGTAATTATTCATTAGATTGTCACTTGAAAATGTAATCACAGCACAGTAAACAGCCTCCTAGAGAGCCTGATCCAGATTCCATTGAAATCAAAAGAAAAGGCTGCAGTTGGATCTGGTTCTAAGAGCTGAGAAATCTAAGCTGCAGACCTGGCTTCTGTGCCAAAGAGAGAGAGGGAGGGGGGGAGAGAGAGAGATATCACAAGCACCATAAACAAAATGAATAAAACAGGATCTTAAAATGAATGGTACCATCCAAGTTGCTTGCAAAATCGCTCTCTTTGGCACAAAACCTAGGAAGGCCACGGTCTAGATTTCACAGGATATTAAGGACAGGGTAGTAATATCAGATATATAATAATAATAAAAATGCAGTGCTGTAAAATGCTACATACTTTTTTTTCCTTTTGGAAACATACCAGAAAGTTTTCACCTTTAAACTAAACACATGCTCACAGTTTATGGAAAGAAATATTCATTTTTACGGCCTGATCATGTGAAGTGCCGAAAACCATTCACTTGCATTATTTCTGAAGTTAGAAGGCACGCACCACATGGAGAGTCAAACTTCATAATATGCTGTTGGATTCAAGTGATGAAGCAGTCAGTGGAGCTATGTCAGTGTTTCACTGTTGCCAAACTGTAGAAACTAATTAATTCTAAAGGCCGTGAACAAACAGATAGTAGACTACATGATGATCCACTTGTGTTGGCAGATAGCAATAACACTGGAGTTGCTGCACATTTCCATGAGATCATGGGGAGCAGAGTCTAGGTTCCTTGACTGTAAGGCACTGCTTTCAGCAGCTGCTCCCTAAAGTTCTCCAAATAGACTTTGACACCAAAGTCACAATCATGGCTGATTTCTAAAAGTCATTCTTCAGAAGACTAGGAAGAAAATGCTTCTCATGACACCAAATGATCCCTTCTGAATGCTGTAGAGACAGTATATATTCACATGTCAAGAAGATGATTGCAGAGAGAAATTTTCCGTTCTTGCTGCCGATTCTTCAGTTGATTGCCAGTCCTGTTTTGGTGCTATGGTTACATTATAAAGCCAAAGCTTTGAACTTCCGTGTGTGTACATCATAAAAGTGGTTGACAGAGCAACTTCCTCACTCTAACATTTCAGAAAAGGAAATGGTCAGATGTCCCTGTGGAACCAGAAGAAGACTATACTAAGCTTAACAGTGACAATCTGAAAACCAAAAAGGTAAGCAAGCCTTGCACTGATGCATGTTTTGCTAAAGCGTAGGTTAATATACAATATTAGCACAGAGTGCTTAGCTTTCTCCTCCAACACACATCAGAAAAACAAATACAAAATTGTCTTATATCTGTATCTTATATATCCTTGAACATTTTATTCAGGTTTAATTTGATTTAGACAGTTTTAATTTCCCATTCTTAACTCTTCTATACTATTACTGCTTGGCTGTATTTGACCAGTGAACATTCCAGTGAACCTTACAGACTTAGACACATGTGTTAAATTGCTCAGCTAATGTTTACAAAACTCTTTGAGATCTTTAGATGAGAAATCCTGTGGCTTAGTGATAGCAACTGTTAAATTTCAGTTACTTGAAAAAGAAATGAAGATGGCAGCATTTGCTTAAATTCCAAGGGATGCTAAGACAGGCCTTATTTTTACCTAGAAATATTGCTTGTGCACTTACTTATGTCAACTTAATGAAGTTAAATCAACACAGAACTTACTGATTGCCAGCTCCAATGCAAGTTTGGAGGCCAATTCAAATGTGAGTCCAGCAATGCCTGCCACTGTACTATTCCTAGGAGAACAACAGAGATGTGAAAAGAAATAAATCCTGTCTGTGTGTGCCAAAGTTGTGAGGCTTGTACTGGCTTATTTCTCTGAACATTGAAAGAAAATGAATCTTCGTCCAATCCATCGGGAACCAGAAAGGCCCACTGTGCTGGTCTTGTGACCTAATGCTGACTACTCGTTATCCCTTTGCAAAGAGAAGCAGCTGGTGACAGATGCATTCCTTCCTCCCCCCAAGGCCCCAAAATTTTTTGTAGTCAGTGCACATTCTAGTTCTGAAGTAAGAGGATTGCCCCCTAAGTGAAGGTGATAAATAGTTTAAAATACGGATGTTTCCCCCTTCTCCCATTATATACCTATAGCTTTTGAACTTAGCATAAAGACAGAGTTAACTGAGGAGAGATAATTCGTTTTAATATTAAATATGTTTTACTTCTGAAATAATGAAGCACATTGATGAGAGAATCTGGGAAACAAAAGATAGCTCTTGGACTCTGTACAGTGTACTGCTCTTTTTTAAATACTTTGGCAGTGGTTTTGTTTGTAGAGTAACACAGTCATACTGTTCCTGCGTATCTCTGTCCTATCCATAACCATGTAGCTGATCCCAAGTATTGTAATTGTGAAGTCCTGCAGACTGAGGAACATCATAAAGGTCAATGCAAAGTTTTCTTAATAGGGAAAGCAGCTAGAGATTTAAAACATAATTTTTTAAAATATAAGAAAGAAAAGAGGTCAGTCCTATAAAGTGTGGCTCATAAAATGTGTTTTAGGTGTAGAAGTCTGGGAAGTTGTCCCAGTGGCCTCAAAAGTGGTTTGCAAATGTTAGTTACTTTCTTCATTTCTAGTTCTTCCATCTCTTTTCCCATTATTTCACTGTGCATAGAGTCTTTGATAGTAAATCAGTGTGAATTATTCATCATCTGTAATGCAAGTCTGTAATTCAGCCTGCTGACAGCATAATCATGAGATTGAGTCGGAGGGTACAGTATGCATCTGTTATATTGCATGCATTATTCCCCCTAATGTACAGTCAGGGATTATCCTAAAGAAAACGTTTGATTTGGGATACCCCATTCTGCAGAAAGGAAAGATGTTTCACCTCCTTGCCCTTGTAATTGGTTTTCTATCTTTGTCTGAGGTTAAGTAATTCCTGACAAGTATTTTTCAGTTTGAATAAAATCAAATTTGTTTTTAAAGGTCTTTTTCCTACAATTCAAAGCCTGCATAATATTATCTTTACTGTTACACACTAAAACAGCAATTCTTGCTTGACTTCTGTACTTAGGAGTTTGTAGCATATATTCCCCCTCTGTGGAGATGCTGTTTAACTGTTTTTGTTTATCATTTCACTAACAGCCAAACACCAAGATGTCTGCAGCACAGAAGGCTCTGGCCAAAGTTGATAAGAGTGGAATGAAATCCATTTCTACCTTCTTCAGCTCCAAACCTAAAGCATCAAAATAAAGACTTGTTCTTGAAAGAGTTTTATACAATGATTATTTTTATGTCAAGTTAAAGATGTCTCCTGGGGGGGTTTTTATGTATAGTGTACGTGGGATGTGTCTGGTGGAGTGTGGTGAGGAGGTCCATGAGGCAGCATGGCACAGAGCTGTTGTGCCTTAGTGGGGCCAGGCAGTACTATGCAGATATTCCATCCTGGCTTGGGAAGACAGTCTAGCTGCTTTACCATGGTCCTGTCAGCTATCTAGCATCGTACCATACTGTACTGCTGCTGCTTCTACGGCAAGCCCAGTCAAGGCCACCACAGAGCTCCATTACACTTCATTCTAGGCTGAAAACATGACCTCCTTGTATCTGTTATTTGCATTCATAAAGAGGCTTATTTTTTGAGACTTTCTGAAATTTTTTACACTGTATTATATGAGTGTAAGATGGCATTGTTACATTTTTATTTTGACACAAGTCTAAGTGCTGATGTAAGCATTGTCATTGGTGGCAATTTATCAAGGCAAAGATACTGTCTATATTGGGATTTGGGTTGTTTTCAGTATGCTAGAAATGAATTGCAATAAATGTCAATGTACATGTAATGCAATAAAGTGCTTTGTATAACAAACGTGTGCTTGTTGTATTTGCTGTATGTTTCAAGAGTTAGTTTAGATTTCAGGACATTTCTTAAGGGGTTTTGGTATTTTCCTGTTGTATAAATTGTAATCCTTAAAGAGTTACGGCATCTCTTTGGCTTACGTGATAAATCTCTTAGCACATAGCAATATAGGGGTATTTTTGTGTTTAGTTCCCAGGTCCTTATGAAAATAATTAGGGAAAGATTGATTTAAAGGCAAAAATGGGTGGGGGTTTTTAAAAAGCATATTTGGAGCTGGATTCAAAAGCTTAAATATGAGCGTCTTAGATAAGGTTTAGTTGTATGAAGTTTTGCACAGGGTAGGACTGTTACTTAAAATGTGCTACCCACTCTTTTCTATGTTCTTTCCTCATTGCAGAGCATTTCTGTATGTTTAGGGGGATGGCTGATGTTGCAACTTTCCAGATTTACAGAATTGAAAAAGAAATGGAGGCACTGTGATCATTTGTACAGATCTAGTCAGTTCTTCACAACACTTGGTTGCATCCACCAGTTGTTGTCCTGAGTCATTACTGTGGATCAGCTACAGTGTGTATTTTTGAAAGACAAATGTCATTCTTTGCTGCTTCAGCTCAGTAGAATCTGCCTGTATCCCTTGATAATGTTTCAGAGAAACTAAGGGGTTCTCCTTTTGAGTAACTTAAACAATTTTCCTTCTTCAGACTTACTTGCTGCCTTTTGCAACCCTTGGATTACAGTGGTGTCGGTTAGGTTGAAGAGCTCTGTGGCATTTTCTTCCAGCCAGAAATAAGAAACTTTGCTGTGTCCTTTGCAGTTGGTGTTGGGGTTCATATGCCTTTCAGACTGGTGGGGTTTTTTGAAGCTTTGGATGTAGTTTGGGGAAGTCAGTATGGTTGGAATTCCAGATAGAGGTAAATACTTGGAAATCTATGGAATAATAATGATAATAACTGGTGTTTGGTGAGCCCAGAATGAGCAGTTGCAATCATGAACAGGAAAGGTTAATTTTTTGAAAACTTTTCATCCTAGCCCAGCAGTTTATTTGACAGTGAAAGAAACCCCTCAACATCACTAAAATGCCAGATCATGCTGTGAGGAAAAAAAAAAGTAAAAAGGACAGGCACATACTGTCATATTAATGGAGAAGTTTTGTGCATTAAGCACCATGTAAAGGGAGTGTTTTGGTAGAAGAAAGGAGTTGTGTATCTAGTAATGGAAAGCCAATTCCAAGCACTAGAAGATGCTGAGAAAGCAGACAAGTGTGGGATGGGTATTTGATTGGAAAACCAAGAATGGGAGAGAGGTACATTAGAAACAGGAGTTAGGAGGTAGAACATATACATAGTAGAAGCTCTTCCAGATATTTAAATCTGCTCTTTTTAGGGGTTTGCATTTTAATAGTTCAGAAGTTTTGTGAAATAAATTTTGGAAATGCATCTTTTCATTGACTGAACTGTTTGAGAACCTTCTAAGAAAACATCCCCATTTCTCTAGTTAGAATTTGGAACAGAAGGAGGACAAATCTGATAGAGATGAGAGGCCTTCATGCTGACTTCTGATCTGGACTACCACATGGATTTTTTTCTTAGCCCTTGAGTGTGGCCACAGATGTGAAAGTCATACATAGACTAAGTCTAGAGTTCTTCCTCTGTGCATAGATGCATTGTGCCTTAGTGTGTCACATCTCGACTTCAGCTATCAGCTATGCTGTAACTTACAACAGTGCTTTTTTTTTATTAGTGTCTGTGCTTTTGGTTGAACAGCAATTTGTGCATGACAAAAAAAATAAGCCCATTTCCAAAAGTCATTAGAGCTTTCATGTGAAAACAAAAACTCTTTTCCCTTTAGGAAAGCATGAAATACATTTAGTAACTTTGAAACTTCCTCAACATGTAGCTGTAAGAAGTTACGAAGAGCATATGGTGCCAAGTACATAAAACAATATTTCCTACCACAATGAGGATTTAAATATAGTTATTCTGCCTGGCCAGCAGTAGCAGTAGGTCATTATGAAGTGCTGCTTTGCTATTTCTTCTTGGTTAGCATAGTATGAAACAATATGCCAGCACCATTATAGAAATGTGGTTTTACTTTGTTTCTGGGTTAACATGACATCTCTGCATGTTCATGTAAATATCTGATGAGTTGTGATGCTTTTATAGTTGTTTTTTGGAGGATTAAGCAGCTCTTACATTTTCACTTTTTTAGACTTCACATAACAAATGGATTGACATCAGTGGGCATGGAAAACTTCATATGGAAATCCAAGCACTGACTTAGGGATCTGTAAGGGTCAAACTGGCACATAATTTTCAGTCTTAAGTAATGAACTTAGATCTATGAAGTGACAATTGGTGATTTGAATATTTTCAGTGGAAAAGGCGGCATAGTTGGCAGAATGTGTGTTCAGATCTGAAATCTGGAAGAGTTCAGTGATGCTTGTTTTCAGGTGTTCAGTTGCATCTGACAATGGTTATTAGAGGAAAATTAAAAACATGGGTGCTTATTTGAATAGAGTAATGTTTATGACTGGAGTTTTCTCCTTCCTTTGTAGATGCCTGCGAAAAGACATGCAAAGAAGAAATGAAAGGAGCGTAAGGAGACTTGCTAATATTATTTTAACTTGCCATAATCTCAAAGCTGCTTTTAAAGGCTTTTTTTACACTCTTTCTGAAAATAAATGCTTGAAGTTAGACATGTCCTGTTCCAAGAAAAAGCAAATCTCAGCAGATTAACATTGTTAAATATGCGGTGTGTTAAACATACACTGCTTCAAATTTTATAGCTTATACACTATTGGTCTATCGGGCCCTTCCAGGAAAGCACTTACGAGCATGCCTAATGTTAAGCACATGAGCAGTGATCTTAAAGTCAGCAGAGTTGTTCATGTGGGTAAGTGCTTTGCTGGATCAGCGCCTAAAGTCTTGTTAGGTGCTGAGCATCCTGATCCATATCCAGAAAAGCACTTACATCCATGCTTATCTTGAAGTGGAAGAGCCAGTCTCATATTTGTGCATTAGTGTTCACCATAAAATCTCTCTTGGCATAATGACTCATATGCTTAAAATTAAGCACCTGCCCAAGTATTTTGCAAGGTCAGACCAACTGCATCCTTGAGCAAGTCTTAAATACTGCATTTTCTATTAATTTCCCTTTTAATACTAATTTTTTAATAGAATATATTATTTTAGTGGCAATAATTACAAGTTTTAGAAGCCGTATAGCTAAATGTATTGTATGCAATTTTCTACTTTCTTTTTCAAAACCTCTCCAAATCCAGCAAAGTCCTTTATGGACTAGAAGTCCAATGTTCAGACATAGAATCAACCAAAATGGAAAAAAAGTTAACTCTGATTTTTTAGGACATTTACA
The DNA here is from genome assembly GCA_035041345.1 of Poliocrania exsul. Lineage (NCBI taxonomy): Eukaryota > Metazoa > Chordata > Aves > Passeriformes > Thamnophilidae > Poliocrania > Poliocrania exsul. The sequence continues at coordinate 54,207,375 of JAWWLZ010000001.1, read as the reverse complement.
TTTTTTGAAATAATTTCATTGAGTTTGAGTTACATTATTTTGTCCAAAGAAGGTGTCACCTAGATCGGGTTGTGGAGACAGTCTGACTCTTTAAGTGCTAAAGCTTCAGGTGGGTTGTATGTTCAGAAGTGCAGATGGAAAAGCTGTATTTTTTTATTTTAATTGTTTTATTCTAAGAGATTGAAACCTTATAAATGTATATAAAATAATATGTACATTTTGTATTGGGAGCTAAATCAAAACCTATGTAATCCTTTAGGTAAAAAAAAAGGCCTAATTTTAATGTTAAATATTTATTCATGTAAGAGACACTTTCTGTGGAGTGAGCTTCGACCAAAATGTCAAACTGAGTCTACATAAAACATGCAGAAAATGAATGCTAATGAGATCCTTAAGTGATCTGTGTCAGATGTAGTCTGATGTTTTAAATTTAAATACCTGTTTATCACACTACTGTTAATGTCTAAGTCTTTGCTAGAAAACTTTTTTAAATTAATAATTTACAGGATTTTGAACATAATGACTGTGTACTTCTGTAAATTCTAACTGTGATCCCAGTTCACAGACACCTACAGCAAATGACCAAAAGCTCTAAAACTTGAATATATTTGAAGCATTCTAGATAAGAAGTAAACAAATAGTTTACATCTACTCTGGCAAATTCTGCCTAACTTAAAGTAAAGGAGACCTCCAAGAAGAGTTTATTATGACATTGCTGAAAACTAAATTCCAAGACAGAGGCAATAGCTTATCAACTTTCTTTTCAACTGAGTTGGATCAACTCTTTCAGAATATAAAAAACCTGAACTTTTAACTATTTAGAAATCATACATGAAAGTAAATGTTTTCTGAATGCCTATTTTAGAAATATGCACTGAATTATTTTTGTTACTTTTATGCTTGTCTGGTTAAGCAAGGTGCACTTTCCCTTTTCAAGGAAAAAAAATATTTATTTTAACATTGTTTTCTAGGCAGTTCTGCAAGAATATTATATGGGTCCAAGATGAAATTTCTATT
>JAWWLZ010000001.1:54193992-54206258 GCA_035041345.1 Poliocrania exsul | reverse complement strand
AGGAGACCTCCAAGAAGAGTTTATTATGACATTGCTGAAAACTAAATTCCAAGACAGAGGCAATAGCTTATCAACTTCCTTTTCAACTGAGTTGGATCAACTCTTTCAGAATATAAAAACCCTGAACTTTTAACTATTTAGAAATCATACATGAAAGTAAATGTTTTCTGAATGCCTATTTTAGAAATTTGCACTGAATTATTTTTGTTACTTTTATGCTTGTCTGGTTAAGCAAGGTGCACTTTCCCTTTTCAAGGAAAAAATATTTATTTTAACATTGTTTTCTAGGCAGTTCTGCAAGAATATTATATGGGTCCAAGATGAAATTTCTATTTTTCTAGCTTACATTAAAAAATGCTTGATGTGTGAATACAATGAAGTATTTCAGTAAAATGTGATTCTATTTTTTGGTAAGATTTTATTTTTAATTCATGTACAAGAAAGAAATAAATGTCTTTGGAACAATTTGTTGATTATTACTTTATTAATTTCACAGAGAAATGCAAACTAAAATGCAGTGCAGTCGGGCTACTAGTACTCCACAAGGTAGTCAGTAATTCTAAGGACTGAGTTGAAGGAAATAGTGAATTCTAAGTTAGATATGAATCCAAAAGTTCAATTAAGACAGATTCTGTGAAGCAATGAGGGTAATCCCTGAGGGCGTTACTGTACAAATGTTATAAAGAAAACCCATGTCTGTATACATTTAGTTGTTGGCCTGTGTACTCTGGTTATTTTCATTTTCATGGACATGGTAGTGAACCTCTGAGCAATGGTGGGATGAGGAGAGTGCAGGTGAAGAGAACGATGTGATATTCATGTAATGTTTTACATATTTCACATTCTTCATCATCACGTAGGTAATATATAGGTGCTCCATCACAGACTTACACAGAACTGATAGACAATTATTTTCCATGTTTAGAACAGACAATCAAACGGAAGAGAAGTGCTGTTCCACTGCCAAAACATTATCCTGGTATCCTGGTTATCCATGATGAGTCATTATGTCAAATGACAGAAAAACAGACATGCTTTCCGATCTGGTAATGAATCCCAAGCTGGAGAAGCAAAGCAAAGTGGTGATAGAGGTCAGTAGCTAGTGACAACTGAAGCTTCCTTTAAAGAAGTCATAACAGTCATTCCGCCTCATTTTTACCACCTGAAAGTTCGGTCTCTATGTGCTCTTATGTAGCTTCTCTGTTATTAATAGAGAGCATCCTGAAAAGGTGACTTATATTCCGGGAAGAATTGCCCATTGGAGCTGTGGCTTTTTCTCATGCACCGTGAGAGGAGCCTAGACATTGTTTGCCTGCATATAGACTTTGTAGATAGCTCTCTTCAGTATGACTGTAGTGCCCCCAAGAATTCGAGTCAGTCATGTATTTGTGGAATTGCACTTAGCCTCTAGGGTAAAAAGGAGGTCAGGCTTTCAAGATCTCCTTAGCTTTCCAGTGAGTATTGTTTATCTTCTCTCTCCACATTTTATCAACACATGATAAACTTAATTTTAAACCTGTTCTGAGAACCACTGTACCGATTATATTCTGCGCTATTGCCATAGTGCTTTCCTTTACAGCCCACCAAAATAATAATGGAAGTTTTGCCCTGTTATTCTCCCTCTCCCAGCCTTCTAATTATTATTCTGTGTTTGAAAGGGCAAAGTTTGTAGTAATTTCGCAGTCCCTTCTCTGGTGCCTAAAACCTTCACATCAGCACACTAAAATCATTGAGTAATTGGGCAATATCAGCTTTATCTGCAAGCAATGAGGGTAGGTAAGTTGATCTGGGCCTCTCCTCTCCTTTCCAGATGTATTCTTGTGACTGATTTTAAGGAGTTTTAGTCCCTTAATTTTCAGTTATTGTTTCTCAGCTGTTAACTGCCCTCTGCCCCTTTGGCTGTGATACTGTGACTTTCTGTGTGAGGCCCATTCAGCCTTTCAGTGTGAATTAAAACAGCAACCAACAGCCAGAGGGTCGTAACTGTTTAAGCTGTTAAGTCGCAACTGAAAGAGTATATCCAAGTGTGCTTCAACTCTGTCCCTCAGCCTTCAATCTATAAACTGTGAGTTATGTCTCCCTACCTCACCACAGTAAGTTGTGACAGTTACTGGCTCACAGGATTCAGTTTAAATAAAAATACATTTAAAACTGAATCCAGTGAACTCAACCTGAACTTCTTTGAATTCCCATATGCCGTCCACAAGCAGGAATATCTCTTTGGAGGCCAGACCTACACAGTGACACTTATTTTCTCCAAATTCAGGAAAAGCAATGTGAGATTACCACTTGATTCATAAGACTGTGAGGCGGACAACCTGCTGCAGAGTATCTGGGCCCTGACCCAGGCTCCCAAATATCAATGTCTAGAAGTTGTTCTTTAGGTGGAGGTCCTGAGTTGTTGGTTTAGACTGGGCCCTGTGGAATAGACATAAACAAAAGCCTTTTAAGTTTTTGTACTGCTATGATATTATTTTGCCTTTAGTAAGCACAAATTGTAATTTCTGGTCTTCCTGGAGCCTGCTTATACCATAAACCTAGCAAAAAAAAAAGGTGTTCTGGGGTTTTAGTGGGATAGTTGTTTCCAGGATAACTTACCAAATGGCAGGGTATTTGGACAGCTTGCAAGATCTGTGGAAACAAGGAGAGATTCCTCATGCACATTCCTCCCAGCCAGGAGAGGATTTTAACGTTTGCAGGTGCCCCACACCTGGCACAGCCATACGTATGTGCTCTGCTCCAGCTCCAAGCAGATGGAGCAGTGGCAGAACTGGAGTGAGACTGAAATGAGGAAGTTTGAATGTAGTGGGGAAATCTAGCAGAGATACAGATATGATCATCCCACTCTGGTTAGCATTTGTCAGTATGCACTTGCAGAACTGCATCCAGTTCTGGTCCCCACAGTTCTAGAAATAAGTGAACATACTGGAGAGAGTCCAAAGGAGGGCCACAGAAATGGTTGAAGGGCTAGAAGACCTCCTCCATGGGGGGGAAAAAAAAAAAAAGACTAAAAGAATCAGGTCATTCCTTCCTGGTGAAGAGAATTGTCAAAGACAATTGAGGCTCTCTTCCTGAGAAGTCACATGGAGAACACAAGGGGCAACAGGTATGATGAGTTGCACTGGGAGAGGTTTTAGCTTCACATCAAATTTTTTACATTAGAAACAATCATTCACCGGAACAGCCTCTCCAGGGATGTGGTAGAGTCCCCATCACTGGAGGTTTTAAAGATGCAATTGAATGGGGTGCTAGTTAATCTCCTCCAGTTTCCTTTTCCCATGAACGGTTGGACCAGATGATATTTTGAGGTCCCTTCCAACCTGAGCTGTTCTGTAATTCTATGAAATCTGTAATGGATGTGCTGCCACAGAACTGCAGCAAGTGTGCTATGTACTTTTTCTCCAGCTTGTTGATTAGAGAGTGCAGCTTTGGCAGAGAGGAGACCTTCAGGGAGGATTATTAGATGTGGTTTTTACCTTCAAAGTAAGCTGTCCCTGTGTGCATATGCTGGACTTGAAAAAACTGAAATTTCCCTTCTAGAGCTATTGGTTAGTGACAAGCAGCATGGGCCAAATAATCTCCCACAGGGATCAGAGGTTTGGGGGTTTTTTGCAGGCAGTTATAGGGGACAAAAAGCTCACAGGATGCTCAGGAAGGTCGTTTGGTCTTCCTCTGTGGAGACACTCATAACCCACATAGATGTGTTCTTGTGTATCCTGCTCTAGGTGAGCCTGCCTCGGCTCAGGGATTGGACTAGATGATCTCCAGAGGTCCCTTCCAACCCTTACAATCCTGTGATTCTGTGGAGATGGGAAATAAAGGAGCAGACGTAGGAAAGGTAGAGAGAAGAGAGAGCTTGGGTAGCACAGGGGAACAAAGAGGGCCGTGGCTCAGCACTTTTCCATACTCTCATTTTGCCTGGGAGTTGTGCAGTAAATGTTCTTTACTTGTGCCAGTGGTATGTGTAAACCACTAGGTTGCAAGCAACTACTAAAAAAGCAGTAACTCATTAGAATGCACATGCTACTCCGTGACAAGAAGAAAATGTTTCTGGATCTTTCTAAGGGAAAACCACCACAGAAATGAGTTTGCCAGTAGCAATTACAAGGATCAGAAAGATTCTGGGTCCAGTTTTCCAGGGCCATTTTCAGCATTTCTTCATAGAAGACTGTTTATTTTTACAATGTACAAAAAGTCCTACTTGGCTTTGAAGACCATGGAGAGATGAGGTGTCTCTCCCAGTGGACTCAGAGAATAACCACAAGCAGTGACATTCTCAGATGTCATCATACTTGTGTCCATGTGTTCTGTTCTATGTGTGTGTGAGTATTTTCAACTCTGCCAAAATGTAACCACACAAATCCTATTGAGCAGAAAGGGAGTTTTGTAGCTAAATTCTGCCCTGGAGTTTGGAAGCATTGCACTTAAACTAATAGTGTGTATTAACATGTTTATAGGTTGGCAGAACCTAAGCCATTATGCTCACAATACCTGGTCTCCGTGAGTGAAGGGAAGGGCTCAGGGAAGAACAGAGTTCCGATGGTTCAGGTCCTCATTGCACACTTGGTGTCAACAGGAATAAGGCATACCATTAATACAACAGACATAATGGGACAGTTTGCCCAGGTGGAGAGTTGTGATGGATTGATACAATCTCAGGAACAAAGAAGGAAAGATGAGAGGGATTATTGTCTGTGTGAAGGAGCCGTTTGGATTTGTGACGCTCCTGTGTGGAAGAGATGAGCCTGCTTTCTGCCTCCTGTGTGAGATGGAGAACATAACCACCCTCTGTATCCCAGGTTGTCACCCTTTAGCTTTTTGGGGGAAGCTGAATAAACTGGAGTCTTTCATTGCAAAACTTACTTTGTTCAAGTTTGAACATTTCAAAATCTGGATCCTACTCTGGATTTTGCAATTCGATATCCTAAAATCACATTCTCCCTGTTGGACACAATATTGTGGATGGTGTGGGTGTTCCATCAGTATTACACTGGGCCCACACCTGCCTTTTTCTCACATTCATTGCTTCCTGGAATGGTCTGCACTGTTTACACCTAGGCTTGGCAGTGCTGCATGGATTCCTTGTGGCCCACTGTCCTGACACTGTCACCAACTTGTTTTTCTCCTTTAGCTCCCTATCAGCTCCAAATATTCCTAGGAAACATTTTGAGCATTTTGCCAAGTTGTCATAAAATGTGTATTTGCAGAGGGCAAAAAAAGGGCATGTTTGCCTCCACCCCAGTCTTGCTTCACAGAAGCCCACCCGATGCTGATTCTGTTTACCCTTCTGCACTTACAGGGAGCTCTGTCATTTGGGTTTGTTGGTTCATTTTTCCTACCTAATCTGTGGGACACTGATTTTTGCCTCTTATTGAAGAAGTCATGTGATATTAATCTATTGGTGTCACAGCAGCACTTGTTGATCCAGTATCTTCAGTCTCTTCAATGACCACTTAACAGGTTTCCTCTGGTTTATCTTCTGCAAGGGATTGAGAATTAAATAAATGAGACAGGAGGAAGAATGTGGAGGTGTGTGTCTTAATGAATAAAAGATGTCTTTGCTAGGGGACCAAGAAAATACTTAAAAGCAGAGCCTGCGACGAGAGTCAACGAGTAGGGAGGAAAAGTGAGCAGAGAACTGAAGAAGACAAGAACAGAAGGGTTCATGTCGTAGAGCAAAAGACATCTGGACTTGTTCCCTGCTTGAGAGCTGTGGGTGGCAAAATGCACAGTTGCCCATTGAGGCTCCTTGGGCTGCAGAGATGGGGTAGGGTCTCTTCATGTTCATCAGAAGTGTCCAAGTGCCAACAAGTACTTCTGCTTTGCCTCTTGAGCAGCAGACCCAGGACATCTGCAGCCGACTGGACCCAAGCAAACAGCTCTGTGCTTTATTCTTCTCTCACACAGATAAAGGTGACCTGACTCACCAGAGGAGGAGCTTAAAAGCCCAGGCTGGCATCTGAAAACTCTAGGTTCAGTTCTTGGCTTGCTCCAAAACTCCACTAAGACCTGGAGTGATAGATACACCTTTTTCGCCTCATGGAGGGAAGGAAGGATAAAAATCTCTGTTTTCCCCTCTCCCTGCTCCTGGTCCTGCTCTCCCCCGCCAAGTGGTTTTATGATGCCTTGTACTTTTAATATAGGCTTCTTGAGGCAGCACCCATTTCCTCAGCTATGTTCATGCAGCTCTTGTCTTACAGAAGTCCCTATAGTCAGATATTCCTCTCTAATCTCAATTGTAAGAACTTTGGTATAGTGAGGGCTACAGGATTTGTCCATCTAAAATATCCATTAAACAAATAAATTCTCCAAGAACAGCCCTAAGTGCTTTTTGATCTTGTCTAGAAATACATTTAACTGGAGGTTTAATTATTGATGTACACCACTGTGCTTCTGAAGAGACCTTTTTGCTTACTGGTGAGTATTTCTTGAAACATTTGAAAAATACTTCATTTTTTAAGATACTCTCTTCCTTAGGCCCCAGATTCCTGTCGATTTCAACTGGGCATGGGCACAGCCCTTTGCCTGAGCTCACTGGCTGCTGGCTTTGGACTGCTATTGGTCTGTTACATCCAAAGGAGTAGCATGAAGCTAATGACCAAGGGCAGAAGAGAATTACACAAAAGACTGCTGAATAAAGCCTGCAACAAACCAAAAATAACTGGGGGGAGGTGGGAGGAGGAGGGAAGGCGGGTTGTTCTGCACAAGGCTCTAGACCAGCACTAAGTGCTGCATTACAACGACAGAACCATGGGGAACACGTAAAAGGTACCCATACCTATTTCATTTGTGGCGCACATTTCTTGCCAGGTGAAGGATCCCCCAGCTCTCTACCCCAAGAACACCACCTGGCGAGCTGAGCTAGAGAGCTGATGCTCAGTAAACTGGGAACAAGCATGACTCTTTGCTCCTACATCACTTGTCTTGGTACCTAAGTAAACCAATTCCTAAATAAGTGGTACAAATAATAAACATGCAGTAGCATCCTGTTTTAACCAGAATGGAGTTGAAGATAGCGTTGAAAGAATTTATTTTTGTTTTAAAAGGCTACTGGAAACCGCCTTTTCAAGGATGAGTTGAGTAGCCTCATTGTCATGTCGCTACTGCATTTTGAAGTTAAACAGCTCTGTGATCTATGAACTCAAATCACACAGTTAATTACCCCACATTCCCCCTTCTTACCCCTCCCTTTCCCGCTTTGCTCTTGAAATACATTATATTTCTTTGACAGTCCACTGAGAACAATGTCCGCTTTTGTGACAGCGACATTGCCAGTGGTGTAAAAATCTATGCGTCTGTCAGGTTTCCCCATGTGAAACATAATTGCTTAATTTCCATTTGAAAGTACATCCCTGACATTGGAACAACGTAGACACACCAAAGATAACAATGATTTCCTGACACCTACAATAGGGCATAATGCGGTAATAAATATGTGTGCAAAATGAATGCTCTGCACACAGAGGGAGCAGGTCTGAATTTACAGCTGCAGATGAAGTGTTCCTCAGGAAAAAAAAAATAAAAAGAAAGAACCCAACAGATTAGCATCAGTGTGAGTCTATGTCAGCCAGATGGCCTGCTATGGAAAAAGAGCTTCCCTGCTTTATTCCGGTAACCCTGGCTAGCAGGCTGAATGCCTGAGATGAGAAGAGAAAAATGATCTCATTCTGCTGGGTTTTTTTCCTCCTTGCATACATACAGTTTGAGCTGGAGTGGAGTAAAAGGTCTGAAAAGAACACAGAATTTGACCCCTAATGGTGGCATGTGATGGACCACGAAAGCTCCTGGACACAGGTTCAAGCACGCCAAGAGCACAGTGGAGACCACTGCCAGCTGGGAGGAGGGGAGCCCTTTGGGGACTGCCACTGGTTCTAGCCAGGCATCTTCACTGGATCTTGGAATGATGATGTGTTTCTTTCTTTGACTTCTTCCTCCTTACTGCAGCCCCTAAAATGTTTGGAGCAGAGGTCATTTCCCCAGGGCCCTAGTTCCTAACATCCTGAGATGTTAATGTGATGCTAGTCATGGTGTGGCATGTTGGCCCTAACCTGCCACTGGACTTGGCACTTAAGCACATAGACAGTTCATGTGGAGGTAGCTACACCAGGCTACTGCCTGGTCCAGGTCAGTTCATCTGATTTTACGCATTTACCTGAACACTTAGGAACAGTTTCCCCCAGGGTCACTGGGAACAAAAATGTGTCTTCATCTGAGCATTGACAAGGGGTCTAGTGGTACCTTTCTCTATAGATTGTGGGAAAAAGTCCTAGTGTGATGACTCAAATTGGCCTGAAGTTAAATGGATCAGTCTAGGATCAGAAGCCTACCTTCAGGGTGATGACTGCTCTCCTTTGCCAGAGCAAGTCAGGACATCATCACCAGCAGACTGTCAGTGTCACACATCGCTTCTCCCTGGAGACACTGCAGTTGGACAACTGAGGAAGGGACCCATAACTGACAGTTTGGAGTCCAAGTGTGCTTATCTTTACAGACATTTGAGACTTGATATTAGATTGATAGTGTTGGCTTGTTGTGGAATTACCATTTCATAAAAGTTCTTGTACAATGGTTTCTAGGTCAGACATAATCTTTGGATGATGTACTTCATGCAGCAGGCTCTTTTGCTTGGAGTTTATTGGTTCCAGTGAGAACTAAGTGCATTTTAGTGACACTGTGATAAGAGTTGTCCTACAAAGAGGTTGTAAAAGTAATCAGGGTGATTTGACCTCTCTTATCTGCAACAAATGATGAGATGTGACTGTGCACCAAGATGCAGGAGATGAGAGTCCTCTTTCTCATTGGAGAAGCTGTGACACCATTTGCTAAGACCTGATTCAAGGCTAGGGCACCATTCACAGGGCAAGAGCTGAATAGTTATTTTTCATTTTTTCTTTGTTTAAATTCTGCTCCAAATGGAAATTTCTCACTGTAAGAAGTGGGCAAGATGTTTAACATTGATTTGGTCTATGGTAGAATTAATGTGCATGGACTATCCAGTCCTTGATTCTTTACTTGTCTTTGGCAGTGAATGAATGTCTGTCATTGCAAATGTCTACAAAATTACTATTTTAATGACCTGTTTGCTTCAATTAAGGCCTGGCTATTATCTTTCCAAGAGGCAGAGGGTTGGGGAGGGGGAGACAGAGGAGGAGAAAAAAGCTGATCACTAGGACGTGTGAGTAGAACATTTAATGGGCCAGCTGAAACTGAGAGTGGATTTGGAAAGGCTGTGTGATGAATCTGTGACATTGCAATATTTCAATCATCACATTACAGATTCTGGTTCATGCATCATTTGCTATGAAAGTTTTGAGATTTTAATCAGTGTTTCAAGAGTAAATTGATACAGCCTAATCATTTAGAATCTCTGGCACAAGACCAAAGTGTATTATGTTAAGTGTATGTTATGTATTATAAAAGTTGCTTGCTGAAAATTAATTGAGTATTCCCGTGCTGGATAATGTTTCTCCATTCCCCAGAGCCCATCCCTTTGCGTGCGAGTGTTTTCCCAAGTGCAATGCAGATGCCAGAGAAAAGGTGAATATATAACATATGTAAAAGACTGGCTCAGTTACACACAGCACGGTATCAAGCCTGCTAACCTTCCTGGCTAGATTGTGGAGCTGTTTATTTGTCTGCATGATGTGTAGGAGGAAAACTGCTGGGTACAAAATGAAAGGAAAAAAAGTATTTTCCATAGAAGCAAAATTTAAGAAAGCCTGTGCCATGACTGTAATTCATGTCAAAAATTGGAAATGTGTTTGCATTTCTACTGATGACTTATGCAGAGTTGGCAGAACAAGCAGCCTAAGTAAATGACACTGTTAGCAGCCAGTGAGTCTAGGTAATGGATGTGCCATCAGGCTGTATATTCAAAAGCTCACTAAATTCCCATGTTATGCTTGTCTTGTATTTTGTACCTGTGGCAATGCTGATAAAAGGAATGGGTTCAGAGATGTGGGGTTGGGCACACTTTTATTTTGCCAAAAGCCAACAGTGGGTGGCCACCAGGATTATTTATGCTCTGTGCTGACATTTCTGACACAAACCATTTCCATCTGAAGAACTTGGTTTCTCAGGAGAATTTGGGCCCCTTTAGCAAAGAGGTGTTGTTTTTGGAACTTCCCCTAATTACCTAGTACTAAGGCAATAGACTCATATACCACTGCCGCCTGATTCATGGTTCTGCACGGGGACTCCCCAGCTGAATCTCCTCACCCATCAGGATGTTCTCCCCAGCATCCTCGTTGAAGCTGTCCTGACTCATTTATGGATTTTGGTCAATCACAATGTCAGGCAAAAGAAGATGGGTATTTTCTGCCCACACTTGGATCTCACTTCCGTCAGCTCCAGTCTCAAATCCTCCTCATTACACATTTACTTCATGTACTACCTCTCATCTTCTCATAAGATGTCAGTGCAAGTTCATCATTCTGAACAGAGCAGACCAAAGGTTTGAAGCCCATTTGTACACACCCCAGGCACAACCACCGCCTCATTATTGCTTAAGTCCTTCAGCCACAAAGTGAGGACAAAGGCATCATTTCTCTCCATAACTTTGGCTAGGACACCTACCTTTGACTGCCTTTGCCTTTTTTAAAGCCCCAAGGCAATGGAAAAAAAGCATTTGTTTAGGGTCACTTCAAATGTTTCAGTCAGACAGAATAAATCATTTAATTCTGCTGAATATTGGAAATTTCTGTCTTTCTGTTTCATTTTAATGCCTAGTCTCCTCCCCAAGTGTAAAATCAATAATTCTCAGTGGCCTTAATTAAAGCACACTTATTACTTAGCCCTTTTAAGATCAGACATGGTCCATAAGATGGAGGAGGGAGATAGCTGGAAGGAGGTCATCCATCTCTCTTGAGGAAAGAATATCTCAACAGACTCAAGCAAAAACTTTCTGCTCAGAAGGTTTGTAGTCCTTTGCCTCCATAGATGGCCTGGCTTCTATCACAGAAATGTCAAGAGTACATTTGCTGGGTGCACACACAGCAACTCTCATTTACTGAGCAGGGAAATCCCACATCTGTCTTCCCCTTCAGGGCCTTGACACCCCAGAGTCATACATCTGCAGTTCCACTCTGCAGTACTCTCTGACCCCTCTTTCAAAGCACAGCTAGCTGACCTCATCTGTCAGCAGCTTACACATCACCCAGTGCCCACAAAACAGCTGAGGGGTGTCCTGTTAGCAGGTCTCCTGCTTCCAAATGAGTCCTCTGCAGTCCAAGACTGCAGCCTTCACCCTGCCACCTGGTCATCTGACTTGCTGGCTTTGATAACAGGAGAAGCTACTTGGATGTCCTATGGGAGAGGTTTCATGCTCATGATCACAGGTGATTTAACACTGCCAGGGAATGAAGCTTAGCCACCAACTTTTATAATTAGCATAAATAATCCAAACAATCACCTGTTCTCTGTTCATAGTGGCACCCTCTGATAGGACAGTGAGCAGGAAATAGAAATGGAGTATCTGAGAAGGTAAAATATCCCTAAGGTTCAAAACCAATATCCCTCTTCAATGCTGAGGGTGAAAGTTCTTCACTTTAGGAAGAAGTTAATGATTTGGTGACTGTGAAATCCTCATCTTCTCCCCTTGTGTCATTTAGACACAGACAACATCCTTCCAAAAACAGGAGGCAAAGCTCCTTCTTTCATAAATCATAGAAGAGCTTGAAGAACTTCTTTGGAATATCCTTCAAAGGTATCGTGGTCCTAACACCAGATGCCAGAAGACACAAATGTGTTTGTTTCATTTAACACACACATGCAATAGCACAGCCAGGCATAAAACCTAACAAAGAGCTAGAAGCTCTCAGCTACTAGAGCTGAACATTTCTTTCTAAAGCCATTTCTTCCTTTCTGTCACTGGCTGCTTATTCATCATATGTCTGGCCATCCAACCACACCTGTTCTCTTTCTCGCCTGTCCCACTGAGTTGGTCCATGACACTGGAATTGCTATCATCCACTATAGTGCTATTGAGAGGTCTCTTGTTTCTCCTGCCCCATCAGGGTCCATAAGCGCCTCCATAGTTACCCTCCTCCTCTCTAAACTCATCTCTGCATCTCCCAGAAGTGTGAAGAGATGAGGTAGCATCAGGAACTCTGGAATTTGTGTGAATGTGGTTAAAACACAGCTAGAGATGGGCTGATTCCAATGGGATGAAGTCCAGTAAGACCAAGTGCTGGGTCCTGCACTTTGGCCACAACAACCCCCTGCAGCGCTACAGGCTGGGCACAGAGTGGCTGGAGAGCAGCCAGGCA
>JAWWLZ010000001.1:54156864-54193892 GCA_035041345.1 Poliocrania exsul | reverse complement strand
CTGGAGCGGGTCCAGAGAAGAGCAACAAGGCTGGTGAAGGGACTGGAGCACAAGTCCTGTGGGGAGAGGCTGAGGGAACTGGGGTTGTTTAGCCTGGAGAAGAGGAGGCTCAGAGGAGACCTTATCACTCTCTACAACTACCTAAAGGGAAGTTGTAGCCAGGTGGGGGTTGGTCTCTTCTCTCAGGCAACCAGCAGTAGGACAAGAGGGCACGGGCTTAAACTCTGCCAGGGGAGGTCTAGGCTGGATATCAGAAAAAAGTTCTTTATAGAGAGAGTGGTCAGGCATTGGAATGGCCTGCCCAAAGAGGTGGTGGATTCTCCGACCCTGGAGATTTTTAAGGTGAGACTGGACGTGGCACTTAGTGCGATGATCTAGTAATCAAAGTGGGGTTGGATTAAGGGTTGGACTTGATGTTCTTGGAGGTCTCTTCCAACCCAAGTGATGCTATGATTCTATGAAAACAGCTAAACAGGTTATGGCCAGCTAAACAGGCCATAATAATAGCCATGGCTCAGCACTGCCTTGATTTGTTTTCCAGTGAGGGAGTGTAGAAGTGCACTCATGGAGATGGGACAGCATGAGTCAGTGCTTGCCACTTCTCTGCAGGAGCCATGAACACTTTTATGCTCGTCTGTCTCCCAACAACAGGCATGAGAGTGCTTATGGAGCCTTTTCTACAAATAACCTAAGAGAAAGGAAGGGGTTTTGGAGGACGAGAGCCCCAGATTTCTCTGGATCATGTCCTGACCTTTGCCAAGTCATTTTGTCTTTCTTTGTCTGCTTCCCCTTGAGCAAAATCAAATGGCACTTCTGGTGCTTCTACAATGAAGGGACTAAATTGTGTCAAGGAGTAACCAAATTTCCATGAGCTTTTTACAGGGTGTGACTTTGGGAATGCCTGCAATAGGAAAGGAAGAAATAATTAGTAAAATATTCAGGTAGATCTTTGCAGGTACCAAGGAGTGACAGAACCCATCACCATGAGATGCAGGTGTCAGGGCCAGAAATCATAGCTCTTCTTGATTCTTCAAATTCATTGATTTCAGCTATTTCCTCCCTGTTTGCTGATCCCTTAAAGTTTTTTTTTAAGGGAAGGACACATTACAATGAATTAAAGTCTGCTAACAAGAGGCATTCCTGCATTCTATAAGTCACAACTTCTGCTATAGCTGTAAGTAATAACTCCTAGGTACATACTGTTCCAGACTTTATAGGACAACACAATCTCAGTTTCTTAGCCAAAGTAGTACATGGGTCTCCTAATAGCAGATCTCTGGTGCATCATGCTTAACTTTGTGCTGTGCTTCACTTGAGAATGAAGTCAAGGATAAGGAGCCAAAGTCCTTGGTCAGTGTTACCACTAAATCTTCTGTATAGTGCAGAGGACTTGAATTATGGCTCCAGATCCAGCTTGTAGACACCTGCCTTCATGCTGTATGTCTTTTATTAAAATAGTCTCTCAGCGAATGTCATATTAGCAAACTGAAGTTTAGGGGCTCTTTCCTCTTTTAAGGGCAATCACTGTGTCATGACAATATAGCTCATCATTAACTTTATATTAGCAGCGAAAGAGAAAGGCTCTAGACTGTATTTGATTTTTAAAATATAGGTAATAACACTTCATCCTTTTTCATTTTGGGACTCGAGCAAAACCACTGAACACTTCTGTTTACCTTTATTACACATTATTGGCATTTCTAAACTCTGGACTGAAAACTCATAATCTTTTTTCAATAAAGTGCTCAATATCAGGCTTTCTGCAATTTATTGTTTCTTATTTTCCATGTATGATGACAAAACACTAATCCTAGAATCTCCAATGCCATTGCTAATTGGAAAGCCACTCTTCATTGGTTTTTTTATTCATTCTCCATTAAGCCAACTGGCTTTAGCTGCTGGCAGATAAAAAGTGAGAACACAAAGAGGTGTTAAAGTGCCAGGAAAATCTCCAAGAAATTCTCAATGTGAACAGATCTAGCTTGTTAGCCACCCCAGGAGAAAACTCTGGTAAAGCTGACAAGACACTTTCTTGAGTTCTGCATCCCACTCTGTGACTCCCAACATAAAATTAATGTGGACCTGCTGAAACAAGTCCAGAGGATGACCATGAAGACGATCAGTGGGCTACAGCTGCTTACTTATGAAGACAGGCTGAAAAAGCTGGGGTTGTTCAGCCTGGAGAAGCGAAAACCTTCTAGCAGCCTTCCAGTACCTGAGGAAGGTTTACAAGGAAGCTGTAGGATGAATTTTTACAATGATGTGTAGTGATAGGAAAAGGTAAAATGGCTTTAAACTGAAGAAGGTTGGATTTAGATTAGGTATTAGGAAGAAATTCTTTACTGTGAAAGTCGTGAGGCACTGGCCCAGAGAAGTTGTGGATATCCCATTCCTGGAAGTGTTGAAAGCCAGGTTGGATGGGGGTCTAGGCAACCTGGTCTAGTGGAAGGTGTGCCTGCCCATGGCAGGGGGTAGGAACTCAACTAAAAGGTTCCTTCCAACCCAAACCATTCAATGACTCTATGATGATTCTATGCATGTGCTGTCCTGCAAGACTTGCTTGTTCACCTTGGCAGGGTTGGTGCATTGCATCCAGCTCTGTTTGAAGGACCTGCTGCTTTGCTTCTGAGTTCTTTTGTCATCTCCCATGTGGCAAATACTACAAGTCACATAGGAAAAGCAGAAAAAACAAAATCCTCAGATCAAAATTGTGCTAGAAATTTATTTTGGAAGGTGGAGGAAGATAGGTGGAGTGAAGCATAACCAGGCACAGCAAATGCATGTGAGGTGGCTTGAAGGACTGTATCAAGATCAAAGAAGTGGAGTGCAAAGCTCTGGGAACAATTCCCTTTTGTTTTGTGACCTTCATCCACCAGACCAGAGCTGAGGGAGAAATATTATAGAAGTACAAGGTGTCCACATTCTTAGATCCATTTTTTTCCTTGGAACTGTCTGACTCTTCTACTCTTATTTCCCCATGTAGCCCATAACATTTTTACAATGTCTCTAGGAAACTCCGAAGCCTTCAAAGGCACTCTTGAAATTCAGTAATGAAGATTACTTGAGACTTTGAAGTGAGGTTGCTGTAGGGCAAATGGCTAATGGTGGCTTGTTCTGCACAATGTAAATGATCCTCAAAGTCATTCATCATCAACCCATAAAGGTGTGAACTCTGCTGTGACCAGACCAGATTATTATTGCATTGAATGGAAGCAGTGTTCAGTATAAGTATCCAGAATAAGGACAAATCAGATTATAAAACTGATTCAACTTGTGAGTCCCACATGGTGCAATATTGGAAATCTAATGTTTAGTGTGGCTTGCTGTGGTGGGAACCTAGTGGTGATGCCCTTTAGCTATGGCTGGGTTTAGCACTAACATAAATCCCCACTCCCAAATCCCATTGCTACTGTGCAGTCTTACCAGCCTGGTGTGTAGTTTTCCACTGATACTGGTGATAATGAGTCTTTGCCCTAGAAACAGACAGAGACCAGATACAAATGCAAGTCAGCAAAGCCACAGTTTCCATCTCTCCTCCAGTCTCTCAAGATGAGGTAACTTGTTAGGGATATGGGGGCTCCAGTAACAAAGCCAAAGGGATGGATTTTAAAGGGACTTAGTTTCCCCTCACCCAGGGTCTTCAGGAAGAGTGGAGCACATAAATGCTGTAGAAAAAAGATTGGCCCTCGGGGAGCTATTTACTATAGCATTCAGATGAGGTATGACCTGGCTTTACTAGGCTCATATGGATCATCCTCAGCCCACCTCCCATTGTGTAAAATAAAGTATCAGTACCACTTTAAAACAAGCCCCTGATGTGCTCACTTCTGCTTTTGCTGAGCAGCTGCTCATCATCTCTGTGCTCCATAACAGTGACCACTTCACTGCCCAGGATTCCTGCAACATCTGCCTCCGGAAGGGTTTAGAGGAGGAAGAAAACAGAGGTGACAATAAGAAGTGCCCTGAGGAGCCAGGAAACTGTGGACTCAAAAGTGGGAGGGAAGAAAGGCTTTTAAGGGCCAGGGTTTGTTACATTTTCTTTTCCTTTATTGAGTACAGGCTTGCTTGGATCCTCACATCCATACAAAGGTGTGAGTGTAGTTGCCAAGTTGGGTTTGTGTGTGCAGCTATCACAGAGCTATGGAGTAATGGGCCCAAAAAGGGATTAGACAGATTCAGAGAGGGTAAGTCCATGGTGGCTGTTAAACTTGGTGGTCTGGACACAACCCCAGGCCTAGAAAGCCTTTAAGTTGCTGATTGCAGGAAGCCAGGACAGGATGCCAAACAGAGCGTCAGTCTCTGCATTTCCCATTCTTAAAGATCTTCCCTAAGGATTTTCTACTGACCCCTGCTAGAATGCTGAGCTAGACAGACCTTTGATCTGACTGTGTTCCTCCAACTTCATGTTGTTATTCCCATATGTAATTTGGGCACAAAAAGTGGAAAATGAGCTTAGCTGTCGTCCCCGATCCCAGCATTATCCCTATCATGCTCAACGCATATAGCATCTGTGCTTCTCACATGTGCTGGCTAAAGGCTGGTGGCTTCATGCATTGAGGAAGAATTCATAAATCTGTTACTGTTTTCACAGTACTGAGATTCAAAACTATTCAAAACTATTGTCTTTGCCAGAAACAATAGCCTTTTCATCTCACTAGATGAGAAGTGGGATCCTGCTGACTCGCTTTCTGCCATGGATGCTCCTGCTCTGTCAGTATTTCAGTATTTCTCTTTCCTGAGGTGCTATCCCTGTGTGCAGAGATGTATGAGCCAAAAAACAGGCAAAGTGATTGCATCTGGGCTGAGGTTCATGGGACACTTCACGGTCCATTGCTGACATTTATTTTGTTTACTGCGGGGTAGCAGCCAACACCCCATCCATGGGCATTTCAAAGACAAGTTGCTAAGCACACGATGCAGTGAAATCCCCTTCTCTTGTGGGCAAAGATGTCTTAGTCACAGATTTTTTCTGGCTCCCACTGGCAGAAGGTAGGATGTACATGGCCCAAGAAGACACACCTGTCTGTGCAAACACAGGCTGCTGCTTGTGAAGGTGGGAGGCAGTCTGTGGTCTATGTGCTGGGGCTGGAAAAGGGCTCAAAACCAGACATTTGAGTCATGTTTCTAAACTTAAATTATCTCTCAAACTTCCCTCTTCTACACCCTGCAGATAATTTCTATTTGTGTTTCTGACACACTGCAGAGCTCTTTGCCTACTCCCTTGTCCTTCTGCATGTTTGTCTACTGGTTCACTCACACCATTTCAAGACATGTTCCCCTATTCTCACCTCTGAGTTCTTGCTGGATCTTGTCTCCCCGTTCCACTCTCAAAAAATATTAAAGTAACTGAGACAAAGAAATTTTATCCCTTATGTCATTTGATATTCCATTCACATATGTTTGTGTTGTGTCCTCCAACTCCAGGTGCTTTGTTGCTATCTGTTTTGGGTCAGGGCAGTATTTCCCTCTTTCACATGTATGTTTTCCCAAGCAAGGGGAGGCATAGATGTAATTCTATGTCTACTGTATCAATTTTCCTCTACATCTACTTTCAAAAGACATCCTGCTATCTCATTTTCATATAATCCAGTGTGTTCACTGAGAGCCAACAGGGAAGGGGAAAAGAAAGTATAGCTGAGCACTGTGATATAAATTGCATTTCTTGAAGGATTTTCTTCAGGTTGTAAATGGAGAATGGCTGAATTACTTGACATTTTAAAATACAGCTTGCTACCTTTTCCCAGAATTCAGAGCAATACTGTTTTATCTGCTTTATATTGGGCCAGCAGGTCCCCTGTATGTGCTTTTCTGTTCAACCTGGCTGCAGGGAGGCTTCGTTTTGATCTTCAGCTGCATGCAGATACTTCCCTGAAAAGCATGTGACCCTTTTCCCTTTAACTTCCTCTTCAATTTCTCTTCTTTCATCTGTTTTGACTTGGCAGATCTCTGACAAGAAAAAAATGTGGAAACTTGGACAAGGAAGCCTATGGCAACATGTGGACTAAGAATGGTCAAAAGGAAATTAAAAGGGTTAGGGTTAGGTTAATGACAATGCAACATCATTAGTACCTTTTCATGTCCAGGGCAATGGTACCCAAGGTAATAGTTTATTGTTCTAGGTTAGCTTGTGCTGTAATTGGTTCCAGGTGTAATCAGCTTCCTGTGTACTATACTCATTTATATGGCATGGGGTAAAAGCACCTGATAGAGTCAGCCCCAACACTCCAAGCAGTCAATAGACCCCTGTTTGATATTTCTGATAAGGATCTACATGGACTGGTAAATATATCAAAAGGTCATTTACTTTGAGAAAGGATACAAAAAAGCTAGATGGAAGGTTTTCTAGATATTAAATAGCTGTACAAAAGAATTCAAGAAGATTTTAATTAAGTAGAAATCAATAACCCCTCAATTAGTGGTTCACAATACACAGCACATGGGTAGGCAGCTAAACCGCATGGAGTTCTGCCTTCTTCCCTGTCCATATTGCACTCTGCCCAGACGTGTTGTGTTGCAGGATTGGGGCTCAGCAAAGCCTTCTGCAATGTGCATTTCATACAAGTATCCAAATTTCACACATAAACCAGGAAAAACTGATCCTGTAAAAAAGAAAGTGTGAGGGTCCATATTTGTGGATTCTGGTCTGATTTGCTCATTTTTTACCAGGAAATCTCCTTCCTGAATGCCAGCTATGCAACCATTTGGCCTCTGCTCTTTTCTGGCTCATGCATCATCACTAGAAATAAAAAATCCTGCAACTGGAACTTAACAATTCCACTGTGAGGCATGAATCAGAAAGGAATCCAGAGTTCTCTCCATTAGCTCTGCAGTGCTAGTAAAAATTATTTGTTGCTAGCAATTTTTTTGAGCAGAAAAGAACTTTGCAAGACTTCTCAGAAAGGGATCTGCTCTAGGCATTTCAGACTTCATTTGCACACTTAGTTTGCTGTTTGTTATTGCACTTTACAGCAGTTATTGATGGTGTGAAATATGTGAAGGTGTTATACGTAGAGCACAGCAAGCAGCATTTCGTGACTATTTAATGTGTATTTCTGTCTGTTCTTGTGGGAGCATATGTTGGTAATGCATAAAGCAAGTCAAAAAGACTCCATGATGCTCAATTCTTTAAGTGCATTAAAAGAGCAGTTTTTCCTTCTTTCTATAACAACATGTGAATGACTTTATCTCACAAACAGGGAGCAGAGCAGAGCAGCTTCAATCCACTACTATGACACTACTATGACACTACTGCAGACCAGACTTCTGAGGGAAAAGTCCAACTAACATCAACAAAAATTTTGCCTGAGTGTGGAATGCAGAGTCGGACCCTTTTTTTGTTATCTAGGGGAGGAAGTAATGCCACAGTAAGAAAGTTGTTCTTGTAAGTTATTTATTGCTGAGTTTAGCGTTGGTTGGGATTTGTGCCAGGTACTAAATCACTGCAGGTCATGGAAATTTTATTTTTAAGCATTGCTCTTTTGGATGCCCCCAAAAATTGCTTTAGCTGTGAATTATTTTGAAAGACCATGACCAGTAAAAATGTGTAAATCATAAATCAAAGACAACACATTCCTGCTGGAGATCCTGAGAATAAAATAGGAAACCAGAATCAGAAGTAGTAGGAAATAGGTTCCTTTTTTTTTTTTTTCTGAAGGTATGGCAAAGTATAAATCCTAAGTTCTTGTTTCCAAGGGAGTTGCCTTAATTATTCCACAAAATCTGTAAGTACCTGCAAAGAACTCATATTTATGTGCCGAAGAAACTTCTCTGCATCCTCTATATATTTTGCCTTCTTTAGCTCTCTATTCTATGTTTTCACTTCATTGCACATCCACAGAAAGCCTGGTTCCTACTTATTTGTCCCATATTTAGCACTGCTGTAATGAACTGATCTGGCAGAACATCTTTAGAGCAGCACTAGAGAGGACAAGTCTAGATCCTATGGATCTAGAGGACTCTCTAGATTCTATGTAGCTCAAATTTCTCCAGGTAGAAGCTTGAGTAGAAAGAGAAGGAGAGCCTGCCAGCAAAAATGTCCAAACACAGAAGGCAGTGGATGTTACACCCTTTCCAAGTTATTACCTCACTCAGTCCACCCTGTTCTTTGAGAGGCCTTGAGCCCATGGAAACCTGTCCAGGCAGGGCAGCGTGCAACTGCTGAGAGGTCTGGATCTGCCTGCCAACAATTGATTTTTGTGTGAGTAAAGCAATTTCTAGGATTTTTACAATGTGAGGGTTAGGAGAATCTTACTCCTCCATCTAAACACCTGGATTTTAAGTGGTGGGTGGAAATATTAAGTAATGTGAAAATAATTCTGTTCACATGGTATGTGTGTGTGGGTAGCACTGTTCACACCTCCGATTATAGCTTCCCTTGATGTTTCTCTTAGACATGCTGGATTATCGCTCTGATGCAACTCCTTTTTTCCACTGACTCATGCTAATTTGACTGATCCTAAGGACATCCACAAAATGAAATCTCCAAAGTAGCCTGCTGTAGGTAATTCCAAAATGATTCCTGTTGTATGATTGCTCTAGCCAAAAGTGATGGGGAAGAAAATATTTGGGTAGGTTTGTTCCATCCACACTTCTTTTTCCTTACCTAAAAGCTGCTGAGGTGAGGTGGATGCTCTTGGAAAGACTGTGACTCTTTGTCCATAAAGTTGTGTTGACAGTGTCTCCAAACAAGTGGTACTTGTACATTTTCTCATCAACAACCCCATCAAGCACTGGTCCAGAGTAGATCCCAACCCTGGTCAGTTGTTAAGAATCAAAAAGGAAGCATAATACATCATATTAACTTCTCATTGTCACTACCTAGAATATATAGTAGGACCTTCTTGAACAACCATGCCCCACAGAAACTCGAACAGTCTGGTCCCCACTTTGCACTCTAGGGCCTAAAAAATATCTTAGTCCTCTGTAGGAAACTGTGCACTTCCTTGGAGAAACATAGCTATAGCATTGGACTGATGGTGGGGAGGACTGTGTTTATAAGAAGAAGAGAATAGAGTTTATAGCAGTTCAGTTATTTTCCTATCATCTTGTGACTGTCACACTGTTGAATGCAACTGTCAGAAGCAAAGAAGGGATTACTGCCCCACTGCACCCAAGAAAAATATCACTTTGAACACCTCTCCAAGGGACTATTCTCTCTTCCTCACAACACTGCATGCTAAAGTCAGCATTCTGTGTATATACAATTAATGCTATGCTTTTGTAGCTGGCCAGTATAGAGCTGTAAAATTCCATATTTTCATTGAACAATTTGACACATGTCCTTTTATAAGTAGCTCTTACAAGCAAGGAGCAAGTGCAAAATAAATCATTACATCAATTATTTTGTGTCCGTGCATGAGTTACTAAATTACTTTCCTCCTATCCCTAAACACAAATACCAACAAAGAAAGAGTTTGCTTCCGAGTACTTGTTTCTCTAAATTGTCAGTGAACTGACTTCTTGGCTACACTTAAATGCATGTTTTAGTGCATTATTGGATTCTAGACTGCAAAGTTCTTCCTGCTGCAAAATTAGAATCCCACAGCCTGAATTCAGCATAGCATTTAATGTGAGTATCAACCAGGAGTGCAAGTATGTTGACATTCACAGGAGCTTGAAGTTCTGCTTAAATATCTACAGGTATGTAGCATCTACTTCAAAGCAAGATTTCAGTCATATTTACCTGACTGGGCTCCTCAGTCATGGGGCTTATGATCTCTTGAGATGCAACTCCCATTACAAATGCAAGATTGACTACTCTTGGTGCATGATTAGTAATGGGGACTGTGACGTCTGGAAATGTCAGGTATTTATCTCCTGTTTTTTTATCTGGACAGCAAGAAATTCTACAGTCAAAAAATGCTCAATCCCTATGACTCATTGAAGTTAATGGTAAAGATCCCATAGAGGTGAGAAGGACTCAGACGATGGCCCAGTCTTAAGAGGTGCCAAATGCTTCCATTTCCATTGAAGGCATGGGTGCTTATTGGAAGGATAAGTGGTTATCCCTAGCATGGATAAACAATTTTTTAAAATATAGTTTCAATGATTTCCTAGTGACAATGGCTCAGTTTGGTGGTTTTTTACATGGTTACGTGAAAGGAAAGTTGAAAAGATCTCTAAATCCTGATCTCAGATCAGAGGATCAGAGAATCAGTTAGGCTGGAAAAGACGTCTGAGATCATCAAATCCAACCTTTGGCCCAACACCTCCTTGTCTACTAGGCTATGGCACTGAGTGCCACATCCAGTCTCTTCTTAAACACCTCCAGGGATGGTGACTCCATCACCTCCCTGGGCAGCCCATTCCAATGCCTAATCACTCTCTGTAAAACGAACTTCTAAACCTCCCCTGGTGCAGCTGAAGACTGTGCCCTCTTGTCCTACCACTAGTTGCCAGGGAGAAGAGATCAACTCCCACCTGGCTACAACATCCTTTCAGGTAGATGTAGAAAGTAATAAGGTCTCTCCTGGGGCTCCTCTTCTCCAGGCTGAACAACTCCAGCTCTCTCAGCTGCTCCTCATAGGACTTGTGCTCCAGTGCCTTCACCAGCCTCATTGCCCATCTTTGGACACGCTCCAACACCTCAATGTCCTTCCTGAACTGAGGGGCCAAAGCATTGTCAAAGCATTGCAAAGAGAAAAAGTTTTTACGAAAGTGTTTACAAGAACTGATGTCTGAAATTCTGAAGCAACTCTGTTCACCCTGGTATGTTGCAGGTTGAAGGTCAAGTAATATACATGTCAGAAACATCCTCCTTTCCTGCTGTGAAGTACTTCTACATCTACTTCTACTTCTATGTCTACTTCTACGTCTGTGACTACTTCTATGTCTACTTCTACTTCACTTCTTCAGAACAGGGTGGTCTTTTAAAAAAGCTTTGTATCAGTGGTACTCAGTCATGAATTTATGGTTCAAGTCTCATAGCTGGGGTTCCCAGGCAAGGCCTGCTCTTCATGTGCAGCCATCTGTTCCCCATCATCATAAGTGCAAGTTATGATCCCTGATGATGCTTGTATGCTCTGGGTGCTGTAATTCATCATGTGAAGAAAAAGGATACCTTGGAACTGCTCTGGTAAATACACTGTTATAAAAGGAACTGCAAAGTTTAAGACATATTAGGAGAACCATAAGCAGAGGACAAGAAAGGAACCTGCAGTACCTGCATCCACCTTTTTCCCTTCCTTAAGCTGATTCCTTAAGCTTCCTTAACCTAATGTGCTTTGTCAGCATGGCATACAGCAAGATCTCTGTCTCTTCTACCTCCAGATTCTGGGACCTCTTCCATTTTTCCTCTCCAGACAGTTTGAAAGATTTGTCTATACAAGATGCCATTGCTTCATCAGGAAAAGATTTCTTATCACACTATGAGTTTCTGTGTCAAGGAGTTTCACCTTCAGCTCCTCTAGTTACACCAAGCTGAAAGCTTGGGGGAGCACAGGTGCACTGTACATTGCATGGACTCCATCCAGATCGGACAGCCTTTAAATTAAAGCATGGGTCGATGACACAACTAACACACACATTTTTCTCCTTTACACCTTCCCAATGCATGGATTAGTGTGTGACAGAAACAACACAATCTAGCAATGCTTAGTATTTTTAAACACATCTATTAGTGCTTAATCCCAAGACTCTTTGGAAAGAAAGCTGCAAAAAGAGCCTGGTATAAACAACTGAGTAAAGCCTTATGCACAAGCTGAGGTACAGTTGTGTCTTCTGCTTGTCACACTCCCCCACAGAGAGAGCTATATGTCATTCATTGGAAACATTATGCTTTCTCCTTTATTCCATGCCCTAGATGTAGACAATTGATTCCTATATGAGTCTGGCTGCTGCACCTGGGCACAGAATATGAGAAGGCCATAACTAGGCATCTAGGAAGAGCTCTGTACACCCAAAAGGCTTTCTAGGAAACATATGCTATCGTTGCTGCAATCTATTATCTCCAGTCTCTGCCTTATGACACAATAAATGCAGGACTTGTTCCATGGAGAAGAGTCAAAGACACCTGGAATGTTTTCCAGCCATATTAACAAGCAGCTGATATTTTCATGGAAACAAGGACAGGACGTTTTAAAAGAAGTACAAGGGTGGAGCTGACATAGTTTTTAAAGATGAAATAATGAAAAGATTTTTTAATATATTCATTGGCAACTCTTTGTTCCCACTGAAGTCATCACTAAAGTTTTCACTGGGAGCAGCCATAACAATGGAAAGGAAACCTGATCATATCAGAAGATTACATTTAGGATCTCAGGTGCTTAGGAATGGAAGGTGCTAACAGGAAAAAAAATCTCCAGAAGAGTTGATATTCTGTGTAACACTTCTTTTTATAGAAAACATATATAAACAAAATCTTCATATGCTCAATTTTTTTTGTTTCTTACTTTAGTGGTTTTGGTTTAGAGTTTGTTTTTTTCATCTTCTCCTCCCCCTGATTTCCTTCACAAAGAGACAACTTTAGAGATACTTCTGAGCTTCAGCATGGACTGTTTTCTCCATAGGTCAGATTAGTTTTCTCCTTTTGAGTTTGAGAATGAAGTTGGTGATCACTTTTCACCTGCTGAAAATAGGGAAGGTAACTGGTAGTGGATGGCAGCAAAATATATTTCTAAACAGGACCCTGGGTTTTATATGCTTGATGTGTACTCCTGAATATTCATATCTGCTTGCTTCACACATAGCTGAGGAAGGAAATTTATGAATAAGGATTTAAAAAGCTCTCTTTCATAAGAAATGTAAGATAATGTCACAATGTGTGTCTGCAGATGTGTGTGAATGGGGAAGACTAGGTAAAACTTATATCATGGTTTCCCTTAGGAAACCCTAACCATGGAGAAGCCCCAGTCTCCCAGTGCTAAAACACAACTCATTTTAGGAACACTGTCTAAGCTGATTTTAATTTCTCAGGTACATTAATGCAAGCATCAAGTTGACAATGTGGTGTTCTTTGATTTCCAACATAAGGTAAGAAAGAGCCCACATCAATTGCACTGTAAGCTGGGGTAGTTTTTGCCAGATAAGGAGCCAGTCCATAGATTTGTTTCTCCGAAATAAAGGTTTCATTCCATGTTCAACCCAAATATAGCCCAACTGCTTCATTAAACACAAAGTGGGAAGCAAATGCACAGCAGAATTTTCTGTCTTCAGCCTGAAGCTTCTCTGGATAAAGAGGATCAAAAATAAGTTACAAATTCCCTGTAGAAGAACATAACAAGACAAAATAGAGACACTAACACCATGGAGAGAATTTTGAGAGGTATAAATAGTGCTGGGGGAAAAAAAGTGCCTTGCTGGAGATCTTGGATGCCTTTCTGCTTGTACGTTCAGAACGTTTGTTTTTCTGTAATAAACTGGTCCCAAAGCAGCATTCGATTAACAAAAAATTATTTTTATTTTCCACAAAACAAAATGTCTTAACAAAACTGATGTGTAAAAACTTGTCTAACTTTTTCATGCTATGATTTCTATCAGAAAACAGAAAATAGTTTTATTTTCAAGGAAATTTCAGTGAACCTTCATTTTGCTTTGCCTGCAGATATGTTCTCATTATACATTTCATCAAAAGAAGTAATTGAAAATGTGGCTAGCTAGCTATTTTATTCTAGTAAGAAGCATAAGCTAACGTGTAGTTTGAAAGATTTCTATGAAAGAGGTGGAAAGGGGTTTTTTTTCAACAAGTTGTCTTAGTCCAGTGAATGCAACCTTACCAAAGTAAAACCAACAGGTTTATACTGATGTTTCAAGGGAGAACCACATAGTGTCACAAGGAAGATGAAATCTGCCTGCCTGAAACCAGAATTAACACACAAATTAAAAATTATAAAATTAATTTTCATTTCCCAAAGTAAAGATAAAAGCAAAACATCAGCAAATCTTAGTAATTGTGTTGAAACTGCTCTCCAAGGCCAAATTCCTGCCCACAACATGGTTTATGGAGGTTGTAGTAAATCCAGAATACAAGTTTTGTGCAAAAGATCCTGCACATAATAATGCAAACATGGAGGGGTTTATTGTTATACAACATTTCTTTGTATAAGGCTAGAGACTACTTCTCTCCAGTGACTTGTGAGATGACTCCTTCTTCATTACAAGTATTCCCATGAAAGAGTTGCAGTTCATATGGCTTGGTAGAAGTGGCAGTAACTTGGCTGCCTCAGCCTGCTGAAATTCTGTGTCTGACCAGAGGAAGAGCTAAAAGGAAGAAAAAGAAGCCAAAGACAGTGCCCCAAAAACAATGAACTGTAGCACATCTGGAAATATATACAAATATATATTGGACGTGAATCCTGACATGTTCTAGATCAGTGATCCTTGAAACTGGGGTCTTTTCTTTAGCCAGCATACACGTATGTCTGTGCATGAATGTGTGCATAAACACTATTGGTACGAAACAATGACCAGCAGTGCCTATCTAAAATCTGAGGAGTAATCATTCTGACAAAGCATAAACCATTTCTTCCTCTTCATCATCCTTCCAGACATCAGTGTTCCATCTAACACCATCTATCAAAGATGTGTTGCAATTTTTCACTCAAGGCTCATCTCTGGAAAGCTAATGGGACAATTCTTGTATCCTCCTCTAGCTGTATAAGCAATCACAGCCATTATATAACTGCTGAAAACCTGACCTTATTTCAGAACAAATGTACACAAAATAATTGAAAGAAACCAAGGAAGATCCAAAATATGTATTTTTCCTGAGCAGATAACCCAATGCACCACAAAGATAAGTTAAGCAAAAGGTCTGCAACAATCAGAAGAAAATAAACTCACTGCATACCATGGTCTGGCTGCATTTAGACAAGAAAACTTCTCCCACCAAATCCAAACTCTGCAATCCTTGCATAAATCAATGACATCACCTTTGGTGACTCACTGCTTACAATATTTATATTCAGCAGGCTGTCTCCCTCGTGGGAAAGTGTCTGTACTGCTGAGACCCATAACTCATTCTGATCCTTGTGCAGGAGATAAAGAGGATGTTCTCTCACCTTGCCTTAATTTCACACACTCTGCACAATATCCCAGCAGGATTTCTTTTCTCAATTTCATGACAATGTTGAACAGATATTTGTCTCCTGTGAAGCTTCATCTTATGCTGTCCAGGGAACAGCATAGAGAAGAACATATGTGAGTGTACACTTATTCCTGCGTATGACATGAATCATCTTGGTAGACTGTTTAAATATGATACACTCAGATTAACATGAGGGCTGAAAGATAAGCACTTACTAAACATGAGATGGCAGTGGTGCATGCAATATTCATTTTACTTCAGTCTGGGAAGGAGTGATGATGCATTCTTTCCTTACATACTCATACACTTTTTCTCAAATATTCTTATACATTCTTGTTATGTTTTCCCATTATCTGAGCCGGTCACCCCAGGCTCCCTTTACAGTCAATAAGAAGAAACAGGCATTTCTGCAGTACAGTTTATCTCATCTGAAAACAGACATCCAAAATATGACAGCTGAATCACACTTGAGAAGTACCCTTCAGTCATTCACACCTGTATAAAATACAGTCACTTGCCCTGATTTAGCTCACAGACAATTGCTCTGTGTGAATGGCAAGATAAAAGACAATCTAACTCATCCATCTCCATCCCTCTTTAGATTTCAAGGCTATCATATGTGCTATCTCTAAAATATTTCTGTAGATGAAAAAAAATGCCAAACTGGCAGAGAAAATTGTAAGCAATTTTCCTTATTTCTGTAAATCATTGAATGCACTTCATTATGTTTATAAAAGCCTTCATTTTCTGAATTTGTGTCCATTCTTCTTTTCTTCTTTGGGCTGTTAAACTTCTGCAGCACAAGAAATACTACATGCTTCTCTCCCTCATTGCACTCTTCTTCTTGATTAAAAATTTCCATTGGCACTTCCCTGCTGAAGAACTCTGGTAATAGACTCTATGTTGCCTCATTTAAAAGCAGTCATAGCTTCATATTATGATTAAATGGTTAAAGTAAATTATTCTACATCAAATCCTGCCATTTAAACAAGTTTATTGATGAAACATCTTTCCTCTTCTCCCTCTGGTTCAACCTACATTTTTGATGTTACCTAGCTCATCAACAGGAAAAATAAGTATAAAATCTGCCATAAAGGAACAATTATAACAAGTTTTAATAATGAATTATGTACCTGCAACTTTGTAAATCTCAAAGAATATTAGTCAAGGCATAATGATTCCAGATTTACATCAGAAGAACCAAATTCAACATCAGAATCAGAATTTCATCCAGAGTAAAAAGGGTTTAACTTGTGAAGCTAATGTGTGCTGGGGCCCAGCTGGGTGTAAAGTGCAAGACAATAGGTGTCTTTTTGAAATGGAAACATCAGGCAATTTCATAATTAAATTCATAAAATCTTGGAAAACAAGTTGTGTCCCACACACCCAACAAAAAATTATAACCCCCAAAACAGGATGTCCATCTGATCCTTTAAATGTTATCTCAATTCTTTTCTGTCTATGCTATTTATAGAGTATCTGTCATGCCATACAGGCACCAGCTACATAACCACTGCTCTTTGGATATGATAAGTTAAAGCCTTAGGACTAAAAGTAGCAACCATTAAATTCTATAATGATTCCCACTGCCCACAACAATGCGATGCTCACAGTAATACATACGCACGTACAGAAAATAAATCCTGATCTTCAAATCAACAACCAGGGCTGTCTCTTTGCAAGGGGTTTTGTCTTAAACACCAAACAAGATCTTGGATCTCAGGCACTTTTAAGCATAGATAATGCAAATCAGGTGTTGAGCTCAATGCAGAGTATTTCTAGACATATATGTGGCTCACAAGTAGCTCAGGCTTCATTTACAGCCTTTCCTAACTTCAATTGCCCTGGTAAAGGAAATACTATTCCAAGCCTGACCAAGAAGCCTGTTGCCACCCTACCTACTGATAAGACTTGCCAGCTGTGCTGCTCATGTAACTGCCCCCCATCCGTTTCATTCAAAGCCTGGCATGTAGAAACTCATTGCCATTTCAAAATTAAAAAATAGGGAGGAGTAGGAGGGGCCTGGAGCTGAAAAACTGAAATATTTTGCATTATGGATTCCTGCATGCGACTACTCTGCCTCAGCAAGTGTCCTCTATTCAGTCTTCCTCCAAGCAAGACTGTCAGGGCAGACCTGGCCCAGTGCAGTACAGGTGAGACAGCATTTACCTGACATGATGTGACAAAGGCCTCTCCTGGCAAAATAGCAATGAAGAAGCATTGCTCTGTCTGCCCCTCCTTTCCAAATGAAAAGATAGGGCATTATTTCAGAACAGAACTTCATAGAATTCCCAAGGACTTACAGACACTAAGAATATCTTGGACATATTAGCTGCTTGTGGAATCAGCATGCTACCTGTTTGACCTTACAAGATACACCTCGAGCAAAGATCAAGAAAATAAACTACCCTACTGGATTGAGGCATCTCCTCTTGTTTGCTTTCTGGGGATTTCTAATTATATTTTGAGATACTGGTAATGAAAATCAAGGCTAATTTGGGGCAAGCCCCACAGAAGTGCTGCTTGTCTCTCATGATCTTTGGTTGTCTATAAGGAGAAACAGGAAAGGCTGTTGATCTTGTGCAAATGTGAATTCAGAGAATAAGGCATTGCCTCATCACACAGAGGTGCTGTAATATCCATATGCTGAGCAGTGGTGTCCATTTCTCCATGATCTGTAGGGACAACCTCTAGGACAGGTTTAAAGGCATCTGAACTGAGTTTTTCATGAGTGAGTGAGCAGAGTCTGTGGAGCTATTTGTTTCCTGAAGGAGATGTATACACCTGGTCAGCTGAATAACTGCAGACTCCATTTGATCCATTGACTAGATGTCCATCATCTTAGAGCTTAGACTTCAAGTTAATGTGTGGACACTGACATACAGATGTCTGAACTTCAGTGTGTACAGTGTCTACAGTCTGAATCTGAGTGGGGGCTGATGGCACTTCTTGGTTTTACACAGGCATGCTGATGCCCACTGAAGCCTGTCTGTAGGAAGACTGAATCTAGCCGGCTGGAAGGTCAACTGTGGCACCAGAGGGAATGGCCTGGGACCTAGTCTAATGCAAAGGTGGTGAGCAGAAGTAGAGTATATGTACATGCCCTTTGCATGTCCTTTCACCAAACCCAGGTGAAAGACCTTGTGATCTGCAGGTCAAATCCTCACAGGGCTTACACTGGGATGGGAAATATTTCCTCTTGTGCTCAGAGAGATGCTAATAGCAGATCTCCCACAACCTAACATCTTGATATGACAGCAGGATCTGCCAGGAGGCACTGGAATAGATATCTGTGGTCTCTAAACCATAGAGAAGTAGCGAAATGCTTCATGTGAATGTGTGACTTGAATTGTTAACATAATCATACAAAGCACAGGTCATGAAGATGTTTTTGACTCCTGTCTGGGTTCTGAAAACTACAGAGCACAATGATTCATCCAAACTAGTTCCCTCGGAAAATGATCCTGCCAGTGATAGGGCTGAACATAGAGGAGCCAAAACACAGGGTCCAGCATTTTCTGAACCTCTTGATTTTATAATAAAAGAAATTTCCAAGGAAAATTAAAGAAATTGAAATAATTCCTGTGAAGAGGCCTTTGGAGTGGTGGGCTGAGGGGAACACAGTGGGCATGCAAGGGTTGCTCTATCCTTTGTCCAGGAGGTATGGTTCCTCAAACAGAAACACAAGTGGAAGAAATAGCCATATGAGGAAAGAAAATTTAGTCATTCAGCCTTATCTCTTTATGTTTGTTTATCCTATGCATTTTCAACTCAATGCAGAGCTATCTTCCTTCCCTGTTAATAAAGAAGATCAATAGATGTCGTAGATAGCTAGCAGGAGGCCACCAACAATTACTCCTCGGAGCAGGTGTCTAGCTTGTGTCCCTCTGCATCTTCTGCATCTGAACAACTTCCAGAGGGCCTAGACATGACTCTGGTCCTGGTGTGCCAAATTCTACAAAAACCTGTGTAAGAAAGAGTCTCTGGCCCAGCGGAAGTAGGGGAAAGGCTGAGAAGGAAAGAGAGATAGCATGAATTTAGAGGAGTGGTCAACACTAACATTTCAAAAGTAGGGTTTGGATTCCCAGATTGAAATACTTCAAGAAGACCTAATCCCCAAGTATTTTAAGCTGAGTACCTAAAATCACTAGAAGTTTTGGAAACCTTGACCTAGACCAATGTGTTATGATAAACAATATTTTCCTTTTTGCAGGGAACATTCAGGATTGAATGCTCATCCCTTAGTTCCCTTCCCTACATTAAATGTCACTTTTATCTTCCTAGTGAAACTCTTGATAGCAGCAGCTCCTGTCATGATTGCTTTCTAGGTATTTGATACTAATGGCATAACACAGCCAGCAGTAATTTCAAACATTTTCCCCAGCACAGCTACTGACATTGATTTCATTTTCAATCCTCTTCTTATAGCCCTGTAAACATCAGCAAAGCACCGTAAAAACTGCAGAGGAAGGGATGGAGGTATATTCAGGCTACGTACAGTGTGCTAAAGTGTGAGTTCTTTCCACTCACAGTCAAGAGCTCTGGATTTGAGCAGACCTGGGTAGCAGGCAGGCTGAACGGCACATTACTCTGAGATATCAGACATGTTGCAAAGAAAACATTTGTGACTCATTTCACCTACCTTTGGATTGCTAAAAGTCAGGCGTGTAGTCAGAGCTAATTGCCTAGAACCCTTCATGGACTGTGAGAAAAAGGTATTTTCAGAAGGTGATTCATCCTACTCATCCTAACCCCAAGAAGAATGTCATGCATGAAGGGCTATCAGACTCTGGTGACTGCACAAGGAGCTGAGCCATGGCTTGTACTAGATGCATAAGTGTTTAGCTGGTAAGAGTCACTGCAGGCAGAGTTACACAGACTGAAAGTGAGCCCATGTACCCTGTTAAGAAGAGTTCACGTCTGCATTTTTTTATATCTGATATAAAATGCTTATAACAGTCGGTCCACTTTCTCCACATCCTTTTGCATTTTGGCTACATCTATTGTCAATTTTTTCTTCCTGTTCTCCTAACATTAATGCAATAAGGTACTACCAAAGAAATATAGCTGTAGTGGGGGGAAAAGAAGAAATAGAACACACTGTGTGCAAAACCATTTCAGAGTCTGAGAGCAGAAAAGCAGAGCACAGGCAGAACAGCCTGAGTGTTTCTGGCAAGATTGCAGGCACAACACAAGTAAACAGCTGAAAGACAAAACTACTATCGGCTCAGCACAGAAAGCAAACTGCCAGATCCAGAAAAAAATGAGTGTGAGGCCCAACTTAAGCATGTGTGTGCATGCTGAAAAGAGCCAGAATATCTCTACAAATGTCACCATCCACTCTGGTTTGATATACAGGCCCCAGAGGCCAAGAACTTGACTCTCGGATCTTTTTTTGTGCAAACTGTGACATCTCAGACTCACATCAAGAGCTTTCTATATGTTTTGGCTCAATATCTGCACCCAGTTATGTTGGTGGAAGGAACTTCAGATTCACACCAACCTAACAGAGTTTATTTTGCCATCTGTCTGTGTTTAGTCTTCATGTTAATAATTAAGGCAAGCAATGAAGATTGAGATGGAAATTCCTTCCTGAGGAGCAGAGCTGTGTGCTGTGCAAACCACCTAGCAGGCACTGAAATTGTTGTTTCAAAAATTACTAGTGAGAAACCTCACTACTCATTTTTACCTAAGTATCATCATTGTTAGGCTGTCCAATGCCATGGGGCCATTATTTAAGATTTCTGCTGAACAAGAACATGCCACAGAAGTAATGGGCTCAGTTAATAACATGCTATGAACTCTGTGAGGCTTTTTGAGCTATAAATGTACTTTCTGTGGTCTGTTAATGAAATCATCCTTCCTGTCAATGAATCAGGGCTGCAGAGAGGTAAGTTGCATGAGTTTCCTAACAGGGTATTTCCCAGCCCATGCCACAGAGCGGGGTTAGTTGAACAGAAGCCTCTTCACTGGCTCAGGAAGTTCTTCCAGTCAAGGCCACCTCCTTCAAAGGATTGTTGGCATTTAGTGTGGCCTTGGCTCACAGCTTTCCTCCACCCAGGACGGGCTGGGGGGTCACCACCAAGCAAGGTGGGTCTCTGTCAGCCATTTGGTGCACTCTGGCACAGGTTGTCCAAAGGAACAAGTCTGTTTTATGATACTCAACACATGAAATCCTAGAGGGGAAAGGTAAACCTGGCAATAGGTAAAGGCATAATTAATCTCATGGGCAAATGAATCTGTCATCACTGATGTGAGATGTCTTTGCCGCTTCTGAGTGCTTTCCTGATTTACACTGAACACAAGCCACTCAACTTCTATGGGGGTATGACTTAGCACTGAATTTTCGCACAAACTGCTCAGAATTAATTATAACTGTGACGTACAGAGCTGTGGGGCCCCCAATTGTATTGATATTTCTTCTCACCCGTAATCAGATTTCAATCCACCTTGACCTCATTACAAAAATCCCCATCCAGGACCAGTACTTCTCTTCTGGAGGCTCAAATATTTACTTACAATTTTTTTTCCTAGGTTTCTTTACTGAAGGTCTGTATAATATATTAGACAGGAATTGATAAATGCATACTAAAGGAAGGGAAAACATTAACATATTATACCTCATAGAATAAAAGGAGCAAAACAGAGCTCACAAAATGCTAGCTAAAAAACCCAACAATGACTTAATTTTTGTGGTTGTTTGGGGTTTTTTTAGAACTCTGCTGTTTTTGACCCCCAGTCCTAAATTCTTCACATCAGTAATTCAAGTTTCCCTCAAGAAAACAGTAAATTTGGAAGCAAGAGTGTGACTAAAGACAGTTACAAGAAAACCATCCCCTGGGCAATCTGAATCCTTTTAGAATCAATATAGCTAAACTATTGACATAATAAAAAAGAGGAAATTAATGGATCTTATATCAGACTTGAGTGAAAGGCAACTGTTTTCTTTGGGAAAACCACACAGCAATCAATACTTTTATCTGACTTTCAAAGCTTGCTGTTGAATTTTTGTTCTCTCGCCTCATATTTTAATCTTAAACAGTGACACTGAAAGAAGCTCACCAAGGTTAGACTACCTGTTTGCAGCTTCTTGACTCTTTGCAGCAACCAAGTTGCTCCTGCTTGTTGCTGTTCTGGCACACCAGATGTGAGTTTCTTTTCTTCCTCATGGCTTTTTTTTTGGTTGGTTTTTTAACAGTACATCAGTTTTGAATGTCTAAAGTGTATAATACACAGGCCAGAGAAATCCACAGATAAATATGAACCCCAATGTTTGCCTTTTTGCATATTCTTTCCCAGGGCAGCAGGGCATCCTGCTCTGAACAAAACAAAAAGAAATGTATTCTTCTTGGGCTG
The DNA here is from genome assembly GCA_035041345.1 of Poliocrania exsul. NCBI lineage: Eukaryota > Metazoa > Chordata > Aves > Passeriformes > Thamnophilidae > Poliocrania > Poliocrania exsul. The sequence continues at coordinate 54,171,514 of JAWWLZ010000001.1, read as the reverse complement.
AATCTGAACTGAGTGTCTCAAGGTGAGAATATGAAGCTGATCAGAGGCTGAGGGTGGGTGGTGGTGTTCTAGAGCAACCTTTGTTTTTTCAAGTTAAATTTATTTTACAAACTACATTTAAATTTTAAATTTATATATTCTTGAAGTGGGCAGCTCACTTCTGTGAGTGCTGCTGTTAAGCCAGCTCAGAGGCCGTCCACGTCTATGTGTCTCAGGATATGTTTAGCCAGCCAAGCATAGTCCATGGCTTGTGCAGATGCTCAGCTGACCAAGTCCTCTCCACAAGTCACATACCAACTGCATTTGGCAAGTCCTGCAGATCTTTGTCACCACAAGGCATCAGACCACGAGAGAAGTAGAAAAACATAGTGTTTAAAAACACAGTGCTTAAAAAGGGAATATTTGCAATGAATTTCTTCATCTGAGATTTCTTCTAGCTTATTTGATTTCTTTGCATTTTCTGAGCAGATTTACCATATTAAAGATAAGACTGATCTTTCACATCTCACTTCAGGGTGGAACAAGTTTGAAATCTTCTCCTAAGGAACAGGAAGTGTGGTGGGATGTTGCCACAACAGCTTGTTTGTGGAAAATGCTATGCTGTCATGTGCAAGTATACCCTGGCAGAGGAGTATTTATGTAAGAGCCCTTGGACATATTTGTCTAAGAGCAGCAGCATTTCTCAAATTCACACAGCATTCATAGAAATTCTGGGTTTGTGAGTAAGTGCACTTCCAGGAACATTGTCAACAAATTCTTAGGGTCCATATTAAATGGCAACATCAATAACAACCACAGCCCTGCAGGAGGAGAGCAACAAGGGCTGCAGAAAACTGAGAGAGGTTTGGGACAATTTTTTCTCTCAGAGTTATGCCACTCAAGGGCTTAAAGTTAGTACGTTTAAAGGCAGACAGACTGCAGTAATTCTGGACTTCTCATGAGCCTAATTTAATTCCAAGAAGTGGAGCTGTGTTCACTCAAGCTTGGCTCCAGACCAATTTTTCCAGAAGCAGTCAGGCACCAGTGCAATTGTCAGAGTCACTTTACTCCCACTGATGCTAGTTATGTGCCTTTTGAAAATACCACTAAGGGTGACTGCAAATCTCACCCTAACTATACTCACTTCAGTTTATTCAACTATAATTACAGGTCAGCTCTGTTCACACTGGAGTTCTTCCATCAAACTGCTGCTTTCCTGGCAGAGCAATAACCTATACCATTGAAATGAGGGGAGAAAAAATTAATTCTGTGCATTGGAAACTGAAAAGTGAAGCTATTGAAGGGTAAGAGTACTATGAATTAGTTCTCTCAGTGAACTGATACTAAAGCTAGCCCTAACTTAGAAACAGCTCAGAGCACTGTGTTGTTCATCAATCCCCTTCTCCCTTTACTGCTCCCCATACAATTATCTGAAGATGATGATGCTGTGTTTGTCAATTAAAAAGAACACAGTGTCATACATCAAACCACAAGCAAGCACAGATTGAGAGCCTGTGTGTGAGCAGTTACACCCGGGCCTTATTAATTCAGGGAGCCTTATTAGTCTGAAGATTCTGAGACTGTAGAGCCATTTAAAGCAAAGAAATCTGCCATTGCTGAACTGTAGTCATAACTAGTGCAAAGACATATTCCTTTTTTGGTTTTTTTTTCAGTTCCCTGTAAATTAATATTTTGGCATAAAACAAAGGAGAAAGCCTCAAGAAGTTTAGTGTGCATGCCCTAAATATAAACATATCCCTGGAATACACAGCAGCAGCGGATGCAGGAGCAGGTTAGCGTTTGACTAACTGAACTGCTTGGATTAACAATTTCTGGAATAACAGTCTTTCCAACCCCATGAAGCTGGAAAACTCATATATTGATTTTCCTGGGCCTTGGAAGGAACTCCAGAATCAGGGAGAATCCTTAGCTCAGGCCTATCTCAAGACTGAACTTCTAAATCTTAAAGTCCTCTGCTTATTATTTTTAATCCATCTTTATATTTTCTGTGCCTTAGAGTGCATTATTTCTGTCAAAGACATTATTATTTCTGTCAATGTCCATTTCTTTCTAGACACAGTCAAAGGCAAGTGGTCATCATCTCAGACATGATTTACTGGGGTCTCAGTGTCCCTTATGATGTCATCATTATTTATTTCCTAAGGAATAATTTAATATTCCTGGAAGAGTAAACTCATTTAAAGAACTAATGTTAATTGGAAACTGCCAAAAATATGCTTGGGAAATAAGGAACCCAGAAGTGAGTAACAGATACACACACTGTCTGTCTGTTGAAGAAGCAGGACAAAACACTTCTCTTTTCCTTTCATCCTCAGTTCTCTTGCTGATCACAGAAATATAAGGGCTACAGAATAGCTAGGAATGAACTGCCACCATGTGGCCAAGGCACAGTTTTAGCTACCTTTCTAGAAATCTCCTTCAAGAGCTCATGCTCTAAGATATGTGGCCAACCCCAGAACTTACTAGTGACATTTTTGTGCTTGATCACACATTTTACATTGGAATCACATGCAGTGCCTCCCTATCAGCACCCATAACCTTTTTGGTAAGGTCTTGCTCCCTTCTCAAGCTCACTTTAATAAAAAAGTGGAACACATGACTTTTAATTCCATAATTTTTTTAACATTTTCTCTAATAGGGTCACCTCCTCTTCTGTGAGGGGTCAGGGTATCATAATCACTGAGTCATTCAGGTGATGTTGACTGGTCAAGTCTTATAAAAGATGGACAATTTTTTAATATGACAAGCCTGTTAATAGAAAACTTTCCAGTATGCACTAAATTGCTGCTAATCAAGTAGCAGATTCTAGCTGCTTCTTCGCAGTCTCGTCTGAAGCAGCTGGGCTTATTTGTTCTGAGATTTGCCCTTAGAATTCTTTTTTCTACCTGTTAAACTAAAGATAGGTAAAAAGTAATTCCAATAACTTAAAGCACCTTCACTTTTCTTCACCATGGGCGTAATGCAGAGCTACAGGCCCAAAAGGTGGCAAAAGCCTTCTAAACACTGCCTGCTGTGACATGCCAGCTCCTTGCAGCTTTCATGTCCTTGCAGACCATGTAGAAAAAGCAGACACTCTCCTAAATTTACCCAAACAGATCTACGAACTGACCCTGCAGCTGTGAAAACTTTGAAGATATCCCCTATGTGCTAATCTAATATTTTTAATATACTACATCAACCTGGAGCAGCAGATAACCGTGGATGTTTGCTATGCGTTACCTTGAAGGACTTCCTGCATGACTCAATGCAGTGCTGACACCTTCTGCCTTCATTGCAACTATGGCAATGCAAGATTCAAACCAGAGCATACATCTTGTCCAGCTGTCAACTTTCCATTAGCTGCCTGTATTTCTTCAGTTTCTGCCAAAGATACTTACTTATTTCAGCTCACATGCATCATGATTACACTGAGTTGCTCAACATAAAAGGACAAAATCATATTGAATCCTCCAGGACATGATTTCTTCAAAACCTCTTCCTCATCTCTCGTCAGTTGCTGGATTCGTGTACACAATGTCTTTAGTTTCTCAAAGACAGCTGTGGATGTGGTGTCACAGAAATTCACAGCCAGGGCTCCCTCAGAGCTATTGCTCAGCAGTGACACTAGCTAGTGGAACCTGACATATCCCAGTACCTCAGCTGAGCTGGATTTGAAACAACAAAATAAGAGATGCTTGCCTAAAGATCTTGCCGGCTATTCCAATGCACTCTGGGAAAGGGTTGTTAGGGATCAGTGCTGCAGGGAACACTCGGACACAGTGGCCTTGATCGATAGAGCTCCTGGTTGATGCACTTCATTACCACGGCCTGGGGGCATCACTGAAAGAGCTCACTAACAATCTCGGAAAAAGATGTAGGTCATACCAAGCTCTGTCAGTCATGAATAATTATTCTGTATGGTTGGCATTGTCAGAACACCTATAGTTGGGGCTTCATTTCTAGGTTGCAATGCCTGAAAATAATTGCATGCTGCAGAAAGGTCATTTAGAGGACGTACCCATAGCAGAGTCCCTTTAGTCTTCGTGCAGAGAGCTCTGCCTCCGAAGCCATGAGGGAATAATTCAAAGCAGATGAGGAGCACCTTTGCAGGACAACCAGCTACTCCTGGAAACTGTGTGGAAAGCTGCCTGGGGTGAGCTGGTGTTAAGCAGGCACATGGTTGTGTTTTTCAGTGCTGCTGCCCACACTAAAGCCTTCTCTGAGGAGGCAGCTAGCAACAGGGATACAAATGTTTCCCTTTCCTCTCTCCTGCTCCCCTTCTGCTTAACCCTGTTCTAGCATAGGTAGCATATGACCCTTGAATCCTCAGCTCCCTGTCCCTGGCGAGTGCTCTGAAATGAAGGGGCTGCTCTCTGTAGCTCTGCGGGAGCTGAACCACATCCAGTGAGCAGCATACAAGGGCTAATATGCTAGAAGGAGAAGGAAGGTGCCTGCATTTATGGGACATGTGATAGAAAATGCTGTCAGCAAAATAAACCAGTTTATTTTACTTGCTTAATTAAAATTTCCTAAGATGATAACTGGCTTGAAGTGGCCTTTAAGGAAAGGGAAAAAAAAAATCATAGGATTCAAAGCAAAATTACAAATCTGATTTCCCCTCTCTGTCTCTTATTTATAAAAGCAAACACAAATTTCACACTGAACAATGTGAGCTGGACAGCAGGGGGAGAGCCCTCACCCTTTCATAGCCAGATGACTAGAGATGCCTCTGTTTTACAAGGACAGACAAGAGGTCACAGGGAAGGTCAAACATGTTGAAGCAATCTGATTCTGCACATCACAAGGTATTCTTAAAACAATAGCAAAAAGATGAGATATTCCAACATATAAAACCTTGGCACTATGAATACAAAACACAGCCCAGGGCAGAACAACATTGGAATCCTTTTCTTCTTTCTCTTTCATCAGTATTTTAATTATTAACATGCCTAATTCTGTTATAGATGGTGAGGTTTCCTGTCAGCACCCATCCGTGTTGCAGGTACTAGTACCTAAAGGATGCCCACACACTCAGTAAAATGTTCCTCAGCAACTCCAGCATGAGATTCAGCTTGGAGAGGGGTTTCAGGGTGACACAGTTGCCAAAAAATGTACACATTTGAGCGCTTTCCCCCTTGTCTCACACATACACAGAGCTACAGCCCTGAAGCATGCCAGAACCTTGGGGTGTGTTTGGAACATGCTGTGCTCTGACCATCCCACCTGGCTAAGAGGCCTTAAATGATTACATGTCAAAGGCAGAACAGTTTTGAAGACAGTTATAACATTCATCTCAGGGCATTCAGTACAGTACTGGAGATGTACAAAGGCACCAACACAGTATAGAGAATACAAACTATCATGAGAAGCACCAAGAGCAGGAAGACAAAATCTAGACCTTAATTTAAACTCTTCTTGAATATATGTCAATTATGTTGGTTAAACTGGTGACTTTCAAGGGGGTACAGACGAAGCTAAGAACAGCAAAACCACATCCAGAATTAAAGTGCTACAAAAACAATTCTTCCCTCCCCTTCACAAACATCACCAGAAAAAGAAGCAAAATGCATTAATCAAACAGGAGATGCCAGCTCTGCATGGAGGACCATATGCTTTTTTGGCACTTTCCTATCTTATGACAGAAAGTGGCCGGGATCAGCTAGTTCTCAGAGGTACTTGCAGCTCATGGCAGAAATGCTCTTTGAGTAACTCAGTCCCAAAGACTAGGAACACAAACAAGCAAGAATTACCACCTGTCAAATGTTCTGTGTGGTGGGCACAAGGTTTATGGAGGTTTTGGTATATCAGATGGGCTACATTGATGGCCATTGCTTTAGGAAATTCATCCAAGCCTGTGGATACAAAAACTACTGAATATAGAAACAAGAAACCACTAGCAAATTATCACTTGGTCATACCAGTGCTGCCATGATCCATCTAACACAGTCAAGCACCAACTGAACACCAGATGAAAAAAAAAGGGGTAAGCAAAGCCTTGATGCCAAACACCTTAGAAAATTCTTAAGGCAAAGTATTATCTGGGGGATGTGTCTCAGACTGATTACTGTGATATTACTGGCATTGCACTTTCTGAAGAACCATAGGGTGCTATCTCCTTGCCACTTTTTATGCATTTTTACATTACTGGACATCAGTCAAACAGGCAGAGTATGGGTCTTAATAATTCCAAGTATTACATGGAAGACATATCACTCCTCAGATGAAGAGGAACGCTTCCAGTCTGCTTTCTTCCTAATATATGATCTTTAATGATGAAGTAGTAGAATTCCAAATATTGGGTATAATCTAAAGCTGATGCAGTGGCTCTGTCTGCAAACTGTCTTCTGCCCTTGAGAACAACCTTCACTCCAATTTATTCCCAAAGCATTCTTCTCTGAGACATGAAGCTTTTCTAGTGTACACTGGGATGTCTAGATTCAGCAGCTGGGTATTAAAATAGATGAAAACTAGCAGGTGGTGTAACCCTATGAAAAAAGTTGCATACATTTTTGCATGTGGTGAATCCCTTGATGTATCCAAGAACAGAACCATTTCCAGTAGCAAATAAAGCACAATATAGTTTGTTTTTTCAAAACACATCAGGGCAATTCCTCAAAACACAAGTTTCTAATTCTGATTACTTCACTGCAGATCTTTTCTTCTTGTACCACAGCCTGATCACATCTCACTGCTGCTTTATACTCTCAGATCACAGAGTCAATGATGGCACATACAAATTTTCACAAGCAACAGAAGGAGAAAATTCTGCTTCACTGCTCTGAAGTTGGAAACACAGGTGCAAAAGCTCCAATATATTCATTGACTTCCTTGACCTGCTTTGCAGTACTGAAGTCAGAAGAAAAATTACCGCACCAGGCAATCTCTGAATCATTGCTTTCAATGACAGCACTAGAAAAAAGGCTTGTCAAGTTGGAGTTTCCCCCCAAGTTATGTGACAAAGCAGTACTGTTAGGCACAATAAACTTGATGAGTTAAACCCTGATATGAGTCCAAAGTTGGAATAGACATGGCTTAAAACATGTTTCACACAAAGAATCTTCAGGGACTTTACATGTCACTTCTAGAATGTAAGAGATGGATCAGTAGGGGAAAAAAAAATCAAGTCTTATGTGCCCTATTTCATATACTCTGTTTTCAGGTGAAGAGGGAATATTCTTTCAACATTCTTTCTTACGTGTTTTAGGCTTAAATTTTAAAGTGCTATATGCCCCTTCCACAGCTTTGGGCAAGTACATGGGGTGTCTTTCCAACCTCTTCCTAGAGCCAGTGGTTCTCCGCTGGCTGTTTCTTTGAGATTGGTTTGCAGTCTTTGCAGTTTGGGCAGTATCTTGTGAGTATCTCCGGGGAGCACGGAGGATCCAATTTGAATGCAAACTGTGTTCACTTGTACTGGTAGCAACTGTAAGGCAGAAAATAATCTGACATTAACAGCTTGACAATGAAATTTTTCTATGCACAGTGAGAAAATAGGGTGCTTGCTGGATCGTTCTTGGAGGTAATGACAAGAAAACCAACCTTGTTTCACTCTAGGGTATCTCTTAGGACAGGATTCACTTTATCTAGTGTTTCAATACCTGCAGCATAGATATGTATGTGAGAGCTAGTCCCTTCACACACAGGCCTAGCGAACAGCTAAGCCAACCTGTTTCAGATATTCACCTTAACCTGAAATAAAGGTGAGAAATATCTATTTCTCTCCACTGATTATATAGGATAGACAAAGACCTCAGATGGGCACATCTTCATTTATTCATCAATCCCATCCATTCTGTTGGAAATGTACTATTATTTAGCCTAATCTCTAAATAAATTCCTTTTTGATTGTCGGAAACAAAACATCCAGTAATTTCCCAATGAGAAAAAAGAAAAACAAATGAAGAAAAAAATGTCTTTATACTTTTTACAGTTCTCCTCCAAAGCCAGCTTGGGGTACAGATGCAAGGGTAGAATTCAGCCTTGAGCAGAGGGCAAGCACTATTCCAGCACTAAAAATGCTACATTTGCTCTTCTAATGACTGCACATAAAATAGTTGCACCCATTCAACAGGGAACAAGCAATGTATTGCTGTAGTTTCACATATTGGATGCAATGGTCCTATATTGGGAAGGAAAGCAGGAGGATAACTGTGCCCGTTAGATAAACAAACATGACTGTACAATGCCACTCCTCCCTCTACCCTTCACACACCAAACCCCGTAATTTTTGGCTAGTTTATACTGCACCATCAAAATCAACATCCACATTTGGCAGATCCACATCAGGAACTCTCAGCCATCTCTCTGAATCCAGGTCTGCAATGACTGAGTCAAAGAAAGCTATTGCTTCTCTTACATCCGAACTGGACTGTGGGCCTTTTCTCTCCACAGATGCCTGTTGATCAGATCAAGGGGAAAAAAGTTAGCCAAAGGTTGGGCACAGTGACTTCTTAAGGAGAAAACTGTATAAGGAAAATACAAATATTGTGTTTCATCCTGTTCTTCACACCATCAGAAAAGAAACGCAGGTCCAGACTGCTCCATAGTTTGCAGTCATCAGTGAAAACAGGACAGCAGTCCAACAAACATCTGTCTTGTTACAGGCTCAACACCAAACATCTTCCACTTGGGCACTGTGTTATGAAGTCCCTCAGAATCCATGTATCAGGCCGTTTAATTGGGTGACTCAGTGACAGATGGGCTTTGTGGCCAAAATTTATTCTGCCTACCACTAGGCACCTAATGAGACACACATTAGAAATGTGGTCATGCAGGGTTCCTTCTGTAATTAATGCAGGGCTCCAGTATCTTCAGAAGATGAGTCAGGCCTTAAGTAGGCTGAACCCTCCTCTGCAAGCAGCTCTTTCTCTTGGCTGAAAAGGAATTGTGGGGTAACTTGGTTACTAATTTAAGCATCTTATTAAAATGCCTTGGTTAGTTGAAAATAATCCAGATCTAAATTGCTAAAGTCTTTTTTGAAATGGAAAAGGGAGGTGTGCTCTAAAATATGAGTCATTCAACACTGTGATAATTCCCATAGGAAAGCCACAGAGTTTAAAATTAGGAATCTGTCTTGATAAAAAAGCAAATGCTTGTCTGTAAAGGCTGAAGCAGTCATAAAACCCTGGCTAGAAATTTTGAAGGTCCATATGGGATGAATAATTCCTGCCAGGTTCTACCTAATGCAGGAACATGCATTTTCCTTGCCATTCCAAGTTAGGTGTATTGTCAGGTTGCAATATGAGGTCAGAAAACTGCTAACTTGGGTTTCAAACAAGCAAACAAGGGACACATGTATGTCAAATCTCTGAAGGACCAGCCTGTTCCCCGTTCTGTGGAGGCAGAGATGAACTGATTCCCCTTCTGACATTATGGGTTGATTGACAACCTCTCAAGTGCTAAAAGATAGCTGCTACCACACATCTACTGAAAATAGTGACTGCTATTATGACTAAGCCCTTATTGGTTGAAAGACATTTTAAAGAAATGTCTATGTGCTTTCAGCACCTGACCCACCTCTCTATTCTTTTATCCAACTAGACCCAAGTGACACAGTTTGAATCTATGGTCAGCCTGTAGTCCAGGTCACAGGGATCTTTGGATTAAGTCTCCCATGAGGACAAGGTTGTTTGGACAAATTACCTTCTTGTAAATCATGCAGTAGGTTAGAGAATGAAGTGAATTTCCACTGACAGGTAATTTAACGCAGACAGGTAGCTTGGGACAAAACCATTCAAGCATGGTTGTAAAACAAACCTTGCAATCTGTGGATTTAAAATTTGTAGTTAGGAAGCAGAATATTCTGAATCTTGTAGAAGTCTTCTTGACTGTGACCCTGCCATTTGTGTTGGCAAGAATGACTCATATGGCTGGCAGATCTTGCTGATGTCCTTGTCTGTTCCCTAGGGGATGGCTCATGTAGTTAGCATGCCAGTTAGTACCAGGACTGTTCGTACATAAGAGCTGGCTCACTGCAGTAAGGTGACAGCACTCTTAGCCTCAGACTGTGGGAGATTCACTTGTTTGCCAAAACCAAGTTAAGTTTTTGACAGTTTTCTTAAGTCAGTTCTTAAGTTTTCTCCCACCCTCCTGGTTCATGGTTTCAGTCCAAGGTTAGTCATGTACTGCTCTGCTACATCACTGCTCAGCTCTTCAGGGAATTGGAATGCTGTAAATCTTCGCTGCCTCAAGCCAGTGACAGTGCACAAAGTCAGTTCACAGACTGTATCTATAGTGTTAGGATTTGTCTTCTGGCACCTGGCATCACAAGGCCACTCTCCTATCTTTTAGTCATTCTCTTTGGATGTTTCCCTGGTGCTAAATTATGATATCTTTATAAAAGCTATCTTTTCCAGCCCACTGAGCTGAGTTTTGTTTCCTACTAATATTCCTAGCTTCTGAGAGTCACCATTCAAAAACAAATGACATAAAGCCTAATAAAACCAAATGAAAAATTCCGCTGATCAAATGGGTAGTAGAACAAAATATAAAACTTAGAAATGTACTATCTAGACCTAAACTCATAAGGAGTCCTAACCCCTTTCATCTAGCAATGCCTGCAACAGAGCTTCGTTTCAGCCATTCTGACATTCTGCTGTGACAGAACACCTAAATATGGCAGAGTAACATTTTGTTAAAGTCAGCCTGGCCTAATTGTTAAGTCAGACATACATCTCTTCTTTCCACCATCCCCATTATTATCCAGTTTAAAGAATGAACTGGTTAACCTATGAATTTGCTGTCAAAGTCTTGCTTGTGGTCATGTTACCTAAACAGATCATCCTACCTGCTGCAGTCCTTTGCTTTGTCCTTGCGGAATCAAGTCTAAAGCCAAAATAACCTCTGAACTATCTAGTGACATAGAACCTATAAAATGCAACCAGGAGGAAGCTTTTCTTTCTAGGATACATGTAAATAATCTGCAGCAAAGATGACATTTCAGTTTCATTTTTGTGCTGTTGTTATGGCAAAGGGTGAAGAAATACACTGACTAGAAATGACCCACCAATTTATTAATCAACAGAGAAAGGAACACCTAGGAATTTCTTATGCCCTACAGCCTACCAGTAGAGCTTGCACTGATACTAAATGTAGCACTGACCAATTAGAAAAAAAAATCATATTTGTTTCAGCAAATTTATAATTATTTTGTGCAAGTAATTTTATGTCAATAAAAAGACTGCCAGGATATCTGGGGTTTACTGTACTTGTCAGTCATTATCAACTATAAATAATCATAGTGAAGAACTCTGATGCACTTAAGTAGTTTGTCAGAGCTTGCTCTTTCCTAACATGCTTTCAGATACTTCCCATACTCTCATAACTCCTTCCATTTCCTATTTTCACTCCCCCAACCCTTACACCCCTGACTCAAACACAGGCATATACATTTCTTTCCATGACTAGTCTTTCATTCTTAGTTTCCCACTACTCAGAAGAAAATATAGCACCATTTCAAATGCAACACTAAAAAGGCAATTTGCTGAAATCAATAAAGCAGAAAAACAACATAGGTCATACAGTTTCAATGATTTTGTGGCTTAACACCAAGCACATGGGAAAAGTTCTTGGAAATTACCTTAGAAGACTCTTTGGAAGGAAGTGGAATAAATGGCTTCTTTCCAGTTTTGGATGATTTACTGGATGTTGGAGAAGCTGCAGCCATATGCATGGATTTCAAGTTATTGATGTTGTCAAGATATTTTTTCCTCAAGGCTAACAAATCCTGTAGGTACTTCAAGCAGTCCTGAGTCTTAGAGTACATCCAGTCTCTATCTTCTTCTTTTGGCTGAAAACAAGAGTCGATGCTGGTTGTACTTCTGCATTTCTTTAGTGGTTCACTAACTTTTTCCTGCTCACATCCAAGGACATACATAGAAGTGCTGCGGATCAGTCTCACTGCAGAACCTGTGCCATCACAATAAGGGATGTCCTCTGTCACATTTTTTCGGTGAGAGTTAGGGTGAAAGATAGAATGGATCTTTTTGAACATAGTGTGTCACTTCTGACCCTTTATACTTTTTCTCTTTCAGGTTCTTAATTTAACACTACATCTGGCAATCAACAGCCATTACTTTTGCTCTCAGCAGACAAAAAATTTTGCCACTTACTGTAATGAGGGGAAGAAACAAGCCTATGGCTGCACCAATTGCTTTCAGTCTAACACACTGTGAAGAGCCTAATAGTAACGCAGGTAGTTAAATGACACCATGACGCCTGATCCCGTCAGACCTCAGAAGCTAAGCAGGTCAGCTCCGGATAGTACTTGTATGGGAGACCTCCTGGCAATACCAGGGGCTGTAAGTTCTAGTCCTCAGGACTTCACTGTCACCGTTCAAGCTTGCTCAGCTGTGGCAGATGAACCTGAGGAGTTAAAGGGTGGGGCCAGTTCTGCGCATGCTGTGCCTCACCTAAAAAATCAACTGCGCAGGCTGGAAGGGCACACCCACATGGGGAGAGCCCTGCCCAAATCTTTGCACGTGAAGCCGAGCCATCAATCAATAGTAATGCAGAAATGTCTTTTCTATTCCATTTGTGTCAGTGAAAGAGCTTTGTCCTTTTCTCGGTTTAAGATGTAGTCGAGGAGGTCAAATACCATTCTTTGACCTTTTGGTTGGCGTCTGGTCCCCATAAGAGCGATCAGCATCGAGGCAGGAATTCCCTCTCCCCCGCTTCCTCGGCGCTCCTGGGTGCCCCTCGGCGCCTGCTGCCGCCGGCCGGGGGGCGCCGGGCGCTGGCCGTGGTGCTGATCCGCTCCCGCTCCCGCCCGCAGCCCCGCATCCGTCCGCCTCCCGAGGCGCGGCCCGACGGGATGCTGCTTTGGAAGAGTTTCTTGAGATCAGCCCCGATGGGGACAAAAGTCTGAGTGAGGGAGAATAGTTTCTGTCGAGCGGAGTTCAGCTGCTGAAAGAAGCCGCTCTGGGTTTCACCCGGCAGTAACCAGGAGATGGCTACAGCTACCTGATACCACAGTGCTGCTAGGAACAAAGTGGATTCAGATGTCAGGCTCTATTACACTCAATACAAAGATGCCCTGTGTAACAGATTCTGTAAAATAAAACACTCACCCAAAGTACTCCTCTGGCAAAATATTGCAGGCAGAAACCTAAGTATTTGTATTTTTCCACATTAGTTCTCTTCCTAGATTGATACATGAACATTTAATACAGTGAGTTTGATGACTAGTTTTTGGTCGAAAGTGCTGAGAACATTTGCTATTATTGGCATATTCGAGCATTGCTAGTATTTGTGACTATGGGGCAACACAATGTATGCTTTAGAGACAAGTAGATAGTGAATTTGTACAGTTCTCATAACTAAGACAATCATCAATTATTTAAAATCAAGCAGCAACACCCAGAATTACCATGTTCAAGAATTTTCATAATTGATCCTGCCCAAGCATTGAGTGCTTGAGAAAAATAATTATTTTGAAATCAAATTGACATCACTCTACAAATTTCTACCAAGCAAATTTCTGCTAATGTCTCTGGAAGTACCAAGTGAAGGCTTAAGCATCCTAAGATCTGTAGGATCTCAACAGGAAAGATAGGTTCTAACACAAATTTGTGGCTAATGCCTCAGGAACTCTGATATACTGGATACTAAACACACACCACAACCATCTTCAAACATGCACTTTGTTGTTTTTACTTATAGCTAAAGTTGAGATGTCCTATAACATAACTAAAAATTGAGGCAAACGAAATTTTTGCCACTTTTTCTGCCTTCTAATATTAGCAATTCCCATGGCAGCTGAAAGCAGCCTAGAGGTTTTTCTGAAATATATTCAGGTGGTTGATATCTAGTACTTCTATAGGAGTATTCCATTATTGATTTTCTCCAAAGATCTACTCAATCCCACAGCTAAGTAATAGATGAAGTTGACTTTATGCTAGTTTGTAGAACTATGAAAAACATGAGCTCTCTCCCCAAAATTACCTGAGATGGGGGAAGTTTCTGATCAATACAAGCATAGAATAATAACAACAATTCCCATCTACATTTTGGTTTTATTTTCAGAGCCAAAGGTTTCAAGGGGTATTAATGTACAGTCCTGAGTAAGTAGGGTAAATATCTGGCATAGTCATTCTAGACAATTTGTTTGCTAAGTTCAGAAAATGTGACAGTTCCAGAATCACCCCAATAAAAATTTACTTAGATTTGCTACACAGGATACTGGTCTTTGTTTATAGACATGATACAATACCAGTGAGCCTCAGAGAGGCACTCTAAGTGACCTCATAGTCAGAAAATCTGTAATTCAAGCAAATCAGTGATAGCCCAAGAAATTACTGATAAAGGCTTTTGTCTATAAGGTCAATGGGAACTCCACGGATAAATTTCTTATAGTATCAGGCATCGCCTTTCAACAGCAGATTGATTTATAAGCTCATCTGGACTTACAAAGAGCTACGGGGCAAAGAAAAAAACAGAACCAACCAACCAACCAGTGAAAAAACCCCCAAAGTTCTGTTGATGAAACCACAGAAGAAGATACATCTGTGAAGGGTAAATCTGAGGATATACACTGGGATTTGAAAATATTTTGTATCAGCCATAGATTTTCCTATCCTGCTTCAACTAAATACTTAAAACACATGCTGATATCTCACTAATATAAAAAAGGAAAGGAAAGGCAAGGAAAGGAAAGGAAAGGAAAGGAAAGGAAAGG
>JAWWLZ010000001.1:54146511-54156764 GCA_035041345.1 Poliocrania exsul | reverse complement strand
AGGAAAGGAAAAAGGGAAAGGAAAGGAAAAAGGGAAAGGAAAGGAAAAAGGGAAAGGAAAGGAAAAAGGGAAAGGAAGAAAAAAGCTTTCAGGCTCTAAAGAGAGTTCTCAATTTCAAATATGTAAATTCCCAATTTTTTAAAAGGCTTGCTGGGCCACATTCATTCTGTGCCAATATATGTGTCATTCCCATTGTTAAAGGTGATGTTAAAATAAGGAACTATAATAAATGCATGAGACAATACAGTAACTGTTTTATATGCTACAATTTCATTTGAAGTGATAAAGGGTTATTTACAATTATTTCAGACATGAATATTTTATTCTGTGCTTTGGTTAGAGGTAGTGAGACAATCTTCCTCTCCTAACGTAAAAATTAATATTAATTTTCCTTCAGAGAATCTACTGTAATTTAAATAGCTCCATGGATTTAGAAAGTTACTGGAAAAAATAATGGATATACTCTTCTGTGTTTTGTGAGAAGAGGAAAGCCCAACATCTTTTTAGGATATTTTCCTATAAGGCATTTGCATTAAGACAGGTTTCCTGTGTAGTGCTTCATTTATTTATAGTCAAACGCTGGTCCCCATGTACCTCTAAGTGTCCCAGTTCAAGTAAACAACAGGGCAATTGTAATTCAGCCATCACCACAGACCACAGGCCTCTTCCCCTGTGTTACTGCTGTGGACTGAATATGCTGTCGTTATCTAAGATGGCTGGTAATTAAAAACATGAGTCTTACTCAAGAACAATTTCCTCCTGCACAGACACTCATCAAATGGCAAATTTGCTTGAAGAAAATATAGTCTGTTAATTCAAAGTTCCAAATTTATGGACAGCTATTATATAAATAAAGATCTCCCAAAGCAGGAACTTGTGAGAAGCAGATCAAATAGACCACACTAATCAAATAGACAACACTAAATATTTAATGGCATCTAAGATTACTAACTTTGACAAGGCAATGCTCACACCTTGCTTGTTCTTCTGGCTACTTGAATCTGACTGAATTTACTCAACATTTTTTATTTAAGGTCACTTTTTTTCCTCTCTAATACTGCTTTCAACATTTCTGATTTTTCTGTAGCTAGCAGAGTGATCTAAATTCTGTGGACCAACACCCAATCAATCGCAAAACTGCTTCTGTTGTTTAGCCCTGGCATTCTGTCAACTCCTGAGCCATGCTGACTGGAAAGGAAAATAAAGTTAGAAAATCCAATATATGTGTTTTGTTTAACTAAATTAACTATACAGTTGGAAAAAAAACCCCCAACAAACCATGAAATCAAATTTATAGAATAATATATTTAAGTTTTTCTGACAATAACATTTTCATCAAAATGCATTATCTCCAGAATAACATGACAACATGCATACAATTTCTATACATGATAGTTTCATATCACTCAAGTGACTGATTAAAAGGACTGTCAAATCATCCTTGAAAAAAAGTAAGGTTCTGATGTCAAAGAAGAAAACTTTTGACAAACTGTAGATGACCAGGTACTCTTTTTCTGTCATAAACCTGTTGTATCATATAATTTAGGATAATACATTTTATTATATTTAAAATATTAAAATAAAAACACTTCCTTTGCTTTTAGAGTAAAAAAAAATCCACACATGAAATATGTGAGTGGAAAGTAAAGTTATTGAGATTTGTGTAATTTAATTCAGAAACTAGATCACAGTTGTTGGTCTCCACTGAATTCTGCTACATCTATATAGCTGCATAAAAAGTAGATTGTTTGGAGAGAGTTAACTGAGAGAGTCCAAAACAGAGGAAAACAGAGCAAACAATTCATCACAACAGGCATCAACAATCTGCTCCCTAGGCCCTTACTATTTCATATATTCCCTTGACATTCTGCAAAGACACACAGATGCACACAGACACACAAAAATATAGAATCTCCTAAATATTTCAGAGAAAATCAACAAATGCAGGAATGCTGATACCACAGCTCAACATTAACAAAAAAAAAAACACCAAAAAGCAGCCCAAGATTTTATACCTGCATATTGTAGTTGTCATGAAACTTAATGTTTCAAAGATCACACATACTTGAAAATATCAGATGGCGATACATTCCAAAATTGTACATCATGTGCAGAATGTCAGTGCTTTTGGAGGGTAGAAAGAAACATCCAGTATTAGAGATGCAATACCACAGGTTCCTAATTTTCATTGAGTAAAAGAGAAGATGGAAGAAAAATGGACCTTATTATAAAGCAAACAAGAAATCTCAAAAATGGTTGTTTCTTGTCTTTCAGCCCATGCAGGTAATAGGCTGGAGGAGTTCTGCCGCAGAAAAAATGCAATCAGCAATGGCTTGGTATTATTCCTCTTTCAGGAATTTCTCATAGTATGAGAAAGGAGACCAATTCTGATACCCTGCACTTGAAATATCTATGATAACGCTCTCAGGCATTAAACTGCAGAAATCGTTTTCTCAAAAATAAGAAGATAAAGATTTTTGTTTGAGCTGATTTAGATGTGAATGCAATGAAATCTCTGTGTCTTGCCCACACCAGATTTAATGTTGATCTTGTTTTTTAAGTGTACATGCTTAAGTCATGTCAGACAATGCTGACCTGCAGAACCAGCTGAGTCAGAACATTGAGTCTCCTATCAGAGGATGAATTCAATTTTTTGTAAATCTGGAGCATCATCTTTCCATGTACTCTAAACTTTAATCTAAGTATTTCCATTTGACTTAGAACCCACATATTCTCCATAAATTTTCACCACATGAAAAAATTCATTAATTAAACACGTTTTGTTGCAGCATAAGCACAGACTGTGACTAACAAAAGCAGTGACTGCATTCCTATCAGGCATGAGAAAATAAAGAAATGCCATTCATATACAGAGAAATGCACAGGAAATAATTACACAAATAAGATATCAGTCCCTATTATTATTATTATTATTATTATTATTATTATTATTATTATTATTATTATTATTGATGGTGGTGGTGTTTTGTTTGTTTGGTTGTTTTATCCTGGCATCACTGTTGAGAAAAGTTTTGTGTACACTCTGTGACAAAGCAATAGGATGCTCTATAGGGAAACACCCCCTTCTTTAGAGCTGTGTCTACAGCTGTTGCCTGGCAGCATTTTCAGAGGGTGAAAGGTTACCGCACTTATCCCCTGCTGTATTTAGCCTTCCCTTTCCCTTTTGTTTCCTCAAACAACCCTGCTATCATTAAAAACTCCATCTCTGCGACAAGCTTGACAAGGGAACTTTGTCTCGTCTTCTGTCACACAGGGTCAAGGGACAATCAGTTGGCCTTGCTTGTTTCATTGGAAGAACTCATGTCCTTTTAGTGGAAACTCTGTTAGGACCTTTCAGAGCTTTGTTAGGCTTTGTTGAATTAGATATTGTCTCGCCTCTTGAGTTCTTTGTTCCCGAGACGGCTGAAGAATTATTGTGATGTCTAGCTTGTTGCCTGTCACATCCATCACCCATTGACAAAGTCTTTGGCTGGCAACTGTGATAAATACCCAAGACCCCTTCATGATAGCTCGATGAGGAATGGATGTTGCAAGCAGCAGTTTTTTAAATTAGTGTATAGAAGGCAAACATTTAAATGACCTGTCTGTCTTGATCTTTAACTGGATCATCTGTTTCTCATTCCAATTAAATTCTAATACACTATTATCCTTCCCACAAAGGGCACCCATAGGAGGATTTATAAAAAGGGACAGTCTGGATCTTCTGATAGGTCACAGAGTTGTCAGATCATATCAGTCATACCCAGGCAAGACCCATTCACAATACCTACACCCTTTTTTGTAGGCACTCTTGGATCCCTACTTTCCATTTTTGTCGTCTTTCTTCTCTGCTAACCCAATAAAACATGGCAATGGCTAATTTAAGTGGAGAAGCGAAGAAGGAGCAGTTTAGTTGGGATATCTGAGAGAGACTCAGTACAAGTAAGGTATTATATGAGCACTGGGTAGGATGGAAAGAGAGAAGAAATACATCTTGAGCACTTCCCAAAAGTGGGGGGTTTTTTAGCATGTTAACTTTTTTATGCTTAGATCACTGTGTCTCTGGAGAAAAATGTATCTCTATATAGCCTAAAACACAGTGGTCCTGTCCTGCCCCTGCCTCTGCTGCCATAACATAATTAATAAAAGGGGATTATTGTGTTTCCTGCATGCTTCTTGAACATATCTCAGTACATCTCCTTCAGCACCTGCAGAAGTGCTTTCCAAATGAAGGACTCTGCCCATGCTAAGGGATACAAGAGCCAGTCAGGACCCTTTCAGCAAGTAGCAGCTCCACCTGTGATGATACCCTCCAAGAACTGAATCCTACCATATTATCACTACTATGAGTGTACATCACTAGCCATCCGCTGCAACAACTGCTGCTATCACTCCATGCACTGTCAGAATGGAAAAGGTTTTACTGATAACAAGTAGCTCCCTGAAGGGAAACAACCCAAAAGAGACATGATAAGTATTGACTAGATTGGGTAGGAGCAGTTTTTGTCACCTCTGAGTGATCAGGAAAGAAGCAGGAGAAATCAGAGTCCATGTTGTTCTTGCTCGTTTGCCAATTTTAACAGAAAATGTGATTATTCTTCCTCTACTAACATCCCACCTACCTCCCTCCACTGCCCTTATAGTGCAGCCCTGCCAGTTTGTATTCAGCAAGACAGGCTTAAGGGATTGGGGAAAGAGAACAGGTGGCTACACAACCTTGCTTACCGCTTTCAAGCTAGACTTCAATGAGCATTGCCCCTTTACTCACTGTGAACAGTAAAATCATACACACAGATGTGGTTATTTGCAGGGGCAAAGAGAGTTCATTCATATCCTCTGAGGAATTTTCAGTCAATTAACACCATCTTCCATAGTAGCTGACCAATGGTGTGGGATCTAAATATGAGGGGGGAAAATATCATTCTAAAGGAGTGGCTGCACAGAAGCTGCAAAAAGACTTGCTGCCAGCCTGCTGGGCCCTGGGTAGCTGCTTCTAGGATATCTAGATTCAAAAAGTCTGCATGAGGCCCTTTGGCAACTTGAGGTGTCCCTGGTGTAAATATTGCTCGCGGTGAGTTCACATTTGAGATGGCTTACCAATAATACTGAAGTAAGACAAAAAAAATTAAACCTTTATCTACTCATGTTCTTAAAGCAACCTAAAAAGTCTTGGGAAAGGTAGCTGAGTGAGATTTCCATCAGGTCAGAAAAAATACTGAGATATTGGCACAGGTGGGCACATATGGTGAAACGCCTTTGCAGCTTAGCAAGGTGTTTCCAGTAACCTACAAAACAAAATAACACTTTCCAGGCTAAGCTACTCTTTAAATTTACAAACCTTTCAAGTCAGGTTAAGCTGTGGTCAAAGAAACATGAAGATTTATGCATGTGCCCTGAAATAAGGCAGAACACACCTTTGACCCAAGATGGGCAACATCCAGAGGTACTAACTATGTTTTTCTCTGAGGTCAAGCTAGAAGGAGTGAAACTAGGTTAAGTGAAACAGAAGGAAATATTTATGTGAACTCTGGTGAACTGCAACAGCTGAGTCTTACAGGCCTGTAATCTGAGCATCAGCACAAACTGAAAGGGACCGTCAAGACGGAAAGGACCTGAAGCAACCAGCATTCCTCTTGTGACTTTTTTCTAAAACTATTATTCAGAAAAAGCATCTCCAGGAAACTGTGGTAGTTACAGAAATGCACAGGCCAAAATAACAGATCAGAGAGCGGCCAGAGCTGGCAGCAAGCAAAGGTCACTGCATTTCTGAGCCAAAACACAGTCAGCAAGGTCTTCATGGAAGATCTTTAATACATTCATCAGAGATAAGCAGATACAAGAGGAACATCCAGAAGAATTTGCTGCAGTGGAAATGAACTGCAATCTATCATCTATAATTCTTCATGCATAAAAAGAAATCCAATTGTCTGAAAACATGAGGCAGCAGAAACTGAGTTGATATTTCAATTTAATTCACTTCAGTTCACCTTATTGACTTCAACAGTATGCAGAACACTATATTTTATCACTCAAGTGTCACTGTTGTTCATTTTTTTGCACAGTGAATATGGTTATGGTTATTGATGTGCTTATGAAATATGCACTTAGATTACTCCACAGTGTGCCTGGATGTATGCCTCTCGATATCAGGAATTGTTCTGTGCTGACTGGGTGGGGGTTTTTTGGAGGGGGGGTGGGGTTGAGGTGGAGTCAGGGGGAAAAGAGGTAGGCTAATTTTGTAAAAACAAGCTCCGTAAGGTCACAGACATGTTTCTTTACAGAGTTTACTGATGTTGTGGAGCCTATAATATCATTATATTTTCCAAGAAGTGCTTTATTTTTTCTGTTTTGTTGTCATATCCTTGCAGAAGCAATTATCAGGCATTGTAAACCATGTGAGAGAAAAAAAATTATGAGGGGCTTGACAGGATGATCATAACCTCGAAGATGTTCTCCTCACTATACCTGACACACACTTTTTTTTTTTCCCCTGATGAATGAAATCTGAAAATCCAGGTTGCTGTGCAGAGGCCAGGTTTTGTTTTCTGCCATGCCTGAGGCTGTGGGTCGGGCACACGGCTCATGCAGTACCTGACCTACTGCCAGAACATACAGAGAATGTTCTGCCTGGCTTTAAGTAAAAGATAATGCCCACCCCACAGAACTGTATTCCCTTCTTGCCTAAATTAAAATTTTTGTCCCAAACCTAGGAGATGTTGAGGGTTTTCTGTTTTTTTTTTCATGGCCTTTCTCATCTCAGTTACCTACGGTTTGGAACAAGAAGGAGGATGCTTAATAAGGCCATCCTCATTCCAAGGTCTGCTCCTTTTGCACCTTCTAGTTTTACCACTAGATGGAAGCCTTGACCTCCAGAGTTACTGCGTTAGATTCCTGATCATATAATTGCACATATGAGCTTCTCAGTGAGCTGGTTTTTCCCACACTAAGTCAGACAATGAGGTAACAATTCACTGAGCTCAGGCATTTTTGTAGCTCAATATTTCATACGCAAAAGGTATAAAACTGTATAAACCTCTAGGGTGTGGTTGTATTATTATATGCAACTATAGAGATTACTATAGTTTTATCTTTACTAGTGATATGAAGCCAGACTGGATTGGCCATGGATAAGCAAAGGGAAGAGAACAAAGTCACTGCTTCCCACCAGTCTCAGCACAGGAGGTAGTTTCCAGTGACTGAGCTCCCCAGTCCAGCACTGAGGTCCCTGGACATAACATAAACTCTGAGTTTCCCACATTTCTGGTTGCAAGCAGCACAGAAATGAAGAGTGAGTTTTCCACTGTGGATATAAGAAATTAGGCATCAAAGGTTTCTTATGAATTCATATTTTCTATATCTTATTTCCGAACAGCTCAATGTGAGTTTTTATGTTCAGGATTCAAGGTGTTTGGGATGTATGGCTCTCATGGGATCATTCTCTGACTGAGGAAGTAGCTCTCAGTAATGGAATATGAACTGCTGAATACTCACAGTTATGAACTCAGAATTTTTCTTTTGAAGAAAACTCATGGCTAACAGCCAATATCAATGAGATCAATGGGAAATATTTCTGCTCCCATGTGCCAAGTCAGATGCTGAGAACTTCATTGTTTTAGAAGACATCAAATTAATTTCAACACTTAGACAAAACAAACAGAAAAGACAGTTTATAGAAATCTGAGTAGTCAGAAGACTGTGAAAAAATTTCTGATGTTCATGCATTGTTAGTCCTTTTATAAGTCCATAGAAAGCATCTTGTTTCTTGCTTTTCAATTTTTGTTTTAATAAAAGTGCAAACATCTGATGTAATCATGCTGTTTTTTCTCTGTGGTAGTTCTTATACACAACTGTTACTTCTGATTTACACACATACACTGTAGTCAAGGATGATACACACCAGCAGAGATCAGTACAGATTAGGAAAAAACATCTATGTATTTGCTTTCATAATAAAATAATTAATTTGCAAATTAATTGTGTCACACTGACTTCAGAACCAACACTCTCATGACCCTCACAAGCAGGTCTTGGGCTCTGCTTGGGATTAGAATTGTGCTGTCATTACTCCAGGTGTTATTAATTCCTTCTGTTGGAGTCAATCTCTTCTATAGTCCGGTTTGGTTTTATTGGTTATCTTTTTTTGTGGGTTGAGGCAGAAAGGGGAAGAATTACCATCTCTGTGAAGCAATCACATTTTAATAAGCAATACTGTAGCTTATTACAAGGAGAATGCCTTATATGTATGAGCTAGACCACACCATATGTTTGTTATCTCAGTGGGACAAACTACTCAGAGTTTAAAGGTAGTGTGTCTAAATTTCAAAAAGACCCTGTAAAAAATTAGTTTTCCTGGAAAATTATTTGTTTGGTATAACCACAGATAACACTGAAGATTATTGTAATTCAGAGGGATGAAAAATCTTGGACTTGGACACTGTTTCTTTGCATATAAATCCCCATTCACACCTTGTGGGGCATATAACATGGGTGACAGGATGGCCCTGCATCAGCTGGAGTTTCTGGCTAAGCTTGCCTCAACTTGAGCACTACAGGAGGATGACAGACTGAACTAATAATATTCAGTTTGTATACATTTTTATGTGGTAACAATAAAAGGAAGAAGCTATAGCTGAATTGAAAAAAAGGAAAAGAATCCAAAGCACCAACTGATAGGAATCATGAGTTGCTGCACTACCAGAAAACACTTTGAATTAATTTCTGAAGCTGAATGCTCTTCAGGTTGCAGTGTCTCTATGCGAAGTGCTATTTACTCCAAAGCCATTTGGAGGAAAGAAGCAAAAGACTTATTGGTAACAGTATCAAATGAAGGACAATATTGCTGTATTTCATCACTGCCTTTTGTGGCAGGAATTGCATTTATTGAATGGAAAACTGTAAATAATAAATATGTAATGAGTTTCTATAAATAACACCTTTTTGTCATACTAATCATTTTCAGTTTTTTGTGATTTGCAGATGCCTCACATTTTGCAAGTGGAACATGCACGTAGAGTGAAAGCTGCTACATGGAAAGGGGTGAAAATGCCAGTTTGATGACTATAATTTGAATTCATAATTTATTTCAGTTTTATTTTAATCTGTAGCTATAACACAGTCATGGGAACATTCATTTGATGGGCCAAATTGCTTATTTTTTTTCTTCTATTTATAAGCCAGCTGCTGCCTAGACATGCACCAAATTCAGTAGATTCACAATCTGTTCCTTAATCTAATTACTAATAAAGGTGTCTGCAGAACACTTTTTTGTATTGCTCAGTTTTACAAAGTTTAATGCAGGTTTACCAGTCAGAGATATAAGTTAAAGGCTTCACTGGTTCCAATGTCTGATACAATTAGGTTAATGGCATGAAGCCACTGGAGTGTGGGAATGCAGGCAGACTGCTCTGTGCCCAGGAGTCAGAGACATGGTCATATTTGCCCTTGCTGTCAAAGAGAAGAGAATAGCAATGACGACAGTTGCTGCAAGGATCTTTCTAGAAATAAAAATTGTCAGGCTCTCCTTGTATTCTCATGCCCATAGGCAGTTGTCCTACAAAAGTGCTCCCACTTCCTAGAAATTTCAGGAGGATTTTCTGGGCATGGATAGAAACTTTTCACAAAAAACAAAAACAAAATAAAAGCAAAAACAAAACCAAGCAATTTGGCCTAATGAAAGACACAAAATGCTGTGCTCCTGGTGTGAGTCCTTCCTTATGTAGGCAAAAGCATGAGAACATAAGGAGAGATCAGAATGAGGTCTCTCTGAGAGTGAGAAATCACCTCAAATACCCTTCACACCCCTAGAAAAGTCCCTAATTTGTTAAACTGCTTGCAGCATTTTCCTAAGTTTGTGAGTTTTCTCCCCCAGTTTCTTTCTGCTCCTCATCTCCATTTCTGTGGAGATTTTTCTTAGTTTCTATCAGGCTGCTTCCAAACTGTGTTTTAACTCAGCTGTAACAAAGTCAATACTGGAATGACAGGGAAACTGTCCTCCCTGGCCATTGTTCTGGCTGTATAATGGCTTACCTCACTCACCCTTCAGGTTTGTGGTAAAGATCAAAATTGTCAAGTTTGATGTCACGTGTATGCACTCCTGTCATAACTGTTTCTCTTCTACAGAGGTGTAGATGCAGCACTTTACACCTTGAACAATACCCTCTGTCATGTGGACTTTACTGTGGATTATATGGAAATTTTTACTAAGTGTTACTGAGACAGAGCCTGAAATATATCTATATCTATATCTATATCTA
>JAWWLZ010000001.1:54117128-54142476 GCA_035041345.1 Poliocrania exsul | reverse complement strand
TCTAGAAAAGTAATCTCCTTGGAGTCCCAAGCCAAAATAAAGCCAGAAAATGGCAATTTATATGACAACTGGAAAAACCAGAAGAATAGTGTAACCTTGGATGGTGTAAAAGCACTCACTGCTTTTCTATTAACCACTCCATCCCTTTCTTATATGCTCAAGAGCTTCCTTATCCTCTATAATCAACATTTAAACTACTGGGTCATATATAGAGCAATAAAGGAGCTGTAGATTTTGAACAACGCAGAGCATCTGAATTGCTTGTGGGCAGTAAGAACTGAAAATTTAACCAGTTTTCTGTGGGAACCTAAACACAGATGTAGACACCCAACTTAAATGGATAGTATTGAAAGTTGTTGTCTAAATGCAGGATGAGATTTTATTTGATAAATCCCAGATGAATACATTTGGCATCTTTATCATTACTCCACAAACAGAACTTCTGAGGAGCAGTTATGAGAGAAACTTCTAGGCAAGCATAAATAACTTGCAGAACTTATTTTTACATTCTTTGAGCAAAGGCAAGTGCTTAAAATCATGTATTTGACTTTTTCCTTTGGCAGACTTGGAATAAAATGTTCATAAGTTTTTACATATTTTGCATTTTTTTTTCTCTTAAGTTTTTCTTAGAAGTTTTTGTGGTCTTCATATCTATAGCATTATCATGGAAAATATCTGAAAAGGAACTACTTATGAGATCAGTCCTGCAAACACAGAATGCTGTTCACAGTGCATATTCAAAAACTACTACATAAATCGAGACCATCTTATGCAGTAACAGGCCATAAGTTCCCAGGAGTGCCAACATGTACACATACATATAAAGGTATAAAGGGTGTATGTATTCAAAACGAAATTTAACATTTTTACATAGTAGTACCATGTTCTGAACTGACAAAAATAACTAATAGTGTTGCCTTAGAATTAAGAGTAACACTGCATTTTCAGACAATGAACTTCTGTTCATTGGTTTCATAAATTTCTATTTTGCTCAGAATCCATATCTAAACCATTTCATGTAAGTCACACACCATTTCTTTGAGCATAAACAACATTCCTCAGACAACAACATGCTGATCAGCTTCCTTGAATAGCTACTTAAAGAGAGGTGGTAAATTTATTCTGTATTCTCTGTGGAGTGGCATTTTTTTACACACTGACATGCTGTGATGAGCACTTTACGATGCATAGCAGACTGGCTCTAATACCACTTGATCCTTCATAAATTAAGAGGCAAGAGGCTGCAGCCTATCATGTAACTCCATTACTGGGATTTGGATTAACAGTGTCTTGCACATGTTATTGTCCTTCTTTTAGCTGCTACACATCAGGTGCCTTGAGAATAGTTTTTAGAAACCTTTTCTCAAGTCATCCTTTTACTGCCCATCTAGGGTCTCTGAAAGGATCTGTTTGCCAGGGAGCTTCATGTGCCCAAGTCTGGGAGAAAATCCAGCAATCAGCAAGAAGAGTAAGTTTAGAAAGAAACTTTTCTTTTTGATTTCATTGCAAAACCTGATCCTAACTATTAAATGCTTTGAATTGCATCATTATTTCTAAGGTCACCTGCAAAGATTTTACCTGTTACACTATGGCAGTGACTGTTTTCACAAGAGATCTATTATAGCAGGTATAGCAGCAAGTACAGTCATAGACCTTTTTCTTTCATCTTTGAGAGTTGATGTGTTTTAAAAGTTTGAATACAGCTTGCATTCTCCTGGGTTATGGAGGCATTATGGTCCTGTACAAGGCTAAGGGTTGGAGTCAATGAACCTTGTGGGTCACTTCCAAATCAGCATATTCTCGGCATATTCTGCGATTCTGTGATTCCATGGGTTATGGGGCTTTCTATGTCACATAGCCCCTGTGCACCCAGCAGATCAGCCATGGGAAATTTTATAGGAATAAGTAAAATAAAAGATGAGGAGAGAAATGAGAGTTTAGATCTCCTCCTCCCCTCTGCCACCACAGAGGAGTCGGAGTGATACTGTTATTCCAGCTGTGGCCCAAGGAAAACAAGGCAGAGGGCCAGAGGGACTAGGCAGGGCCATGCAGAGCCAGGCCAAACCCTGAAGCATGATGGAGAGAAGATACATTTCAATCTTACTGTGATGAACAAGACCTTCTTCTTCCTGAACTGCAACATGGGTTCCCTTGCACTTGTGGGCAGCTAGGCTTTGGGTTGTGCATCAAACAGCTTGGAGCTGAGAGGTACAACTGGTGGTTTTGATAGCTGGATGTTGCCTCTTGGTATGTCTTCTACCGTGATCTGTGTACAGGATGATACCTATAAATCACTGGACATCAGCTCCAGGCAGCAGCGCTGCCAGTCAGTAGCGTGGGTGTTTTGACAGATTCATCAACAGCTTTTGCTACATCACAAATCTCTGAGTGACACATAGCAGAGCTGAGGACAACAGCCATTAGGTGCTCTGTCACCTACACAGTGCAGAATTCCATGGGGAATGAAATCAGAGTGTAACTGCTACCAAGACAGTTTTCATGTTTCATGGAGATTTTTTCCCCACCACTAGCTATGCGATGCTACTAGAATGCTGCTAGAATGTGTAGCAGTCCCAAAATCAGCCACATATTCTCATAACTGAACAGTTACCATGATAAGAGGTGGGAGAAATGCGTCTGTGTTCTGGTCCACTTTGTTCATTCTTATGATCCCTGACCTTCTTACATATCAAAGTTGCACCTTGAGATAAATCAGGGAGGTATCATCAGAAGTATGGCCTGTCCTTATGCTTTTCTTAAACATCTGCTTTTGGCTACTGAATGAGACAAATGATGGGCTAGATGGATCTTGGATAGGACCAAGTATGACTACTCTAGTAGTCTTCAATAAAAGAAGATGGCAAAGCAACCAGGCATTCCAAGAGGCACTGCAGTTCGAAGGAAAGGCACTCACTCATATGCTTCAGTGAAGGGGAGGCATCCAAAACACTAAAGTAGATAGGAGGCAATAAACTCTGGAGATAAGCAGATGGCTCTCAAGGTACAGAATGAGTTTACAACAAATACTAATGGTCTTAAGCTATTTTATGTACTTCTTGCAAAATGCCAGAGCCAGCTATTACATATTGGAGCTTCTTAAACATCAAAGCTATTTTTTAAAGTTGATTTCTACAAGCCAAAAGAACTTACGTAATTTTCAGTTTTAACTTGTAGATCATAGAAATAGCATCCAAATTTCTTTCCTAATAATCCCTTCTGGCTAATGGATTTTTGGGCCAAGTTTCTGCCCTTCATACTTTTATTTGGCCCAGTTATAGTTTGTCAAATCTTTCAGTACAGTTTGAAAACAGCAGCTGAAGGTAAATTGAATCTGGGCTGCTGTGGTCCTGTCCTTTGCCCTGGAGGAGCATCCACTGCCAGCCATGATGTTCTGTCCCTCTCTGTTGTCTTACTGCTGGAATTTGTGCAAGCAGAAACTAAGTCTGTCCAGGCTGAGCATGAACCACTTCTTTCTTTTGCTGGGCTGGTTTTCAGTCAGATCATCTCCTTCAAGTTCTCCAGGCAGTGTGGAGATGAGCAGATGAACATGCATGGTTAGGGACAGGAGAGAAAGGCAGGATTTGCAGCCTCCCTTTAGCTGAGTGTTAGCTGCTGAGGAGGTCTGCTGTTAGCACAAGAATGAGATGCCCTGGCTCTGGGGGTCACTGGATGATGCAGCTCGCAGGTTTAGTTGTGACCTTTAATTTCATCCATAAACTCTCAGAAAAGACCGCCATGGTACAAATGGATGAACCAGAAAACTAGGAAGGTTTACATTCTTTCAATAATTTTTCTGCTCTGATAGGACATTAAAAAACTGCCTAGTCCATTTTTTAGGAACAGAGTGTTTCTATTTAAATCCTAATGATTTTATTTCTGTAGTTCCTGTAAAAGACTCTGCTTTAATTCCTTTCCAGTTTTTAGTAGAATCATAGGCTCATTGAATGCATTGGGTTGGAAAGGACCTTAAAGATCATCTAGTTCCAACCCCACTGCCATGGGCAGGGACACCTTCCACAGTTTGCTCAAAGCCCCATGCAACCTGGCCTAGAACATTTCCGGGGACTGGACATCCACAAGCACACATTTATATCAAGTACAATTTCTCTCTCACACCTGCCCATCTCCACATTGATCATCAGCAATGATGCCTCTAAAACAAAACACTCATGACTCAGAATTCATTTGCAATCGTTGCCTCCTAATATTAGCACAGGTAGATAATATACATACAAGGTAGCTCCTGACATGATAGAAGGAATAAAATAGTCTTAGCCTCAGTCCGACGTGGAAGGGGAAAGTGAAGCCCGTATGAAGCCACTGGACACAGGAGCTCCTACATCAGCCAGAGCAAATGAGACTTTAACACCTCCGTCTACACCAGTAGATCTTGCTTACAGATCTCAGAACTGGAAAGAGAATCAAATATCTTCTAGCAAAAACCGTTTAAGTTTTATTTCTGTGATCTACTTCACTATGTTTACCATTGTTTAGATTATGCATAAAACAGGCTTTACTGCTGTTCCTTTGATAAATCAGTTGCTAAAATTCACAGCTACTGGATGAAAAGTTTTACTAAAAATATTTAAACCTAACAGAACCATCTGACTGCAATCTTGTGATAAAAAAGGTGTATCACAGGTAATTCAAAATTGGATTTTTTAAAACATGGTAGAACAACTAAGAAATGACATTTCTCTTGGAGATCAAACAGTGTTTTAAATGTAGCTGCTTTCCAGAGTAAAATTTTTTCACTCTCATGACCAGATGAAAAGGAAAAAAATTGAAGACCATTTTCACCTTCAGAAGAGTCTACATGTAAAAGCTGCTGTAATATTTACTGCTGCTGCCATAGGGCCTTAATCCTTCCTCTTTGAACACCAACAGGTACAGAATTGATCCTCGAAAATAAATATTTTATTTGCCTTGTAAAGCACACTATTTAATAAAAAACTTCATTTAGTAGGAGTTGTCATGGCTACTGATATAGGAGTGTTTTTGTGAATATGATAATCATTCACTAAGTACATGTGAAGAGTTCAGGATGCTCACCAGAAGCTAGAACTGTCTCACTGACTTTGTAAAAGTGACACCAAGTCCGCTGTTTGTTTTCCTGATATACTTTTCACACATGTGGCACCCCATGATACTGCCTAGCACTCCTTAAAATGTGTCAACTGAAATATTTTCACTGTGCTTTAACAGAAGAGTGACAATATACACTCTTAGCACTTCCATCAACAGTGAAACGAAGCAAACACTTGAGCATCACCAAACTCATACTCTGGCTCATGCATTGCCTCCCTATTTCAACAACTCCACAGAAGGCAACTACATACTCTGTCCATCAATCTGCACAGATCAGAGAAGTCTCTGGCACAGTGGGCTAAGTGAACCTGGAAATATGTGCAGATTTGTAGGCCTATATCCAGCCACTGATATCTTGAAAGCACCTCTCCAGTCCCAGAGAAGGTAGAGATGGCCTTGTTTGGATTGTGCTGGTGCTCTCTCTTGCAGGGCACCAAAGAAGAGGTGCAGTGTAACATCACCAGCTGGTGACCAGAAATAGGTGAATTCAGCTGCATGACCTCCACATCCCTTCACACAACTGTGGCATGTAGCTCTTATACATCAAGTTTTCCATTTGTCCAAACTAGTACTGAACTCTTCTAGGTTCCCTCACATCAGTAAGGACTGGGTCAAAGTTTGGAGCAAAGGTTCACTTCTTACACCTTGTCTAGGATGTTAGTACTGATCAGCCCACTCACAGAGCCTGGGGACTGATTCAGTATTGACTGGCACAGAGCCACTGCCCTAAAGTCCAGGCCTGGGAGTTGATCCTGGCACCTACAGGCAGCAAACCACCAATAACATCAACTGGAAAAATCTGTCTGAAGGGCATCTTTGCAATGTGAGGGTAAGATTAATTCCTAACAGTCCACAATACAGAGTCACCTTGACTTAGTTCCCCTAGAAAGGATTTTCCATCACCCAGCTTGGTCAAGGGTCCAGCCAGAGGCTTGCACACAGATGGGGTGCAACTCTGCTTCCCCTTGTACTCCCATTGAGTTCTGGGCTTCAGGATGATACAGAAAAGGATTCCAAATAGTCAAGGTTTTATAGGAGTTGTTACAGTGTTAGAATTTTTTCATAAAAATATTAATATACTAGAATTCAAGTAAAAAAGAGCAATTTTCTTATAAAATACATACTTGCCATACTGTACCATGAACTGTGGTGCAAGTGTGTGTGCTACATTTTTCAAATGAAACTTAAAAGAGTGGGACCTGGGAACCAAGCTCCCTTAAACTTCACTAAAAACCTTTGTGTCAGTGCTTTGAAGAAACAGCTTTTTATTGCATAGCTGTATTTTACCTCAAAATTGTAGAATTTTAGGAGGTTGGGTGTCTGGCTTGAGACCTACCACAAATGAAACTGACCTCATCATAACCCTTCAAAATCCCAACAACCCAACAATCTATGTGAGAAACTGCCACAAGTATTTTGGCAACATTTACCAGTCTGAAAGTCAGGGCTGCTAGGGCTGACCTAGCATGAAGACTGAACCCCACGCCAAGCCATAATTCTCCTCCTCCTTCCAAAACTGTAATTGTCTCAATTTTTTTAGAACCACAACCCAGCGTCCTAAGTCCACTAGTGAACGTTAACAAAGCCTTGACCTACAGACTGCTAATTTCCACTGGGACAATTAAAGGAAAAAATCTTTTCTATAAATGCCAGATTCTGTAAACTGAGAAGTTCATCACTGCAACACCCAGAGTAGGATAGAAAGTGCCAGGAATGGAATCCAGAACCGCTTTTTAGGGTTGAGATTCCTCCTCCAGAGTCAGGTAGCAGAGGGTGGAGACAGCATGATTTGAAAACTTTAGTTGGGAATGAAAAATCCCATCCTTTAGCATCTTCCTTATTTCTTTGTCTTTTGTACTGAATCCTCTGCTAAGATAGGTTCTTGGTCTGTCTCTCAGAAACTAAGAGAACTCTCTAATTTATAGCACAATGCAAGAAGAAAATGCAGTGGCATCTGTCCTCTTTTCTCTTGGAATTGCGCAGAAAAAGGCAGAGACCCCAAATGTTGCATGAAAAGAACAGAACTGAGTGCTTTTTCCCCCAGCAGAATTTCAGTTACATGAAAAGGGACATATTTTTCTCCTCTCTCCCTACCTCACTGCACTCTTCTGCTCATATTCCATCCTCAGAGCTGGTGCAGGAAAGATGATACCCCAGCAGGCAGAACTCAGGGAGCAGAAAAGGTACTGAAATTGGACTCCAAGTGTGGATTCATCAGGGAAATGGAAGGTTTTGCTTCCTCTTATGTTTTAGCCCATGTATGATCCAATGCGGTTCACTTTTCAGCTTTCCAATTGGCCTTTCTTCAGCTCAAGGCTATTGCTCCCCTGCACTGTGTTCTCGGTCCCTAAGACCACTATGTGATGGATGAGGAGGAGGTTCTGCTGCCTGCATTTGCTTCTGCAATGACAGAGATTATAGCAACTGGAGGTTGCAGTTTGACAATCCTTGATTTTGCTAATAAAAGCTAAAATGGTTAACCTTGTGCAACTTGCACATACAGCACCAGACACACTTGAAGTTTCCTTTGAAAGGTAGACATCTCCTAATTAGTCACTGTGTAGACTTAGCATGATAACAGATTTGAACAGTCATAAAAATTTGCCTTACATCCTCTTTCAAGTACCTTAAGTCCTATTGTCCTATTTCAGATCTGGCTCTAGGCAACTAGGAGCAAGACAGCTGCCTGTAGAACTAACACTAATTTCATGTCCTCAGCATTTGGTTTTGACAAGAGAGTGATTTACTTTTTTGACATCTTTGAAGATGTCTCCTGATACTTTTGTCTCTTCTTGTGTCCACTGCTATTAAATGTAAGGCTTGAAATTTGAGGAAATTTAACCTAGAAATGTTTTCACTATTATCTTTGTCTTTAACTGACATCACAGCCTCATAAGAAAATAATAAACCCTTTTTCTTTTCAAGAAACTCTACAGAGGACCTAATGTGAAGCATAGGTAACAGAGAAAACCTAAGTAAAGGCCAGGGCTTCACACCTCATTCATTAAAATCTCTGAAATGCTTGGAATTTAATGCAGAGAAGTCTCCTTTTCACCATAATTATGTGAAAGACCAGAATAAAACAGAGTGAAATGGGGCAAATATATAAATAAGAGAACCTACAGTTTGCGGTAGCTTTACTTACTATCTTAATTATATATTTCCTTTGAATGTTTCTTTTTTCCCTCCCTGGGACAGATGGAATAAATTAATCTTAAATGCAGCATAAAATCTATTCCAGATCCCTTCATATGCCAGTGTTTAAACATAACTAACTAGAATAATAAATGTCAGAGATGGAAAAGATCTATTAGCTGACCACCTAAAATTTTATATACAGAAATGTATCAATTTAACTAAACCTATTTCTAAATATTTAAGGAGGTTTGGTTACACCTTAAATCAGTTCAACAGTGCCTAGAGTCCATTTATTTCACTTTGAATTCACTCCTAAAAGCAAATGGAAGTGATCTTCCATGTTTTTAAGCACAGTTGCACTAGCTAAATAAATGCATGCGTGTAGACTAAGAATCAGAGAGACATCCAGGTCTGTCCAATCCTGGTAACAGAGACTACTGGTACCTCTTTTGTGGGGCTCAGGGTCATCTGCAGCCATTGCAGTGATTGAGAGTAAAATATTTACCCAAAACAGAGGCCCAAGCTGTGAATCAAGACATACTAAATTGTTGCCTCAGTTTTGCCTCTCTCTAACCTTGGGAGATTCTTTTAATGACATCCTATGTCTGAAAATACCTTAATGCCTCCTATCTGAGCATGATGATTCAAATATTAGCAAGGTGGGTACCAGATAGGCATAGCATTTTGGTCCCAGTTCTAAAAGAAATTGTATGAATTAAATTTTGTGAGTTAATTGTTTTGGATGGCAGTTTACCAGTCAAAAAGCATGGAAGAGTTTGTCTTCATATGTTCTGAATTAATATGTAGGTGCCTGTACAGAGCTGTTCTGGACGAGCCATATTTATAGCCTTTTGTCCAAACTAACTTTAAACAACTTGCTGGGGGAAGGATGGAAGAGGGATTGTAATTAAGGGGACTTATTCCATACCTAAACCTTTATATTTATGAGAATGTTAATGTGAAATCCTCCACATAAAATGAGAAATAATTTATCTGCTTTCAAAGTGACATGCATGCATGCAAACTTAACCACATAGTCAAAACAGATCAAATACTGACTTTCCTATGTTATGATCTTTTTCTAATTCTTGACAAATAGTAGAGACTCAAAGTTTCCTCTAAAGATCTCTGGAGACACACAGTGGGCTGACCTTCTGTGATGCTGAGAGGCCACAAGACAGCAAATGAGTTCAGTGCCTCTTCATGATAAAGCAGAAGGAATTCACCAGTTTCATAGTACCCACCTGTTCCTGCAATATGCCAACAACACCCTGACAGCTCTTCCCAAGGTGTTTCCTTTTCTTCTGATTTCACAATGGTCCTTCTCACGTTCAGATTATTTTAGAGACCTGGGACTATAAACTATGAGCGACAATGAACTATGAATGTAGAATGAACTACATTCTGTTAAACAATGTTAGATGTCACTATTTGTGCTACTATAAACAATTTGACAGATCATGGGCAAGCTTGAAATTAGGGACAGCAATGCCAAGCAATACAGAGATACATATAAAAGTACTGGTGGCAAACAAAATCAGTTTAGCACTTCTTATGCCAATGAAAGATTGCTTTGTGTGGTATATTTTTATATTCTGGTCAATTTTGTCCTAAATGTCAAGATTTTCACTATTTTTCTTCCTTTTTGTAAGGCACAAATAATAAAAGGTAGAAGAAAATATTTTTTATTAAAAAACTTACTTTACTTCTGATCACTTTCTGCAAGTGGCCACCTGCAGCTGCTAGAAATTTTGTAGTTGTTAGAGATTTTTGAAGAGAAAATTCCAACTCTTCAAAGCATTTTCCACAACACATTAATGGAAGAGGTTTCCAGTTGTGGGGTAGATTTAATTGTCCCACAATATCTAGATTGAGGGGAACATGTAGCACTCCATTATGGTTTTCTGCTTAAACCTGATTCAGAAGAGAAAAAGAGCAGGTCTCCCAGCTTGCAGAGAAAAGATAACAAATCAGTTCTGCCCCCTCCTCTTGTAAAATCTACCGCAGTCTGAACGGCTGAGTGGATTTTTGTTTGTTTGTTGGTTTGGATTTTTGTTTGGTTTTGGTTTGTTTGTTTGGCTGAGCAAGATGTTGGTTCACACCTACATGGGTGAATATTTGTTTTTATGTAAGGGATGGAGAGAGAGTTGTTCACCTCCAAATACAAAACAAGCAGGCACACATGATATGAACAGAATATAGTAGCTCACTCACAACTTTCCCCTGCACTCTCATGTTACTGACACTACCAGTCAACTTTCCTACATCAGCATTTCTTCACAGGCAGCATTCAAAATGCTTCTTTTGCATCCTTACAGAAACTCTCATGTAATTGGAAAACATCCCTTGCCCGTTTTGGTGTGGAATTTGAAAATTATTGGATTCGATGTAACGAGCAGGTGCCAGGCAGCACTGAGGAAGACTGGAGAAAGCTCAGCACAGTGAAGGACTTCAAATTAAAAGGCGATAAGAGCGAATGTTCCAAAACCGGATGGATAGTGAGGACGACCATACATCCAACAGCCTCTCTTAACTTCACTGGTTATGGGGCGCCGCACCTTTAGCCCGTCTTTCAACTGGAAACACTACAGGGATAGAGAGGAGGTGCTGAAGTAGTTTCTGAAATACGAGCCCCTAAACCCGGTGTCCCGTCGACACCGCGTGGATGAAAAGTCTTCCCTGCAGAACGGGGGTGTCTCGATGGGACTGGGCGAGGCGGGCGCTCCCGTCCCCTGGCAGCGGGCGGCGGGAGGGCGGTGGCAGCGGGGCGGGGAGGGAAGGGGAGGGCAGGGGGAGGCTGGGCCGGAGGAGCGGCCCCGACCCCCGGTGGGGCTGAGCGCTATCTCTCGCACACGGCGGCGGCAGAGGCGGCAGAGGCGGGCGCGGCAGTGCCGCTCCCCGCGGGAGGGAGGAAGGAAGGGACGGAGGGCGCGCAGCCCCCGCCGCGCCGCCGCCATGGACAAGCAGCCCGGCGGCGAGGACGACTGCGTAGACTCGGGAGCGGAGACGGGCGGGTGAGTGCGGGGGGTCTCACCTGCCCCCAACCCGGGTGGGTCTAACCTGCCCCCGGTCCAGGGGCGCGGCGGGGCTGCACTTGTTGCCGAGCGCGTCGCGGCAGCGGCGGGGCTGGTGCTGGGCTGGGGCGGGGAGTTCGTGTCGCGGACGCAGCCGCCCTGCTCTAGCGGGGGCCTGCGCCCCGGCAGCATCCCGCTCAGCGCCGGCTCTCCTTGCCTTGGCTTTCCTGCCTTCCTCCCATCCCAGTGCTGACGCTCCGCGGGGAGCGCGCCGGCGGTGGGCCATCACCCTGCCGGGACAGTCCCGGGGAGTTCGCGTACCCCTTCGGTGGAGCAGGGAAAAGGTCCCCCCGCCCTCCTGCTACACAACGGCAGGAAGACATGGAGAGATCGTGGCCATGGGCTTTAAATTTGAGCTCCAAAGCACGTTGTGCTGCCTCAGCGGTGGGGCCCTGCGGGCTGTACACGCACTGGTTAGGACTTGGTGCCGCACCATCCCTCTATCCCAGCAACAGTGCAGCTGATAGTCTGGAAGGATGTCCAACTACCTGTGCTGTTCTTCGGGCAGTGACACCTAGACAGCATCAGGCAGAGATAGCTTACTCCTCATGACCATCAGAGAGCCACTTACAAAAGCAAGTTAGATTTGTAGGCACCCTGAAATTGGGTTACTTGTTGTCATGGTACTTGTTATGCTACTCAGCGTGCTAGCCTTGAAGTGCTGTAAACTTTGCTGGTAGTGTCATATCAGAGGCGAGGAGAAAGACTTTTTTTCTGACTTTGTGACTGCTGCCAGAGGTGTGCAGTGTTTGTTAGTGGATTGCTTCTCCTAAGTTCATGGAGCCACAACGACGATCCACAGAGCCCATCATTTAGCTTGCACCTTCAGCCCATCTCTGTGGGAGGGAGGGCGAAATGCTTTCCAGCCTGTCCTATATGCTGCTGCCATGGCATCTTGTCACGCATGGCACTGAGCTTTTGCTCCTTCTCTGACTCCAGATGGGCAAAAGGAGGTTGCATGCTTCTATTAAGGCTGTTCTTTCCTGGGTCTTCAGTGTCCTCCCTTCTTGGTCTCTCTTGTTTTACATGAGTCAAGGAGCTTGGAGAATCTCCTTTGGCCTGACTGTTGCGAAACTGTGAAGTTAATTCTTTGCGCAGTGATGTTGGGAGCACCCAAACTCAAGTACCAATATTACAAGTGAAAAACAAAAAAAGGTGAAAATGGAATATGGTAATCCTGTTCATATATCCAGTTATTAGTTCAAATAAGGTTTTTTATCTCTTCTGTAGTCTGAGGAGTTAAGGACTTTTTCCATAACCTTATATTGTGGGCACACCTAAGGGTGAAAGTCATGTGACATGAACCTTAAGTTAAAAATCCAGCCCTCTTTTCCAGATGTTGCTTAGTCTGCTTTGGGGAAACTGGGTAAAAGGAAGACAAAGTAATCAGTAAAAGCTCATGGCTGGTTCAAAGTTCAAAAAACCCTCGATGGGTCCAGTCACTTTTAATTTGCCATGTTTCTCTGGGATAGAAAACCCTGGGTTTCCTTGGGACAGGCACTTGGAAGGATTTGACCCAGCTGGCAACATAAGCCTTTAGACCTCAGTGACCAGCATGACAACTGCCTGTGCCTGGTGTTGAGGAGGTGCTAAGTCTGATGATTTTATGAAGCATCTCTGCCCTATGCTTGACACTGGAAACTATAGGTTGATGGAAGAGTCTGTGTGAGGAATTTGAACAATGACATGTGGCAATAACTGCAGTGCTTTGCACTGACGTTTATTTTGAAAAGCAATGGGTCTCTGCGTTTCAATTATTATTTTTAGTTCTGTTTAGCAGCTCTGTAACTCTGATAAACACTTTGCGTATGTCTCTTTCACAATGTTTATATTTCAGCTTTCTTACCAAACCAACTGTTCACAGTACTTGCTTTTTCCTCTTACCAGAAGATCTGCTATTTGCTTTGTCTCAGTCCCATCACAGCTATTGCTAAATTGCGCTGTTTTCCATTTTCTCCAATTACTCAATGGTTAAAAAAAATCATTAACTATTTTGAAGTACAGCCATCATGCTCTGAAAATATAAGGAGGAGTAACAACTGTCAGAGTAATTCAGTAACAGTTTTGGTTCGAGTGCTCCCTTTCTGTCACCCAGGGTACAATTGTGGATAGTGACTTGTAAATCCAGGCACTGCAAGCCCTTGTCATCTCAATGATTACATGTAATGATGTGTGAGCTCTTCTACGGAGCCTGTGCTGCTGAAGCTGCTTACAGCAGCTAAACAAATTGAACATATCAAGTACTCCACGGGGCATATGTTGCTTAAGGTTTTGTTGTGGTTGCCAACCACAAAAGTAAGAAAAACTCTGTGCTAACGGCAAGATCAATTATGATTTGAAGACTTCATTTTCCTAATCCTTTGGAAAATATCTTCCTCCTACTGTATTTGCCATGGTAAATAGGGTTGGCAAAGAGTCTGCTGAACAAAAATAGCATATTTTGAGTTCCTGAATCCAATAAGAATGGATTGAGCTGTTGTTGCCAAGTACCTAAATAAAGGGTATAGAACATATAAGCCAATTAGTTTATATTGGCTATTTATTAATGAGATTTGAAATTGTTTGTCCATCCTTGGTGTGAGAAGCTTTGCCTATACAAATTGTATCTTCTCAGG
Organism: Poliocrania exsul; assembly: GCA_035041345.1. Lineage (NCBI taxonomy): Eukaryota > Metazoa > Chordata > Aves > Passeriformes > Thamnophilidae > Poliocrania > Poliocrania exsul. The sequence goes on along the minus strand of JAWWLZ010000001.1, from coordinate 54,128,561 downwards.
AAACATATTCTGGGAGGTTTTAGTATAAAAACCTTATTTTATCTGCCACTGAAAACTTTTAGCCCAGAAGTATGGATGACAGAGCTTTCTCTGCTAATAGGTTTAGTGGATTTGTGCTATAAAACCTGACACTTTAGGAAGAGAATAGTCCTTCTTTGGTCTTTTATTAGAACCCAAACAGAGAGGAAAAGCAAGTAGAAGAAAGATATTGAAGGGAGGACAAAAACATACGTTTACAGAACTGTAGTTAACCGGAAAAGAAAAACAAACAAACAAGGAAAAAATAATAGTAAGTTACTTCAAATTAATTGTAGAAATCTGAATTTTAAAATTTTATTCATTTTACAAGCCATGCAAATGTGGTTATTCCACTGTATTTACTCTCAATAGCAGAGCAGCGGGTTTTGGGGGCTAAAACACCCAAGACAACAAACTAAGACAATTTTTGAAGTTGTTAGGCATGCCTAATTTTGAAGCAATGAGACAGATTCTTGCTACCATTCATATCAAATGCAAAGCATCAGGTGAATTCACTGTATTCAGAACAGATATCACAAGTGACACAATGTGAATATGGAGAATGGGTAGTGTCTCAGTTCTGAAGTTCTTGATTTTTTTATTCCTGAAGTTCATGTTAGTTGTGTTCAAGGATTGCTTCTACAGGAATGCTCTCTCCCGTTTATCAAGCATACATGCATTAACTGAACATAACACTTGAGTGACATAGCTGGCATTAGTGCACATTTCAACATATATGACAATTCCCAGCAGAAATTTACTTGTTCACTTAGACAGCTGTAAGAGCCCACATCTTACAAGGTTTACACTTTAATCATTAGCTCACTGATTGTCTCAAAGTTTGCCTAAATATGTAGGGTTTTTTCCTCACTTTAAAGTAATCTAAAATTTTGAGAAGTTATAACTTTTAATTTATTTGAATTTGCAACTTTTCTACATATTTCAATTACTTTCTGGTTAGAGTTAATATTCACAGTCCTTTATAATTTCTTCTGTGGTTTTATTCCTCAAATTAGTTTTGCAGAGATTATGTTGATTTTTTGACTGTGCTATACTTGTTTGTTGGTTTTCCTTATGGCTCTCACTAGCTGCATGTGTGATCCTGTCCAAAACACAAGTTATTTGAGCCTCTTTTAATTTATCTCTTATGCAGATGAAAAGTCCTTTATTTGTTGCAGTTCTGTAAAATGTGTAAGATTCTAAAGCAGAAAATACAACTGTTAGTAGAAGACAAGGCAGCTTATATTAAAAAAAAGGTAATATTTTACTTCAAGGTAAGAGTACTGTAATTCATATGTGTCCTCAGTCAGAATGGATTGCTTAAATTATCAGATGGATAGTTGTTGAATGGTTGGGGGGAGAGATTATTTTCATGTCTCATGTTTCTAGCTTAAAGGAATTCTACACTTATAACTTTGTTATCTGTATGGTAGACCTTCAAAATGATGTATCACTCTCTTGTCACATATTTCATCCGTGGGAAACTCTCAGGAACACAAACTAAGGCCATTTTTTTTCAAGGCCTATTTTTACCTTGGGACTTCTTTGGGTTTTTGCTAAGACTTTCACTTTATAAAGGCCCATCAGTCCAGATATGTTAAGATACTCAACTTGTCTCTGATTTGACATTCGAATAATGTGAAGTTGAGCCGTGTGTCAAAAATTGGGGTTGAGGCACCATTTCTAACCAGATTTACTCACTGAGTGAAGCTCTTTAGTTGAACCTCAGGGCAGGCATACCTGCTAGTGCCTTACACTGGGGCTAGGCACTGAAAGCAAGGTTGAAACAGACTTTAAATCATGTTCTGGTGGCCATGATCTCTGTGCTGACACCCCTGATGGCTAGGTCTCAGCAAGCTAGGTTCACCTTAGCAAGGTTCACCTTGTGAACTCAGCAAGGTTCACCTTAGCTAACTATAACTGTGTGTACCTCTGATGTTTGGTATAAATTAGGCTTTTTCTGTTTTTAGTTAAGAGAACCAGGACCTCAGGAGGATGACTGGCCCAACTTTGGATGTGTAGATACATGCCACCTGAGTTCTGACCTGTCTGGGAGTGCTTTGTGGATGAGTGGTCAGCAGGATGCACAAGCAGTTGTGCTTACTAAAGCACAGAGTGGTCCTGCCTCGTCAAGTGCCTTTTGGAAGATTGCAAACAACCTATCATCCTTAGATAATGATGATGATGTTTCTCTTGTGGGGTCTCAAACATTACTGTTGGTAGTAAGCTCCTGAGTGTAGTAGTTAGAGGTGCATGATGGGAATCCACCATCTGACTTTATCACTCTATTAGAAATCCAGAGCACGGACTTTTGAGGCTAGTGGGTCTGAGTTATTCCATTTCAGTCATCTCAGTTACACAAGTAGAAGAACAGTGAAGGTAACAGATTTGCATTAGACTGGTATTATTGCAGCAAATTGTAATCTGACCTACAGGAATTTGGTGTGAAGAAACCCAAGATGGAGCTACAAAGCAAAATCTTCTAACTTAAGCCCAGGGCTTTAACTGCTAAAAGATACTCTCCTGTGCCCTGTGAAGCACTTCCTGAGGGAGAGAAGGCAAAAAACCTGTTAAACACATCTCTTAATATGAAACAGTGAAATCTGCAACACCTATAGGTAGAGAAGGTATGGGAAATGTGAATCTAGCAGATGCTGTTCCATCAATCCTAGGCAAGAGAAGGATGCAAACAGCAGAAGAGGTTGTAAACTTTGAGCTATTTAATTTCAGGGTGGTGGGATTAAGGAGCCCTGGCAATGGAGACCATGGGCATATTGGGGTATAGTATTATGTTAGAATTACTTGAGACCTGTTTGTTGTACACAGCAGACTGCCTTGTGGAAGTGCTGCTCAGCTCAGAAACATTCGTTCCAGCCATTCCAGTGCATTAAACAGCACACAAGAGTGTCCCTGAGCAGCAGGACAGAGTTCTCCATATTGTTGAATACTTAAAATTGTGGATGGCATCAGTTTGAATGAGGCCATCTAGCTCTCTCCAATGTCATTCCTGAGTATGTTTTAGTGTGGGCCAGGGACTTGTTTTGCCATGTTACCATGGTTCAGGGATCATTCCCAGCAGACCACTTGCCAGTATATTTTGGAAGGCAAGAGGTTTTAATGGTACAGGTGCAGATGGTTTCGTGGTGGTTGGCATCAGTCCCAGACAGCTGTCTTGGGAGTATTTGTTTATAACCGTAGCTGTCAGTGGTGTAGCTGTGTTAAGGTGATGCTGTGCCACAGATGATCCCTGTGCCAAGGGAACTCAAGCACAGAACAATGCTGGTGTAGCTACATTGCTTGTATAATTCAGAGCTGTAATACAGCAATGTTTCTTACCCAAAGAAACAGGTTCAGTGTGTTCATGTACCCTACTCAGTAACTGCAAGCTGGCACTAGCAACTACTTACTGGTATGTACCGGGATGCTTCCCTCTCTTGGGTATTTTCTCTGTATCACTAATCAGCAACGAGCAATGCACACAGATCTCAAAAGATTGCTCAAGATCTTTTGTGCCCCCGATGCTTTTACCCTCTCTGGTAGCACACAGTTGTGATCCTTCAATGGTGCTAATGGGAATTGAGGTCTCACCTTTATCTCAAGCTCCTGCTTTCTTATTTTAATGTCTCTTCACATCTTCATAACTCCTCTTTGCTGGTGGGCTGATCATTGAGGACAAATTCTTTGCAGACTGATGTGTTTTTTGACTGATCAATGAATGAACCTTCCTTTTCAGTACCTCACACTGTTTCAACACCCTTTTTGATATTTTTTTTTCTCATTAAAGGAACAGTCCTCTGTTTGTTCAATTTCTGTCCTGAATCTCTCTTTCCTTTTATTTATAATCTAACATCTCTCAGAGGAAATAGTTTGCTGTGAGACCAGGTAATTAGCCTGGAACCTCTGAGCCACACTATGGCTGCAGTTTGTCACCATTAAAGCCCAGGAGATCTTTACTCTTGAGTTAGCCTGTTGGGAAAATCCTTTTCCAAGGGAACCAGTAGCAGCTGATACTTGTGATGTTTAAAACAGGAATGGGAAGGAACAAAGTAGTTTGATGTCCAGAGAGCCTATATGCCCCAGGAAATGTTTATTTCAGTATTTAATTTTTCTAATGTGTGATTTTATCAAAGGGAATGTTTGTTGTACATACCAATCTAAAAACCTTAGAAGACTTGTACTAACTTCAGAATTTAGTGTCCTAGATAGCTGACTATAATAAAAAAAATTTTGTAAGCCACTTACCAAAGCATGCCATGAATCTGAATGGTTTGTGCTAATGTTTTCAAAATATTGAGGATTTTACTAGTACTGTTATTTTTGTTCTCAAGGACTAGATAAAAGACAAAGAAAAGAGTTGGAGAGAAGACAAAAGGTGATTCAGGTTGCCCCTGGGAGCACACAGAGAAACTCATATTCATCCCATTTGGTTTTAGACATGTGACCAAGGGGCCCACATTAGGAATGTGGTTTCTGTAGTCTCCTTCACTAGACAACAGCTAGAGAGACACACACTTCAGACCCCTCTTCTTAGTGACAGTGAAGGTAGCTTAGGGAGGGTACAGTCCTCATTTCTGTATTTGGGGTTAACATAAGCCTCTGAGCTTAATTATCCTATCTTTTTTAATTATGTGTATATCAGTTATGCAACAAACATGAATTAAATATCAGCTTGAACCATATTAGAATTATTAAAAAAACCCAACACCCAACACAATTCTAAAGCCTATTAAAATGTGTCTACACAATTAGTCTCCAAGCACACTGTTGTCTCCTCCTTTTTCACTTCCCATCTTTTTATTTTTCCTCTTGTCTCATTTTTCAAGTCCTATATGTACATAGACTGCTTCTCCCTCAGGACTCATTAATTCTCCATGTCCTATAATGTGCCTGCAGCACCTTGGGATAATAAAATAACAGTGTGAAGTAATGGAATGCTGCTACTACTTTCAGTAAGCCAAAGACGAAAAGTCTCGCTTCTATCTGAAACACAAGCAGTGCAGATTCATTTTGAATTAGCTGCCAACTGCTGAACACAGATACACTGAAGGACAGCCCCAGGCTGTTTTCAAACAGAAGTGCAGAGTAAATGAATCCTTGCTTGGGATGCTTGGAGGCAGCTGCATGTATATTGCTTGTCTCTAGGCTTATGCAGAGCGACATGTTACACAGTTTTCACACCCTTCCAAATATACATGGTGCCAAATAATACGGACGTGACTTGCTGCTGAAAATACTATGGAGTTGTATAGCCTGCATAGCACCTTAGCCTACTCCAGGGTTCACTTTACCTTGATTCCTGCCCAGAGTTGGACAAGTGATGTGTATATTGCCCAGCAGGAGGAAGAAGGTCTTCTCTGCTCATGTTTATGTGTTAAAAAGATAAATTACCTGTGGGTAGAATTGCCTTGTTGAGGTTTAGGGCTTGACATGCTTCGGTGATCTCTGATCTAGGAGGAGGTCAGTAAAGCTTGGGGTGAGGGATTTACTGCTGATAGTGGACACAAATAATGCAGAATTTATGAGCCACAAGGACATTTGGCAGAACTCCCAAGATAACAAAGAAAACTAACAAAGCCAACTCAGCAACTGTGCAGAAATCAGCTCTAATTGGGTAGAAGATAATTCCTGCAGGAGGACTTTGTGGCCATGGACTCACAGCCCAGTGAAGAAGAAACCAGTGACTCAAAAGCAGAGAAAGACTGAGCATGCAGAATAACTAGGCTGAGAAGTGAATCATTTAACCAATTGAAGGTAGAATACTAATTAATAAGAGAACTAAGTAACTTGTAGCAAATGAATCGTGATCTCTTTGTTTACTAAAATGTATGAATGGTGTGTAGTTTTGATGATGAGGGAGCCAACCTGCTGTGGGTTACCACCAGCTCACTACTTTGCACAGACTAGAAGAAAGAAATGAAAATACCTCAATTAGGTGTGTAAACTGGTGCTGGAAAACAATGTCATTACTACCCCTGCCTTTCCCAGCTACACGAGGGTCATGGGGGGATACTGGTTGAAGGATAGCACTTAATTCTCCAAGAAGATGCTGTATAACAGGTATTTTTGGTGTGACTGACAGTGGCTACTGATGACCTAGTCCTGTGGTCTCAGCAACTCTCTCCTCAGCATTGCCCAGATCTTTTCCAAAAGCTAGGATAACCTCATGGTACCTGGTGATATTGGTGGATCTCTTTTCATGAGTATTATGAAAAATTCAGATTTCACTGGTCATCCTGCACTGATCCAGCAGGATTGGCAAAAAGACTTGGGGGTAGTTCTCCATGGTCTTTCTCACCTAAACCAGCAGTCTTGGCATCTGATCTGCAGAATAAGCAGTGGTATGCTCAGGGCTGTGAAATATGAGGATGATTGTAATTACTTTGTTTCTTCTGTAGAGGTATGTCCATATTAAAATCAAAAGCAGATACTATAGATATGTGGGATTGATGTCCTTTATTCCCTTGGATGCCTGAGAGCCTGGAGTATGAAGGTATCCTGAGAGTATGCTTAGATGCTACCTCCTTCCACACAAATATCTTGGTAGTCAAGGCTCATATGGTTTCCTTAACTTAAAGCAATGATGCAAACTTGCTGCAATTAGTTATACAAAAAGAAATATTTAGGTTTGAATCCAAAAACTGTGTTACAGCTCCCCGAGCACTTTGCGTGTTATTTTCCAGGCACTGCAGGGCATATGTGCGAAGTATTAGTTGTGGCAGAGAGCTCTGGTGAGAGGAGTATGTTTTGGGGACCCTGCAAGTGGGACAGTGGAGACTGTGTGACTCTGAACCCCAAACCCAAACACTCAGAAGTCACAGATAGGGTCTCAGAAGTGGATTTTTAATTTTTTTTTAAATATTCAGTGATGGCATATTTTCTTTACCTTAGTGTTTCTGAATCTTCAGGACATAAATGGGCTATGTTTTTATCAGCCCAGCATGCAGTTTTCAGGAGTTTAGGGTTAATGCAGCTGAAAAATTAATAACACTGTTGCTCATAATACTTAACTGGTCTAAGGTTTCTCATGGATAATCCAGTATGCACTGAACGACAACCAGTGGGTTTTATTGAGAGATGTCTTGAAAAGGAAAATGGTTTCCCAAAGCAAAAAGCTTTGTCATCTAAATGTTTATATTTTGGCACTGTTGGGTTTTTTCCCCTGCCATTTGCAACCAAAGAACTATGAAAAATCTGCTTTTCAAATGGAATTCTCTTAAAAAAATCCCCAAACCCAACCAACCAAAACCAAAACCAGCAAAAACAAACAAAAAAAAGATAATATGCAAAGCAGTATTTAGAGATCATAAAGTGAGGAAGGTGAGGAGCTGAGTCCAAGTCTAGTAGTCTTCTAGTCCTAACCTGTGTCTGAAGCAGACTATTTTTCCCTTGTAGAGAGTCTTCTAACCTGTAATTTTAACAACTAAAGTTAAGTAGCATGAATGCCCTAGATAAAACCCATGTTGCTTTACTCATTTTGTTTACATGTTTTCAACATTCATGTGAGATGACAGTTTTTCTTAATCAGTGTTCATAACCTTTCCCAGTTATTCTCTCAGCACACAAATAATGCTAAATGGGCATTAAACTGTTTTAATATGCAGTGTGTGTTATGTTTAATAATTTTTTCATTATCTCTTTCTGATGTAATACATTCTAACTGAAGTCTTTGTCTTGCAGGTCTGAATACAGCCGTATGTCCTCTACCAGTAGTGAGTATAACTTTGGGATTTTTTTTTAAGACAGATTCTTGTGTTTTTTATTTTTCTGCTTGCTAATAATTGTTAACATCAACCTGGTGTTTCCTACGGAGTTTGGTTTGACGCAGTGTAGCCCTCCTTGCTTCTCTTCTTGGATCTGTGTCTAGATACAGTATAGAATTAAACTGATTAAATATTTATGACTAAAACCATGCCATTGAGTTACAAACATTCGAGCCCACAAGAATGCAAGGGAAAATGAGAACAAAATCTGTAGACAGTGTGTGACCAGTATGAACGGGCCCTCCAGCCAAAGGAGTTTGCAGTGATGAATGTCATTAGAGCTGGGGAATGCAGGAATAATTGAATGTTTTTTGTAAGCTGATGCCAATGAAGCACTTCAGAGTAAGTTTTTCTTTGATTTCAAGGATGGTAGGTGCTCTAGTAAGTGTCAAAATCCTTCTAGATACTTACAATAGCCAGTTGATTTTCAGGTTCTCCAACTGATAGAAGATGAATTTTGGTGTCTGGATTATTTTTCCCTAATGCAAAATGCTATTTTTTTTTTTTTAAGGAACAAGGAGCACTTTTTCAGTCCTCTTTCTACTCACTCCCACCATTTCCTTAGTTGTAGGACATACTGCATCTGCAGCACTTTGAAATGCAATAATGCTTATTCATGCATGGCTACTAGTTTCTCTTTCTTGTCAAAGTGCAAAGTGATGCCTGTCTCTCTGATTCACACATAGACATGAGCTTTATTTCTGCCAAGCAAGCACATCAAAAATTCATAGATGACAAACTGTGTTTTGTAATCTGGATCTTTAAACACCATGAAAATCAGAGGGGAAGAAAGCTGTCAGTTTTTTCTCATTCACACATTCTGGCTGAAGAATGGAGAAGGTTATTTTCTATCTCCCATGGTCTCCAGAGAAGGGTTTTTATTGATTTCAACAAGAGCTGGATCAGACAGTTTTTGTAATGTCTGGCTCCTGAGCTGATATGACTAGCAGGGAACTTACTGTCTTTCCTCCATCTGCTCAGAGGGTATATGAGTGTGAGTGTGTCTGAGAAGGAGAGAATTTAGTGCTACTTATTCCAAAATTCTGTTGTTTAAATAGATTTCTGGATTCCCGCTGTCAGACATAATTTTTTTAATGATTGAGAGCCAAAATCCAGGCAGTCAACTTCTCTGTCATAGTAAAAGCATATTGGATTTGACTGGTTACACTGGATGTGTGCCCCACCACTCCCTCAGCTCACCATTTCGGGCGATGGCTTGGGGAATACACTGCCAACTTCTTCCTCTTTTTGGGTGATGACTCATAATTATTTGCCTAATAGAGGCAGACAAGTTCAGAAGACAAGCTGTAAGTGAACTATTTCTCATCTAAAAGTTTAGTTTCAATTCCTTACCAACTTTGCATGATTGCTGCACATTTGCAAATAAAGGTAACAAATTACATTTTGAGTCTTTTTTTTTTTTTAATTAAATGAGCTGTTTCCGAGGGGAATTTTTTGTTGCGTGTCAGCTATAGTGTGTCATGTTAACTGTGGTCATCTCAGTGTCTCACTAGCCACACTGTCCAGTGTATGTGTGGGGATTGCAGTTGCGTTTCAACACCAGTAATTTGTCAGTACAAGAAGATATTATTTCAGCAAAGAGACAGAAGTTCAGGAGAAAGGCCAGTCTGCTTTCTCTTTTCTGCTTCCAAGGCAAATTATACTGATACAGCTTCACAAGTAGCAGTATTTAACTCTGCCTTTTGAGTGGTTTGTGTTTTTGGTTTGGTCAAACAGTGCAAGAGTAACACATAAAAGAATTCCAGTAAAACAGAAATATTTTCATGTCAGAGCCTGGTAGTCAGTGAGTATATAACGTGTTTAAAGAAAAAATATAGGGAAAGAGAGACTGGGAATAAAAGGTGGTTGGACCTTCTAATTTCTTTGGGATATAGATTCAACAAGTGATATCATTTGCAGTACGGAAAGAAGTCTAATCAATGATGATGTTAGGCCCTAACATTGTCACAAAGTAAGCTGTTCTAAATTAAGAAGCAAACAATCTCCATTATCTACAGCTGCTTCATCTGAAGCTCCTGTTCTAAAGAAGTGGAGTTTATCTAAACCACAAGGATTACAGGCTAATTTGGTTTTGCAGGGGTCTTACTTGGTTGTACCAGTGAGGCTCTGATTTCAGTGTTTAATAAATGAATAATCTAAATTACTGGATGAAGTCCACTGGACAACAGTTTTCCACAGACATGCCATGAAAAGCTTAAGTAATATTTACCATGTGAATTGCCTACGGCTGCCTATATCACAACAGACGAGCAAACTGCAGGACTTTGCATCAGCAAAGGTGTACAGTAACCCTACACCCCTCAAATCAGAAGTAGAATCTCATTGGCTGCTATAAAAGAGTGGAAGAATCATTCTATACATGTGTTTATTTCCAGTGCTTTTTTTCCCTAACCATGTGGCAGCAGTTATCATGAATCACTTCAGCCATTCAAAGCCCTGCCTGGTGGATGGGTTGGACCTTGGGTCTTAGGTGACGTCTCATTTCTTTTCTTCTTTGCCTTTGTGTCCCAGCTTCAAATAACAAAAAAAATGCTTTTCTCTGGCAGCATTCATCTGGCATTTGTGGTTTTGTACAGGAAGTAATTTCGGTACGAGTACCAAAATTTCCAGAATGTGGGTATTTCTGCAAGAAAATGCAGCAACTATCTGCTTTGTGGGCTCTGGCTGTTGTCAGGGTGACTGTGTGCCATTTTGCCTTTTCTTATTGAGTAGAGAAAAAAAGCCATGCAAATCTGTCTGCTGGATGCTGCATTTTGAAGTATTACAGCTTTCAAAGGTTTAGCAGTGTGATTTCAGTGAAGTGCTAATTATCTTTTTCTGAATTCTGGTGTATAGTCATTTTTCCCTTTGTTCTTTAGGAGGAAGTGTGCTTTGTCTTGAGATATTTTGCCTATTGGTATGCTCTTCATTAATCTAGGAAATACCTTAACCTTCTTTTTGCTCATATTTTTAATTAGCTATTCAATTACAGTTTTCAGTTACCATTAGGGATTCCTAATCCTATATAAGAGAGAATTGTGCTAGGCGCTTTACACCCACAGAAGGGACCTTTACCCGAAGTGCTTAATACCAAAATATAAAGACCATAGGTGGCATATGGATACAGACAGTTGGAATCACAAAGAAATAATTAATTAGTGTTGGTTGGATAAATAAGCAACAGTCTCTGTACATCATCATTTTAATTATCTTCTGATTGCTTTGAGTTATGTGTTTCAGGGATGATTTTTGGCCAGGGAGGAGGGGTTTTGATGGGGGCTGCTTATTACCTCCTCTTCATAATCTTTGCATTTATGATAATGGCTCTTCAGAAAGATGCAAACCAGAAGTGGACGTTTTGAAGCATGACTTTTGTGATTTGTAGTATTCACAAAGAATGAGAGGAAATACCTCAAATGGCACCAGAGGAAGTCTGTGTTAAATATTGGGAAAAATTTCTTCACTGAAAGTGTGGTCAGTCATTTGAACAGCCTGCCCAGGGAAGTGATGCCTGGGAAGGGATGCCTAGGGGTCTAAAGTAAACAAACTTTCGCGGAGAGAACAGACTCCACAGCACGAATCTATGAGATTCAAAGTGAAGCCATTTATTTCACAAAGTACACAGCTTATATAGGGTTAGAGGTACATCTTATTG
>JAWWLZ010000001.1:54101914-54117028 GCA_035041345.1 Poliocrania exsul | reverse complement strand
TCGCAAGGAGTAGCCGATGTTTAACGGACAAATAGCAGGTGTGTGTCCTTGCTTAGCTGAGATATCTATATAATTCTTATGGAACTGAAGCAGCTTGGATTGCTCAGAGATTGACTTCAGCAATCAATCCTGCAACAGGGGTCAGCATCCCTAGAGGTGTTAAAAAGACATGTAGATGTGGCCCCTGGGGGTGATACGGTTTACAGGTGAACATGGCAGTGCTGGGTTAGCAATTGGACAGGGTGATCTTAGAGGTATTTTGTAAACTTAATGACTGTATGATTTGAAATACTCCCTACCTGGTCAGCTCTGGAGCAAATATAACCAGGTTGTCTTGGAAAATAATGGTGGGATTGACATTTTTTTTTCTGTTTTTTTTTGTTTAGCTAGCCTGGATACACATTTGTATACCAGTTAAGCTGGTAAATGAAACATAACAATGGTCCTATGGGATAAGATGCAAGTTTGTGGAAGAGTTAGAGCATTTGAAATAGCAAAACCCTGTAGCACGCAGTAGTTCATGTTGTGATTCTCAGTGAGGTAAAGGGCTTGTCACTAACTTGCTTTGCAGTTGGGAAGCGGATAATACACCTTCCCCTGCTCCTCTGCCTTTCTTTTAGTGACTAGAAAACAGTTGAGTCCTTCTGAGGTGTTTTTAGGTTGTTCATATTCTTCAGTGGTAAACGTAAGAGCTGGGATATTAAAATTTTATTTCTATGTTGCACATACCCGTGTTCCTAACCCATGGAATTTCACCCACTTTCTGTTTCTAAAAATTAAGCACAAGTGAGTTTGATTTGGCAGATTTAAAATATGTGGGTTACTGAGCATGTTTCTTTTTTAAAAAAATTCTGTCTGATATTATGTTCCTATGCTAGTATAAATTCAGATCTTTTTTGGAGATTTGGTCAATGTTTGGTCAACATTTTGTCAGTGTCACCTGCATCAGCCCCCTGGGCTGTGACCCTGTGGGAAGTCCTGACTAGAGAAGACTCCTGCCAGAACCTGCAGACCTTTGGAGAGAGGAACCCACACTGGAGCAGGTTTGCTGGGAGGACTTGTGGCCGTATGGGGGACCCACCAGTCTGTTCCTGAAGGATTGCACCCTGTGAAGAGGGATGCACGTTGAAGCAGTTCATGAGCTTCAGCCTGTGGGAAGGACTCATGTTGGAAAAGTTTGGGGAGCAGTGTCTGCCATGGGAGGGACCCCACACAGGAGCAGGGGAAGGGCTTCTCTCCTGGGGAGGAAACAGCAGCAGAAATGACGTGATGAACTGACTGTAACCCCCATTCTCCATCCCTCTGAGCTACTGGAAGGGAGGGCGGGGAGAATGCAGAATAAAGTTAAGTCCAGGAAGGAGGAAGGGGTGGGGAGAGATGTTTTTAAGGTTTGTTTTACTTCTTATTATACCACTTTTATTTGGATTGGTAGTCAATTCAACTAATTTTCCAAAATCAAGTGACAGTAATTGGTGACTGATCTCTTCCCTGTTCTTAACTCATAAACCTTTCATTACATTTTCTCTTCCCTGCCTAGCTGAGGGTGGAGAGGGTGACAGAGCGGCTTTGACAGGCACCCAGTGTCCAGCCAGGGACAAACCACCACAAGATGCCTTGTAGCAACAGCATCCAGAGAAATGGCTTCCTGTCACTTTTGTATAATTTCAAATTCTGTCTGTCTTCAATGAACTGTTAAAGGTGATAAAAACTAACCAGAAGCAGGAATGGGTTTGATCTGGGCTTTGAAAAATATGTCACAAAGTTTGAATTGCATAATATAGTAGCCTAGTTTTATTTAGGTTAGTTCTAACTAATTTTGACCCAGGCACTGCTGGACTGGATATTCTCTAAGGCTGTTTCTCCAAACAATGTGATTTAATGAGTATAAGGATATAATTATGTTCTTTTATTGCTATACAAAGATATACTGTAGTATATATTGAATCTTATTTCCATAGAGAACTGAGATGCTTTTACAATGGCTGGCAATGAGCTCTATTAAATACAACAGTAAAAATAATTTACAGTGGGCTTGTCAGCATTATGCTGCATTTCCAGAAGGTGTTATTATAAAATGAAGACTAATTAAAATATGACAAAAAATGCAAGAGGAAATTGGACCCAAATCATGTAGAGTCTTAGCCTGCAGCATCTGTCAGTGTTTCAAATTCAGGTGTTCTATATAGTAGTGAAATCTGAAGTGTCAGCTCCTGTGGAAGATACATCTGTGAAATAAAATACATCTTCTGCATATCTTGTCAGGCCTGTGTTATACTGCCAGGTGTAAAGAACAGTGCTGATTTCCACTGTGGATGGCTGAAGAAGGAAAATGTGTTACTTGCCACCTAGCAGTATTTGGCTGTGCAAAATGTCTTTATATAGCTGCTTGTCATCAAATTCCACCATGGTGAATGACCAAATACTTGCATAGAGGACAGTAAAATAAAGTAGTGAACCTCAGAAAGTTAAGATTGTAAAGTATCTCTGGAGATGAGGTACAGTCTTGTGTAAGGACACGCACAAAAGAATGTGTAACTTGAAATCAAACCTAGATTAGATTTTTGCATGCCAGATGTGTGGCATTGAGCACAAACGTGCCATCCCCCTTGTAATGACTGAAGTTCCTGTTTGAATTTGTACAACTTGGAATAACCCATATATCTCTGTTTTCTGTAAAATTCAGAGTTTCACTCTTATGGATTATTTAGCATGCACCAAGCTGTGTGTCCCATAGTTAAATTGCTTCCTACTGGCTTAGTGTTAGCTTGAGATTTTTGTATCAAGGGGGTATAAGTGTACCCTAAACAGTTACTGGACCAGAGCTGTCAAAAAATTGTTTTCAGTTGTTTTGTATAGTCTTTTCTGGTCATATCTAGTCACAGGGTTTTTCCTATCATATAGATACAGCAAATGAAAACTGATTATGGAAAAAGAATAATGTGTATGGATGACAATCTGATGGTTTTTAGCTCCTTTTTTAAGTGCACATAGTCATAATCAAAACCATATAACCAAATATATCCTCTTTTTTTATTACCAAGAATAATTCAGAAACATAGGAAATCTTTGATAGACTGAGCTATTGAGTGCCATGCAGTTCTAGTAAAAACTTACAGGAAATATTTCAGAGAAAGTTAAATTGGATTATTTGGTGATGTGGATTAAATTTCCCTCTGTGGAAGTGTTACTGCTGCTGTCCCAGAAAACCACAAGGAGCTAGGCAGCCATTTAATGGGTGTTTTACCCTGAGAAACGGGTTGCTGGAAAGATCTTGGCATTCTGAGTTCAGCTGGTACAGTGATGAGAATGATCTGGAAATTGTTGCAATGTCTGTCTGAATTGTTAAAGCCCAAAGAGGGAAGCTAAAAAAATAAATCTGTCCCATGGCAGCTTCTGACTCAGAGGCACTGTTGGGGTAGAACAGGAAAAGTCATCTGAGTCACTGAGTCAAATAACAAAACACTTGTGAAAGCTGAAGCTATTAAGGTAGTTTCTACTAAATGTACACTTTTTGGACAATGCCAACCACTAGTTTCCTCATTTTATGGCCATAGTACATTATCGTGGTGTATTTCCTTTAATTTGAACTTTCAAAAATAAATAAGTAACGTTTATTTATGCAAGCTCACAGGAAAGCTGGGACAATTGGTAATCGATGCATGCCCAATTCTAGGGCAGTAGATGTCTTCTATCTGCCTTGTGTTTGTTGGTACAACATACTTGTTGATTAGCAGTTCAGGAAAAAAAATTGTAATTTCTAAAAGGTTCATGAAACATTTACCGGGTAACTCCTGGCTTCCACCATATGGCACCAGCATGAGCACCAACAGCAAAGCATCCCTTCTATTCCTGCTTCCCTTTTCCATCAAATGATACGAGGTAGATATTTTGAGCCACACACTGATGCAAGCTGAAAGGTTTATGAGATGCAAGCTCTTTTTCCACTACTATCAAGTCCAAATAGGTCCTTTACTGTAATGTTAATATTATTGTCTACAGAGACACTAAAGTAGGCAATGCTTGACCGTGCCTTGGGGTTTGATCCCATATTTTCTTTAGACATGTCTTGAGTGTGGATGGTTTTTCGTGGCTTCTGCCTGCTCTCTGGCTTTTCTCTGCCACCTCTTTGTGATACCAGGAAGATTTGTGCAAAAGCGCAAACTGATTAAAGGCAGAAGTCTGCCTAAAAATTAACATTTTTAGCCAAAACAGTTTTCTGACTGTCACCAGAAGACACAATCCTTATTACTCCTTGTCTGAGGGCTTCTTTTCAGTATGTTCAGCAAGCTCTTTCAACTTGCATCTAGACCAGACATGTGGGAAGCCCTGGAAACACTCAGCTGGGAATAGTAGGGGGACGAATGCCAGCAGTAAAGTCTTAAATTGTTTTAAGCCCATCATAAAATCACACTCTCAGTTAACTAGAGTACATTGTGTGCGGTATGGAGCTCATTGTTGGACTGAATCTGTTAGCTGCTCAAGTGTACAGTGTTTCTTGGAGTTCTTTTTAAGGCAGTGTTCTTTCTGACCTTTTATAAAAACCATATTTTTGAAAATCTCAGCTTTACATAGGAGTTGAATTTTAAGAAAACACAATGCCTATAATCAAAGGACTTTTAAAAGTGTAGTGTTGGATGCAGTTTGTAAAGCTTTTGATTTACTGGTGGTTGCTGATGGGAGTTTTACTGAATTACTACACATTGCAACTCTGTACAGAATCTGGTATTTATACCAAAGCTCGGTGTCTGGGTTCTTGCCAAGTACAATGATCCCTGTCTTTCTTTAGGAAGATTTTATAATTGGGAAGGACATACATCTTTGCAAAACTTTTCTAAAGGGGAAATCTGCAGCCATTTGAAATACTGCTCCCTTTGTTTCAATTTCAGGCCCTCTTCTCTCCCCTCTCCCTCCTAAAAAGTGAGATGATTTTTTTTTCTTTTTAATTCTACACACAATATAAAATAACAATAAAATTATTTTCATAGTTGAGCATTTATAATTAATGTACCTTCCATTATTTCTCCACTGGACTGAATTTAGGAGAAGTATAGGTTGTTACATGAAGTCCCATGTCTTGCCCAGATGGTGCAGGCTCGTTCATGCATCCCCAAACTCAACTGGGGCAAATCCTCCAAGCAGCAGCTCACTGTGGTGCTTCAGTTCCCTGCTCAGGACTCTCTGATTACACTTTCTTCTATGTTTCTGAATGACACAGAATAGCAATTGCCAGCTGTTTTCCACAGATCAGGAATACTTTTCAGGATATCGAAATAAATTTACCTTGCTGTTTCTCCTGTGGGTGTTATGTCTCCTGTGAGAATTAATCTCTGCATGATGAAGCCATTTAGGCCCTAAGATAGGCAAATGGAGGTAGATTGTGGCTTTTGAGTGAAGACAGCTGTAACAGGAAAGACAGTGTGAAGATGCCAAATCATCTGAATCTGTTTTGTGGCATGGATACATGTGCAGACTGAGACTCCAGAACAGCTCGCAAATTGTGGTGAACTGTGTGGGAGGGAGGAGGGGAAATTACAGCAGTTTACATCCAGGAGAATATCTGTAGAGTACACCAGCATTTTGTGGTTCTTGCTTTTCAGCAAGTTAGCTTTATCTGTGGTTGAGGAGAGTACTCAGGGTTTCAGTGCTCTCCAAAGGCTAAGTAGATGATAAGGTTGTTGGCTTTTTAAATTGAAATTCTTTTTTTTCTAATACTGCTGTTGCCATTATAACATAAGGTGCCAGCAGCATATTCTGAGGGAGGAGAACACCAGGCAGCAAGAATAAAGGAGCTCATGGAAAAGACCACAGTGTTGGCAGAAAAAGCCTCATATTGGGGGATGTTTATGAGGAATTGCCAAGCAGTTTGCTTCCTTGTAACCATGGTGTGAACGCACCCTCTGTAGGTTCCTAAGTTTGTCTGCATGAAGATCCCATGCACCATCTTCTCGGAGTTGGGAGTAGTTTTTTTTGCTGGATGCTTAATATACCGTAAGCGAAGCCTCTGCTTTGATAATGCCTACAGGCTCCATAAAGCCTAGGTCGAATACACAGGCACAGGAAGAAGGCTGTGGGCTGGAGAGTGGGGTTACACAGCCAGAAACACAATGTGACATTCTCATCCCTTTATTTGTAGCCTGTTTCTGAAGGGAAACTTGATGTGAACATGCATCACCTTTCTTCACAGAGATACTGAATTCCTACAGGTTTCTTTGGAACTGAATGAAAGGCAGCGGGACAAACTTTAGTTTCCATGGAGAAAACAGACTCTAATGTGAGTTCAAGTTAGCTCTTTTCCTAGCCTACAGCTGGGCAGGGAGCCCACAGGCAACACACGCATTGCTTTATACCAAGCGTGAACTGTTTCCTGGCTGACAGGTAGTTAGGGGTAAGTGACAAAGCTGGAGTACTGCGAATGAAGAGATGAGCAGAATGGGCACTGAGAACATATCTGTGACCTAAGGAGTGACTCTGACTCTTTGCCTTCCTATGAACAGTCAGCAGCCTGACTAAAGGAGCCAAAGAAGTTGGTTTGGGAGGATGTAATGGAAGATATGGTAATCACATAGTTCAAGAGATTTTCTTCCAACACTTATCACAAAAGCACTTCTCAGATGTTGACAAGGAATACAGCAAGATAAGATATTAGAACAAGAATGGTCTTCAAGATATGCACATAGACCCACAATTTACCCTCCATTTTAGCTGCATAGGTGAGGCATCCAAGATGGAAGTGTGTACATTGGAGAGTGATGGGCCTTATCTGAAGGTTTGATTTGGGCTCCAAAGGGAGCCCAGTCCAGCCAGCCTCCTGCTGGAAGGACATCTTTCAGGTACCTAGGATGACTCTGCACCACAATAATTGTGATTCCTATAAAGAAGATGGGGGCCATATGGCTCTGAAGAGGCTGAGACAGAAATCTTGGCACCAAAGACCATATGACTGCAAATGGGAGAGTGAGCATCAGTGCTGTTGCATGATCAGTGTAGGATGTGTAGCTACACAAATGCTTAGGCCAACAGAAGGGAGTGGGCAGAAATTCATGGAAGGTGAAGAAAGGGAAGTGAAGTGAGATGGCCCCTTTCAACAGCAGTTTAATCATGCAGTTGATCATGCAAAGTCACCTTTAGGCAGGTCAGGGGAAGGTAACTTGTGGGAGAGGAATAATAATTCACAGGAGCTGTAGCACAGTGGGGAGTTTCAGCGTTAGCTGCACCATCTACATTGTCTTTGCTTGGTCATGCAGGGTTACTATGGGTTACGTATCAGTTTTTGATGATTCATTCCCTCAGGGTTAGTTGCATGCTGCACACTAGGGGCAATGATGCCTCTTAAGACTGTTCATGTTAATGTATCAGAGAAGGCTTTTTATCTCCATTAGACAGATAATGGGCTTAATTTTTGAGCTTTATTTTTGTTCTGTTGTTGTTGTTGTAGTTGTACAGCAACTGGAGGAGCAGACTGACCATTTTGCTATGTTTGTTTGAATGCTGGTCTGCTGTGCATTGTCTATGGTACCTTAGCACAGTTAGAGGAGTGAGCATCCTGACACCATTATCTCCATTGTAGAACACTCAACTGCTGCTCCTCAGGAAAAGGCAGCTCTGAGGGGAGTGTGAAAGAGGTTTCTGCTCTTGGCACTGTGTCCCCTTTCTTCTTGTTTCTAAACGTCCTTCATGAGTTTGAGGTGGTGTGCAAAGCAGGGCATGTTGAGAAGCACATTATCTGGCAGTCCTGCATTTGTCAGATGGTATTAAACAGCAGGGAAAGAGAATGGAGGAGCTGGTGAATCTGTCACATTCTACTTGTTCAAAAGATTATTGATGCTACATAATTCATCAGAGCATGACCTAACAGTGGGTTCTGTTGCCAGAGGTGTCCAGTTACTGCTTCTGTTGCAGCTGCCCATAAAGTGATGCTCCTTGTTTATGAAAATAGCCTCTGTCTTTGTGTCTGCTCATGCCTTTCAATTAGTACACATAAAATGGTCAGTCTTGCCTTGAACTCAGTTAAAATGTGAGGGTCCTGTTCATTGAGAAATGCTACCATTTTGGCATTTCTTTGTGTTTTGAAATGTGATTGAAATAGGAAAATATGGACACTTTTTGTGCAACAGAAGCCCTGGGAAATTTCAGTTGGAAATAATATAGTGCTTTTTTCTGACATTATTTATGCAGTGTTTGGGGTTCTTTTACATTCCCACAGTTGAAATATTTTGATTGGTTAACAATGAAAAAAAATACACTGATCTGTAATGTTCAATTTTGAATTATTTCATTACTTCCTGATAGCAGTTACATCTTAATAATGAAGTACTGCTGGATGGGAGTTGCAGTTCAGAAGCTTGGCACGTGCACACTGACCTTCTCATTGCCTGATTTACAACTCTGGTACTGCAGTTTAGTCAAATGAAACTTGAAGTCTTACTGCTTGATGTAGCAATAAAAGAATCTGGTCTGTACAAAGTAAGGCATGTTCAGGTGTTGGTTCCCATGAAGCAGCATGCTGCAATGGAAAATGGAAGTTAGTGTTCCAGTGTTCAGATTCTCAATGCAATATTGCAGGCCAGCCAAAAACAACAACAACAACAACAACAACAACCACCACCACCAAAACACCAAAACCCCAAAAACACAAGTATTTTTAAGTTGGCTATTTCCTCTGAGTTTCCTGACTAGAAGATTGAAAGTATAGATGGCTAAAAAATTGAAAATGTCTGCCAAAGTTTGGAAGTGCTATTTCCTATGCACAAACTGGGGCCAGGAACTAGTCTGCCTAAAATCTTTCTTTGTTACAAACTCAGTCCTAGCTCACATACTTACCAAGTTTGCCTAACCCTCTAGGTAACTCCTCATTAAATACCTCCTGGTGAGACAGAAAGGTCTTTAGGTTCGTACCTTGTTTCACCAGAAGGGTTAGGGGAGACATTTCAGGGAGAGACGTACTTCAAATCCTTCCTAAGCTCTGCTCTGGGCTGAGTTTAGTCCACTGGAGAAGCCTGGAAAAATCAGATCTCATCAAGACTGCTGAAGGTGACTTCTGAAATAAAAAAGCATTTGAAGGCTGCTCCTAGAAGGACTCTTTGTTCAGGGCAGCACCAGGGGAAATGCAACCTGGGTCTGTCACGGTATAAAAGCAGGACTAGACTGCCAGGTCTTAGCCAGAGTTTTGCTGGAGCAATCTGTGCAAAAGAGCCAGGGCGAAAAAAACAAATGAAAGCAGGAGACTTCTCTAACCTAAGTTTTGCAGGTGGCATGGAAGAAAACTCTAGGGACATTTTGCCTCTTGTGTGGTTTTAATGTTAAATGTGTATGCATTCCAGGAAGAAGGAATGTTAGCTCCCATTCCCCATATTTGCAGATGGGTCTAGCTGCTTCTGAGCTGCTGGGGTTGCTGACCTGATGTTACACTCACTTGTGCCTACTTTGGGCCAGGAGCCCTGCCTTCCTGCCCAGTTGCAGCAACAACAGTGTTACCAGATACATGAGTGTTTTTGGCATCTCTCAGGGATGGTGGCTGCCCCCTCAACCCACCCTAAGGGAGCAGAGCACTTAATCCATTGCTTCCCACTTCACCCATGGGTATTTGTATTACCAGATCATAAAATCATATAATCATGTAGGTTGGAAGAGATCTGTAAGGTCATTGAGTCCAACCATTAACCCAGCACTGCCAAGTCCACCACTAAACCATGTCCCTAAATGCCACATCTACACATCTTTTCTTTCAATACCTCCAGGGATGGGGACTCAACCACTTCTCTTGCAGCCTATTCCAAAGCTTGACAATACTTTTGGTGAAGAAATTGTTCCTAATATCTAATCTAAGCCTCCACCGGTGCAACTTGAGGTCATTTCCTCTTATCCTATTGCTTATTATCTGGGAGAAGAGACCAACCCCTGCCTTGCTACAACCTCCTTTCAGGTAGTTGTAGAGAGCCTCCTTTTCTCCAGGCTAAAATACTCTAGCTCCATCCCATCAACTGCTCCTCCTAAGACCTGTTCCCTACACCTTTCACCAGCCCTTGTTGCCATGGCCATCCAGCTGGGCACCTCTGGCCAGGGAAGGGCTGAGCAGCTCTGGATGTCAAGAAGGTTGTCCTCTGCAGGCACTACTGTTCCCTAAAGAGGGAGAGGGGAGGAAAAGAATGAAGAAAGCAAACCATCCTCCACAGGTTTTTCAGAGGTGCTGCCTCTCTCCATGCACACAGCAGGAGATTTAGGCAACAGGTACCTGTCTTGTCTGTCCCCAAGCAAAGGCAGTTTCAATTTTAGAGAAGTCATACCAAAATTAGATAGCTGCCACAGACAGATTTGACAGGACCCACAGCTTGTTGTCAGATTGTCTTTCTCATTAAAAGATTGTGGTTTCTGGGCAAGGAGAGGAGGGAAGGAAGAACCACAGGGCAAGACTGCTATTCAGCTTTGCAGGACTTTCTTTTATCTCTGCTCAGCAATGTCGGATCAGCAAGAAAATAAAAATAATACATAGAGAAGAACCCATACAAAGCTCAATCATAAAATACCAGGCCGCCTTCCACTTCCAGCTTTAAGACATTGGGTGTGACAGCCTCACAGCATTTGGGCTGACTGCTTTAACCTCTCATGAGTGGTTAATAATACCTAACAGAGGAGTGAAAAGTTCAGAAGTGTAAAATACTCTCTCAATCCTGGTAGTAATTACCTCTTAGCAGAGTTAGCGATTTGCCAACTCAAAGAGAACTAATCCCCTTCTGTCATAGGAAGGGAAAAAAAATGTAACAGCTATGAGAACTGTGAAGCTTATTTTCAAATAGATGCCTCAGCATTTTGATATTTTCTGTGGGATTAACTAGTAACACAGGAAGGCTAATACATATGCAGAGCTTTCATTTGCTTCTGTAACAATTTGCCGGGGGCAAATTGAACTGTGCCATGAGAAATGGTGTTGTTTCCCCTCCTTCCTTGTCAGATGAAGCGAAAAGACTTGTTAGTAACATAGAAACAATTTGCAACTCAAAGTCAGGTCAGGGAAAGTTTCTTCTCGCCTTGTATTTTTGCTTTTCTAAAGTTTCTCTTTTTCTTACCCAAATAGAAAGGGCTGCCATTTTAGAGGCACAGAAGCCACATAATGAAGGGTGTAAAAGTATTGCAGTAAAAGCATAACATAAAACAGAACTGAAGCTCTTTCTCTCTTGATCTATTACACTTTTTCCCCTTCAGCTTAGTTGCTTCTAGCTCAAAAAAAAAGATGATTTGCCCTGTTCTATGTATAACCCCAGCTCCTCACGATGGCTTTGTGCTGTGCCTCTGAGACTGGCTCTGCGAGCTTCTGGTGCTGATGGGCACAGGCAGTGATGGCTGCAGAATACTAATGCTGGCACTGGTTCCCATAAGGCTCCACTTTTGAAAAGTGCTTTAGCCATTCAGTGTCCATGCACCATGCTGAGCAACAGGAGGGCAGAAAAGCCATGCTCGGGATTTTTTTCAGTGCAGAGCAAGAAGGCGGCAGCCACGATGACTCTCTGCTTCACACTGTTGAACCCAGGCTCTTTCAGAGCTGTAGTCATTTATATGCATAAATATCAAGCTTGTCCCTTGTTGCAGGCTTTGATAGCATTTGTGTAACAAAGGAATCAGAGAGAGAAAAGAGCTGAACATCTTCTATTCCGGTCTTAGAAAATGAATGACTGCGTAGCTATGGTGATTAATTTCTTTTAGGTTTATTAGATCACTGTCCTCTGCAATTTGTTTTCCTTCCTGTCCTGCTGTCCCATGTAGAGGACCATGAGAGGACCTCCCCCCATACCCCCCTTTGTTTTACTTCCTCACTGTGACTACCCACATGAGATATCTCAAAGAATTACCTAATAGTAAGGATTGCTACAGCAAAACCGCTTGCCACATACTGACACAGGTTTTCTTTTTGCTTCAATTTTTTTTCTTCCATTAGTGGTCTGACACAGTCACTCCACATCACCCATTTCACATAGAGATACAAGAACTCTGCTTTTTGATTTTTGATTACTTATTTGATTTTTTTTATATCTCCCCTAGGCAAGATGCATGCTTGCTGTTTTGCTCTACATACCATACTTTCTGCAGCTTCAAATTGAGCCTAGTGGTATGTTTACCAGTTGTCTCTGTCTGGAAAGCTATGCAGTTGTATCTAGATTTTCTCTGCGTCTTACAGCTATTGAAAGACAACTAAAATACACTACTCGTATAAAGCTGCTTTTCCATTAAAGCAATTGGTGAAGTATCACAGGAATGTTACTCTGATGCCAGGAGGGAGGAGGGAGAGGTTTGTACTGATTGCTAATAGGAGGGGAAATAGCCTTTGAGACAACCCCCCCATTAAATGTGGTCTGCACAATTAAAAGCTTGGGAAGCCTTTCTAAGGTTTCACACATTTAGGCTTTGTGCCCAGGCTCAGGATCTCAGACATGGAGGTGGTTTCAGAACACCACACAAGGGGAACCATTTCAGCAAAAATATGAAGGTTATATGACTAATTTATTAAACTGTCTTGGATCACCATGCACATGCATCTTTATTGGCATGCAACTCCAGCAGAACAGAAGTAACGATTTCTTCCCAGCCCTCCAACCTGCCATTGCTCTTCTTCTGAGCTATCAAAGAGTTTTCAGGGACAAACAACAGATAGAGCCCCTGTGAACATTGCCAAGGCTAACTAGTGGTTTCTTTTTTCCCCTAAGTGCAATTTTTTTGTGCTTCCTGCTTTTATGAGTCTTCCTTAATCTTATAAAAAACCTTGAAGCAGTATTATTATAGTCTTGATAGTCTGAAAATATAAACAGTGGAGGATTTGTTGGGACGAGTAATATATTTTCCTGAAGAAGGACTTGTGTGCTTTAAGGCTTCTCTGGCTATTTTTTTTTCTTTTTCACAACTTGGTGTAATAAAAGATATTACTTCTCCCTACAAACTTTGCCCTACTTATTCGAACAGTTTCCTCCAGGACACAGAACACACTTAACTGGGTATAAAACTCCAATGTCAGGGGGATAGAGTAGAGTTCAGTGGTGTGATTTCTGTGCCTGAAGCCAAGTGGCATAAATTCAACAAGGTGGGATGAACATTGTCCACCCTGTCCCTTTCACTGCCACTCTATGTCAGTACTTTCCCTACCTCTCAGCTACGTGGAACAGCTCTTTTCTAACACAGAAATGCACATTGAGTAATGTCTTTTGAATGCTAATTCAGTAGAAACAGCAACTCTTATGATATGCTTGATGAAACTTCCCTGCCTTCGATTATGTTCTTGGTTGCTATATCTGTACATTTTTTTTGTTTGCTTCAGGCAAGCTTGAGAGAGATGAAAAAAATAAAGCCCACTGTGACTGAGTAGACTGTTTCTCCTCTAAGGATCACCTAAATGTTGACAACTTGGTTACAAATCTTAAAAGGATTTTTTTAATATATTTCAGGTGAACTGTCTGTGGAAGGAATACAAGACCCATTCCTTGTTAGTGTACATATTATCACAGACCCAGGTGAATCCAAGACTCTTCAGCAAGCCATTGATAAGCTTCTAGCCTGGATCCATCCAGATCTCCAGCTGTTTCGAGTCTCAGAAAGACGAGTGCCCAAGAAGCACAGGAAGCCAGTGAAGGCTGGTGTGTCTCAGCCAGCCCTTGCCGTCATTCTGTTTCTGCAGGAGGAATATGGAGAAGAACCCATCTTGCAGCTCCATGAAACCTTTCAGCGGCCACCGTGGCATTACCACCACACGGAGCTAATGCATGGGAAATTCCTCCCTTACATGCCATGCAGCCAAGACTTTTACACTTTGGCTCCGGACACTCCTCTGTGGGCCATTCGCCCAGTGCATTATGGCAAAGAAATGATTCGCTTCACCATATACTGCAGGAATGAAAACTTTGTGGACATTCTGAAATTGTATGAGTTAATACTGAAAAGACCAGTGTGTCAGAAAAAAGCAGATTTTTGTGTTTTTCCTGTCTATTCTAACGTGGAAATAGACATTCAGTTTTCTTTGAAAAAACTTCCAAAGGGCCAGGTGCCAATGACAACAGAGTCAGCAGTGCTAGAATTCAGAGTAAAAGATGTGGGGCAACTTGTGCCTCTCTTGCCCAACCCTTGCAGCCCCATCAGCGAAGGCAGGTGGCAGACAGAAGACCATGATGGAAATAGGATCCTTTTGCAGGTAAGTTCAGTACACAGGGAAACAAAACCACATTTTTTGGGTTTGTGCAGGAAAGCTTAACCTGCAATGACAGACAGAAAAATTGCCCCTCTTTTTTTTAGCTCTATCCTAGGAGGAAGAGCCAGGAAGTACTGCTAAACAAAGAATTTGAAACCCCTAGCTATGTGTGTAACTAATCAGAATAACAGTGACTGATACTATCCAGATATCAGTCAGCTTCAGTTTATGCTTGGAGTGATATGAGATGAGTTAGCTGTTTTAAAAAATGAAGAGAGAAGGAATTATGAGCCTGACTGGAGGAATGATGGCTGTTGAGTGCAGTTTTATAAGAAATACGGGCACAGAACTGACAGGGAGTTTTAAAATAGCCCTCAGTTACGAGATTTTTATGGAAGACAAGCAGGATTCCTGATGGTGCTCATTATAGTCTAGCATCACTGGGTGACATACTGCATCTCTCTTTTGCACAGTGATTATCAAAATGAAGAGAGAGGTGATGAAGGAAAAGAAGTGCACCCTGAAGAGCAGCCTAAGAGAGACATTCCCAAAGACTGTGTTTTTGAACTAATCTCAAGTGCTCATAACCAAATGCTGAAAGAGTTTGTTACCACATCTGTAGGCCACATATCTG
Source organism: Poliocrania exsul (assembly GCA_035041345.1). Lineage (NCBI taxonomy): Eukaryota > Metazoa > Chordata > Aves > Passeriformes > Thamnophilidae > Poliocrania > Poliocrania exsul. The sequence goes on along the minus strand of JAWWLZ010000001.1, from coordinate 54,102,230 downwards.
GGCAATGTATCAGCATGCTCTGCTTCACTACACCCCATCCAAGAGAGATAAAAGGATAACAAGCAGCAAGCTCTTAAGAGCTGCCTGCCCTGCAGAGATGGTATCTCTGGCAGTCCAGAGCCAGGTTAATGTGCATTCTTGCACTGCTTACAAATCAAGTAGCACAGACCCTCACCTTTAAAAGACTGTTGTTCAGATTTCAAAGGGTGTGTTTTTTTGAGTGAATTGCATTCATGTGGCTTGTCCAGTTGTCTGACCTTGTTTCTTGTGGAAGAAGCATTGGGGATGACATCCTTCCACTATACAGACCTCCCAG
>JAWWLZ010000001.1:54066530-54101764 GCA_035041345.1 Poliocrania exsul | reverse complement strand
CTTGTCCAGTTGTCTGACCTTGTTTCTTGTGGAAGAAGCATTGGGGATGACATCCTTCCACTATACAGACCTCCCAGCACGCTGAGAGGTGTGTCCAACCCCTGTAGCACAGTGCCTCGGGGTTTGTAGCTCCTGGGATTGAAAATCCAGGTACACAGGGCATCTGTGCCCTGGTGAGTCACATCCAAGTGGTAGTGAAACCTTTCAATGCTGCTTTGCAGATGCCAGTCAGATAAATCCCATGCCAGGGCTGAATAACACACATTTAGGGCTGAGGAGTGCAGCCTCCTTTCCCACCCTGGCAAGACTGTAACCAATTTGTTGGGGTTACTGGTTGCACTGTAGGCATAGCTGTGTTAGTCTGAGATAACTTGTAAACTGAAGCTGACTAGAGTCATCATGAAAGTTATACACAGCAACCATACTCACCTATGTCCCATTTTCCATGTTCTTTCTCAGGATGTTTCTGCTGTGTAATACAACTTTGGTTTATGGGATCTTATGCTGGTTTCAAGTAAATTGAAGGGAAGGGTAAAAAAAAATAGGACTTCTAAATAAGGCTTTTGATTTAAAACCAAATTTTGAGAAGTAGCAGAGGCCAGGTAGTACAGTATACAGGTAAAGCAAGACTTGGTGAGCAGCAGACCGAGGTAAACCCAGCAAAGAAAAAGTAAACCAAGATTTTAGCAATATGTATCAAAAGAGAAGAGTAACAGCCTGCTAAGTGTGGCCTCCAGGTGCAATTACCTTTCCTTTCTGTTTTTAATGAGGTTAATGATTCTGACCAAGAGGGCAAAATGGCAAACAGGAATGGAGTTACAGAAATGGAATTTATCACATTGGAATTGTGCTGAAGCAAAAGAAGTTTAATATATGCAACATGGAAGGAAAACAGACTTTGGATCTAACTTACACAATCATAAACTCATGCAAACAAGGTCCTGGTATATGTGTTTCAAGCAAGTCTGTACAATCAAAAGTGGAGCTCTACAGCTCTACTCAGGTACCTCCTGTTTGTACTTAGATACCTGCAAGCATAGCCAAAGTAAGTCTAAAGGGAGCTCGGACTGTGCTTGGAAAATAGATGAGAAGGTAAACAGCAGGAACAGGAAAAGGCTGTTTCACTAAATGATTGTTCTGTCACAAGAGCAAAAAACTGTCAATAAATAGATTTTAGTTGGCAGTTGTAAATACTGGTGGCTAACTACATAACAGCCACCCAGCAGGTGCAAGCATTTAGCAACTTAATTTAAGGTGAGATGGTCATTTAGGGAGAAGGAAATGATGGATCACAGGTGGTAGGAAACACTGGATTTTGTGATCCATGGATACCTTATATTCTTGTAATTCTTTCTAAATTCAAAGCAATTATAGTAACTGCCTTCGGAACTAACAGGACTACATTTTGACTTCTTACAGAGAGCTGCTATTAATAATATTATCCGTGCCACAGCATTGGTGATAACTTTCTCTTCTTTCCAGTTATATGAACTCAAACAATGACTTCCCAGTATCTTTCAGTCTGCACATCTGTTGGTACTTAGTAATCATCAGAATTTTTTGTTTACTTTATACAGATACCACACCTTTTTATGGATTAAAATTAAAATTATACCAAAAATGGTAGATTTGCATCCCTCTTAAATTGCAGACAGTGTTTGAAGTTTGAATATACCTTCATAATTAGGCTAACAAGATATGACCTCCATGTTTTTCTTAGTGTCCTTACAGGGACTTGGATACTTACCAGCTCGATTGATCCATGTTCTTAATCCATTTTGCAAATGCAATTATCAAGGGGCTTAGATAAAGTCAGTGGAAGAGAAAACAAAGTTATTCATGGGTGAGATAAATCTGTTTAATGCCACCGAAACTATTCCTTCATTTGTAAGGAAGCCCTTCCGAATTATTTTGTGACAGTAGCTTTTCCACGTTGGCAAATTAGCTCCAAGGGTGCAGGTATGTACCAGATGAGGCAAAGGGGTGAGCTTCAGTTGGCTGTAGCAGGAGCAGGGCTTAAGAACATGATTGCATCCTGTGGAAAGACACCCACACTGCTTCACCGTTGCTGAGCCCAGAAGCAGGAACTCTGGGGAGTTCTTGTCAGAGCAGTGGGAAGAATATGTAAATAATGTAGCTAAGAATCTACCACAGACAGGTATACTGAATATGCTGTCAGATTTGTAGGTCTTGTCCAGATTCCTGGCTGCCTCTGGACATAATCCACACAGAGACAGCTGAAGTGCTAATCAACTTGCCCTCCTGGCAGTGCAACATGGGAAGCAGGAAAGGTGAATAAGTGATTGGACTATCTTGGCCATGTGTGTTTGCAAAGCAGGGGTAGTGAGCAGAGAGAAGAAAGTGCACAAATGGCTTCTTTAAATTATGAGATTAACTTCGGGTAGGGTAGAAAAACTAAAATAATATTTTGGCAGGATTTCCTAGCTACTCTGCGTGAGGTGGAACATGCAGACATACTCAGGAGGAAGGTGGACAACAGCATTTGAGTATTTCACCTAGGTAGTGACTCAGCACTTAAGCATAAGATCTACTGCTTTTTTATATGCCAAAGGGTACCTGGGCCACCCAGAAAAGATGTCCAGCCAAGTTAGACTCAGGACCTACAAGAAGGCTGTGCCTTCCTGAATGGCCAGACAGTCTCCCTAGGAAATACCAGCATAGATCAAACACCTAGGATGAGACATCTGATTCACCATGTAATAACCAATTTCTTGCTGAATCTGCTCCCCTTAACCCTCTTCAGCACCAAAAAGTAAGCAACATTGCCAAGACAAGTAAAAATCCCAATAAATATACAGTTTGTTACCAGTCTGTGGTAGTTCTGCCTGAAACAAAATAGTCAGATCTGTCATTGTAAGCCAGTTATTGTGCTAATGAACCTATGCAGTTTATGGAGTCTCTGTTTTCTGCTTAGTGTTGCTTTGTAAAGCATCTTTTGAAACAACAGTGCAAATGTTAACTTATCACTGCTTCTAGGTAGAGGGATTTTTTTTTTTTTTTGCTGATTTGCTGAATTAATGTTCTTATCTGTATTTGGCAAATGTAATCTTGGGTTGAGAAGTGGTATAATGTATTTGAGGAGAAGAAGTAGTGCCTTCTTACAGAGTGCCAAAAGACTGGCCATAACTGAAGCATGGAGCTGGGACAAGAGGACTCAGACAATGCAGAAAATACCTTTTCTTAGATACATGGGCAGCATGGATTGGTCTTACTGACCTGATGAGGTCAAAATAATGACCAGATATGAGGTTTTGACAAAGCTTTTCCCCTTCCAGCCCCAACTGAGACTAAAAGAGACATTTAGCTCTCCTCTGCAGCATAAGGAATGTTCTGCCTCTCAAGCTTATCTTGGCTAAGGAGAGGCAAATTTTGGAGGCTCAGGGTCCACTTATTTTTCCGTGTAAGTTTAGGACTCAGATGAGTGTGGTCGTGGTTGCATTTACTTCAGTTGATCCACCAAACCCTTCCAGACCTCAGCTGGCTCTGGCACAAAGCAGCGTTCCTTCTCCTTCCCCTGCTTTCCAGTTTGGGTGCCTTGATGGTCATCCAGCATTTGTATGACCCTGATAAAACTTGTAAAAATTCTAGGAGCATTAGTCAAATCTGCTACCATTTTAGGTGTGGGCCTTGGGCTTTATGGCACCTCTGTCATACCCTGATGGAAGCATACAGCTATTTAGTATCTGGAAAACTGAAGTGCTTGAAGTGTCAGCAGGCTCTGTAAAAAATGGCTTAATGAGATTTGAAATGATTAACAAAAAGTCAGACTGGACAGTGAGTGTACACCTGTAGTCTTAAATGCAGTTAAATCATATAATCCGTGTTACTCAGAGCATGATCAAGAACAGATTCTGGGAGATAAAGGAAAGAAAACACAGCCACACTACTACCAGTCTGGAATCACTACAGTTAAGTACAAGTAGAAAAGAGAAAGAAGAGCAGCTAAACCAGAATCAGAGAAGGCAAAAAGACAAAAACTGACAAAAAAAGCACACTTTTGCAGAGAGCAGCTTAGTGTGCAGGAATGAAAATGGAGGTGAGAGAAGAGCTTCAAGCTTCCTTAAATTAATAGGGCAGATAGAGCAGAACTGAACACAGAGAGGAAGAATGACAAGAAAAAGCATCCACTGGAGCAGGTTGCCCAGAGGGGTTGTTGATGCCCCATCCCTGGAAGTGTTCAAGGCCAGTTTGGATGGGGGTTTGAGCAATCTGGTGTAGTAGGAAGGTGTCCCTGCCCATGGTGTGGGGAGTTGGAACTGGGCAATCTTTAAGGTCTCTTCTAATGCAAACCATTCTATGACTCTTAGGACAAGCAAGGATGTGTACAGGGCACCTTTACAAAAATTACTTTTAGTTTCTTTAGCAACTGACAGGACAGACTTTTGGAGCAAAAATGGACTTGGTCAAGGGAGATGCCTTAAGCTGATCTAATTAATCTGTAAGTCTAATACTAGCCTCCTATTTTTATTTTTTTTACTCTATTTTTCCTTTCATTTTTCTGACAGATGTATTTGGATCTCTTAATGCTAATGACTGGTTTGTGGGTGGGCACAGTGAATCAGTCAATTGCTCAAATAGGAAGAGATTTTTTAGGGTTTTTTCTTCAACCTAAGGTATTTTATTTTTTCCATTAGTTCAGTTCATGGCATACTAGGATCTCTTATGACTCTGTACATCCAGGAAAAACTCTTGAGAGTGAATATATCTTGTGTTACAAAGCATCCACCTTTTTTAGTTTTGTAAACACACTACAAGCTACTTTTCATACATGTTCTATTTTAAATTAAATTTGTGCACTTTGCCCTTTGATAACCTATGCTTCTGAATACATATTTTCAAGTCTTACTTTCAAGTAAGACGTGTTACGATGATACCGAAGATTTACCTCTGCCATTTTTTCTGGTGTTGATTTTTTTCCTGGATCAATCCCACTGGTTTTAATACAATTAAACAAACACCATCGCACTCCTGTGGAGCAAGGCAGGCAAAATCTGGACTCGAGATGGTGATGTCATTGCTGTGCTGGCTGGGTCCTGACCTCAGCAGAGTCTTGCTGGCAGTTCTTAATGCAGATAATACTTAAGGAGATCTCTATCTGCTTTCTTAAAAAGCAGATAACTTAAAATAGACTGCAGGAACACTCACTGATTTTTTTTTGTTAGGTTCAGGCAACCCAAGGTGAAAGTGCATTTCTGCAAGGTTCACCACAAGTTGTTTATTGCATTTAGGGATATCCATCCTGAAATTCTTCTGCAGACCCTTGGAAAACACAGACTCTAAATCCCTCCAGGCTTCACAAAGATTTGTGCAGAGATTATAAATGAGCAGCAGATTAGCACTGGATGAAAAAATCTGTTCTGTTAGAGAGCTAATCTGTGCAGTCAATGGCCAGGTTTGTAGTGCATCTTTATGGCAAGGTCTGACAAATCTATCTCCCTGTATTTGGAATTTCAGTCAAAATCAACATGTCACTTTGGAACTTCAGTCACATCAATGTGTTAGTTTGGATCGTCTTTGTCCTTTCAGATGATTCAGCCCCTCTCTGGCATCTCTGTGGCGCTTGTGCCTGTTGCAGGCAGCATGGCTTTACCAGGCATGGCTCTGCCAGGGTGCAGAGAGGTAACAAGCACTGCTGAGAGCAAGCTGTGAGAAGGCTGAAGATGAGGACTTGAAAAAAAAGAATTCACAAAATTAAAGAATGTACAACTGTTCCCAAAGCCAAATGGCAGGCTTAAGGAGGTGGGAGAAGCCTCAAAAAACTAAAGAGGAGCAATCACATGAATGCACAGGCTGCATGCGGCACTCAGTGTGCCATGCCAGGGTGGCACAAGGGAATACAGTCAAATGGCCTTGGCACAGGACTAGGAACTAGTCTTGCCTGAGTTTTAATCCTGGCTAAATCATTGAATCCTCTCTGTGATCTCTGACAAGTTAGAGAATGTAGATATAGAAAAGACTTATTAGTCCACATAATCCAGTTCTCTACGATATAGGATTAGCCTGTAATCTTTATTCACTAGTATTTCATGAGGTGGAGCTTCTGACGCACTACCTGTAGTACAGTTGTGCAGCCTGGTATTCTCACAGACAGGAAAGTCTTCAGTTGCATTGCTTTAATATTAAAGTATTAAAATAATATCCCCTGTTACTTCCTTTTTTATGTCTGTATAATGAAGACCAGCATGGGAAAATAAGTCTTCTAAATCGTAACTGATCTAAAAAAAATCATTGGGGTAAACAATTTCTCCTATAAACAGAGCTGTTCAGAAATAAGCTGTGTTAGTGATGTCATTTGACCTGCCCTACAGGCAGCCATCCTAAGCCAGGCTGTACTTGCCCCCTTCTCCTCTCTGATCCACCATTACCTCCTGCCAGGCCAACCAGGCTTGAGCAGAACCTGTGACCCAGTATCAGGATTAACAGCAAATACCTTGTGTAAAATGTAATGCCTCTATCTGACCACAAGAACATTAAAAGAGCTAGGGAAAAAATTTAAAATAACAAAACTAAAACTAATGTCTTACCTAAAGTAGATTTTCTTGTTAGTTTTAGGCCAGATACTTAAACATATTTGGGTCGGGTTGCCCCTTCCAAGTGCTGCCACTTAGAAGTGCATTTCGCCTTTCTTTTGAGTCTTCACTTTTTATCTACATTTCAGTTAGAAATTTCCTACATGAAGGCAGGGTTTCTAGCAGGGTTTTTTTGCTTCACCTTATCCATTTAGCCTGGTATCACCCTCTGGTTCACATCCTCTTAGGTAATGCCTGAGGTTAGCATCCTCTAGAGTCCTGGAAATTTGGTTGCACCTCTAGTCATTGTGTTGCATATCTACAATCCAGAACTAACACAAGCTGATTTAAACTGGAGGGTTTGGAAATAATAAAAAGAGCTCAGAACAATCTGTTCTTGTATCCATGTTTTACTCCCAAAATGCTTAAGATTTTACCTGTATTAATAAATTACATATGCCCAGGAACGTTCCCAGGCACTGAATCCCTGCCATGGAGTGGCCTGTGCACGTGTTTGCCAGCCAGGCAGGATACAGCAGGTACATACAATTACACAACTGAACTGGACCAACTATCTCTTGATAGTGGTGACCTGAGAGACCAAATTAAATTCCTTTTTCTTTGGAACACATGTTGGAAGTTATGTCAATAAATAAGAAATTATTGCCATCACCTAAATATGAGACTTTTATTAGTGTGTAAAATGCCTCCTGTATACACTAAAAAATAAACACACAGGAGTCATCTCTGCAGGATTTGGTTCAGCTCCAGATCGTAGACACCTAAAATTGATGTCTACCTTCAGGTATTTTTGTGTCAGCTACAATCTGTGTTCTCACTGTAGTTGATAGGTATGTACTTATGCCCAAGGACATAGAAAGCAATTCAGCTAACCCAGACACAAGAATTTCTTCAGGGAAAGCTGAATTGCTCTCCTTACTCCATTGGCTGTATTAACTAGGCAACTAAATCCTACTCAGATGCCTGTGGGCTTTGCCTTATATACATGTAGACAGGTGGTATGGTCTGCATAAGGTAAAGGCAAGGCTTTTATACTGCCCACAGAACTCTCCACAGTGCACGTACAGATCTGTTCCCAAAAGCCTTATGTTTTCAGGTGCAGTTTTGTCTGAGTTGTTGCCAGTGAATCATCAGTTTCTTTGGATGCTTGATCTGCCAAATTATCAACTAAGTGTGCAAAATCTCAAGAATAGCATAAAAACAAGCCATGGTGAGGCAATCCATGATTTTCTGTCCTGGAGGTAGAAGTGTTCTGGAACTGCTCCTGTTGATTCACCAAGTAGGGTGGTTGAGTTCATGTAGCATATCTGATAACAGAGCTACTGCAGAGAAACAAAAATAGTACCTTTGGTTAATGCAAACAAAATATACTGAGGAGTGTTTTCTTGGACAAACCCATTAAAAGAGTACAGTGATCTGGTTGTGTACTTTCAGCATGTCATATTCTTATTTCTGGATTATCCAAAAATTGTCTTCCCTTAAGAAGCAGCTAATATTTTTTTCATGGACACAAGCCTTTTATCTTGCTGAGTAATTTTTAAACAAATTAGCTTGTTTATTCCATAAATAAAATAATGTGTGTAGAGGTCTAAAGTGATTTCTGGCTAATGTTTTTTTGACAATTGATTCATTTTATTTGATTAATTTATACTCAATTTCTTAATTTCTTCACTAATTCATTTAATTGTTTATGGCATTAAGGAAAACAGCTTATTATATTAACCAGAAATAGGTTATGAATTAACATACCTCCTCACAGATACATATATATAATGTATATATATATGTGTACATATACATACATACTCATCTACAACATCTAAGTGAATTCTTATTGCTTGACTGTCCTATAAATATCTAGCTAGGTGATCTTGAATGAGCAAAACAATTTTTGCAGATGTGAAGATCCTTTCTGGCCTCTAAAATTGCTTCAGGAAAAACTAGAAGATGGTTTGGACAGATCTAGGTCACTAAGACAATGTGATGTGCACAAGCAAGTTGTTAAAAGCAGCGATGTATGGAGTTCTTTTAGAGACAGGGGATACAAAAGACCATCTTTGTTGCCAGGTCTCAGGCCTTTCTGTCATGCCGTATAATCTCTTTGCTAAAATGAACAAGCTCCCTCTTTATCCATTAGTTGCCCCAGAAGACACTTCCCCTTCTGTTGTTATTAGAAACCTTTTATTAGTTTGTGGTTCAGTTTTTTAATAGATAGTTCATTGTATTTTTTTTCCTGTGGCTCTATTTTTATCATTTCAAGTTTGTTCTTTTTCACATAGGCATGATGTGAGTCATGTGCAGTGTTCTGGATGAGGCCTTAGCAGTGTTGTCCACAGTGCATTAAAACTCTTTTAACTCATTTGAGACTGCCCCATGTCATGTTGTCACAGTGTGGTCACTTTAGTAACACATAGTGATCAGAACACTGAGTTCTTTCTCTCTCTTCTGTTGTTCCCAACTGACAAGTCCCATAGCTATTATTGATTATTTTCAAGAATATGATCTTGCACTTTGTCTCATTGGTTTCTGTCCCTTTTGTAACAGAGATCAAACATTTTGTATTATGTGAGAAATTCCAGTAAGAAAAATTTAAATTAAACTTTTTGAAAAGCAATTGTCTGAAAGCCTCACTGAAACAAATGGGATGATGAAAAACCTTCTGATTACTTGAGCACAGTTCAGTTCCCCACACATCAGTGTCTAATGCTACAGGAAAGTCACCTGACCTCCAGCTACTTGTTGAGAAGGATATTGGCTCCCCATTTGTCACAGCTGCTTCTCTTGTTCAAATACTGCCCTAGGACTGAAATTCAGGTCCAGGTTCAGATCATAACCATCAGTTTTGGTCTTCAGTCAGGTGTCTACAAGCAAATTTTATGTCTGTGCAAAATGTCATTAAGAGCTAGTTAATAGAGCAAGTGGGTTCCAGGGCACATTCGTCAGCTAACCAGATGTGAAAGAGGAAACTAGAAAGATTTGAAAGGAGTAGTAAATTTCTGTTGAGAAGACAGAGAATGAGCTTTCTTGATAAAGGCTTTTTTGGGGTTTCAGAGGGGAAAACAAAAAGAACACAGTAAGGAAGAAATGAGAAATTATAATTATGGTAACATACATCTTCCATTTCTTCATTTTTGTTCTTCACCTGTCCACTAAGGCAGTAATGTTAGAAGACAGAATATGAATGAATCTGAACAAGTCAATAGAAGTGAGAATTTAAAGCTAGCGTAATTCAGACCCCCGAGGCAGAGCTTCTCTACCATTTATTCTTGTTGTCTTCAAGGCTCGTTATGTAAATATTTGGGATTTTGGCAGGGTGGTTTCTCTTTGTTATTGAAGTGAAACATTTGCTGCAAGCATACTGACTGAAGTCTGCTCCATAATTATTTGCAGTAACAACCCAGCAACAGAGACTTTATGGTTGTAAAACTGCCAATTCTGTATTAATATGATCTTCTTTTCTCCTTCTTCCGGCTGCAGCAAGCACGCAGTTGGTGTAGGAAGTCTGCAAAGCAGAACAAGCAACCATATCCATCTGTGTCAACAGATTCCCACTTCACCACTCTGCCAGCCTTTCCTCCTCAGAGCCACCGATCAGTCTCTGAACAGCCACAAGAAATGGCTCAAAACAAGGTACATCACGTGAATGGCCTTGGTCATTATGTTGGTTTCTCCCAGCAGGACTTGAGAGAGAGTGATAGAGGAGACTTCACACGCAGATCCAGCAGTGCCTCCAGCATTTCATGGTCATTTCAGCGAAGCAAGTCTCTGTTCTGCTTGCCCACAGTGAACTCCTCTTCAGCATCAGAGACATTTCATTTCAGTGAACCATTTCATTTTTTAAATACTGGGTCAACTGCAACCAGGTTAAAAACATGGAAATGCAGCCCCAGACTAAACATTGATGACTTGGAGGGTGCCCAAGAGACTGATGTGGATACAGGGATGAAGCTGTCCTTCTCAGACCTGTCTGTGGTTTCTGCATACTCTGCCCTTAATGGATTTTGCAGTGAGTTGGAAGACTCTCTTCCCCCACAGAAACAAACTGTCAGTAAGACTAAGCAGGCAGCCACCAGTGGAAGGCCCATGTCTGCCATGTGCAATACTTTTGAGTCAGTTGATGGGTCACTGCCTTCTCTTTCTGAATGGTCTTCCAGCTCTTTCACATCAGCATCTCCCACCAAGAATCACAAACAGTGCTTGAGAGCTGCTCCATGTTCTCTGGATGATCGCGTCTGCCCAGCTTCACCAGTTAATGAAGAAGAATTTTACATCTGAAGTATCTCTATCTTATACCTTCCAGGGCAAACATGTTCTACTTGTGAATAACAGCAGTGGGTCCACCTTGACCATACAGAAGGTTCCTTGCTGAGGAGAAGGTGATGCAGCACAGTGTGTTAAATGTTTGAAGAAAATACTCATAACCCCCTGAGATAGGTATTCCCAAACCAGGTACAGTAAAGCAGTCTGAGCTTGGACCCTTGTACTGAAGGAGATGTTCAGCACAAAGGCTTTTCCACAGCACTGCATGGTGGATGTTTTCTATGGTGGTGAAGGAAATGCCAGAAGAGACATGGAGTATTCCATTTCAATTTGGCAGAAAAGGATGATTAATTTGTGATACCAAACTGCTTTAACTTTTCTGAGAAATTCCTCTAACTCTAGAAAGATGGCAGAAGAAAGGGGTCTTATTTTTCCCTTTCACAAGTTCCAAAGGCAGCTCTAAGCACAGTGGGTTTCAGCATCTCCAGCAGAGTCAGACAAGATGTTTCCTGTGAGGAAACACACTGTTCCTTCTAACCTCTGAAACCTGGCAGTGGTGAGGAGGGGGAGTATCACAGAATCATCAAGGTTGGGAAAGACCTTCAAGATTATCTAGTCTAAGTGTCAACCTAGCACTACCATAATCACCCCTAAATCAGATCCCCAAGTGCCACATCCAGTTACCTCTTGAACACTTCCAGAGACTGAGTCCACCACCTCCCTAGACAACTTATTCCAAGGCCTAACCAGTTTTTTCAGTGAATGTATTTTTTCTGATACCTAATCTGAACCTCCCTTGGTGGAGGAGGTTCATTTCCACTCATCCTTGCACTTAAGACATGGCAGAAAAGACTGACCACCACCTCACTTTGACCTTCTTTCAGGTAGTTGTAAAGAGCAATGAGGTCCCTCCTAAGCCTCCTTTTCTCCAGGCTAAACAGCCTCAACTCCTCAGGAGACTTGTGCTTCAGACCCTTCACCAGCTCCACTGCCCTTGTCTGGACACGTTCCAGCACCTCAATGTCTTCCTGTAGTTGAGGGACCCAAAACTCAACACAGGATTCGAAGTGTGGCCTTACCAGTGCTGAGTAAAGCAGGACAATCATTTCCCTGGTCCTGCTGGCCACAGTATTCCTGATTCAGGACAGGATGCTATAGGCCTTCTTGGCTGGCCACCTGGGCATGCTGCTGGCTCATATCCACTGGCTGTCAGTCAGCACCTCCCTGGTCCCTTTCAGCTGAGCAGCTCTCAAGCGACTCTTCCTCCAGCCTGTAGTGCTGCATGGGGTGGTTGTGATCCAAATCCAGGACCAAGCACTTCGTTCACCTTACTGAACCTCATACCGTTGCCCCTCAGCCCATCGATCCAGTCTGTCAAGATCTCTCTGTAGAGCTTTCCTGCCCTCCAGCAGATCAACACTCTTGGCCAACTTGGTGTTGTTTGTGAACAGACTGAAAATACACTCAGTCCTCTCATCCAAATCATCAGTGGAGATGTGAAATATGACTGGTCCTAAAACTGAGTCCTGGGGAATACCACTAGTCACCAGCTGCCATCTGGATTTATTTCCATTCACCACCACTCTCTGGGCCCAGCCATCCAGACAGGTTTGTACCCAGTGAAGAATGTACCTGTCCAAGACATTAGCAGCCAATTTTGTCAGGAGACTGCAGTGGGAGATGGTATGAAACACTTTACTGAAATCTAGATAGACAACATCCACAGCCTTTCCCTCATCTCCTAAGTGAGTCACTGTCATAGAAAGAGATCAGGTTGGTCAAGCAGGACTTGCTTTTCACAAACCCATGCTGGCTTGACCTGATCCCCTGGGTGTCCTGCATGTGGTGCCATGCCATGTGGTGGCACTCAGGATGATCTGTTCCATCACTTTCCCTGGTACCAAGGTCAGGCTGACAGGCCTGTAGTTCCCCTGATCATCCTCCCAGCTCTTGTAGATGGGCATTACATTTGCTAATTCACAGTCACTGGAACTTCTCCTGTTAACCAGGGTTGCTTGTAAATGATTGAAAGTGGTTTGGGAAGCTTTTTACCAGCATCCTCAATGCTCTCAAGTGCATCCAATCTGGGCACATAGATGTCTGATTGGGACAGTAGGTCACTGACCCTTTCCTCATGGATTATGTGGGCTTCATTCTGCACCGTGTCTCTAACTTTCAGCTCTGGTAGCTGGGTGTCCTGAGGGAAATTGGTTTTGTCATTAAAGATTGGGGCAAAGAAGGCATTAAGTACCTCAGCCTTTTCCTCATGCCCTGACACTTTGCATCCTCTGCGTCCAGCAAGGGATGGAGACTCTCCTTAGCCCTCCTTTTGCTGCTAATATTTATAGATTTTTTTTTGAAGAAGATTCACTCCTTTCCCAGGGAAGATGAAGCTCTGCTCTATCTCTGACAGACCAGGATGCGGAAAATGCCAAAAAGGAAACGTTAGAGAAAATTATCAATAACCCCATCCAAAAGTCCTTCATTTCCAGTTGGAAGGGAGCCATCTGGGTTATTGTCTGAACCGCTTGTCCAGACAGTGATAACCCAAGTAAACCATGTTTGCTACTTCTAACTTGGGGAATACCTTTTTTGAACACAAAATAAGAAAGATAACCCAGCATTTTTAGATATTGCTTTGCCATTAGGTCCAAATATATGACAGTTCCCCATTTTATAAAGGATTCCCGTTAAAAGATAATTAATGCAGAAACTCAGTCTTCATATTTTCAGTTCAAGCATACCTCTTTCTGGGTGAAACACATTTCTTCTCAAATGCCTCTGACAAAGGGAAAACAAGTCAAATTTTACTGGCTTTCAAAAGATGTTTTTAAAATGCACATTCTTGATAATCTGTTTTGCTCTGGTTAATTTTGTATTTAAAAAACATAAGTAAAAAGCAAAGTACCCTCTGCAGGATTCAAGTCACATAAACAGATTTCATCACACATGTTCTGAAAAGTTACATTTTTGACAGAGAAGTATCACTTCTCTGATTGCAGCTCTGGTCTAGCCACTGAGAAAATGACCATGTTAAAATGTGTATGTATAATGCTGGATTTAGTCTATATACAGGTGTAGGTGCTGATGACCTACCATGATGGCATTATGGTGTGTGGAATAAAAACTCATTGTTGGATAAAAATGTTTTCTATATTACTAGGTAATTTTAATCAAAAGAATTGCTGCTCTGTGGAGGAGAAAAAGAAAAGAAAAAACGCACATACTCTAAATAATACTTACTAAAAGTGGAACAGCTCCCCTGGCCCACTGAAGTAAGTGTGCAGATTTTACAAACAATTCGGGAAGAACCTGGACCCCCAGTGCAGAAGAGACCAGAGGGATACTCGTGTCAGGATGCTACTCCTCAAGGCTTTTTCCTTTTGCTGTTGTTTTCTCCACACAGAGAAAAAGGCATCAGGCTGAAGTCCAAGTCTCCCCTCTGTGAGATGCTGTCATAGCATGTAGCAGGGGTAGACTTTGTGTTCTGTGCTAAACACAATGAATAAATAGGAAAATCTACTCAAATTCTAGGAGCACAGTAGATTATCAGCCTTCTCCTGCCCTCTGAAACTGTGTAAGTTTAGTGCATTTTTGGATAAACTGTTCTCTTTCTGGGACCAAAAATAGCACTAATGAAAGATTTGTTGTGGTGTGCATGTGTTTACCTGCTCTATGTTCCTTCAGAGCCCACGCAGTCTTTCCTTTGACTTTTCATGACCTTTAGACCAAATTCCCCCAAGAACACAGTGAACCTGATTTATCTAAAGTCCTTGTTCCATGTTATTGTTTGTATCCTGCCAAAATACACTGTGAAGTCAGACTAGCCACTTTTTTCCATCAGCTTGCAATTCACCATTCAAGCAGTGATGCCTAGGACCATCAGGCTCCATGGATTTAAATTTATCCTTCATTACTTTCTATCATATTCACGGTAGAAAAAAATTATGAAATAGCATTGTATGTTTATATGACAGATATTTTACCAATGCTAACTACTTCCAGATATGACAACCAACAGGATAAATTTGACTCAAATCCGTTATAAATGTTAGTATTCCTTATTTGGAACAGAAAAAAAAAGAGCCTTTTCACAGTATTTTAATAATACAGATAACATTTGATGTGAACATGAAATAAAAAACTCATTTGAGCTGATGTCACTGTCTGATCCTGGCACCATGCCAACACATCCAAACTCCAGACAAAAGCTGATTGGAGTTTTTAATGAAGAGGAGGCTTTGAACCATCTTTGCACCTAGGGCATGCCTCTAGAAAGTGTTCAGACCACCTGGGGGCCCTTGCCTGATGCAGCATTAAGCACAGGTACTCGAGATCTACAAAGAAGTACAGAATAGTTCAAGTGTCACTCCCAAGGTTCATATGTGGTATTAATCAAAAGCTCTGCAAGCATCTCGCCTCCAGATTTTATCACATTAATCCCAATGGGAAGAAAATCAAATGAGTCCTCACAGACACTGAATTTATGCTGTCCCCACTGGTTCTGTCTCCCAAGTATTTCTGTTCTGTGTACTGATACTTAAGTAAAAATTAATGTTTTAATTGTTTACATTGATGGTGTTTCTGTTCTGTATACTGATACCGAAGTAAAAATTAATGTTTTAATTGTTTACATTGATGGTGCTTGTAACCAAATTTTGTAAAAAAAAGTGTTCTGCTTTCAGGAAATCAGAGGTGATAGTGTACGGAAAACTTTTTGTCTAAAAAAAAAAGCCAGATTATGAAGCATGTTTCATTGAAGGTAGGCTTAATTAATTTTCCTATCAGTATTTAAGAAGGGGCTGATCTCTTCAGAGAATTGAATATCCACATATGTAATGGCATTTACTTACTCTAGTTAAATTATGAACAATGTCCTTTATGAACTGCATATTTTTTCCTGAGCTTTCTCCTCACCCCAGAATGCATTGCTTCTGTGAATTAAAATAACGATGAGAAGTCAATTGTACTTAATCTTCTGCGTGTTCATTTATGAAGTGCTGCAGACTCACACAGTATTTTAACTAGGCTTCAAGAATGAGTACCATGCCACAAGCTCTACAGCTTTTGGCAGTGTGTCTCCGTGGGATAATTACAAAATAAACATAGCAAAAATATTTTTATGTTGGACTCAGCTTTGCCTCTGTAGACTGAGTCTTTTGATTCTCACTGTAGTATTGTAAATCATTTGCTCCAGTAAAGCTGAATGATAAAATAGGAGCTATGACACATATTGGTAATCTTGCATGCCTAAATCCCATCTTGGTTTGTTTGATGTACATGGGTCTTCATAATAGTCCTTTCCTCTTATTTCCATCATTGTATAGTGTTATCTGTTATACATTTCTTTATTTTCCCCATGGGACATATCTGCATGTCAACATTATGTTGTATATGCAAAGCTGTGTAGAGTTGGCTTTGTTTAGTTTTTATGGTTTTATGGTTTAACCTTGTGGGTTTTATATATATATTTGTATGTCACTTATAGAGTTGTAGAAACATTGGGAATGGGAAGAGGCCTCTGGAGGTTGTCTAGTCCAAAGTGTCTGGTGAAAGCTGGCACAAAGCTGCTTAATTATCAAAGCTTTGGAGTTAAATCAAGTCGTTCAGGACCCTGTCTGGTCTAGTTTGAAAATATTCAAAGGTAGCAATTTTGCAGTGTCTCTGGCCAGTGCGTGCCACTGCTTAACCACTGTAATGGTGAAGAATTACTTCCTAACATGCAGTCAGAATTTGCCAGGTTCAAAACTGTGATATTTCCCTCTTGTTTCACTGTGTACCTGAGAAATTTTGTCTCTGTCTTCTCTGTAATCCCCCATTAGATGCTGGAAGGCTGCAGTTGCTCTTTTAGCCTCTTCTTCCACATCATATGCTCTAGCTCCTAGGCCATCTGAATTCTCTCGTGTTTGTCAATATCTCTCTTGTACTGAGGAGCCCCAAACTGTATGCAGCCCTATGGATGTGGTTAGATGAGGACTCGGTAGGAAGGATGAATAATTTCTGTCAATCTGATGGCAACTTCCTTGCTTATACCATTCAGTGTGCTGTTGGCCTTATCACTGCAAGGGTGCTCTGCTTAATCATGTTCAACTTGCTGTTCACAGGGATCCTGAGATCTCTTTTTGCAGAGCTGCTCCCTAACTAGTAGGTGCTTTAGCTTGTGCTGTCATACCAAGTTAGTCCATGGCAGGTGCAGGGCTTGTATTTGATTTTATTGAATGTAGTGCCATGGTCTAGTAGACTAGGTGTTGTTGGGTCAAAGGTAGGACTGGATCTCCAAGTTCTTTTCCAAACTAGTTGTTTCTGTGATTCTGTGGTTCTCATTGGTACCTTTCTCCAGCTAGTAAAGGTCTCTGAGTGGTAGCCCTGCCTTTCAGTGTATCAGTCATGGCCTTCAGTCGGGGATCATCTGCTAACTTCCTGAGGGTGTTAGATAAAAATGTTTAGCATAGATGAAAATATTCAGCTGCACTGTAACTGGAAAAAAACAGTGTTGACCTCAGAGGAATGCCATTTGTAGCTGGCTACCAGTTAGAATTTAAGCTGTTGTCCAGTGCTCTTTAAGCCCAACAATCCAGTCAGTTATTCACCCACATTGTAGTCCACCCATCTAGTCCATGTTTCCTTGATTTGCCTACCAGGATACTGTGAAGACTATGTTGAAAGCCTTGCTAAAGTCAAGGAAAATTAGATTCACTCTTCTTTCTCCATTCACCAAGGAAGTTATCTCATCAAAGGTGGCAATCAGTTGAGATTATTCTTGGTACGTGCTGACTTTTCCAAATCATTGTCCTGTCTGTCTTGAGTGTGGAATTGGCTTTGAGGATTTCTTTATAATCTTCTGGGGAACTGACAATAGACTGAGGAGCCTGTCGTTCCCCAGATCATCCTTCTCACCATTCTTGAAGTGGGCTGTGACATTTTCTTTCAGTAATCTGAAACTTCACCAGTCACCACAACCTTTCAAAACTGATAGGGGGCAGTTTAACAATTACATAGGCCAGTTTCTGTTGCAGTCAGTGGTAGCCCATCCAGCCCCATGGACTGGAGTATGTCCAGCTTACTGCATTCCTGGCTGAGTCTTACAGTGTGATTACTAATTGTGTCCTTGAAACTTTGCTACTAGATACAGACATGTGGCAGACCTAGCAAGACACCTTGTGAGTGAAGAACCTGTTGGTGAAGACAGAGGTTTTCCCAGCTAGCAGGTTTTCCCAGTTACAGAAGACAGGAACTGTTCTAGTCTGGCCTGAATCACTTAGCAGTTGTTCAAAGAAGGTTCTGTCTTGTCTTCGCTTCTTGATTGAGTGGGTTGTAGGAGATGCCCACAACAATATCCCTTTTGTTGGCTTCTCCTGACCCATGAGGTTTTGACTTTCTCATCTGTTCCCTTGCAAATATGGATGCTTTCATGCCACTCAGTTGCTTAGAGCACAAACCTCATCACCATCTGCCACCCTTCCCTGAAAAACCTGTGTCCAGCCATGACAGCTCTGGTTACACAACTGTCCCATCACATCTGTAAATCACCTGTTTTTACATCCTGGGAGTGCTGAGGTCCTTCAGGAGTGATTTTCAGGTTCAGCAGCCTGAGGACTGGCACTGGCCATCCCATCTGCCCAACAGAATGGAGCCACCTAGGTGTTGGTAAGACAGTCCCACCTCAGAAAGGGCTTTGAAAGCAGATTAAAACTGCATGTGTTAACTAATGAAGAACTCAGAATATTGAAGCACTTTGGTGTTTCCCTCTGTTCCATTTTCTCTTTTCAAGCTGAGAAGTCTTAATCCAGTTACTCATTCTTCATAGGAAAACTATTCCGTCCTTTTATTCATTCTTGTTACTCCTGTATAATTTTCTGTTGCACTGGGTGCTTTTTGAGCTAGGGGGTCCATAACCACCCATAGTTTTTGGAGATGTAGGTGCACTGTGGATGTACAGAATGACACGAAGGTGATTTCCATTTTATTCTCTTTTCCTCTCCTTGTAATGGAACTTGCTGCTTTGGCTGCAGCTGAGAAGTGAGCTGCTCTTTTCATAGATGTTTATATAGCTCCAAAGTCCAATTCCCAAGCAGAAAAAGTCATTTGAGACCCTACTATCATGCATGTAAAGTTAGATTTTTTTAAAATGTAATTAATTTTAGAATTAGCTACATTGAATTCCATCTGTTTTTTTATTGCCCAGTTGCTGTCTATTGTGAGACTTTTCTGCAGCTTCCCCTGTTGTTCATCATCTTTACTGTCTTGGATGCTTAATAACCTCAACTAACTCCCATCTCACAAAGCCCCCCCTTTTTCCAGGTTTAAGTCATGCTGAGCAGTGTAAGCTTGAGTACAAATCCCTGCATGACTCCACTGCCAACCTTCTTCCACTGTCAGAACTGGCTATTTATTTCCACCTTCTGTTTCCTGCCTTTTAATCAGCTCTTTATTCACATAACCTTACCTCTTAAACCATCACAGCAGGGTTTCTTTAAGAGGCTTTGATGAAGGACTTTGAAAAACCGTTCTTAGCTGTACATCTATTTGTTGATGCCTTCTGAAGCCCCTAATAGATTTATGAGGTGTGATTTCCTTTTATAAAACCATGTTGACACTTCCCAAAAAAATCCTCAAATTATCTCTGTTCAGAATATGACTTGTCTCTCATCTGAGCCTAAGTTTCATTTGAGTACAGAGCAATCCTCCCTGTGGCATTCTTTACCAGCTTCCAGGATTCAGCGTAGTGCAAATTGCTAAATTTACACAGAGTCCAGACTTTCTGAGCCAAAAACTGCTCAGATCACTGTGTTACCAACTGCTACATTGTGCTACCAATGGATTTGTCCTCCCTAAATTTGTCAGATTTCCTGTGAAGTCTCTACATTCCTCGGGTTTCCGCAGCAGTTCAGGGCAATGAACAGTGCTGAATTCACTCCCTGCATAAGAAGATAGACATATTTATTTGCAGCCTGCACCCAGATAATTTCACTGAGCACTTCTGTTCCAGGAGAAGATGCAGAGTGCTGGACAATGTTGCCTCAGTTGCTGGGAAGATTGTGTCCCTCTGAGCACAGGAACTAAGCTACAGGTGAGGTAAATGGGGAGGAAGGCAACTACTTGTTGTGGAAAGCCTTGCAGCCTTCCAGGGGGTAAGTCCTGTGATGAGGCATATCTGCAGTGGTAAATGGAAGTGGGACAGGTTCACACATTGGATGATTTAATTGCTGCTTGTCTGTTTTGGACCACTTCAAGAAGCTTTTGCCAAAACACTACCTGGTGGTGCCCTTTACCCCAAGGACTGTTCCCACTATGGAAGAGGCTACATTAAGTCTGGGCCCCTCTGTCTCCAACACTGTCCCACCAGACTTTGCATCTTCCTGTCCTCCAGTGTGCCCTTGGGCATTCCACAGAGCATGAAACTCAGCCTTTCAGGGTCATGCTGGAAAAACCACCTCTCAGCTGGCTGCAGTGCAGTCCTCACTTCATTTCAGATAACAGCCTCCAGTGCAAAATGAGCTAATTGTGTCCTAGAGCTGAAAGGATCCTGCAGGGTTCAAGGAGTGAAGCCAGGCTAGCTGCTGTGTGATATATTTAGTGATCAATGGGACATCTCTGAAGGATGTGGACACAAGTCAAACAGCGCTAGGCTTGCCTTGGAGCTGAAGAACAGTATTCAGACTGGTTTTTTATAGCAATTTCTAGATAGACAGTGTTGCATCAGTTTGGCTGCAGAAAGGGCATCTGGAGTCTAAGAGAGCTTCCCAGGTGTACCTTGCCCTTGCTGTGGCTCAGCCTCTTGCATTAAGCATGGTTGATGTTTGAATCAAGTGTCCTTTTTAATCACTTTTCTCCTGATTATATGATGTGTAACATGCAAAATAGCTTGTTAGGTGGAGGCCATTAATCCAATCTACCTGTCATAAATGAAAACTGCTGACTTAATGATGAAGTGGCAATGGAAATGGATTTAGCCAAAGCTGACCAGTCAGTATGAGAAATACCCCGTTCACACCTCCGTGACTGCGGAGTGCCTGTATAGTGTGACAGGATCCCAGCAATGCAGTGTGCTGGGTTTGTGTGCCTCGCTGGGAAGCCACCACCCTGCAAAAGTTGCTAGTGCCATCTCGTGGTTCTCACGCACACGAGTGATAGCGCAAGGAACGGCCAGCCCAGGTGGGTGACACCGGTGGGGCATGTGGCAGGGGCCCTGCAGGCTCTGTCTCACTGCCCTCCTGCCCTCATACCCTTTGTGCTCTGTATTCCAGCCTAAGCTGCTGACACTGCCCGTGCTGTGCTCCCACCCTGCTGTTGTGCTTTATCGCCCTCCCTTCCATTACAAAGCTGGGGAGCAGAATAACCAAAGGCTTACTGCCCCAAAAGGCTCTGACGTGTCATTTCACTGCTCTGGAGCCACAGGCGAGGAAGCATCCAAAGCCCACGGGGAAACCACTCAGGGCTGCACTTGGGATGGAGCCGAGCATCTGCTGTGAGCAAGCCCTTTGAGCACGACACGGTGAGCTGGCTGGCTGTCACAAATTCCTCTGTTTACTTTGATGAAAATTTTAGCCCTCCTGGTACGGAGATAATCTGCTAAGTATGACCCAACTCCTGCCAAGACAATGCTTCTTGTGAGGTTAGCAGTGCTACTGGAGAGCCCCTGCTCCTTGGGTATAATGAACTCGGGGACAGGGCTGCCCGGGACAGATACAGTTTAAGAATGCGACATATAATACCAGTTTTATAATTCCTCCTGCTTCCATGAATTAACAGCCATCTTTTTGAAGTTCACATGTACTATTGCATGGACAGATTATTTTTAAACTGGGCTGTGATTAGGAATAAGAGGGGTTTTTTCACATGGTTTGCCATGACGTGGTTATGAGTCCCACTTTTTCCTACTCTTTTGGGGGGGTTTAGTCACAAGAAAGCAAAGCTTTAACTAATTACTCTGTGGCTCTGCTTATGGAATTTGACTAGGTGCCAATGTTCCCCTGTTGTGCCATGTAAACCTACAGAAACGCAGCCTCTGCCCTTAAGTTTCTCCTCAGTTCTTTGCTGCCTTGCTTGCTTTCATGAGTTGATTGCCCTGTGGTTTTCCCACAGGCGGGGTGAAGATGCTCATTCCCACCCTGCTATGTATATAAATATGGCAGAAGTTTTGAAGAAAGACCTTTTGGTGCTTCCTTAAGGCAGCAACAAAAATAACCACTGCCAGGGCTGCCACTGACACTCACCTGGGTAGAAGACGGGGAGGGGAGAGCTGGCAATGAGTTAGAGTAGTGCTGGGACAAGCCAAAGGGCAGGAGAGGAGCAGAAAGATAGGATCCATCTGTGACTTTTTTCCCATTTTCTAGCCCCAGATGGTGGACCCGGTCCAGGCATGTGGGGCTATGCCATACCCCACTCTTCACGAGGTTGAGCTGGGATATGTGAGTGTGGAGGGAAGCCATCAGCCCTGGGGGCTAAGGATGCTGGAGCTGTTGAATTGCCAACTGGGCCCAAGCATACAACATTTTACAGGTTTGCAGGACAGGTTTCCATTTTTGCTTTGAGCTAATAGGCTGGTTTGCTGTTTCAGCCTATGCAGATGAGTTCTTTGGGATTCATCTCTTTGGCCAACATGAGCCTGGAGGGGCTCTCACTCAGCCCACTTCACCAGCTCCCTGACTTCTGTTTTGTTTCATCCCTTCAAACAGGACCCAAATCTGAGGCTGCACTTGCAGCTCTGTGTCCAGAACAAAGCAGGACCAGAGCCAGGCTCCTTTCCTTTCCTGCATACTCCTCTCTTTATCATCTCCTTACTAAATCAATTGGATTTGCTACTTACCTCATCTGTATCAGACTGCAGAGGACAAAATTCTGCTTTCAGCATTGCTAGGAATCATTAAGTGGCACCACAAGGATGCAGATGTGCTCTGTTCTTCTCTGCAATGGAGGCTCATCGTCTGTTAGACATGACAGGTCACAAGAATCTTTTCTGATGCTGTGATTTTTGGTAAATGGTCCAAATTAAAATTGGCTGCTCTCACGACTGACAGCTAGCTTGCAGCCTGACATGAATGAAGAGCATATAGCAAGATAGAACAGATTTTTGCCCCAGGTCTTCTCTGCTGATATGTTAAGTTTGGCAGCATCATTTGGAGAAGAAGTGAATTAATCTTGGAGTTGTGTACAAAAGAGATTGGGGAAGGAAAAGGGAGAAAAAAAGAATGTGTGAATCTATGTTGATTATTTTGAAGCCATAAACACGTGGCATCAGAAAAGATTTTGACAGCCATATGGACTTTCTAAAGTGTGAAATCTTCTGAAAATTATATGCAATCATGTAAGGGACTGGCATAAAAAAAAAGAATACAAGATATGGATGGATGAGAAGTACAGACAGAGGATTGCCATCTGTGATACAGGAGTTAAGATTCTGGGTACATGAAGAAAATGTTATCTAGGAAAAAAGTATATAAATTAAATAACATAAGAGAATCCTCCCAAAGGGGATAGGAATAACAGTCAATCCCATTTCTTAATCCTATTTCTTAATTGCTGATTTTCCGAACTAGACTCTGGGGAACAGCAGTCTCAGGGATTGAGGAACAGCTTTCCACTAAAATGATAATGGTTTTTCTGGAAAGCTTCACTGGAGATGCCACATGCAATCTGGATTTTACACAGGGTGAAAACTGCAGGTACAAGGACACAGGTCCTACTGTAGAGGTTCAGCTGTTTCATCTGAGTTCAGTAGCTGATGTGGCAGTGCTAGGTTTCTCTGCTGATGTTCGTCAAGGGTGGTCACTTCTTATCCTAGAGCTTGGGGAATACTATCATTGCCCTTGCGAGGCAAATAGGATGACAAAAAAGCAGGTTTTCAAATTTTGTAACCTGGGCATAGCACATCTCCATACACACTGTATGTGCATATGGCAGGGACACCTCCATGAGCCACAGGGCCTAACAGATGAAGGTGCATGTTGTGAAGTCACTCACACACTGAAAAGAAGTTAAGTGCTGCTCTGCTATCTTGGGGAAATAGGGGCTATCATCAGGGACAGCTCCTCAGATCTGGACAAGGGCCACCGCACTGCTTGAGGTCTTACCTGGTAGGAGGAGAGAAACTTGAGGAGGAGTCTGGACTCTGGGGACTAAGTTTAAATGCTGTCAGTCTGAGCCTCTTTATAACCTAAGTGTTTGATGCCTTTACCCTTCAAGTTATCACAGTGGACAGTATTGTGAGACACAAATCGCAAGTAAAATATTTCAGGTTTGATTTATAAATGGCGTCTGATCTGTTTCTGATTTCGTCTTCCCCTTTAGCAGCATTCCAAGTCCAGATACTGGTCTGTGTTGCTCATCACCACGAGAGAATGGGAAAAACAGATGAGAGGTGAAAAACTGAAAGTGGAAAGCAAACCAGCTATGCCATCTTAAAGAAGCTGTAAAAAAAGTAGGCTGAATACTCAGAGGAGAAATGATCTATCACGAGAAAACAGATCAGGGCAAAAACTGGCTTTTATGTATCAGTAAAGATGTATGAAGGGATGAAATGGATGATATATATAAAATGCATCTGTTTGCATAGTCTGGACATTGGATGTGATACATCAGCGCAGCTTAGGCCAGGAAGTTACCGTGGTTTGGAAAAAAGAAAATTGCATGACCTGCACATACTGTAATGCACATTACTGTGGCTCACCAAAGCACTGATGTCTCAGCCCAAAGAATTGCAAAAATGGCCAACACAGGTAATCCCAGAATCAATGGAAAGGTCCTAGCTGATCTTTCAAGGGAGCACTCCTGTGATTTTGGAAGCCCTGTAAAATGTGTTTTTGTTTAGTTTAGCAAAGGTGTGTCTTCCCCCTTCAAACTGACAATGGCTTCTTACTTGCACAGCAGTGACTGTTCCTTCTCCATTGATAGTAGATATTTCCTAAGCCACTGAGAAAGCAAAATGTCCCTCTGTGATGTTGTGTATAACCAAACACTCAGGTAGCAGCTCCAGGATGCTGATCTCTGAGAAGCAGTGAAAAATGTCTTACCTAGTTGGTTCATTACTGCAGCCACAGCAGCCTGAGAAGTGCTTGTGTGCCTCTGCAGGAGGACTTTGAAGCAGCTTGCCTCAGCTGCCCAGAGAAGGTGGTAACATGCAGAGAAGGAGAAGCTCCTGGGTGATCCAAGATTTAAGGCTGTACAGCAGATGAGATGGGAGGATGTGCAAATAGGTCCTTCATAGCCCAGCTACCGTATCCCATCACTGAAGGATCACAGGTGACCTAATTTGGAAGCAGCTGAAATGAGAGGAATCCCAGTCTTGTTCTTCCATTCTATGGAGTCAGTGTTGAGAAGACCTCGTGAGACATGCTGAGCACTGAGAGAGCAGCTGGGAAAAGGGGGAATAGACAGGTTATTCCACATGGAGTACCAGCAACAGTGACCAGTAACAAGGTTTCTGAGGGAATATCTTGGCTTTTTTTGGCCTTCAAGTCATTTCCTGTCTCATCCATAATACTCAAAGGTGTTTTCTGCTTTTCTCCAGTAAGGTTTGTATCTTAGCAGGGTACCTGCTACAGAATTGCCTATGTCTGTTTTGCATTGCACTCAGAATGATGAAAGTACAGCATCTGTGCACTGTATACACTATATACTCTCCTGTAGTCTGATATTTTGAGTTTCTTTTTCCATTCTGCAATATTTCCATTAGACCCCAATATCTTTAAGAAGTTAGTACGCATCCAAAAGAGCTCACACACACCTTTAATTTTTTCATGTATGTCATCTAAGTATACCCTTCCTCACTTTCCCTTTGCCTTTCTTTAGGCCATTGTTACACCCCACAATCCATTATCATTTGATGACATTAGCACAGTCACCAGTTAATTTAATGTCTCACTATCTCTTCCCACTACTGAAGGTGGTACTTGAAGTTAGTCCTAAGAGGTTCCAGCAAGAAAGTGTCACTTATGAGAATGTGATGAACTGTATAGAAACGTATTTTTTCTATTTAAAAAGAAAACTCCAGAGAGTACTTTAAGATGCCATGATTTGTATTTTCAGCCTGTAGAGTGACAGGCCTAAAGAAAAGCATATCACGACTCTCCTTATTTCTTTATTTAATGAGGTATGGGGTTTAGCTAAGGAATTTAAATGATTGACTGAGAAGTATTTGAAATTCTTGGGGGTCATAAGGATCAAGGCAAATGGATCAATCCAAAATAATTCATTTTGACACTGTGACAACTACTAGCTGTTTCTTTTTTTCCTCCAAACAATCTATGAATATTTTTCTCTTGAAATTTTGAAGTAAAGGGTCTTATTTTCCAAGGAACTGCAATATTAAATGTCTCCATATTTGCCAAGAGCATTTACAGAGACTTGTAGCTGTCCTGTCTCTAAAAAAAAGAAAGCATTTAAAAACCCCAGTTTCTTCATTTCTTGTTTCATTAATTCATTAGTAGGTTCTCAGATGCTTTTTCTTAATTAGTAGAGTTGTTATGAGACCAAGCAGCAACAGATACACATTAAGCACCGGGGGTGGGGGGGTGAAGCAAACAGCATTTAGAAATATAAGTGTTTTAAGTTTCATTACAACAGTCATGCCCCACCCTAAGCAGAATCAGTGCATCATTGTGTATTGAAGATGTGACCTTCAGAAAGAACAATTAGACTTTCAACACCTTTTCTATTACTAGTCATGTTTCTGGTGAAACAACATAGTGTAACAGTTTCATTTTGTTTTATTCAATAACACAGATTTACTGTTTTCAAACATACAACCTCAGGGGCTGGAAATACAACAGTGCTGAGGGTCCCAGCTTGAAAGGCATTGTGGGACAAAAGTGCACAGAGACCAACTCCGAATGAAAGACCAGCAGCCATCCTGTAGTGAATGGCACATGCCTTCTGTGCGGCTTTACACAAGATCCTCAACCACATAGTGTCCTGGTCTTTCCAGAGAAAGAATCAGAATAACATTGTGTTACCAAACCTAGCTCTAATGTAGTACCACTTACAACAAAGAATCCTAAACAAAACAATATTATTTTATCAGACGCCTATTCCTGCAGATTTCTGTTTAAAGGAGGAGGAGGCAGTGTTTATTTTCTGTAAGAACTGGCCCTGAATTACAGCCCTGAAAGCTCAGCTTGGAGTCAGCTCTCTTTTCCTGCCAGTCTCCAGCTGTGTCAGAAAGAGCTAATGGCTGGATATGAGGCAGCCTGCACACTGATACAGGAGAGGGCAGCTTGCAAAATTACTGCCAGTCTGGGGATTAGTGGAACTTTCTTGATCTTCAAGAACTGCAGCAGCTCAGAGAGGAATGCCTCAGACTTATGAGGGGGAAAAAGAAGAATGAACATAGAAAGCAGACAAACTACAGTGGAAACCAGTTCAGGTGTGTACCTAGTTGCTTAACTCCCATGGCCTGGGTTGGCTTTTGGCTCTACTGTTCAGAGAATCCTGAACAATGGTAAACCACACTGTGCCCAGAGAACTGCCGGTGCCCTGGTCACTACAATATTTGAAGAGAGTCCATGTAGCTTCTTGGTGAATTTGTCTAATGTTAACCACTTTAGGATCAGTCACTTACTTTTCAGGATCCCATTCCTGGGACATTCTTCTCCCCTGATTTTATTCTGCTGTTTCCTCCCTTTTTCCATCTGTACAAACATTTGCAGAACTACAGAATAAAAAAATCAGTTTTACACGTTTCCCAGAGCTGTAAGGGTGATCCTATCAGCCTGCCATGACCTGATGCAGAAGTCCTGGGTGACCATCGCAAATGAGGCAACATTTGAGAGGCCATGGTCCAGCAGGACTGAGGTTTTTGAACAGTCTGCAGGCAGCATGCCCTGCTCTATTCTTCCCAGAAAAAATTTATTTTAATATCTTGGCTCCCTTTTCAAATGCTGGTCTGGCCATGCCACTGTTAGGAAGATCAAGAGCCAGAGCTGCTGGCATACAGCACTAACGCTGGGTAGGTCTTATGGCACTGCAGCAAGAGCCACCTCGTGTCCCCAGGTTTCTCTGTTGCCTTAGCAGCTGGTGAGCCAGCCCTCACCCAGCTCCCAACATCAGCAAGTCAGAGGGTGCAACTGCAAATTACTGCTTACTCTTGTGGGACTGAAATCCCACATTTTGATGGCAGGCACTTCTAACACACCCCTTCAAGGACTGTGTATGGAGACTCCTCCCTTGAGTGGCGATGCCCCTCAAGGTTCCTCCTCAAGAGTGAGTGGAAGAGATTTGCCCACAGTCATTGATGTGGATGAGTAAAATCAATCTCTATTTAAAAATTGTTTTGCTAGCTTTAATATTGCTGTTTCAATATTGCTTCAGAAAACAGTGCACTACACTAGTAGATATAACTATCTGTACTGTGTAGTAAATAATTCTGATTAAAGTTTTTTAGTCTATTCAATATCATCACCAATAAAATAAATGATCTATTTGATTCATGTAAATACATTTGGTTTGCCATCCTTAATCCTGTGGGCCAAAGTTGCACAAAGATTCAACTACACCTATGTAATGCCTCATACCTGCCTTACTCACTTACTGCATGTTGGGTTTGCTTTAATGCCTACCATGAGGCTGGGGAAGACCTTCAGTGCTCTGCTTTCCATGTGGTGTGAGGAGGGCAGAGCTCAGGTGCTCAGTAAGGGAAGATGGGAGCCACGGTGGGCAGCATGCACATAAAGGCACAGAGTCGCTTATGAATTCACAAAGCTCCATGAGAGATGATGGAGGAAGAAAAGAGAGAGAACTTGTATGTGCAAAGTTGTGCTCCTTTGCTGCAGAAAAAAAAGAAAGAAATGGATCTTCTCTTTGGATTTTCATGCTTTTTGCTTCCTACTCTCTTGCAGTGCCATATCAACAAATGCCACCTATGAAAAGGAAACCTAGATAGAAAGCCGTTAGGAAGAGGCCTTCTAATTAGTTATTTCCCCTTTCCTTACAGCTCCAGCTTTGTACAGCATTCTCCCCACTCCGTGTTTAAAGCTGTATCTGCCTGTAACTCACCCACAACACAAAGCACAGACCTCCCTCCATGAGGCACATACACCGGCAGATAATCCAGATCAGTTTACCTCTGTGTACCTGGCAGCATGCTACTGTGCAGTGACCAAATATCAGAAGAGTTTGTGGTTAATTAGGATCAGATTAATCCCTGCTGACTGCCTGTCTCTGTGTAAAAAGGGCACTAGAGGTTAGAAAGTATTAAGTACCTTAAATGTCTACTTGCATAATGTAAAACCTGCTGAAGATCCAGACTTTGTGCTTGAAAGTGTTGATATGAGATTATTTACCCCTAGAGGCATTTAAACGTGCTTCTTATCCTATCACAGCAAGAAAATGCATTACAAAATTTCCAGAAGAAAATGTAATAAATATTTCACCGTGGAAAATAATAAACCTGCAGCACAATGGAGACAAGACATCTACAAAAACAATGCCTTAGAGATTCTGAATGTTATTTCCAACTCCTAAGAACTTAGTTCAAAATATGAAGTATAATTCTTATAGCTGCAATAAAGCTTTTTCTGTGATACAGTTGTACCTAGTTTTCAATTTTATTAGTCCCTATTTATCATAAAAATACAACAGCTAATAATTAGATAGCTTTATATATACGCCCCTTCTATGGCACTCCCCATGGAGCCCAAGGGGCATCACAGAAAAGACACATTTCTTTCTTCTTATATGGCCAAATTACTTAATGCATTCATGATACTAAAATATAAATTATATTTTGTTGAGATGCTTAGCCATCCCCAAGCATGTATGTGGTTTTTGGACAGGTACAAATATGAAGAACTTCTGTGTTTTTCTCTTAATTTTAAATATAATAATATTTTTACATAAGGAAGAATGCCAAGATTGATTTTAAAAGCTGAGAAGCTGGTAGAAAGATTTTTAGAGGCAAGATACACTAATAAAGATTGTACAGGTCTATGAGAAAATATCAAATTTACACACATCTTCACATGCACTGGTGGACCATTGGGCCTTTGTTTCTTTCTTTTTTTTTCATTACTAGCATATTTATATAAGTATTAGGGACATTTATATAATAACAGGATATTAGCTTATTTTGAGGTCATCTGTTCTTATGACTTATTCCCCATTTACAGTCATAAGCTTCTCATTGTGACATCACCTTGGCGGCCACAGCACTACCTGTGATGTCATCAAAAGGGATTATAACCTGAAGTGGGGAGTAAGCTGCAAGAGCAGATCAGCTCCTAAAGAATAAAGGGTTTGTTTTGCCCTGCTAGCAGAGGGAGATGGAAACACCCACCCACCTTTTTTCCCCTGCCTGTCATGGTGGAGCAGGACCATTTTACTACATAGGCTTGTAATGCAAGGCTGGGGCTGCCTGGGCAGGAGGATTTGGTTATCTTGGGCAAACTTCAGTGCAATAAAGTGGATGCATGAGAAAATACACGCCCCATGTACAAGTACGTAAAACCTTCCTTCCCTGCCCACCTCAGGGGTACTTCACAAGCTCGGGTGAGACAGTAGGACAACAGTTCTCTGTGAAACTGCAGTGAGCACAGGGAGGCACACATGGAATCCACAGTGGGACACATTGCAGATGTTCTGTTCTTGCTGTGTGGGCCTGGCAGCCCCTGAAGTCAATCAAATATTGCTCAGTTGGGTCCAGATGGTTTGCTGACCTGATCCCCAGGCTGGAGGAAGGGTATCTTTAAATGACAGGCAGGATATAAAAGCTGTGGCTCAGTACTAAACCAGTTTGGCAATGTGGCTTTCAACGTAGATCCACCTGGTCAGTTCAGGCCATGGGAAAGGTAAAACTGCAGCTGGTGAACTGCCCTATGCAAAGCTGCCCTGTAAACAGTGTTCTTCCATGGTATTTATAAGTTCCCATTTGATCTCAATTCTTTTACCTGCTCAACCAAATCCCTCTTTCTGAAAACTAGACTTCTTATGGGAAGTCAGCACTGCAACTTCATAAACACCTTCTTGTTTGCATCTTCTGTTTGGTTCCCTGTCACTTCAACCATATCAGCAGCAGAAATTGCAATTGGCAACATACTTATATGAGGACCTCTTCCTATGGCATTTACTTGGCATCACTCATTTGGCACTGTAAGAGACTGTGATAGTCAGTTAGATAAGCATTTGGGGGTGTCAGCTTTTAACTTACTTTATATTCCGTGTCAACAGCAAATGCATTTAACTTGTCAGTTCATGTAATCATCTGGGAGGAAAATATGCTGCCACAGTGCTGCTCCCCACACTGCTTTTGTCTCACTGGTATGTCTTGTCTGAGTGTGAATTTCCACCAGGCTCCATGCAAGGTACTGACTCAGTCCCAGAAGCATTTTAAATCTGCAGATACCAAAAAGGGGTGACATATGGGGGCAGAGGTGGCATTTCACAGACTGGCAAGTCAACTCTGGAAGCGCTGATGCAGCACCTCTGAGCTACTGCAGGCAGCTAAGTAGCTGATCAGTGACAGCAGCCCTCACAGGTCAGCTGTGCACTGAGGAAGGCTCTTATACATTCAGAGTCCACAGGGAAGAGGCTTTACTGCTCATACCTTCATATAACACTGAAGGAAATCTATACACAGCTGAATTTTTTCCTTAGAGCTCATGCATCATTTTTCCTGGAGTTCCTGAAGCCATCTTCCCCTATGAGACACGCATAGGAGAACTACTTGTGTTAGAGTAAGGATACATAAAATCTTTAGTCTCTCCTCAATCAGCTTTTCTGCCTTTTTTTTTTTCCTTTTTAATTTAAGTAAGTTTCATCAAGCTAAAAAAGAAAAGTGAACTTCTGAAGTTTGTCTGTGGAAAAATTTATAGCAGAAACAGTCACTGTTGGTTAGAAAACTGTCCTGACTTGAGCTCTTACTCAGCCTACACTTCTGCATGTGGAAACGTGTCAATCAGTGTTATGACAGTAATCTCATTTAGTGGAAGAGGAACTTCTGTTTCCTTTGCTTTGCTTCCCACCAGGGAAAGGCACCACTGCAGAAGACATCACATAGCCCATTAGAAACAACCTACAATGTGAAAAAGGAGTTGACTCCAGCACTGATTTCTCACACCATTTATTAACTTACTGCCTACTAAGTTTTTGTTTGCTACCACTACCTGTCTTCAAAACTGCCCCTTGGTAAAGTCCAGGTCTCATTTATTCCAGGACTCCTCCCAAAAGCCCCCATGGCCAGAGCCTGGCCCAAGCCTGGATCCCACACAGTCCTCCAATGCCAATCTATCAGCCCTTGTATCCCCAAGGGTGACTCTGTGTCCTTGGCCGTCTTGAAGGGCAGGGAACACTGATTCCCAGGGTGACATTGTAAAACCACTGCTCTGATATTCCAC
The DNA here is from genome assembly GCA_035041345.1 of Poliocrania exsul. Classification (NCBI taxonomy): domain Eukaryota; kingdom Metazoa; phylum Chordata; class Aves; order Passeriformes; family Thamnophilidae; genus Poliocrania; species Poliocrania exsul. Next base: position 54,069,627 of record JAWWLZ010000001.1, on the reverse strand, counting down.
TTGCAGTATTAGAGATACAGAAAAATTAATCCACTAAACCGTTATTTTCATGTTTTAGAGCCACAGGGACTGAAGAGGACCGAGAACCAAGTGCTGCGCAGTTGGGTCACAGCCAGCCTGTGCCACTGCTCCTCTAGAACTTAGCCTGCACCATGGGCAGGGAGACTACCCCCAGCTGTGGAGCTGCTAAAAAGCGTCTATTGCTGCAAACAGTGCTTCTTTCCACCTGGAACTGGGCAGGAGGGTGTGAGGGAAGGAGGGTGTGTAGGGGTTCCTGCAGAATGGGGCTCCATTGTATGACCTCCTCAGCAGGTCCCAGCTGGCCAGGAACTGGCACCAAGCCCATCTGCTCAAACCACAACACCTCACTGAGTAGATGGACTTCTTCTTTGAAGGTGACCCTCCGCAGCGGTCACCCTTTGAAGAGCCAGATTTTGTCCTCTCACCCCAGGGGGAGACAGGAGCACTGTTGGTTTTAACAGTGTTGGCATGTGGCTAGCAGTAAGCAAATTCACTTGAACTTGCTCAGCTGTGTGTTTTGCAGCTCCATAGCCAACTGCCTCCCTGCAGAATAAGCTCTGTATAAAATGATGATGCAAATTTTCCTTATCCTGAGATTCAGCAGAACCACCTTCCTGACAGAGCAAATGTGCTGGCATCTTGCAGTGTTGGCACTCTCCTGGAGGAGAGATATAAGCAGGAAGAAAGCTGGTTTGGATCCTATTTAATTTCCCCAGGGTTATTCTATATGTTAAAGAGAGCAAGCACACAAAACCCAGATGCAGATAGTAGGTTAAATTCTGTTCTCATTTATGAAGGTGTAACTGTACAGTAATCCTGCTGATCACAGGGTTGTGCTAGAGTGGAAGGAACATTGCAGAAGACTGACCTGACACAGTAAAGCAAACGAGGGTTCTGAAAAGGAAAACCTGCCTTCCAACTGGTTCTCTCACCTTTTTCTCTTCCAGCCTTTCCTTGGGCCAAATTCTGCTCCAGATCACTGTGTAAAGTCCATGCAGCAGAAGTCCAAAGTGGTCAAAGTCCAAAAGCTGAACTGGTCTCCCATTCCTCTCAGTAGCCACACCAAACTAGGTGTTCTTAGAAGCGAACTTGGTTTTCTCAGAACGCAGATTAATAAATCAGAGAAAACTCCGTCTTCTAAGAGAAACAATTCATCGAGGGAAAGGTTGCCAAAGAAATCTCTCTCTGCCCATAGTTCCTGTCAGACAGTGTCTTTTCCCCTGGTCTCTCAGTTCAGTCCTGTGACTTCTAGCTGCTTCCAGGGATGAACAAGTTCCGCACCTTCCTCCCTGATGCCACAAAGGCTTGATCCTGACTCTATTTTCCACAGATGGAGCACCCTGTCACCCAGAGGAGTCTCCTAACCCACAATCCCCCAGTAGCTCCTCACTTGCTCCAGGATCCAAGTTTGCATTCACACTCCTATAACTGTGAGCAGAATTTGGCTCCTGAAGACCTTGAAGGTGAAGTTCTGGAGAACAGCTGACTCTGTTTCGCTTTCCCTCATGTTTCTCTTTCTACTTCTGCATATTTTCACACCAGACATTACAGAGCCACCTATGATGGCATCTGTCAGTGCTGAGCAGCTGTGGATGTTTCAGCAGTCTGTCCCGTTGCCCACCATCGTGGTCACACAGGAGGACATCATGGGCCCATACACTGACAGCACTGTCACACTGAAGGCATAGACAGGATACAATCTATCAGTGAAAGCAGTCCCCACTTACGGCTTCTCTCCAGGGCTTTTTGCCAGTTTTGCTCCCTGTTTGTGAGATGTTCACACATCAGGAAGTTCTTTGCTGTTTTCCCTCTCAAAGAGTGGTGTTTTTTTCTGTTCAGCAAGGAAACAGAGAGGTTGGACTCCCTCTGAAACTCTCAGAGCTGCTTCTGTAGATGCTCAGAGGACCTGCACTAAGACAACACTCTGTGATCCAGACACTTACCCACACACTCCTGTACTGTGTTTTCTCCAGACATCCTTAGTTTGTGCCTTTTCTCACTTCCCTCATAGGCAGTCCAAGCTATCTCAATGTGAAGTATTTCTCAAAATGCAGCTGCTACCTCTGCCTCTTTCTGACTTTGAAGAGTTATCTTGGGGACCAATCGACTGAATGCCTTTTAAAATGCATTTCCAGCATCTTAAAAATAAAATGATTGCCAGAAAATTTATCAATACTTTCCTCAGTACCTTGTGCTGCATAGCCAGAATAAGATCCAAAGAAGAATGTGCTGCCTAAACTAGGACACAGGCAGCTATGAAGACTCTGGGGAAAAAAATCCTTAAAAAAAAGAGTCAGAAACTTCCTTTCTCAACAGTGGCCCAACCCTAACACATCAGTAGGTCCAGGACACCTCTATTTCTGACAAAGGATTTCTGTAATTGGCCCATTTGATTTGCAGTCCTCTCCAAACAGCACTCACATGGACAGCTCAGTGTCTGGCTTCACGGGCTCACTTGGTGACAGTTTTCAGACTCATCTTCATGTGGCACCAGTTCTCCTCAGACCAGTTCTCAATTTTGGATCCCAGTTTGGGAAAGAAAAACTTAAACCACTAAACTAAACAGGTGTGAGAATTTTGGTTCTGACCTTGATTATGATAAATGTTCACAACCTTCTTCCAGTATTTTATCACTTACTTCTTAACCACAGCTAGTTTCACTGACTCACTTATTTCTTACTCCACTGCCTTCCTCCACATCTTTCCTTTTCTAAAGTAAGTGCAGAGAGGGAGGATTTAAAACAAATCCCCCAATTTCTAAGCCCCCTTTGTGATGAGACAAGACCCAGAACACTTTTTTTGCCTTTTCTCACTGAAACTACGTTGCTCCACACAACGTTTATACCAAGTGCAATTTTCAATTACATCTTCCATAAGCACATATCCCAAATGTGATAGCAACATTTTTGCAAAATGGCAGTTCAATGTTAATTTTTGACAATAATGCCTAAAACTTTCAGGGACTCCTTATCTTTCTTTTAAATCTTAATAAATCCACATGTAGGGGTGAGTGTAAGTGCATCCCTTAAGGAAAGCTGTTTGGAGTTCTACCTTAAAGAGAACAGAGCTACCTGGA
>JAWWLZ010000001.1:54028378-54050716 GCA_035041345.1 Poliocrania exsul | reverse complement strand
TTCTACAGAAAAATTACTTTCCTGGGATGAACCTCAGAAGGCACATTACTCATGGATTTCTTCATGCCACTTTTAAAATTGAACATAGCAATGTTCTATTACAGTATATGTCTTGGACTGCAAAGAGATGCACATTAAAATAATTTATTACTGCTCACTTCTTTGTTAAAGCATGCTGCTTCATTCATTGCAAACAAATAATATACTGAGAAAGTGCACAAAGATGTATTTTGTAAAGTTAGTATCTATTTAAATAGGATAAATACTTGGAGGAAATGAACTTCATAAACAATATTGTTTAGCAGCTTCATTCCTATGTACACAACCTGGTGGCTTTCATCAGAGGGTAAGGCTTGTAGAAGTATTTCACTCTGCCTGTACACAGTTACGGATCAAGGATAAGTTGAGGCCCTTCTCAGTTCTCCTCTTACATGACTCAGTTATGTCATAAGAGTAGGGTTATAGGTGGCCTAAGAGTTACGTAAGGCAGAGTTTACGAGGAAAATTTGAGTTTCTTTTACTTAACCAATAGATACAGTTGAAGAATAGGTAGGTTTTCATTTCCTTTTCCATATGAGGCAGAAGTCACCTACAGTCCACTGTTGTCTATATAGGGAAAAAACAAGTCAAAGATGGTTGAAAGACCTAACAGCTGTGATCCTTATATTCTGCAGAAAAAAAAAGGTAAAAGCATTCCAACTACTTTTAAAAAGGTGTTTGCAACGCAATTCAGAAAATAACTAATATTAATGTGGATTTTTGCAGATCAAAACAGTCTTTATATTTCAGAAGCTATTCACAAAGCAGAGATTGACATAACAGAGGATGGCACAAAGGCATCAGGAGCTACAGGTAAATCAAACAGAACTTCTCACTTCTGGAGCTTACTACAAAACTAACTACTAGCCTTTTATTTGAAATAAAGCAAACACGCATGGTTGCATTTAAATGTATGTCTAATCTAAACTTAAACTGTTATATTTAACACACTTCCATTTTAACTTTGTAAATGTTCATAAGAGCCTTAAATTTCTGATCTCAGACATGTAAAGGCTCTAGTGAAAAACAACTCCGCCCAGGGAAAATCCAGTGTGAGAAAATAAACCACTCATTTTTCTGTTGATCAAATCTGTTTGCTCAGATCATAAAAACAAATTCTGAAAAAAGGTTAGTAATATCTATAGTGCCTGAACTGCTACAGAGTTTGAAGATGATCTCATTTAATAGTAATGATGGTAAAGTTTTACAAAGACAGGTTTGATTCTCACATACATTGTAGTGTCACCTTCCCATACAGTAGCTAAGGGATCATTTCCCCATGAGCAGCTGGAGCTGGCTGAGTGGGGAGATTGAGAGTAAAACTTCAGCTATGGACTACATAGTAAGTGACCTTCATCAGCTGAATGACATCTCAATAGCAATCGTTCAGGCAATTGACACAGAGCAGGGTAACAAAAATTACTGAGCTGTGCATTCCCCCATTTTTTTCATTGGTCATAGAAGCCTTATCAAAGAAGGCCCTTGCTTTTCTTGGTTTGTCTTTGGAAGCCTCAGATGATCCAGAGATGCTACAAATGAACACAGAAAGCAACTGTAACCCTAAACCTCTTTGCTTCCTTCTTTTGAGAGTCTGAACTTGCCCTCAAGCTGTTCTAAGGTCAGCACAACAGCTGAGTGATCATTAACCACATCTCACATTTCTGCTTCCCTGGGCTGTGCTGACTATAGATGTGCTCCACACACACACTGCAAACACTGGTGGTCCTTGACTGTGGATCTCTGCATGATCTGGGTCTCTCCCATTTCTCCTCCTTGCTTCAAGGAAGGTGCACATATCCCCTCATTCAAACATCCCACAGTCACAAAGTCAAAAGGTACCTGAGCACACCTGAGTTGGTGTATTTAGTATTCCTCTAAAAGCAGCTTTGAATAAGACATACACAGTACATAGGTGGGTGTACAGTAAAAAATTTGTGTAACTAATTAACCTTTCTGCAGAGCTGTAAAGTTTTAAATTTTATAAAGATTTTCATCTCTGTTGGAACAAGAATATTTTTCATTATTTCTCTGGTAATAACTATACAAAATAAAAGCTTTTAAGCAGCTTCAATTACATATCAAAGATTAAGGGTAAGAGACCTTTATCCCATTGAAACCAATGCCAAAGCTTCCCTTTACTCCAACCAGACTAAGTTAAGAAGCTGATTTTAAAATGTTTGCTTACTTTAAAAGTTCTGGATCCAGTCACATGGTGGCTTGAAAGCTAAACTAGGCACTTTTTCTAGAAGCATTAAAATAGTGCCTCTCAAACTAGTTTTACTGTATCTTACTTGAGTCTTCAAATTAATTCCATTGTTTTAACTGCTCAATAATCCAAATCTGGTGGGTTTAATATTGGGGGGTTTTGACAATGTATTGTTAATACTACATAGCTACAATAAAGAATTTATTTAAAGAAAATGTGTAACAGCTGAGCCATCATAATTCTTAAGGCCTCTTTATTTAATCTCATAATTAACCCACAACCAGAGAATAGAAAGACAGTCATAATTTGAGATTGAGAATATTTAGGTTTTGTTGAGAGCTCTGTCAAGAGAAATTCCAGGATAACAGACTTCTCTGCTGCATGTCTCCTAATTAAAAAAGTGACTACATTTGTGCCTTGTTTATCTTTTTCATCAGAACAACATAGCTAGGAATTGGCTAACAGGTGAGGCAACAACAAGCTATGACTTCAATAGTTAGGGCTCCCATAACATCAAAAGTTACATTACCTTTGAAGTCCAAAGCCAGACAGACTCTCTTCAGCACCAAGCTACACACAAATCACCTGCATGTAGTCTCACAACTCTGGACTTGGTAATTGAACCAGATTGATTTCACTGTTGGATAAAATCGTTATTTTATACTTAAAGCAGAGAAGCAACTCACAACTTAAGGTACTAAACATTAGAGCTTGAGGGCACTCCACAGAAGATGGAAAGAAAGCAGATGCATTTTAATAATGTTTTCTTTGTTGCATTACAGCAATGGTATTACTAAAGAGATCTCGAACACCTATTTTCAAAGCAGACCGACCCTTCACATTTTTCCTGAGACAAGCTAATACAGGTATGCATGCTCTCCTTTTCAGGAACAGAATCCTTCATAAATAGCAATGAAATCAATACAAGTTCTTTGCAAATAGTGTGTCATTCTTCAATCAGGAAATTTCATCAACCATGGAAAAAGTGCTGTTTGGGTTCTTAAAGCACAGAGTTTAATTTCCTTAAAAAAATGCACGATAGTCAGAGAAGTCAGGGAAGACAAATTAGCCTTTTCTCCAGACAAGCAGATTGTGCTCAAAGATTTCTACCACAGCTATAGGCACTAGAAAGATCTTAGATATATTAAACACCACAGACAGCATCAAGGACTGAACTCCATAGAACAATTCAAATTACAAACTGGCCAGATCAGCCAGATTAACATTGGAAGTAGTTAAAATAGAAATCTTTCCCTATAAATCAAACTTATTCATGCCTATAATACTGATGGCAAACAGCCTTCTGTCAAAAAAGCATTTCTTTTGATACTGGTAACTCTCAACCTGCCCCAGATCCCAAACAAACACCAGAATACCCAACAAACAAAATTGCAGAGCATGTTTTAAGAGTGAAGCATCATAGTGCTCCTTTAGCTTCAGTCTTAGATTATATATCATTTCAGGTGTCCAATCACATTTATTCCCGAATTTCTGCCAAAAGAAAACACCATATAGCTCATTTGCAATAATAAAGAATCGCATTATGCACCATTTAGCAGGTATTTGCTCCTTTGAAGCATCAGGCCATCTCTAACAGCTCTAACCATTCCTAGCAATGCAGTAAATTTGCACCCTTTAAGTATTTTCCTAGAAATCCTTCAAACCTCATAACTGGGGTCACATCTGTTTAGATTTCCAGAGAACACTGTAATTTATAGGGTTCAGTAAAACACTGGGGCCTAGTAAGAGGAGAGAATAATTTTCCTTATCTGCTTCTAAGCAACACACACTGTTCTCTTGATCATTGAAATCCTGCATATTGTGTATTAACATTTCCACTACAATGCAAGCAGCTTTTTTTTAAAGAGAAAAATCCTGCCTTGGTGGATGTTTTAAATATGCTTTGGCAATCCCTACCACTTATGAATAAAAGTATTTTTACTTGGCAAATGCAGAATTTCAAAAAAAAAAAAAAGGCCTTAATAAGCTCTCCTATGAAGCCTGAAACATAGACTCTTCAGGATTAAGAAGAAACTGATTCTGATGAATAAAATAGCTCAGTTTACAGCATATATGTTATATAAAAAGGAAATCAGACTGTAAAACAGGATTTTTATGTGAAGCATAAAATACACACTTTCCAGTCAACTTAAAATCAGAAGGATGTTTCTGTAATTTAAGCTTTTTAATTCAAAAAGAGAAAGTGTTCAGTCATTTTGTTTGCTCAGACTTAGTGACTGAAGCTTTTCAGGTATTAAAAGGGAAAAGGGTAACAAGATTTAGTATTAATATATTTTACCAGTCTATCTAGAGGTGCTTAAAACTCACTATCCCCATAAAGTTCACAATGAATCTTTATGTAGAACAAAATTCTTCACTGCAATCTTCTAGTAACAGCAGAAATGTATTTTCCAAGACTTAAAATGGCATAGTTCTGCTCAAAATAATTTAAAGAGGTTAGTTTTTAATCTGAATTTCAAGTTTGAACATATTCCCTTTAAAGGACAGGCAAAGTAGCAGCAATACAAATAAACAACAAATCCAATGAGTCAGTGATTTCATTCAAGGGGTTGTAATGTCATCTTTAACTAAAATATGAACACAAAGCAATTATTTCAGGCTCTGTTTCACTTGTTCAGAAGTGATTATTTAGCCAATGGTTTGTGTGGGTTTCAGATTTTGGCAAATTTCTAGTTTAGGTTATCAACTATTTGGAAAGGTCTTTTTTGTTTTAATATAGAAATGTTCAAATTATTGCAGTCAGTTTTTCCACACAAGCAATGAGTGATTCTATGATCTGCTAATTCTATGCTTATAAACTGAACACTTTAAAAATGAGGCCCCAGATTGAAATAACACTAATATTGTTTTCATTCACAGGTTCAATATTCTTTATAGGAAGAGTTACAAATCCTTCATAATAAGCACTAAACAAATACACTGTCTTCTGTTCCTTCTATGGTGAGCTCTCCTTCATTGAAATTAAAGGCTATATGACACATATTTATTAAAACACTGCTTTAAGCAGCAACACTTTTGCAAGAATAAGTGAGAGTAAGCCCTCCAATGCTTTATTACATTGTACACACTGTTGGAAACTTAAAGCTGTCTAGGAATCATGAGCACCACAACTACAGCAGAGACAGTAAGCATATAAACATTTCAGAAAAAAATGAACAGATTTTGCCTCCTTAATGTTTAACAGTATGGACCAACAGCTTCAGCTTAACTTCATCATGGCTTGACCACTGCCGAGTATGTAGGTCATCTGAAAGACAGCATCCCACAAGAATGTTTTGTGATATGTTATTTTTCCAGCACAATTTCATTTCCCTATCCTGAAGTCAAAAGCTTAAGAATAAAACTGAAATTCAGTCTGACCCCAGACAGATATAACCAGCTGAGATAGTAAGGTAACAAGCCAAGAGCAAAATGCTGTTAAAAGAAGATAAAGTTGAAAGGGTGTTTCAAAACTGACACAGAATCATAGAATCACTAAGGCTAGAAGAGACATCTAAGATCATCAAGTCCTGCCACTCGCCCAGCACTGCCAAATCCACCACTAAGCCAAGTCTCTAAGCATAACTACTGTTTTTGAACACTGCTAGGGATGGTGATTGCACCACTTCTTTAGGCAGCCTGTTCCAGACAAAGCAGATAAGAAGCAGAAATACCCACTCAATGGCAAACATATTATTGCCAAAAAAAGTAGCAGTACTACCTTTATGACCTTCGACGGATGGATATTTCTGAAGAACACTGAATGAGGCTTAAAGCACCGAGAAAATATGACTTTTTTTCAGCATCCTGACAAAATTTGGGATTCAGCAAGTGTTCAGCAACTCATGGTGCAAGGATCAAAAACCCAGGCCAATGAAGGTTTAGAGTGAAGGCTGCAAACTACTGATTCCTAAGGAAAGCATCATAGAGGAGGACTGTTTGATTTAGCTCCAATTGAACCAAAGTTTTCCAGAAATTCAGAGCATCTCTAGCACAGATGAAAGACATGGCCAGTAAAGCCATCCATGATATTTTGTGTCCAATCAGCAGCACCTTCTGGCTATTCCTGCACTTGCAAACATGTAAAGACTTCTGAGACAGAAAAATCCCGTGTATCCTTTCTCAAAGGCTACAGGCCCCTGCTTGACCACATTGTATCCCTCAAAAAACTGTGGGATTTCTCACTGCATACAGAACATCAGTTTGTTATGCTAGTCACCGAACAGTGAAGTGGAAAGTACACAAGACACCATTCTACTGCAGCTGTAATTCAGGATTAGCTTTCTTTCACTCATTCTCTGATTAAGAATGGAATATCCAGTGATACAAAACCACTCTTTATTCTTTAACACTGATACTAGAATATATAAGCTCTGGAAAGGGAAGGCAAAATGAATCATTGCAATAAATAAAAACTGCACTCAAAACTACACGAAGATTAAAATAGAGATTTTATTGATGGAATAACAAAAGTGCTTTTCTTAAATATTTTTCAAAATACATTTATACAACTTACAATAATATATCCAAAATAACTGTATATACAAAACATTACCTTGTTTAATGTATGTGCTTTTTTTTTGAAAATTACAAAGCAACTTTTTGGCAAAGTTCAACCTTAAGAGGTGATAGTTTTGAAGGTTGGATTAAGAAAAATAGAACCTGAGGGAAAGTGACACTTAATGTCCATGACAAGCAAGAAGTTCTCCATTTAGTTAAATAAAAATGTTTTTGTAGTATTTTTCACATTACAAAAATAACAGAAGTGGAGGGAAAAAAAAGATGATGGATACTCATCATTTTATAGAGCAGCTTTTCATTCTTTCAGGTACAGGAACTTGAGATAAAAGTGCATGTCAAAAATGAATGCAATTAAGGACAGCAGTGCCCTGCTGTGGCTCTCTTGTGTGCAGTTTCTTAGCTGCTGTTGATATGATTGACCTGATTAGATCTGCGATGGATCTCTTCCAGAAAACTCTCAAGCTGTTCTATTAGCACTCGTTTTTTAAACCTGTATTTAAAAGAAAACGTGATAATGGATGCATACAATAATACATGAAATGTCATTCACAGAACTTCTATCAGACTCTGGAAGCTTCAGGTATTACTTTAGGACCAGTGCATGGTGAAGCTACACATACCTCATATGTATATATGCTGTCTCCTAACGTTCTGGTAAACTGCTAACTTGCTTTTCCATTTAATGAGTATAAAACTATGTCTACTACAGTCTATTCTAGCACATGGCTGAACATGACTTAGCCCTCAGAAATCCAGGAAAAAGAGTTAAGTGTTTGCTGTTTCCAGAAGTAGTTCTGAAATAGAGAAGTAAAATATACTTCAAAAGAACTGTAATCCTAAAGGTGGCAATAGCTCTTGGGAATTACTGCATGACTTCATGATACATTCACAAAAATTAATGAAGTTGGTAGTGGTGAAGGAACACCCATTACACAGTGCAGAGCAGATTTCCTGACAAAAATTATAAATTAAAATTTTGAGAAAGAAATTAAAGAAAAATGCTGGCATAATCCACACATGTGGAATCTCTGCAGTTTTACTTCATATCAGTTGCATAAATCTGAACAGCAGGCCGTTCTGTCACCTTTGCTCACACCCCTGCATCAGCAAGTAAAGCTTCTTGCTATTTCCAGATAGCTCTGCCTCTTGTGACATCTGAGTCTGACAAGCCACTTCTGAATGATGCTTTGGTACCATATGTGTGCTCGCAGACAAGCAGCAATGAAAACATTTTGAACTATACACCAAATTCAGTCCTACGACTTCACTAAATCCCAGCAAAAGCCTCTAGCTTCCAGTCAGGCATCCTGGTTGATGTCCTTGGCTCACAGAGACATGGTATCTGCCCTAATTTACTGATCACAGACCTCTCCACAATCCCAGCTTGACTATGGGGAAAACAATCTCCCATTCCCAACCACTATGTCACTGAATACCCACACTCTGGTCCCTTACCTATCCTTCTTAGTTTTCCTCAGTACCCCAAAGACACGTCAAACTTCAAGTACCACTTCCCCTCCAGTTTTACTCATTCCCTCTCAAAAGTGATAGCTTTTCTGCTGTCAAAAGAGGAACTGAGGGACATTCAGCTTCCAAAAGGAGCTGAAAGCTGTGTATTGTTTTATAAATCTTCCCCTCCCCTTACAACTATGGCAGATTAACCTCCAGAATTGAATGGGGACTCCTTATAAACACATTTCATTGCTGAAGTGATCAAGAGCTTTTCTAAGCCGGTTCAGAGACAGAGCTCCTTGGAGCAGCAAAGAAAGGAGGCATTCCAAATTCGCATTGCGTTCCATGGCATTGGAAAGTCAACTATCAGTTAAAACACAAATCTTGAAAACTTTGGAGGGCCTAGAGATGTTTTTTGCAGGGAGCAGGGAACCTGGGTTAAGTGGGATAGCTTGCCTGGATAAGAGAAGGGGCAGAGAACTGCAAAGGGATTATAGGGAATGTTATCCAGGTGGATAAACTGAACACACTACGAAAAACTAACCAAGGAGAGAAGAGGAGGGAGATTAAACTGTTCCTACATTCAAACCAATAAAAATTGGAACAGTCAACAGGAACAGCAACAGTCAACAGGAACAGAATTGCCAGCCTTTTCCACCAATAGATAAAGAAAACTCTAGGTTATGGTAGGAGCCAAGATTTAATTCTCATGCATCCAACAGCAACACAATCACTACCAAATTTTGGAGGAGGTACGAACTCAAGACAGGTAGAATAAGGAGGCTGTGCAAAAGAAATGAGAGTTAGAGGTGATCTTAAGAGCCTAATTTTATAGATACAAATATTTTAAGTCAACTAAATGCTGCCACTAACTCCAAGAGCAACACTATTGTTTTGGTGTGGAAGCAGGTATAACCTACAAACTATGGAATAACTCTGACAGGCAATACACAAATCGAGCAAAAAGCACAATAAAGTCATTGCTGCTATTAAAAAAGAGCATGATCTATATAAATTCACATGTCCCACCAAGCTGGCAATAGAACGCTAGAGGATCTGTATGGATGTTCAACATCTAGGGTACCTTAAACTCAGCGTGGTTTTAATAAAAAATTCCTATGTATTTTGATCATAAAATTTGTTCAATAATGCCACAGGAAGAAAGCTGACTGCTGAAAAAACAGAATACAGAAAAAAAATCAACTATTCTTTGAGGCGTCAGAAGGAAGCCTCAAAAGTCAGATATATTTATGATCCAAGCAAGGTGCTGGAATAACTAATTCCCTGTACATTATTGGTTCCAATATTTTTCTCATTTCTTTTCTTTTAGTAAAGATGTAGAAGGTTAAGTATGGACAGTCTAAGGATACTGTATGGAACAGTTTCTACCCAGATCAACAACACAGGGTTTAAATCTTCAGCAAGTCTCTTCTCTAGTGAAAAGCTACCTCCATTTCCAAAGTCTCAGACAGAACCTATAATATCTCTGAATGAAATACGTCTGAAGGGCAAAGACGTATCTTTACAGAGCATACCTGAATATCAAAACTATTTTTAGGACAAGATTCTGAGCTGATGCAGAATGAATTTCAACTGTTTCTGAAAGCCTAATTCACAGTAATATACAGCTCCATCAGGTTTTTAAATCAGCAGTAAACTAATACCTGGACTTTGAAATCTGAATGATTTTTTTTTTGTTTCAAGTTACCTTCTCCTCTTTCTGTCCCATTATCCATCTACATTTATGGTGACTTGACAGTTAAAGTTACTAACATTAGGACAAAACTTGAGGGGGAAAAAAGGTAACCCTGGTGCCAATACCTCAAGAAGCTTAAGTATTTCTGTTTCTTCTTAGGGAATTACTTACTTGCAGTGCAAAGCATTGTTTTTAAGCAAGTAACTGCATGGTTGTCAAGCAGTTAGGTATGATACTACCCAGTGCAGTTTTATGAGATGAATACAATTCAGTTACCTACCTCGAAGCTTCTTTAATAACATTTTGTAAAAATATCAGTCGGGTTTGTAAGCTTCCTTGTACATGTTTCAGTAAAAAGAAGATTCTTTCATATTCTTAAAAGTAAAAAGAAGAGAAAAATCAGTTATCTGTGGTAATAGACCTGAGTGAAATGCAACAAACATTCAGTCTTTTGTACACTTCTAGAGGCTGTATGGCCTATCAATTGTACCACTGACATACTGTTTATGAAAACATTAAAAAACACAGGTAGTGCAATTTAGGATATTACTGGAACACCAAAAAAGTTAATTCTGATACTGATGACATAAAAACCATGACTTTCATGAACATTGATAAGTCTCAGGATGTTTTAATCACTCATACATGAAGTTCTCAGCAGAGGTTTTAAACAAATCTTTTCAACTTCAAATATATTATGCATCAGTGTCATGGTTCAGTACATTTTAAAGTTGCAATCTAATATAAATTCTTTCCTTAATTCTTATGCCAATAATTTGAAAGGTATTTTGTATACTTACTCCTTCCTGGTTTTCGGATCTCTTTCATAATTTGTGCTCTTAGCTCTATATTAATCTCTCTGGAACTTCTGCAATGAACTGGTTTTTTTCCTTTGCTGGGTGAAGACACTGACAGGTTCTCTTCTGTACTTTGTTCTTTACTACCAGATTCCTCATGATTCTCCAAAAATCCATCAACATTCAAATTATTCCCTAAGTGTTCATGGCCTGCATCATCTGTATGAGCTGTTGGTCGATCCAATGAATTGAATGGCAAAGAAGACAGTGAAAACTCTGAATCCACAGTATTTGGGAAAATATCTGATGAAAGTGAGTCTGTAACATGATTCTCAATGACAACATCAACTGCAACTTCATTATTTGCTTCTGATGCTGAAAAAAAAGATTATACATGCCAGTTTCATGTTCTTTATCATTTGACAGAGGTGAATGAATCAGACCAGTATTAGACTCTTAAAACTATTCTCCAGCTTGTATAGTCTGCCTTACACATCAAGCATAAGAAAACTTGTTTGTGGGTTATAATATTGAGCCCACCACTATCTCCTGGCAATCAGTGGCTTTTAAAATCACAGGTATAGTCTTCATATAAAAATAGAAATTACTACACAAATTACCAACAAAAGAAAAAACACCTGTGAAATGTGCTTTTTATGACATGGTGTCTTTCCCCATTAAATCAAACTTACCAAGTTTACTTTAGTACTAAACAGTGAGCAAGACTGTTACACAGCACCTCAACTCCTCACTAAGGGAAGCGATTTCACTGCAGTAGAGCAAAATCCAAAATAACTTCATGCTGTGATACTAATGGAGCATGTGAATTTTAAAGGAAGAACACACCCTTCTCTCTGTTTACATTATCTCCTCCTTTAGTAAAGGAAATACATTGCTACTCTGAATTCACACAAAGGGACTGCTGTCTGAAGGACTATATGAACCCTTTCTGTCATTAACCTCAGATGCACATTTAAATATTCTTTTTCAAAAATGGGGGATAAAATTGCCCTATTTGATAAACCAGCCAGCACTACTTTTACACAAACAAGTTTTTTTGCACAAGTTAAACAGCAAACTCTGAAGATGAAGATTCACTTACTTTTGTGAATAGCAATAGGTTTAACAAGGTCAGGCTGTGCTTGTGCAATTGGTGTTGGTGGCCCTTTCCCTCCAATGTGGTTATTCACAACCGGAGGAGTTTGTGGTCGACCTCTGAGCAGGGGGGACATACAACGTCGTCTTTTTGGAATCCCTTGCATATTTGGTTCTCCAGGTCTTTTATGTTTATTTTGAGGTCCTGATACAAATTCATCTGCTTCATCTATCATCATTCCCTATAATTAATTTAACAGGAAGAATTCTTAAACTTTACACCAAAACTACGTAATATAAAGTACAATTAATGCTTTCATATTAATAACATTCAGTATGTATAAAGGCATCTATATACAACGTCATTATGTTTGGAATACTAAAATGTCAACCAAAAGCCTCCAAGACTAAATCAATGTGCTTATGGCCCCTATCCAACAGTCTGCCAAGTGAGACAGAGTGGGCCATCAAACTTCCCTTCCAGTAATTGCAAAGTGACCCATGCATTTAATACAAGAGCTCTAAATTATATTGGCAGTTTAGTCAATTCTAAGAAAGGTCTGGACAGAAGGGACAGTCCAGACTCCTGAAGTTTGGGAGGCTTTTCATGGTGGTGCCTTCGTAAAGGTAACATGATTAGGTTATTAGCCATACTACAGAGTCAAATGCATTTTATTTATAATACAATTTAGAGGCCTAACACTGGTTTTCTAATAAAGACTGTCCTCCATCCAATATTATTGATGAAAAAAACATCTGAAATGCTTTCTTGTAAGCAGCACTTTTACAAATACTTGTAAGGGTTTCTCCAGCAAACTATTTAAAGAGCAATGCAAGCAGCAGCACACACACAACAGCACATTTTTTAAAAAGCTTTACAGAAAGGTCACCTTTTTGTCCAATTTGAATGGATTGCCAAATGTATGAAGCCTTCGTGGCTGATCAGGATCAAGTTCTCGGAGTGGAGAAGGTATTTGTTTCAGATACTCCTGGTAGTTTCCCATTTGTGATATAGGTACACTGTGAACTTGATCTATCATGACAGGATTTGTTAATATATAGTACTGCTCACCTTAGAAAAATTCAGTCTATACCCACTTCACACCTCAGTTTTCATACTTTAATCAAATGCATGAACAAAACAGGTATGCAACATGCAACATTTTTCTTGTCTAACTGGTATTTATAATACTGTTTTGCTGCAGGAGACCTGCTTAAATGAATCAGTACATGTCTTGAGGATTTATCATTATGACAGGAAATAAGCAATAATTGTCATGCATGGATGTTAGTTTTCCAATCTGTCCTGTAACTTTCCAACAGGGCAATGGGTGAAAAAATAGACTGGGAACAAATCAGAATTAAAACATTACTACAAAGAAGATATGTTAATGCAAAGTAGTAATGCCATGCTGCACACAGGTTTGACATAACTGCCCAGTTCTAGCTAACCATAATTTCATTGTCAAGATCAGCATTTTCCCAAAGCAAGGATGACTTCTAACCACTGTAATCACCAAATTCTTAAATATCCATAGGACCTGATTATAAACTTGTTATGGCTTTAGAGTTGAAAAGGCTTTGATCCAGAAAAACATGCACTAGAAGAAATAGCAGGAAAAACCCCCAAACTGACTTGATGTATGTAACTTAACCCCCTCCTCAAAGAACAACTACTCTGACAAAGTAGTGATGTATTACAAAATGCACAGATGTTCATCTGACCTAAGTAGTGTCAGGACTAATACAACATATGCTTTCATTTGCACTGCCCTTTTTATCTTCTCCACTTTTTTTCATCTTCTGTTAGATGCCACAAAGCAGTGCCAGAAGACACAGGGAAAAGGTAAAGGGATAAATTAGCAGACTAGTGAACTATTTGCTGTTGGCCTAACAGGCAAAAGAATCACACTGGCAGCACGCAGTCATCTAGCTTACTTTTCCACTGCTCACAATCCACTTATATGGAGAGAAAACATAACATTCAGAACTGCCTTGTGATTTTTTTTTTCTATCCTATACATCCATGAAACTTAGGAAAAAAACAGTGAACAAAAAAATTCTTCTGTAAAAGCCTAGGTCTCCTTGTATGGACTCAAGGACAGAGCAGTGAATATGCAATCGTCTCTATGCTCACCATTTTTTCCTCCAATGAGCTATTTAAGGAAACAGTACCTAAGAAACCATGCAGTCTAATGGCAGACATCGACCAAGTTGTAAAGAAGTACACTACTTGTTACATTTTTTTTAGTAATAATCACATCACAGGTAGACAAAACAAACTTATCTAACCTTCATCTTGTCCTTTCAGGAACTTGCGAGTACTCTTCAGTAAATTAGATCTCATTCGTGTTAATTGATCCAAAAGATTTCTTCTGGGTATGTCATAAGCATTTCTAAAAGTCTGAGGTTTCAAATCCTATGGTTCCAGTAAATGAAGTCCCAATTAATGTCATGGAAAAAACAGTATCTAGCATTTCAATGGAAGTATATTGAAAATAACAACATTACACACAGTGGTGCTTACCTTATTCAGCAAAGCTATTTGGAACCCAGCATACTCCTTCATATTGAGGTCTAGAGGTCTATGAGGAATTTCCCCAGTAATCCCCTGTAGCAGATGTTGAAAATCGTTCCTATGTGCCATAGACAGGTTGTGTGATCTGCTTCTGACCTTAATTCCAGTCTCTTGCGCTACCTTTTTGCCTACAGAGCCAATGACTCTATCGGACTCTATTTTGGCCTTAATTTGAAATAAATAAATAAATAAAATTGACAATATACTCTTAAAAGGATTAGTCAGACTTATTCATTTTAAATTCCTACCTACAAGATTCAACAATGTGCTAACACACTATGACCACCATAACCAGGATGAGTGCTTAAGGAGTGCTTAATATATAACCACTTAATGCTTACTACAATTTTAAATATAGTGAACAGTTTGTGCCTAGGTCTTCTGCATATTTCTCCTCTGCTGCCCATTATGGTATCTAAGCACCAATATGCATGCAATGCTTTTATTTTCATAAAATGCCATAATTTGACTAGTAATTCTCTGTAAATCTCTGTACTCTTATAGCGTTTAACTGTTGCTGTAGAAAGCAGTCTCACAAGACTGATTCTCCCACAGCTATAGTTGTGATCAGTCATCCAATGGTATCAACTTTTTAAAAGCTTAATACAAATACTCATAACATTAATGAAAATGAAATACTTAATACCAATTCTGTTTACTAGGCAGACATAACCCTCAATATTACATTAGATTTGTACTAAAATAAGCTTGTTCATAAATGCCAGCTTTGGGGCAAAATACAGTGGAACAAAGACCCAAAAGGAATTTATTAATACATCAGCCAATTTTGTTTCTGCAATTTCAAATAAATGTATAGACTACTTGAAATTGGAATATGTATTTATTGAGAATAGTGACTCTACTGGCAGGGCCTTTCAGAAGTTTGAAAAGCTTTAAGTACAATTTGCAGTGCACGTGATTACATTTTAGAGGAGTCAAAGATGTCTAGGTTGAGACATCAGTTCACAGAATACTGAGCAACGTGGCTGATTTAACAGGATATGCTGTAAACTCCAAGACATTTGCTTCCTCAAGTAATCATTTATATTAATGTTTTAAGAAAAAGCTGATCCATAAAAACTCATTAGCTAAGTTACAGTACAACTACTGTTTCTTGACGTTTCAAGCCTACTTATTTGATTATTTGAACAGAAAGCTTAACATGCACAATTGAATAAAAGTGGTGGTAGCAGGGCAGAAATGCTTTAGTTGGTGCAGGAGACTAGTCAAAGATACGGGCACTATTCTAAACATAGTCAACAATTTCAAATGGTCACTTATCACTTCTATATCTGTATCCTCATTTGAGATTCTGAATTACGTCAGTTATTCACTGAACACTTTCCATTTCATGTTACAAGCCAAAGAAAGGACACTGATTCAGATGCACAAAGTGAAAATATCTACTTTCTGGGGAAAAAAAAAGCTAGAACATCTTTAATATCTAAGGTACAACAAATGTTTTCTTTTGGACTCAAGTATGTTACTGTCTGTACAAGTTAAATTGCTCCTTAAATTAAAAAAAAATCTCAATTTGTATTTCTGTATTTATCTTTATAGTCCAGCTTATAAAGCCTCTATTTAAATGTTATGTTTTCCTGCAGCTCAGAAGACCAAAATTACTTTCTGCTAATTGTTTACGGGAAGGTATTAACTTGAGCTTTCTGCTCTTTTTCTCTTTTTTTTTTCCTTCAAAGTCACTGAACTTCAGTATTTTAAGATTATCCTGATATTAGAATAAGTTTTCACTGCTCTTTTGCTTCAACATTACCTGCTGACTCAACTTTTTGAGATATGAAATGACACTGTAACTAAGTCCATATTCCACATTGTCAGCTATAAGGTTTGGTGCTCCCATCATTCTCACAGCTTTCTTCAAAGGCTGAAACATGGAACATATTGTATGGTCACATTTAACTTTATACATACTTCAACTAACTGTATCCATTTCAAATAGAACCTTAGGTTCTCAGAGTTAGAAAAGAACAAATACTCTCAGAGCAGCATTTTTTGTTATTTTAAAACGCAATTCCATTCAGACAGAATCAATTATTAACAAAGATATCATTTATACACAAGTCACAGTGTATTACAACTGTACAATGTTTCTGTAACATTCAGGTCTCAAGCCTCCCATAGGACTCCAGTGAAAACAGTATCACTATGTATGAATTTAAACACTCTCTCAAATTAATACATATTTTACTTGAAATAGATGTTACTTCCATAGTGGAAAGAAAACTGTAAAATAGAAATTTTAATACTGTAAGTCAACTTACCCCAAGATAATAAGGAGGCATTGTCTTCAAATAGCTTTCAAATGACTGACGCCATTTCAATGTAGGCTTTGCCTTGTGTACTTTAAACAAGTCATCTAATGGTTATAAAAAGCAAAGAGACAAAATGAAAGGCATGTCTAGACAGCATTACATCTTTTTCTCCTAAAAAGAAAATTCTAGTAAAAGAAACTTTTGAAGAAATGCAAGTTCCTCAATACTTCAATTAACACCTTTAATTTAATACATATACACAACAACACATTCGCAAATTTAACACCACAGACAAAAGATGGAACCTGATAATATATAAAAATGAATTGGCATGGAGACAATAAATTAGGAAAAATGCCTCCTAAAACACTGAAAGCAAGACCAAAACACATCTGAAAATGATAATTAAGTAAATCTTACAGAGTCTGAGTCATGAAGGTCAGCCAACTGGAGACAAGTGAAATAAGTTACTGATTCTACATTTCTACAGGTGTATGATGACTACCTGCACTAATTGTAGTAATCTACTTGGATGACATCAATGTTTGAATTGCCTACCACATAAGAATTTGTATGAAGTGGTATTTACCTAGCAGTGGAAGGAGGACTGGATAATTGTAAGGCATCACAAATAAATTCACACAATTCAGCGCTGTACTTGCTTTCAGGTAACCAAAAGGATGACCAAGTTCGCTGTATTTTGCGCTATTGCTCACATATACCTGCAAGAAAACACGTTACATTGTATGTAAATACAAAGCATTGTTATGAAATTTTACATCCTGTTTTCATTATAAAATAAAGTCTAGGAAAAACAGCATTCTATAAAAAGCTTCAATTCAGCATGCACTCTACTTACCTGCCAGCAGGTCTGAGGAGATTTTCTTTCCAGGATAAACTGGGTCAGTGGTGAAGGTTCTAATTCATATTTATCAAAAGGCAGTTTGTCAATGACCATTGGTTCACAGTCAGTACAGGAAAATTTCACCACAGGATGCGATGTGCGAGGTGGCTAAACACAAGTATTCCACTGTTAATAAGTCTGCACAGCAATTAAAATGCAATTGTACTGTGACAACTAAATAAATACAGCTTCTTTGAGAACAAAATATATTTAAGGAACTTATTCAATACAGGGTTCGTATTTATTGTTAACGAGACCTAAGCCATTACTTTACGATATTAGCATTGTCTTAAAATAAGAAGGAATCTTATTTTCTAAATAAATGAAAATTCTTTTACTATGTAAGTCTAGAGCAATACACAACTAAGACTTCTTGCATTTACACAAAAATTTTGCAAATGGAAGTTCCAGTGCGGCCGAAAAAAAAAATTTCCTCAATGCTACTCTGGAGCGTGTCCATTTTCATTCCCCACAGAACGAAGTGCTGTAATTTTGCATTTGCTGACTTCACCCAGCACTTTTCCTTCTCAGGAAATTTAACAGTTACAAAATTCAAACTGAACTATAAAGATTAAGAGCAGCAAGAACTCGGAAAAAAACCTTTGAAAGAATTCATATTTTAGCTGACCTGAGAAAAAATTATTTTAATTCAAGGAATTTCAGTGTTTGGATTTTCATCTTATTAATCAGAAAAAAGGCCTTTGTGCCTCAAGTTTCAACTGTAAGTTAGCAACTTACTTGCAACTTCTTCTGCTGATAGGGAAAGCCAATTTTTAGTGTGATGAAAATTGGAGTTTTACACCTTTCATTGCAGGGTTTTCAAGAGAGGAACTTAAGCTCTTATACTTACCCTGAGCCTCCTCCAAGGCCACTAGAATCTGGACAAGACCTCAACTGGGAAGCCTCCTTCCATTTATTCTTTACAGAAAGATAACTAACAAATACATAAGATGAGCTAGGGCAACACAGGGTTTCTTGGACCTTCCTATAACTTCATCTTGAAAGTAAGGTTCTACGTCTATAATCTCTAGCTTCCTCATTTCAAGATGAGCCACCCAAACACCATGAAACACCATGGGCCAAGAGAGCTGGTCTTGCCTTGAGTGTCTCCACTCTGAGGAAGGTGTACTAACCAACTGCACACAAAACAGCAGGGCCAACCAACTGATGGAACTGCAATTCTCTTCAAAGAACATGACTAATAAATAACTGTGGTGGAATTTTTGACCAAGCCACAAAGTAGTTATAGTAGGAATAAAAAGGCTGCAAAAGAAATGGAATACTAAGACTTGAGAAGTCCATCAATCCTTTGCTGGACAGCAGAACTGTTTTTACCTCACAGTGCATGGAGCAGCCATTTACATGTTGATACCCCAACATAATCACTAGCAGACTTCCATATACATCTAAGAAAGGCTTGACAGTGTCATTAGCTACAGGACACTGAACAGGTTTTGGGATAGAACTGTTTCAGACAACTCCACTGTGGATCAAGCAACAGGGAGGAAAAGACTAAGCTGACCAGATATGTTATATATATATATATACATTGATTGCAATGTACTCTATATTTTAACTGTATTTTTAGAACAGTGCAGAAATATGTCTTGAAACACTATCAGCAAACTTAGCTCCCCAACACTGCATGAGGAAAGTTCAATGCAGAATTCCAGCTGATGGCAGCAGCAATTTATCTGACACTGCTTTATGGACTTAAGAGAGCTATACAGCTACAACAGAAAAAAATTATCATCTTGCCATTTGGGTAAGTCAACCTCATGTTTTTAAATTTATTTCAACAATTCTTCACTTGACAAGATCTATTTTATCAATCTTAATCAAGATATGCAGACAAACTGTACTGTCTTTGCAGCAAATGGAGGCAGATATGCCATTGACAGTAATTACAAGTACACAGAACAGTTTTCCTATAGAAGAGTTTTTAAATATCCCATGCACAGTTGTCTGTTTAATAACTACATGAGATTTACTTTTGTTCACATATGCTAGTTTGCTTTTTTGTTCATAAGAGCATCCACATCTTTCAATGATGGAAGACAGATGCCAGCAATATCAACCTGTAAATGTGACTAAAATCTCATACTTATATCACTCCTGTATTTCAAAGGACTTCATACATTTTTCAACCAGAAGAGATAAAATTTTTGAGAAGTTCAGTGAGTGTGCTAGTCAGCACACCTGTTTAAGCTCAAAGGAACACAAATTCAGTAAAAAACATCCGGAAATGTAGGTAACAATTACACAACTGCAGTATTTCTACTTTAATGATTTTCAAATATTAGCAGAAAAAAAATATGCTAGAGTATACTAATGATTAGTCAGACCAGAAAGCAGGGGGCATACATTCTTTTATGAAAAAGAACAAATAAATTAATTCTGTGGGCAGTAATTAAAAAACCAAGGTTCTCTGAACTTAGGTAAATTGAAGCTACAGTTGCACTGCACTACAGCAGATTGAATTATATTCACTTTCTAGAATGAAAGCAGAATTATCATAAGGATTCAAACTGGAAAGATCCTACTATCTTTTATTAATACCATCTACAAGTCAATAGAATTCTATAGGGTTTTACCCCAGTGCCACCATTTGATATTTAACAGGGTAAAGGGGTAACACCACATGCATGTACTTGGCCAACAAACCAGTCTGCCACAAGCAGTTTCCTAATGCTTCAAGGTTACTAAAAATCAAGTCCCACAGTATTATTTGCTCATCAGTAATTTTTAAGAGATAATCACAACACAGGTTTACATGTGTCATTCCTCCTTGGCTCACAATGCTTTTACAGCTGTTAAAATGAAATATGTCACTCAAGATTTTAAAATCATCAGTGAATAGGAAATTCTGGAACATTCCCGCATGCACAAACCCTTTGCTTTATCTTCCGTACATACCAGTGTTGGAGAATTTTGATCTGGCCAAAAGGATTCAGGAACAGGCCAATGACCTATAGGAACCCCAGTTTTAGGGTTGGGTCTGACATAAATAAGTTTGTGACAGCTGTGCCAAGGTTGAGGTCCAAAGGGTCTAGATATCTCCACCTGCCCATCTAGAGAAGAAAAAAGGCTTTATGAATCAAAACAGTCTTAAAACTCAAGAAGAGTATTTAACAACTTCTGTGAAGAGTTAAAGAACTGTATTCCCAGGGAAGCTCTTCCTGTAGTTAATATTATTTCTAAGAATAGCAGATTGTTGCCAGTAAGCATTTTGCAAAAAACACAAGACTATGAGAAACCAAATAAGCACTGAATGTTTACAGGATCATAGCTGAGAAAGCCAATTATCTTGGAGCACTTAAAAATAATCAGGTCCTTTCTCCTTCACTGTTATTAACAGATAACTTTCAAATCCATGCACTAAAAAAGTAATATACATAACTAATGCTGCTGGACTAACTTTTTATTGTAGCAAAATAAGATCTAAAAAATACCACAAACACTTCCCAGTAACATCTGAAGAGGAACCCAGCTAAGTCATTTAGAATGAGAAGGTAACATTGCTCAGTTGAATTTGGTACTTTAACTCTTTAATGCAGCCATTTTACCACATTGAATATAAGAGGATAAGCATATAAACCCACAGCCCTTCCACAAGGTATTCACATTTCTTGCTGGTTGAAAACCACAGTTTAAAGCCCATGAACCCATTAAACTATGACTGACATGAGTAATTGCACTTAATACTAGCTGAGTCATATGACTGAATGTAGATATGTCTAGGAACTACAGCCAGTATTTTGAAACACAAGAGAATTTCAGAATTAGCAGGTTATTTTTGTAGTAATGTCTTTTAAATTGCAACACTTGCCCTTTTGTCTTGGCAACTCCTACATTAAGTTTACTAAATTATATTCAGAGTCATCCCTATTACTGGATACCACAGTGCAAAAATGTCAAGTACCATCAATTGGTGAAGGATCTGGTCCAGCTTTTTCAAAATTTATTACCACTCCACTTTGCACTTTTTGCACCAATGATTCAAGACACTGATTCAGCATCCTTGGAGAGCACACACAATATGACCGACCTAGAACAACACAGTTAAGGTTAAGGCTGTTTAGTGTTTCTGCCCATATAGTAACTTGGATCATTTAAAACTGTTCACCCACCACACACTAATTTATGTATGGATCAGTGATTTAAAGCTTCTCCTGAATACTCCCTCCTTGTTTAAGCAACATGGCAGCCTAGTGAAGCAGCAACAAGTACCTCATCAGAAAGGTTTGGATTTTAGACCCTTAATAACTCAAATTCCTGGTGGCATTCACGGAAAATGGGCGCCCCCTTGTGACAGACACAACTGTCCTCGAATTTCAGTCAAAGCACTGTTAGAACAACCTACAGACAGTCAAAGCAGTGGAATACTTTTTCAGATCCCTTTGCTCTCTATCACAATCCCTCTGATGCATAGGAAGAATCATTATATTTTTAAAGTATGACAAAATCAATGTGCAAGTCTGATTTGGAATATAATTTCCAAGAGATTAAGAATATGATTTATGACAGAGAAGTATCAATTGTGCAGTACTACTACAAGTTCTGCATTGCATAAATTCTGCATCACATTCTGCATGCTCTGGAGGGCAAAAAACCCTAAACAATCCAATGCATTTCCTTCATTTTGACTTCTTTAGATTGGAGTATGACAGGAATTTAGCTAAACTACAGAACAGACTATTACAATTTCTAATTGCAATACCTCAGTACAGTAGAAAGTTTTCTCTTCAAAAAAATTCCCAAAGAAAATAGATTCATACTT
>JAWWLZ010000001.1:54011234-54028278 GCA_035041345.1 Poliocrania exsul | reverse complement strand
ATTTCTAATTGCAATACCTCAGTACAGTAGAAAGTTTTCTCTTCAAAAAAATTCCCAAAGAAAATAGATTCATACTTCCAAAACAGCTTACATTGAATTGTCTATACCTATAATGCAGTATCTTTAGTTTCATTTTATCAGCCTTGAGAGTTTTTACAAGTACTGTAAGAACTTTGAAATACTTATCCCATGACAAGGAATCACATGATTAATTGAACTAAACTGAAATCATTTACATTTTTAAAATTATCAGAAGAACCCAGGGCACTCACCTCCTGTGACTTCACACATAGGTGTGATGGCAGAGTCATCCACTGGTACCCCTGTCATCTGCTCCGACTCTGGTGCTGTAATACCAGGCAAACGAAGAACCAAAGCAAACAACCTCTGATCCCATCGAAAGGGTTCCTTAGTCAATTCACTTCCAGGTAAAGGGGAATTGAGAGGTAAATGGAGCTGAAAAGGAATTTAAATCTATGAATGCATAGCTTTAAAAATAAACAAAAATTCAGGTTACATAAGAATGGCAATTCACTCTATATAAGCACACATCTCTCCACACATTTATAATTTTATTCAGGTACTGTACATGACAAGCAAGACATCCATTATTTAACCAAAATTTCAAACATTTCAAAGCAATATGATACATATTGTTGAAAGTTACAAAACAAGTGATAACAACCACTTTTAAAAACTGATCTAAACTTCAGAAGCAATAGAATATTTTCTTTAGAATTTCAGTAGTAAAAGCTGCTTCACTGCAGTGTTTTCGTTCAATTTTCTGTAGAAAATGCCCATCCTCAGCTCAGTATTTTCCTCAATTCAAGATAAGTACAACTGAATGAAAAGGTAATGTTAACCTAAGAGACCTCCAGAAACAACATATCTTGGTGGTACCTGCCAGATTACCTACTCCAAATAACTCAGCTTCAAGTGAACTGAAGTGGTAGTTACATTACAGAATCAGAAAGCAGAGATTTTACATGATTTAGGTATATCCCACAACTAAACTCAGGCCTGTGCTTTAAGTGAATAGCAGGTGTTAAAATTAAAACCAACACTAAAACGTAAAATTAGTTCTCACTTTTAGGTAATAGATAACAGTAATCACCACTACCCATACAAGGAAGAGTTGCTTGCCATGTGTTGTGTTGCCTCTGTCTGGGAAAAACTGTAAAACTTTTACTTCAAAATATTGAAGATACTCAATATGTAAGAGCATTTCTTTTTGCTTTATTTCACAGAAAAGACAGTAAAGAGATTTAAGTGTCAGACTTCAAACATGCTGCAGTAAAAATACAGCAATGGTCAGGACATTATTTATTAATCACTAACAGCAACAGCCAGAGAGTAACAGAACATCTAAAATTCCCAGGAATAGCAGCAAGTTTATACCTAGTTAACTGAGACAAGAACACATGTGTTAGCATTTAAGGGACAGCACAAGGCATTCAGAAGATTCTCTTGCATCCAGACACCTTGCACAGAGATTAGTGGGAAAAAAATCTTATCCAAACATTCATCTGCCAAAGCCCTGAACAGATAATCTACACTTGTAGCAGCTACAAGTTTCGGAACACTCAATGGATCCCTGGCTGATGATACCACCGTCAGCACAAGTAAAATTCTCATTTCACCTGGAGCACTGCAGCCATAAAGGGGAAATAAAATCCCCAAAGCAATGACTCAAGTGGTGCAAACAGTGCCATTACCATGACAAATACAAAGATGAAGCCCAAATGCTGAAAGCAAACTGAACGATTCCCTCAAACATTCCCATGCAACATTCAAAATTCCCAATTCTCAACCTCAGCTCAATGTTCCCAAGAAATTACTAGTCTGTTCCAAAACTTGATGCACCTAAGACCCCATTTTTAATTAATAGGAGTTAGAGAATTTACAGTAAGCTGTTAAAACAGGGGGGTTTTGTTTGTTTATTTTTAAGAGATGGTTTGAAAGCCTTAAACCTAATTTCCAAACCAGTCACCTCACCTATTTCTATTTGCATAATTGCAAGCATCTCATACTGGGAAAAATACACATCTTCATATTTGTATCAATAAACTGTTTCCCCATCTCAAAGAGAGATAAAAACATGGCAAATTTACTCATAACATGTGGCCAAGAATCAGAGTATTTTGGACTTTTCAGCACACCTGATGATTCCTCCTGAACTTCTGTTTTTCCTTATGCAAGCACAGAGTACATGTGAACAGAACTATTTTCCCCAAATGTCTCACATGAAACTGGCCAAGGGAACTTAGAGATGTACCAGTTTATTATTGATTGACATGCATGTCATTTCCCTTTTCACACAAAGGGCCAGCAAAGACTGCCTAAGAAAGGAATTTCAGTTAAAAGAAGAGCTGCATTCTTCAGTGAACAGCCTGGAATCCTGACTCTAAGAAGACTCAATTGCAAGCACTCTACCGTCCTCACTTGGGGCTATCAAGGAATGCCATTCAAAGTGTCCTGCTCAGATCTGACTGAATAGATTTACTAGCTCTGAGGAATATATTTGATTTGCAAAACACACCTATGTAACAGCATTGTTTTGCTTCAGGCAACATATGTTTACACACAAACATATGTTTACAGAGAGAGAGAATGTAAAGTATCCCACTGGATCTTGCACCAATACTATCCTGAGTTCATCTTAACCTATGAAAGTTTTCTTTGGCTCAGCTGGTTATACAGAGAGAGCCCTGAAACCAAACTCAGGAGCAGACCACTGCATTATGAACATATTGCTATCAGAATTGTTTTCAGACTAGGATACCATCCAAAGAAATCAGCATCCAGTCAAATGCCCTCACTTTCTTTTTCACAATTTAATTCCAGTTAACATCCTTTATTTAACATTTACACTAGCAAAGTTACAGATTCAAACCACCTTTCTCCACAGACATTAATGACTTGGTCTTCTTACCTTCAGTTACCTTTACTTTTAAACTGGTACTGTATTACCATAGCAACTGCATACCTAGCAGAAAATAAGATGAGCCTAGAATTCGGTATCTTGCATTCCTCTTTCCCCATGCATATTTCACTATGAAGGCACGCACACATTTTCCTCTTTGTCCTTCATACTGGCTGTTGAGAGAAAGGCAGACTGAACTATTTAAAGGGAGGTTATTTACCAGCACTGGTCTTCAACATGTTGTCTGTGTAGAGTCACACACAAGTGTCCTCTCAGCTTAGTATGAGAAACCAGCTGTTTTGCCTCAACATTAGTTTGTAGGAGCACACACAAACCCTACCACCATTTCCACAATGCCACAATACTACCATAAGATAGCAGTGTGTGCCTTATGTCCCTCTTTCCTGCCTTCACAACCACTAAAATACTCAAGAACCAAGAGGGGCTAAAGGACAACACTGTACTGAAGAGATCTTATAGAACTCAGTTATTGGTGAGCAGGTCTTTTGTTTATTCTCAGTCCTTGTTTCTATCTACATTCATGCAACCATAAGAAGCAGCAGAGTCTAAAATCCAAAAAACAAAAAAGAGACAAGCATTAGTGCACTCTCCACTGGTATGGTAGTTGGTAAACTGAAGACAGTAATGATCTTCTGGCAGTGGCTGAACATATGGAACTGTCCATGAGAATAGGCAGTTGCTCAAGCTTTAGTACCCGATAATTACAAGCAGCTCCATCTTGGGAAATCTCATAAAAGGTTGTTATACATCAGGCACTGAATAAAAATATCCGTACAGAGACAATCAACTTCTCTTTTTACATGTAAAAAATATCTTTAAAAAATAATATATCTGCAAGTAACTTTCCTTGCTTTTCTGTTACCCATAAAAAGACAAGACATATCTAATATTCCAAGCAAATGCAGTATTTCACTCTTACAGGACTTAAGGACTAAGGATGGGTAACTCTACTGAAGTCCAACTAAAACCAGCTCTTAATAAACTGAGAAACTCTACTTACAGTCATCAACATCATGTTTTCCCATCTTTTTCTATGCAGTTATAACACAGATAGAAAGCCACAAATTGTTCTTCCAAAAGAGATAACACAAAAAGACACCAAGGTCAACTGACACACCATGTCAACATCGTGGATATACTTGGCCATTCCAGTGCAAGCATTAACTATCAGCAAGTGCTCACTGAGCTAAGCCAAAGGCTGTGAACCCCCAAACCACTGCTAATGGGAACAGGGATGAGAAAGAATGGGAACATACATTATATTCGCCACACTTCTTGCAGTTTTTAAGTCTAGATGTCTAACTGAAGGAACTACAATTTAAAATATAATGGAACACTTGTAGTTCCTCATTATTCCTGAAAGTAATCAGGATCTTGCCATTTGTTGCAGTTGTTACTACAGGGATGCAAGATGAGTGACCCTAGGAAGGATCAGTGTGACAATACCAAACAGCTCAGGGATTAAGACTCATGAAAATCAGTGATTTCTCCTGTCAGAGTCTCTTATAACAGGATGATCATAAGAATGGCAACATAGAGGTGAACCAAGCAGCACTGCTATGCTTTTTGCTTGCATAATCATTTATCAGAATGTATCAACAGGTCAATAACCCAGTTTTAGTCTTAGAAACAGGAGTTCAATGCTTCCTCTTAAAACAGAAGGTATGTAGAAGGAGGACAAGGGGAACACAGCTCACAGCAGGTGGAAAACTGAAAAAGTATGTTTTATCATAATAAGAGAAATCCCTTCAAGCAATTAAACATTTGTTAAAGGAAAGACCAAGAAAGGGCTAAGACCAGATTTGAGAGATCAGGCCAGAAGTGAAAGCCACTCCATAAGGAATCCATAGCATGAGAACAACTAATTAAAAACAGTCTCCCAACAATATGAGCTTGTCCTCTCCTGAAGTTATGACTGGGATGAGTTCAGGGAAGAATCTGGCCAACAAGCCATGCTGAATGGAGAACTGATTCTGGTACTCTTCAGAATATCAGCACTGGTGCATTAGAAAGTAATGCCAGAAGGGACAGAACTGAAAACATTACTAACTTCTGCAAGTGAAGGTAATTGCGTAGACTGTATAATGTCTGTCTTCAATCTGAGGCATTGCACACATGAGACAAAGCAGTAATGAACAGATAAGGCTCTTTATCTGCAAAATCCATATTAAAATCTACAAAGGAAAAGGACATCTGAAGAATTCAGCAAGAGCTCTGAACCAGGATTTAAGCTTGGCAGCTTCACGTTAGGGCAAATGACAAGTGTTCCCATGGTGATAAACTGATTTCATGGGCAAGAACGCAAATGTTCAACTGAATGACAAAGCTTTGAGGAAACTTGCCTTGAGCTTCCATACTGGCTTCACAGGCTTCCAAAAAAACAAAAAAAACCCCGAAACCCAACATTCTGCTGGTTCCCTTGTACATATGTCTTAAAAGAACTAAAAATATATTGCCTTAGTCAATGCTAAGAAGTAAAAACACTGCTGTTATAGCCAGCAGGATATGATCACTTCCAACAACAATTCTGAAAAGCCTCCCCGAAGTCAAACCCAAAGAACAAAACAGACATTTGAAAGTGACTGAAAAGCTTTGCTACTGAACCAAAGAGCAGCAATGAACTTCCATATCTCCAAGGTCATGTTACTGTACTAATTCTGGTTTATTTCTCCATGCCCAACTTGAGAGCTAACTGTAAAGGACACAAGCTACACTAAGAAAAATTCTGACCAACAGGAC
This sequence comes from Poliocrania exsul, assembly GCA_035041345.1. Taxonomy (NCBI): domain Eukaryota; kingdom Metazoa; phylum Chordata; class Aves; order Passeriformes; family Thamnophilidae; genus Poliocrania; species Poliocrania exsul. The sequence continues at coordinate 54,022,595 of JAWWLZ010000001.1, read as the reverse complement.
ACACAGTGACAAAAGCAAAAGATCATCCCTGAAAGACAGAAGCACCCTTAAATGCTTTGTTTCACTGCTCTTTAAAAATGTTCCTGCCTGGACACCTATGGCAAAAGAGAAAAAACCCCAAAAAATCACGTCTGTTGCTGGGTATGAAGCACCTACTACATACATATGGAAAAGCACTCCAACTTGCATTTTTTCTTGCAGGAAGTAAAAGCAGTGGTCACTTACCATTCCTCCAGAAGTCAATGCCTTTACATCAGCTTATTTACAAAAAAAGTACCTTTAGTTCACTATCATTAAAGCAGATTCTGCATTTCTAGAACATAATTGAACACTCACCAAATGATGCGTCAACTTTGGCTCAATGTCATGATCATGATACTAAAACTACAGGTGTAGCACACAATTACCAGCCAGCACTACTCATAATCCAAGCCCAACTTTACTAGATTAGTCACCAGGAAACCCTTTTTCTCAACATAAGTTACAACAATTGAAAGATGTGAATGTATGACCAAATGATTGCCTAAGAAAATGTTGTCTTGTAAGACTAAGGTGAAAAAGTTGTACCCAAATTTAAAGGAAAAGGAAGACAAAAAACACTTGCTGGTTATAAAAACAAATCCTGACTCTTGTTATATGAACAGGAGCTTTTGACAACCAATACAGCTTTCTTATATAAATCCCTTTGAATAATGAACAAGATGAAAGGAAATGTAACACATAATCATAGCATTAGAAGGGATACATGAAGGCTATACAGTTCAGAGCCTTCTGACTGCTCAGAGTCTTGTCCAACTCAGCTATACCATCTCCACAACCACAGGACAACCTATAGAAATGTTCTATCACCCACATAGTTAAAGTTTTTCTTGATATCCAATCAATTTCCTGTGGTACAATTTGCAGCTGTTGCCTCATCTCAACCCTGTGTACCTCCAAGAAAAGCCAGGCTCCTTGTCCCATTAAGTTGTTGAAATGATAAAAGACCTCACAGGTTTCTCTTCTAAAGGCTGAACAAATCCAGTTCTCAAGACTCCACCAAGATGACATTTACTTCACCTTCTGAGCACTTTGTTGCCCTTCACTTCAGGATGTCCATGTCAGATTTTACAAGTTAGTCACCTGACAGTAGTGAAAAGCTTCACCTCAAGAAGGAACTTACACAATTAGGGGACTACTCAAAACAGTACTCTACTGTTAACACCACTATATGTTGTAGAACACTCTGGAAGTGTCACACTATTCTGTTCTACTTGGTATTTTAGACTGTACCCATTCACTCACTGATTAAGATGAAAATATCTCATTGGGTAAAAAAATAGGATGGAAGTGAGTTTTTTATACAAATAACCTACTTGTTATCATGGATCCAGGAATTCCCTTTCAGTTACTGGCTATGCTCATTTGTTAGCAGTCCACATAGAATTTTGAGGTCATTCAACTTTCTTCCTCTAAGTCAGATACATTACAAAAATGCTCAAATACAGCTTTTCATACAGAACTTCTGTAAGTGCTGTAAGAATGCAATATAGTAGATTATTAGGAAAAACTTAAGTAACTAACAAACAGCAATGTATGACAAGTTAACCTCTACAGTCAAATGTGTTGTAGCACAGGCAAAATCTGACTCTTCCCCTTAAGTTTTAAAACAGACCTTTGGATATTAACCTTTTCCCTGAAAAGGGAATGATCTTACAGATTTGTTGTTGTTTGATTTGGTTGGGGTTTCTTTTACTACTGCATGGAACAGGCACTGAGCTGGCCAGACCAGCCCTATCCCTGGTGACCACTTCCATCTTTTTAAGGAAAGAATTCAAACCACCCAGTAAGTTAAAATAGTTCAGTGCATCAGTATAGCTCTGAGTTTGTCACATGGCTGAGCGGGTACTCCAGTATAAGATCTTGATTTTTAAACTGCTCTACGGATTAAATTTGAAATACAGTTCTTCAGCTCTTATCTTGGATTATAAGGACTACTGATTTGATTATATAGATTATATATTTATTTTTAAGGACCCAGTGTGAAAGTAGCACATTTCACATACTCTCTAGTGGCCAAATCCTTTGGGAAGTCACTTCGTTAACTTGGTCCATAAAGAATCTATATCTAGACCAATTAAAGACACACACTTTATAGAGAACAATTTCTTCTGCTAACATATTTGAAAAGCTGTGAACTCCCTGGATAGAAAGAGCAAGCTCAGTCTACTAAACAGACCAACAGTTGTATCACAGGTTTCTGTCACATGAGCCAAGTAAAAAGAGTCATTCAGGTTTTTTTGTAGCACTATTGCATAAAATACTTCAACTTAAAAGCAAAACACATTCAAATTTAAGCTATTAATGAACATTCTTTTCAGGAGTCATTTATGCTCCAACTGTAAACAGTATGGTAACACATGTTTAGTACACATGACAGTAAACAGAGGTCAGACCTTACCTCTTCCTGTATCCCACTGGTAGTAGTTAATTTACTTCCATCAGTAACTGTTATAATTATTGCTGGCTCCAGAAAAAAAGGATTTCGACCCTAAAGGGAAAAAAAAGGCAGTTTCACTTAAAATGGTGTAACAAATTCATAATGTTCTGTTCAGTGTCCAATGGCCACTGATACCCAGCAACAAAACAATGAAGCCTGAGGTATTTATTCTCACAAAGTACACAGTACAGTGCAATGGGTTTCTGAGCTGTTTTACAGTTAGGCCATGGAAAGCCAGACACCTAACACATGTATTTAAAAAATGTATACAAAACCACAGCAAAAATGAGTAACATAGGACTTCATGAATAACGTGGACTGCAGTATTCTGATAAACCAGCAGCTGTTTAGAAAAGCAACTCTGTTCAAAACAGATACTTTTAATTCCCTCTTTTGCAGGATTGATTTTATGTGATTTAATTATTGTGTGTCCAAGTAAAGCATTAGCATAGTATCCTGCAATCATGATCCCTGGGTTAGGAACTGATACTCAGTGTATTAACACTAACAGCAGCAGTTACATTTTGATTACACTTGTTCAATCAAACATGCAACAGTTACTTCAGAAACAAATACTTGCAAAATAGATAAACTTTCCATAAGAATTCATGTGAGCCAGCCAAGACATTGAACTAGTCTAGCTGTAACAAAGACTTGGTTGGTTATTGGCAGGTCCTTTTCCTACAGCCAGTAGTCTAGGAGCTCTCTCTCCCTCCCAAAAAGGAGAACTCCAGAGGAATCCATGCACATGTCAACTCCAAGACTAGGTAGCACATTCCACTCTACCTCAGGTTAAAAACAGACTGAATAAAAGTCACCACATTATTTTGTTTAGTAGGTCCTACTCTCCTTTTCTTGTCAAGGTCTTACTTTCCTTCTTCAGAAAATAAAGAAAAACATAACTACATGCACAGTCTAGTTCTGCTTATAAAGACAATCTCATGAATGCTTCAATTGACTTCAAAAATATGGAGAGAACTAACAGATTTGCAGAAATAGGTCTTTAAAATCCATTTTTTTAGAATCCATTAAATATAAAGGATCATCTACTGATTGTGCTTAGAACAGAAACATTACTTAATTTCAAATATATTTGGTAAGGGGTATGCAGTTTGATTACTGTGGCAAGATCACATTTACAGTGACCAGTTTATTAAAAAGTTATTTGCTTAGTATTTTTTCAAACCTTAGAGAAAAATTTTAATTTCTTTTAAAAGAATGCCATCACTGCAAAAACCATGAAATAATAAAATTAAAACAAGACAATCTCTCCTATGACAACTAAGCTAGTTCATAATCCAATTTAAACAATTACTCAAAAAGAATTTAAGGACTCTCAAAACACACTCAATTTAATTAAAATAATTTCCTAAGAATATTTAGCCTTATTTAATTCTTATGAACAGTTATAGTATGTGATTCTGCCAACTAATAGTTTACCACAACTGCAAAACATCAGCTGGAAGCTAATTACACCACACTGAAATAATTTTGAAAACAGGGTTTCTAACTAGAGGAAAACAACATTGCTCTCAAAGACTGAACACAAAAATATTTCAGTCACACTGCTACTGAATGAATGTAAAAATAGATTGACATTTGATAAAAAATATTTTAGATTTAGACTGTCATAAGCAATAATTTTTGTGTCAATACTGTGGTGCCATTTGAAATATAAGTACTAAAAACTTGGTCTCTGACAACCCTATTATCTTGATACCTTCATCTTTAAAAACTTTTGAATTCCTCAACTATACTTTTTCTCAATTTTACCCATCTAAAGTTTAAGCCTTAACTAGTTTAGTCTTGAAATGATTACAAAATTACAAGGAAGGAAACAAGCTTGAGCTCCCCCAGGAAACAAGTCTGAGGGAGAAATGTCTTCATCCTCAATCTACTTTTTATAAATTTCATAAGCATTTTACCTGTACAAAGGACGATCAACATATTAAGAATCAACTCATATTTAGAAACAATTAGAATGTATTAAGGAAGAATTTCAGTTAAAATGCCTATTACTGAGATCTATTTTTAACTAAAAATTTCCATGTCATTATTTTTTTAAGAACACCACTGACTCTTCTGACTCTGCTCCCCACCTTAGATGTATGAAGGCTTACAAAACCATTATCAAGTCAAGTATTCCTAAAAAACCTCCCAAAATGCAAAAAAAAAAACCTCAAACCAACCTCTTATTTATTTAAGCTCTCAAAACTCAGATGTTTCTCTAAATTTCACAAAACTAAGCTCCAGAACACTTACACTTACCAATCTTTTTAGCTCAACTGCAGCAGTTCTGAAAATGATTGGCTGAGAAATTTATTTCAATCTAATTTACAGTAAACAAATTACTTTCTATTTCTCTTCTTCTAGAAACATACTTGGAATTTACACAACTTAGAAATACCATATTCCTCAAAATACATTGCAGCACAATAGACTGTGAATGCACAGGCAATGAGTTAGTCCAGCCCAATTATTTTGGATATCCAGTTAAACAGTAGGTGACAGTGCACACTCCCAGCTCTTTGGCACTCACAGGTGTGCTGTGGTGCACTGGAGAGTAGCTCAGGATAACAAGGTGTAAATTATTAGCCTACTTACAACTGACTCTGACAACTAACTAACCACCATTAGGTTTTGCTTATTTCAAAAGCAAATCCTTCTCAATAAATTGCTTTTTCTTCTGAAGGTTTGTAGCAGTGGTGAAAGAAAGTACTAAGAAAGGAAGGATCCAGCTGATGATCCAGTTCAACCACCAAGTACTGTAATATGGTACAAGGAAGGCTTTTCCATTCACTTGCAATCTGTTTTCAAAGACATATGCACCAAGATGACAAAAAACCCCACATCCTTCTGTTTGGAAGAAAGTTATTTAAAACCCAGCATCAATACCAGGGCTGGCTTGCTTGGCTGAAAAAGAACAATCAAGATATTCAGAGCCTTAAAACTAACTTATCTGTTACACAACACTTTCATTTCAACAATTTGACAGCTTCACAATTAATTGTTCCAAATCACAAAGCAACTCAGTTGCCCTGGTCGCCATTTCTTCCATTGCCAGCTGAATTAGTTCTGTGCTCAAATAATACACAAAAAAGACAGAGCTGTGAGCACCTCTGAGCTTCACACACACATCACAGGCAGAAGCACAGCCATCCCATCTCAGCTTGTGAGATGCCCTCAGAGGGAGCCTCAGATCAAACCAGGAGTGTAGCAAATGATCATCATAACACATTATTGCCTAGTTAAGAGGCACAACTAAGAATTCACTTCCAATGGTAAATAAGCTCAACATCAAGTTTCAGCATGACTGATTAACATGTGCATGATTTTTTTTCCTTCTTCCCAGTGTGCATGTAAAGCAATTCAAGAGCTACTGTGACCTTACATAGGCAAATACACATTACTACACATGCAGTAAGAGATTGATCTAAGTAACAAGCAACTACTGTTAAAAGTACTTAGTAGTACAAAAGCTTCATGCCTAAGAAAGGCTAGAAGTTGAAAATAAACGTGAACTGAAATATAGTGCATACTTTTAACAGAACATATTACTAATAACTGGAAAAAAACATTTTGAGACCATGATATGTCTAAAAGGCACACTTTCATTTCAGTAAATCACAAAATTTAACAGAATTTGTACTGCACATCCATATCTCATTATACTGTCTTAGCAGAGCCCTTCATTTTCAGAAGTATCAGCCTTAACTGCCAGTAAATTTAGGTATCTGATCAGGAAATACAGAAGTGCACAGAAGCACACTATCAGTTTTTCAATTCAATAATTTTTATTTTTTAGAATTTAAAAGGTCAAAATTCTCATAAATGCTCATGAAAATCTGTGAGCAACAATTGTTCAGAAACAATAGCTTAAAATAACATCTAAGAGTCGGAATGGCAACAGAATTATTAGTTTTAAAGCTATTTTTAACTGATAACAGCTTAAAAAATACGAAAACACCGAGCCTGAATTTCAAGCTGAAACAGATGGTCCAAATACATCATGGTTTTTCACTTTCTGTATCTTAGAAACTTCAGTTACACTTTAGCAAAATCATAAAGTGTCTAAGACATTAACATTTATTAGACTTGCCCTTCATTGCTCAAGGCAGAACAAGTCAAGTACACAAAGGTATTTAACAACTGCTCTCAAAGTCAACTACATAAGAACTGTAGTATCTTGTGTAACTTCTTTTGTCTCACTTGCATTTTCAGCAGCTTTGAGTATTTTCTATTATCCCTGCAGAAACAATCAATATAGTGGTGAAGACCTACAGAACCAATTGTATTTTATGCTTTCACTCAACTGTTTCCCAAAACAGCTGAATACACTGGCATTACAGTAGCATTTTAGTGAATTCACATCTAGCAACTAAACTTGACAAAACTACTCTAAGATTTTTTCAAATGTATGCAGACACATCAAAGTCATGCACATACATGTATACAGCATAATACCCAGGAACAAATATGCTTTCAACTTGGGTAGATTAGTAAATTCTTCCCTATTACTTGTTAAGAACCAAAATATCTTTAAGTGGAAGCATTCTCAGATGAAGCTGTGCTGCATGTCACCATTAATGTTGAGCACAAACACACCATGAAACTTTGATCTACCAGAACACAATATGCTGGGGAAGGGGGGAAGAGCAATAAAGGCAGCCCAGTTCTACCACAACACTTCCTTTGATAAATCTCACTTATCACAGGATAAGTCGTAAGAGCGCCATAATTTTGTGGCCAGACTGAAAAATACAACAGCTCTAAACTCCATCATAGCATTATCCAAGTGACTGAACCTGCACAATAAAAACAGCTTTGAAATTTTATGTCTATTTTGGCTGTTTTAGAATTGAAACTGACTCCTTCAGCACCAAAGATTTCTGTGACTTCAGTCTGAATGAATAGGAGCTGAAGAACATAACTGGATTCTGTACCAGTTTGAGTTTTACACAGGAGAAGTGACGTGAAACCTGTTACAGAGATTTCAAGTCATAAAACAAATTTTAATATAAACCAGAAACCTCCCTTGATGCCTGATTAATGAATGGCAAAGACAGACACCAGATCAGCCACAAACAGCAATTTTATGAACAACCTAATGAAAGTCCAATTCCAGAAACTACACTACCATCAAGAAAAAATGCCCAGTGTTTTCCTGAAGGGGCTGAAGGACAGCAGGAGGATTCTTACTGTTAGTGCTAGTCCACAAACACCTACAGCATAGATATGCATTCTCCATGCTAATACTTCAATCTTTTAGCTCTCCCTGTAGTATCCAAGACAGGAGGACTTGTGCTCTGCCTTCCCTTCATGCCAGGCAGCTGGGAATACTACTTCACCCACATACAGGTATCAGAAAGAACACAGTTAAAAAAACTTGTTAAAAGTAATGAGACATCCCATTACTACAACCAAAATAGAGCTCTACATCTCGAGGGGAAAGTGACCTTCACAAACACAGGTGATAGCAGCAGCTTTTAGAAATCCAAAGTGGAGTCCTCCATAGTCCCAAGAACCACAAAGATCTAAATCCTCTGTATACAACACAATATATACACACACAGGGTGGGTAAAAACACCAACTCTCTTCAAATGAGAGATGAAGGAAAGAAATAGGTTTGACAAATGCTGAAAGTCTTGACAATGCCCATGACAGTAACTACATACTGTGAAAACACCAACTGTCAACATCACCACTGATTCTCACAAATTAGAACATATGGATTTTTCTGTAATTTGACCTGCATAAAAGGAACATCCATAAATTGATATTTGGCCAAAATAGCATATCAGAGTACCTCACCTATGTAAATTTGTATTTTACTTTGTAATTGAAACAGTAGCCAGCAGAGGGAGCACAAGTTAACAAAATCTATCATACGATGAGATTTGAGTAACAAGATAAACCTCAGTTTGCCTGCTACCTCAAAACACACAGAAACAGGTTAATATTCTTCTAAAGCTGTATACCTAAAACCTCTAAATGTACTTGCATAAATATAAATAAGAAGTATTCAATCACTGAACTCTATCTCTTAATCTAACTCCATGTTTAATCCAACAGTTGGTTCATGGTTTTCTGACACCAAGGCAGCACACAGCATCATTCCACTTCTCCCTTTTTTTGCTGTCCATTACCCACCTTCAGGAAGGCTCACCACAAACAGTCAACTGTATTACATACACACTTCCCTTTTCTTCTGAAGCTAGAATAGCATTATATCTTAAATTATTTTGGTTTTTGGAGAAGACTTAAAAGCAGAGTTTTAATAAACTCTACTAGAATTTATCAAAGTCTGAGTTCGCACTTCCATTAACTCATCACCTTTTCCCCCAAGGAAATGGAAAATGCTGTTCAAGCAGTAATGATTCCTCCTGCACTCATTCACATTCTGAAAGTCAACATATCAATGGCAACAATTTTACAGTAAGAATGGCTACCAAAAGAGATCTTCCCTCCATAAAGTGAGATTACAAAACCTAAATCCAGCTACATAGAGTTGCTTTCTCTACATACTACAGCAAGGCTATTAAAGGCAAACTAATTTCCCATGTTCTGGAGAATTCTATAATTAACTACATTACAAATACCTAAGAGCAATTACAACGCCCAAGAAGACATGCACCAATCACTACTCCTTACATGGAGTATGGATGAAGGATTACAAGATATTTACACGGTCTTTGCTTCATCCCTTACTGACACTACGGATTAGCAGTAGATGAAATTATTTTTGCACACACAGTTAGGATGCTGGTTTGGTGGTATGAAGCCTCCTGTATTTCAGGCGACTAGAACAAATGAGTTGCAGGCTTAAACAAATAAAAAAGCAACAAAAAAAGGAAAAGTAGTTAGCAAAAGGTTTTCAAAGCAGAATACAACTGTAACAGCAGACCTTTCCTAAAGCTAAGGCCAAACTCCCCAGCACATCAGTTACAGAATATAAGAATGAAAGGAGAATTCTTGAAACAATCACTATGTCCATAACACAGGTCACCTGAGTTCCATTTAAGAAAAAGAAATTCAAGGTATTTAGGAAAACAAATGGCATGAAAAAAAAAGTCACTTGCTCCTTGGTATTTTAGTCTTAAGCATTATTTTCAAAAATTTTCAAAAAATTACTATTTATGGCTTCAATTAACTACAGGCCCTCCAAACATATGCCATCTTAAACTAGTCATGTCCACTCTGAAAGCTGTAAAAAATCAAAGATCCAGTCAGATATCACTTCTATATTTAGAAATACTACAGAGACAAAACATTCAAACTGCATAAGAGACATCAAATCAATTTTCAAAAATGTCATAGAAATATATTTAACCATATCAGCTGCTTCCTTAGCTTGAGAGTGCAAGTTTGCATTCTATAGGCCATGATTTCATTGCATATCCATCTTAAAACATGTAACAAGAAAATTCTGTGCTCAGTATAATTTTTATAGATGTTCAGAACTTTACACATTCTGAGTTTCCAAGTCTGGCACTGAATGAACTGCTTAAAGACTATTTAATTGTGCAACTTCAGTCATTTTGGAATTCTCTCAAATAGTTTGTGCCAAGAACAAAACCAAAACTAACAGGGGAAAAAAACAGGCAACTCAAAGCAGCCTGAAAAGGAGATTCAATGCAACAACTGATCATTCAGAATACAAAAATCTCCATATTGAATAGTGCACATGTGAAAACAGAAGGCATGTGTCAAGAAAGCAGTTTAAGACTCTGTTTGTGTAGAACAATACATGATGATGAATACATGGTAGGATTTACTGAGACAAACTCAAAACCTCAAGATACCCTGATGTCTTCACATGCCTAAATCACAGAGATCCAAACATTACTAAGTCAGAGTTTCAAAAATGACAGTTTAGTATATAGGTTTGTCCTGTTTCTTTCATTTAAGAACACATTTAATTAAGTTTTCGATATCATATTATATAAGTGATAACTTCTTGATTATCTTCCATGTGCTCCAATTTAGATGAGGTCCTTGCTAAGTCTCAAAAACAATTCAGTCCTTCAAACTTTCACAATTACATGAGTCTCAAAAAAAAAAAAGCAAAACATACATAGAACAGATTTCATCTATAATGAATTCCAGCACGTAAATTAATAGTAAAAACCAGCATTAAAATGAGGGAAAAAACCATTAACATTTGAAACATGTAAGTACTGATGTGACAGATATATGTTAAACCCACAAAGGGAAGAAGTTTAGCTCTCAGATTAATTGAACTATATAAGCAGCAAAAGCAACTGTGATCACAACTTGGACCTTATTTTTAATGTAATGGAAATTGTCAGTTAAAGACACACCTTATCAGTTTGTCACAGATTAGTAAGTCACTATTTCAATCATCTGAAATTGGATCAATCAACCAAAAAATTCCAGCAGTTTTCAAAGTGAATATAGTAAATGCCAGCTGCTAAAAATAGGTTATATTTGAGCTTTTATATTTTTTTTAAAAAGGTAAAATAACCAGCCACACCAAACATAAAAGTCAGCCCCAAAGACTCTGGGCTTAAGATGATTTTGGTACTATTTCCTAAAAATATTTCTGAATGTTTTATTCCAAAAATAACTGACCTTGTCAAGCCCTGGATCAAGTCCCTAATTACAGCAGCCTTTCTGCTTCACAGCAATGACTTTACACAGCTGCTCCTGGCTCAGTCAGTGCAATTCACAGTTCTAAGCCAGGCCTCTGTTCTCCTATACTGGAGAAGGGTAACGAGTCCTACAGTTGCCAGAACACTGAGGAGGGAAAACACACAAAAACCTAACAAGTGAAAAAAACCAAACCAAACCCAACCAAAAAACACCACCAAGGGGAAAAGACTGTTGTGTACAAAAACCTTCACACCTTTCTGGGGGGGGG
>JAWWLZ010000001.1:53984959-54011134 GCA_035041345.1 Poliocrania exsul | reverse complement strand
CCAAACCCAACCAAAAAACACCACCAAGGGGAAAAGACTGTTGTGTACAAAAACCTTCACACCTTTCTGGGGGGGGGGTTAACAATCCAGAGTACTGACAAGCTGACTGAAAGCTTATTAACCTATGAACGCAGAGCAACTCTACTGAATAATGGTCCAACTTGAATTTATCAACACTACAGCAGGAACTTAGTTCTAAAACATATTCTGAACCACTGGTGCACAGAGTACAGCTTATCAATCATCACTGATCAGTCACTGATGTGTTTTACTACATAAAATCACACTCACAACTTGAAGCAAGTTTGGCACATGAGAAGCCATAAGTTCCAGAGCAGAGCAGCCACCTAGGCTGAGGATGTCTTACATATAGATGGATACAAACAAGTTGCCATTCTGGGATTCAGAACATGGGGGACCAAGTTGGGGAGAGTGGTTAGAATTGTCAGAAGAAGGCCACTTTTCACTGATTCTGTATACAGAGCATCAAAAAAGAATGTCAGTGCTCTAAATTGATTCCAATGAAAATTATTCTCGATTTGTTCAATGTAGCTTGACAAAATGCACAGTGTACTCAGGTAATTTATCCTAAAACATTACTACTGGATAAAAGATTAACACCCTGCTCTCCACAGGCAGCAGCAGCTACATGTAAAGAGAAAAAAACCCCAAACACTAAATTAAGGGAAATGGGAGTGCCTACATTCAGCAGATACCAAAAGTGATTTTTCAGATTAAAATTATTAGAACAGGATCAGATTTTGACAAGTTCTCTTGTCCTCTTATACAATCAGAAGTCTTATCTACTCAGGGAACCATGACAGTCATTCAAGCTTCCTGATAAGGTTAGTACTGTATCTTGCAGCTAGCAACTTCTTACCTGCTTATTTTAATTTGACCATAAGCGCTAACCTAGTTTCCCTCCTGGAAAAGTCAGGCTTAAATCTGTAGTGGACTATAGATTCACGCAAGCTAGGGCAAATCAATAAGCTGAGACAGACTACCTCTGGGATGAAAACAGGTGCTTCAATAAGATCCTTGATTTCTCAATCATGTATGACTGAAATTGCCTATACAATATATTTTTGAGAAATCTAGTCCATTGGGGACAACTTGATGGTTCCAGAGTGATTAAATAAATCCCTTCCACCTTTTTTTAAATATACTGGCCATCAAGAAAACATGAAATCCTGCTTGCTGTCAGTACTCATATTTACAATAGTAAAAATATACTGATACACAGAATATACTTCACAAACATAATATCCTTTCTAGGCATCACAGAATTATATACAGGATTATCAGAAATCTCTTACAGCTCACAGGCTAGTTCACCCTAAAAAAAAAATCAAGTATCATAACCATTACCCCCTACATGCAGTATTCATTTCTCCTTAAATGAAACTGGTCTACACTTTGGAAAATTAGAATTAGCACCATAATTACACAATGAAAACTGAACATTTAATAAGGAGTTCTGTATTAGGTAAGAAAATGCTCAAAAATTTACCTGAAATTCCAAGCAGTTACATAAACAGGTGAAAGCAATTTGAAAAAAGCATCAGACAATATGAGGCTAAAAATCACATTAAGTGTAACCATTAATACATGCTTGAAGTGGGAGATGCAGATATGGGAATAGTCTATGAGCTAAAAGACTCACTATAAAGTTATAGAATGTACCTGAAGAAAAAAGATAGGAATACTTCAGCTGCAGGACATGTAACTATAGGCACCCAAAGTTCACATAACTAGGGAGTCTATAATGACCTAAAGCAAATAAACAGTTCCAGAGAGAAAGTCACACCAAGATGTAAAACTTTGGTACTACTAACTGTCCTCAGAATTCCTCTGATGACTTTTTAGTGAATCCATGCATTTCAGTCAGGGACAGACTTCTGTGTCATCTGCTTAACCTCTGGCAGTGAAACTGTGCTCATCTGACATCCTAAAAATCAAAGCTACCATGAACATGTTATGGCACTGCCCCTTCCAAATCAAATTTGTTTAAATACTGAGCACTTAAAGATGCAATGTGGTCAAAGCACATTCAGAACATGATGAAGTACCTCACTTCTTTCTGCTAATGGAACAGACTGATATTGTTTTCACTTGAAAAAAATAAAGTTCTTTGTATAGGCTTGTTTTAAATTCTTTAAAAACACACTGTGTTAGAACTAAAAATGTGATTTTCAGAGCACTTATTGAGACTTTCAGTGAGCTTTGTTGTGCTGGGAAGGCTGAAAGGCAAGCAGTTCCCCCTCACAATATGAAAAAACACTTCAAGAGTGCCTGTTGTAGCTCTCAAAGGTTATTATAAAACTAAACTAACTAAAAACTACCAAGATTCTAAGGGTGGACAAGATGGTATGTTTAAAGGTTACAGTCTAAAAAAATATATATTTGAACCAACATGCTGATAATGAATTTCACCAGCACTTCACATATAGATCTTAGACACCAGCAAGCATAAAGGTTTATGTTACAACCATTTTTATTCCACAGAGGACTATGAGAAACCCCTTCTTATATTTCTGCCATTACTATGCTTAAGCTTGCTTTGTTGTTTACTACTGTCTCCAATTTGGTTTAGTTGGGGAAGGGGGGCAAAAAAACCCCCAAACCAAAAAAACAACTACTCTAGACGTACAAACCTCTGCCCTTACCAACATGAGAAGTGAACTGCCTGTGCAACTGTGCCAACATGACAAAGCAGGAAATGCCAACCTAAACTTTGGTTCCAAATTTGGAGGCAGACTCAACACAGGCCACTTCAGGGCAATGTTTATGACCCCACGATGCCAAGACAAAAGCCATGCTCAAGGGATTTTGACTTTTGAGAGCAAGGAAATCTCATAACAATCCCCAAAAGCCTATTGGGAAAAATAAAACCACTCAACAATTTAAAGAAAACTGACCATCACTGCAAAAACATATTGCATTTCATGTTAGGGGACAATATTTTTACATGTGATTGTTGTTTTTATAAGCTGAGGAGATCCTAGATACAGATAAGCACATAAGCAGGGAGTCAGCCTATAATGTGTGACTCAAACAAGACTGTTGTGCCTAGAAGCATTATTAGATTTGATCTCCTAGGTAAGCTATTTACCTGTATTTGGAATACCATGGCATTTAAGCCACTATGGCAAAGCATGCTGACCTCTACAGACCAATGCTAAGTTTTACTGTGTGAACACATCAGCAATTCTGCTCCTGTAGCTATGAAAGGGTCTAACCATATCCAGAGAGAATCATAAAGTAGCAGTTAATCTAAGATTTTTAAAGTTCCCAGAATATTCTTAATCAGTTGAATCCCACTTGGATATTAGTTAGTCTCAACATTCCTTAGTTATGCTTCTGTTCATATGTGAAATGCACCCCAGAAAAAAAGAAAGGCTTTCACCGAGACTGCACACGGCCTGGTAAGTCATCCAAAGAGTGTTTCTTGTATTAGTCTAAATCCAGGCAGCACCTCATTCATGTGAATGAAAAATACTTATCCTAAGTCCACTTGTATTAAAGCAACATTATAGTTTACTCTTCTCTTTCAAAAAACTAAGTTAGCATGTGCTTTTTTCACATTACATTTGTTTAAAAGTCAAACATCTCTAAGCCAGTTTTACCATATAAATAATTACAACACTGAAGAATACATGCAAGACATTCTACAGAAATAAAAAGCTCATAAAAAGCTTGTTATTGAAAAGCATTCTTCCTACTTGCAGTATTAAAACTAAAATTTACTCTGAAAAAAATCTGTAAAAACACCTTGATGTGTCAACTCAACTACTTTGAAATCCACTCAGATAAATATATTTTATCCTCTCAAACCTTATTCTGTGCAATACTGCTGAGAAAAATAGACTTTCACTCCACAAATAACAGGCAAGGTGAAACACATGAGGTATCAGAAAATCAGAGCTTTGGCAATTTAAAACACCCATTAGATTCTAGTTTTGTCTGTGCTGTGTAGGATCTTTGCATGTGAGTATCAAAACGTTATTGATACATATTCACCTACCTTAGATTCAGTGCTTAGTCTTAGAAGTCTCACAACAAACTCCAAACTGAGGTACACTGATGGTTCATTTCAACAATTTGTTTATATTTGTGTATTATAACAGCAGCTACATTTTCCAGGTTTTCTGTTTCCACAGAAACACATCTATTAGTATTTAACCCTTATATCAACTATAATAAGCTGCACATTCACTTCACTCAAAACTATTTAGTTGAATTGTGACTACACATGTACTGCTGAACAAATCATAGTTGTGAGACTGAGGGGTATATTCCAAGAGGACAAAAAAAATCTGCTAGAAAAAGGCTTGATATTTAAAACTACCTGAAAGAATGGAGAAGCTGAATTGGAGAAAAATAAGAGAAGTCAATTAGCTAAGGGCAAACCAGGCTAATGAAGCATTTCGTATGATATGACAGTAAACCCTTACTGAACTTAAGTGTGTTTAAACGGCTTTCTACCTGAAGACATCCAAATCCTGTATTTTTGACAAAGCTCTCCATAAAAATGCAGAAGGTGAGAAGTACTGCTATTTTTAGTGAAGCCTAAAAGCTGACACCCTATTTGAACATTCATTCTTCTGCTACCACAATCATCACAAAAGCATACTATGGGGGGAAAAGCTATTATTGGATTCAAGCAGTATAATGCTGAATTTATCAATCTGAAAGTGCTGTAAAAATTAAAGGAACAGTCACCTTAAAATATGTGTACTTTGTAAAACCCTTTGTTTTTGGCAAATGCCTTCACAAAAACTTGGATCTAGAAATCTCTGATAAGACAAAGTGTTTACAAAGCCATAAAATAGCACTAATAGCAAAAAATAGCTTTTGAATAAGTCTTCTGGGTGCTTAACAAACTAAATGTGTTGACAGTGTCCCTTTAAGAACTAAATGTGAGATACTGTGATGAGCTGGACACTTGGTAACTCAATCTTTTTGAGTATCTGAGTCAGTACTTATTGACTTAAGTAGTAGTATGATAAACATTCACAATAAAAATCCAAACATTAAAGTTGGAACAAAATGTGAAGCAGGAGATTTTCTTCAATTTCAGAATGACCGTTCAGCCATCACTCTTGTTCAGGATGTCAGCTGATGGAGAACTCTGGTCGACTTTGAAAGAAAACAAGTATAGTGAGTGACACTGCCATTTAAACAAAAAGTTCATACTCAGTAGGGGGACAAGATACCACACTGTTGGATGACATAACCAGAGAATCCCATCAAGCTTGCATCATGTCCAGTCATTTGCATGTATAAGAAAGTCTGTTTCACAATTCATCCATGTGAAATAAGTGGATCTTGGCAAATATCTTAGAAGCTTGTCAATACACTAAAATAAAGCATGGCAGTCAAATATCTTAATCTAGAAAGATTTCCCACAGAAAAAAAAAAACCCTTAAAAGTTTGGATTTATTATGTCACATAATACCACACCTAAGACCGTCTACATGTTGCTTTTTTGTAAAATTATCATCTCCTCCCACTGTAAGATAATCATTCTTCAAACATCTGCTGGCTGTGTTTTACTTAATCACTATTTTGTGTTTTTTAATATTTGCAGCTGCTTTAAAAAAGAGAATCAGCACTTGATGTTCTGAGTGAAAACTATCTCAAATGCAACTGAGCATTCTGATCACTTTTATTTTCCTGAATTTTATGTTTCTCAGATCTTGCATAGTTAAATACCCATTTATCTGGAGCAAATTTTAGATAGACATGATCAACAGGAAGACAGTATAAAAAGACAGTGCTTCAAGACCAATGTGAAGTCAAGGACAGTTAACTGCCTTGGATCTCTCCCTGCAAATGCTGAAGGACCAGTTAAGTACTCTGGAATTTGATCTGATTTATATTAAAAAAATGCTACTTGGATTAAACTAGCCAATATGAGAACTTGTGACTTCAGCAGCAGATGATCTGGCACTTGCAATATAATTCATCTATTTTTGCAGACTCTAAAAAGAGTCAAAAAAATTCTACTTAATCATCTGACTGCACATGTGAACACCTCTCCAACACCCAGCTCCGTATGTGGAATGGAGCAAAAAACATCAGTAAGCAAGGGTGGGTTCAAACCCAGAGAGACAAAACCAAAACAGACCAAAGAAAAAGTCATTGATTCGCAGACAAAAGAGCAGCTATTGCAGTAATGAACACTACCTGTGAGTCAAAACAGTCATGACAACTCGACTGCCCTCTTAACTGAGCACTGAACACAGCTGGCTCACTTAGAGCAAATTATCTGACATGAATTAGAGTAACTATCAGTAGCAACGGGAAAGAGCCAGTATTGTGTGTATGAGCCTACAATGGTTAAGTGTTTAAAAAGATTCCCATAGCTCACATAACTAAACAAAAACATCAGAAAATGGGGAAGATTATACACAGATGTATGAGGACAGCAGATAGTAATAGAAAAAAATAACCATGTGTGGAACTAGCACTTTAAGTTTCATCACTAAACTGGCATTTTAAAAATGTTTAAGCTCACTTTTCATCATCTAGTGGCAAAGCATTACAATGCAGCATGGCAGAAATTTCCTTCCCAAACAAACGTGGCATGTTATCACACAGACTCTGCGTAGACTAGAAAGGAGAGTAGGAGAAAGGGGCCTAATGTTGACAACCACACTTACATGTTAAATACCAAGAGCAGTAACTAATCCTCAGATTGCAGACAGAGAATTACCTGAGAATAACAAAATGGGGAGATTCAAGCAAGTACCTCCCATGTGAAAAATACGTGCTATACTCTGCCCAATACTAGTAACATCCTTCAAGTGAACAAATACAGGCTTTGATCCAGTGCCAGAACAAACTCAGGACACTTCTAAAGCACTAATGCTTAACCCATAGTTTCTGCCTTTTAGCAACTCATACTAATTAGCAAGAGAAGGTTGATCCACTCCAAACAGAAGTGCTGCTTTAAAGGCATAGTTGCAATAGATATACTAGAAAAGCACAGCTTCTCAAGGCTCTGGTACAACAGGCAGGTTTATAAAAACACAGGTACACAGAAATATTGTGGTAAACTCACTGGAAACAAATGGGAGTTTTGAAAGAGTTGTGCTTCTTCCAATACTTTTGGACGTGCAGTGTTATTAGAAAAATGGCTCATCTCAAACTGTACTTAATTGATTATACAGCACTTTATAGAGAAAGCAAAGTTCTTGTAACCATATCAGGTTCACCATCTAAGGTACTGAACACAGACTTGATACAAAAAAAAAAGATACAGTTGAACTGAGAAGGTGAACTTGGAGGCTACGTCATAGCTTAAAAACTGAGGTGTAACTGAAGTTAAAAAACAGGTAAGTTGGGTACCAAACTATAATCACTGATTGTATTTCTTCAAGCTATCTGAGCTCTGCTTACTTTTGGAGAAGCCCCCATACTGCATATTTCACAAGGATGCTGCTTTGGACAACTAGTTAATTGCTGTCTCTGGGAAGTCTGTGTTTCAAGGGTTTTTTGCCTATTAACAGTCAACCTACCTGCCCATAGTTGTCTATGCCAGTTACTAATCTATTTAAGTTTAATAAATCAAAAGCTGTCCTTAGGGACTGGCCAAGAGTTGTAAGTCCTTCAGCTTGAAGGTTTTTCAGTTCATTCATAAACGTTGCATGGTTTTCCTTCCAGCCAGCCTGCAAAGAGAAACGCGAGAAGACTTATTCTGCAGATACAAGTTTTGCTTTCTTGTTAGGCTACAAAGTGCCTTTCCTGCTGCATGCAGATCACCAAAAATGTTAACACCTCAGAAGTTACTTATACATAATGCTGTCCGAAAAAGTCTGAAAAGATGCACTTCTCAAATCTTAGAGCTTCCCATCTAATAAACGAGCATTTCTGATTTGTCAAATTTCTGTGAAGTCACCGGTGCCCAAACCTCCGAGGTATTTACACCGCCCTCCCCGATCCCGCTGCAGACGGAAGCCAGCTGCACTGGGAAGCGCCTTCCAACAGGTTCACCGCCCCGTGTCATGTGGACCCTCCGCCCCTTCCCCCGCGCGGTGCGGCCCCCCTTCCCCGCCCCGGCGGGGCGCGGGAAGTGCCGTCCCCTTCCGAGTCCGGGCTCTCCGGGCTGCAGTCGCTCCTTCCCCCGGCTCGCCCCTTCCAAGTCGAACTCTCCTCGGAGTTGCAGTGACTTCTCCCAAGTTGAATAAATATCCCCCACAGTCCATTGCTGCCGCTCACACCGCGCAGGGGAGGCGTCGGCCATGTTGATGTCAGCGCCGCCGCCGGAGCCCGTGTGTGCCGCGCTCCGCTCCGCCGGGGCCGGGGCGAGCGGGCGGGGGGCGGCGGGGCCGGAAGGGGGCCGGGCAGGAGGGGGCTGAGCGGGGGTTACCTTGATAGCGTAGGGAGGCTCCTCGAAAGTGACCAGCATGTACCTGTCTCCCCTGCTGGCCGGGTCCCGGGCTCGGAGCTGCGGCGCGGGGGACAAAGCAGAGGGTGAGCCGAGAGGCGGCGCCGCCGCCGGAGCCCCCCGGCTCGGCCCGGCCCTCCCCTCCCTCCCTGCCCACACGCACTCGCTCGCTCCCGCCCGCCCTCGCCCCGCGCCCCCGGCCCAGGCAGCCCCCGCGCCCTGCCGCCCCCTCCCCGCGCAGGCACTCTCCTCTCCCTCTCTCGCCTCCTCTCGCAAGGCAGAGCCCGGTACCTTCATGAAAGTCTCTACAGCGCCTTTGGCTATG
The DNA here is from genome assembly GCA_035041345.1 of Poliocrania exsul. Lineage (NCBI taxonomy): Eukaryota > Metazoa > Chordata > Aves > Passeriformes > Thamnophilidae > Poliocrania > Poliocrania exsul. Next base: position 54,002,417 of record JAWWLZ010000001.1, on the reverse strand, counting down.
TCCAGATAGGTGGTGCCCAGATGGGTGCGCTGGTTCATGGAGGCGGACGTGTCTATCAGGAAGAGTAAGATGGGCATAGTGCGGAGGGGCCGGCGGCCGGGCGGCTACATGGACAGCGGGCGGGGGGCTGAAGGGAGAACCGTGGGGCAGGGTGGGGGGGATAGGGGGAGAGAGAGGAGAGGAGACGGGGGACGGGAGAGGAGTAAGTGGCTGTGAGTGCTGTGCACGGGGAAGGGCGCCTCCCCGCTGCCCCTCTGCCGAGGCGGGGGGGAAGGGGGGGCAGCCCTGCCTGCCCTGCCCTCCTTTGTGTGAGGGGCCTGCTCAGCCCAACACAGGCTGGTTTATGAGGGAGAGGCGGATAGGGCTGCGCTGCTGGCTAACCTTCCCCCCACCACCACCTTCTTCCTCCTCCTCCTCCTCCACCGCCGCCCGCCCTCCCCTCCCCCTGTTGATGTTACTCAGAAGTTTCGGGCGGAGCAGCCGCAGCTCCGCCACCCCGCACTTTCTCGCTCTGACTGAGGAGCTTCCTCGCTCGCCGCCCGGTTTTAAGGCAGCCTGGGCAGGTCGGGCCCCGCCCCCCAGGGACACGTCCCCGCCCCACGTGACCGCCTCCTGGCCCCACCATAGGGTCGCCCGTACGTCTCATTAGCATATGCAAATCGAGGGGCGGGGCGGGGCGGCCGCAGCGGGCGGGGGCGCGGGCGGCGGGAGCGCGCAGGCGCGGCTGCAGCGCCCCGGGGAGAGGGGCGGGCGGGGGACACGGGGCAGAGCGGGGGGTGTTGGCCCTTGCGGGGCGTTCTCCGCGGGTGCTCCCCAGGGACACTCTCCAGGCGACGGAAATGTGGAGGGGCAGCGGGGGCGGGAGGGAGGGCCGGAGGATCTGCCGCCGCGCCCCTGGCTGGGGTGTGCCCTCGGGGAGGGCGGCGGGGCAGCCCCTCGGGGGCGCCGGGCCGGGCCGGGCCGGGGCGGTGGCTCCGGCATTGGCAGTGTGTCCCCGCCGGGAACGGGAGGGTGAGTCACGGGGTGGGAGGGAAGGGGGCGGGCGCTGCCCCCGCCCCGTCCCTGGACGCCGCCGCTCTCCTTGAGGCTGCGGGAAGGTCTCTGGCTGCCCCCGCAGCGCGTCCTCCCCGCTCGGCGGGCGAAGGGAACACTGAGGGTGCTCCCGGTGCCCTGTGCTGGGCCAGATGCCGACACAGCCCCTGAGCGCCGGGGGGCGGCTGAGGAGCCCCGCCGGCCCCGGGGCCGAGGGAGCGGCAGGGTCGCTCCTCAAGGGAACTTCGGCCCCTGGCAGGCACCACATGGGTCGCCTGTTGTACCCACTGGGGTTGGGATGTAGGAAACGGTCCGGTACCGTTTTGGTGATGAACCCCCAGAGACATGATCTGGCCTTTCACTCTATCCTTGGGGGAAAAAAAATTGGCTAACCTCAGCTGTAACCTTTTCCCCGTACATACGGGTGGAGATTAACACTAAGGTTTCTTTCATCCAGGCTAAGGCACTGCAAATTTACTTCCTATAAATAATACAACTGTTGAGTGTTTCCAGTCAATTAATGATGAAGATCTCTGTTCTCAGTTGTTTTTTGGCGATTTGCTGGGATTTTTTTTCCCCCAGCAATTGAATCTGCTGTTTCTGCTCTCATAGCCTTGGAGCAGTAACTTCAGAGCCATTTCTTAGCATAATCTGTTCAGGAGATTGCTCTGCTTCCTATCTGACTGATTTTTTTTTTCCCCCTGATCCTGCTGATGTGCTCTCACAGCCACTGCTCTAGAATATATGAAGCCACTGTGCTTCTTCCTTCTCCTAAGAAAATAAAATTGGCAGTGTTCTGGTTTGATTCATCTTGGTTTTCCAGGCAAGATTTCTGTCTTGATAGGCAAGAGCTGGTTTCAGCTTTTTTTTTTTTCCTAAGACTAATGGAAAATTAGCATTTCTAGGAAGGGAGAAGAATAGAATCACATTTCCATTACAAATTAGTATGCATTCTTATGCCTTCAAGCAGCTTACTTTGGCTTTCCTGTTGGTGCTGCATCTGTGACCTCTTCCATCCCTTCTCAGGTTTTGGGGTGAAACCAAGGACAGTCCCTTTCTGGCTAGTTCTCCATTCAAGGTCATTGAGGAATTCCCAGTCTCAAGGATCCTGTGAGAGTGGGAAAGAATCTTTCGAGTCAGCACAGACCACAATACAGCAAATAGATTTCTTTGGAAGTAACATGTTTTACTATTGAGTATTTCTCAGTTTGGATCCTGCTGGTGGTGATAAGAGTGGCCAAGCTCATGTGCACCCACTGGCTCTTGAGCTGCTTATCTTTCCAGCAATTCAGTTTTAGAGCTCTAGCAGTGGTGCTGGGTCTCATGATCTGCAGCAAGGCTGTTCTGGTACAGGTTCTACTGTTCATTCTGAATCCCTGCTGCCAGAGGGAGCAAACCAGAAGGTACCACAGAGGCCACGTTGCTGGGTTGGCCTGGAATCCAGCTGCATGCCAATCCCTGATAAACAGTAAAACGTTTGAACTATTAGAGAGACTTAGTTCATAGTAATTTTCTCTCTACAAAGTTATTTTGGGACACCTTTCTTCCCCTCAGTTCCCTGCAGAAAGTTGTAGGTATCTTCTGCAGCCTCTAAGATCAGCAAGACTGGCTGCTGGTAGAGCAGGAATTGTCTCCCTAATGTGGTAGGATTGAAGTTATTAGGTAAAGGTTGCAGAGCTGTTTTAAAAATTCATGCCTTGGGATTAGTAACCTCATTTGGGAGTGATGTTGACCGAGTATGATGTTGGCTTTTGACTGGCTTCCTTTTAAATCTCTGAGATTCTTCAGATGTGCCACCTTCTCTCCTATTTGTATGTTGCTGATGTTTTGTTGATTGTCCTAATAAAACCAGCATCACTTTTACATGTCAAACATCATGCATCTTCCTGTAGAGCATCTGAAAAATGGGAAACTTTTGGAATGGTTCCTTCCCCAAAGCGCTGGAAAAGAAGTGTTTTAGAGTCCTTGCCGTACCAAGAAAATGTCAGGGTAAAAGGTAGGCTGGGACATGGAGACTTTGCATAAATCTTGGAGGGTTGTTTGGCATTTTTAAGTTTTGTTGCCAGTAAGTGAAGAGAGGAGGGAGGAGGGGAAAGCCATGTTAATTCATGGTGGGAGAATTGGTCATAAACCACCAATTCTGGATCATCTTAGAACATTACAAACTGTAGGCCCACTGTAACTTTCTCTACCAACACAAGAGGAAGGTGAGACCACAGCAGCTGGCCCCACTCTACACCTAGTCCCCCCTGGTGATCAGCACCAGTGAAGGAATCCCACAGACAAAACTTATACATGGTTGCAATGGGATTTATACAAGACAAACCATTTTGCTTTTCTGTACATGCTTGCTTTTTGCTGATATGTTTGAGGCCATTTGGAACATTCAGTCCTTCCCACTCCTGTGCATCTTATATTAGATCCCCTATAGGGCAGAATCAAGGCTGGGGATGTGTTGTCTGTGGTAGGCATTTGTACTTTTCTGCTGGGAGCAGGCCAATTTGATTAATATTGAGAAAGATTCTTTCAAAGACAGATAATCAACCCAAGCTTTAAGTGTGCATCAGCCTCTTGATGTGAGAGTCATAATGGCTAGTACTGCCATCAGAGTCGCATTTATAAATCTGTATGGGAGATTTGCTGCAAAGCAACAAAACCCAGTGATATTAGTGCTTATGCTCATTACTGGCAGAGCTGACACAGCTGAGCAGGGAGAGAGTGAAGCTGTCAGTGAAAACAGAAGCTTTTTGTTTTCTCTTTTTTTTTTTCTCCATAGTGGGCAAAGTTATACCCCATGCATAGTTTAAATGAGCTAGTTGTATCTTTTCTCCTGAACTAGATGAATGGTTTCAGCAAGGTTCTGGCTGAAGGAATACTCTTGCTGCTCTGATGATTAAAAAGATTCCAGCCACTTTCATACAGGTTTTTATTTCTTGTACATCCATGAGAAAGCATAAATATCTATGTATGTCTAAGAATACTCATCTTCTGATCTTCAGAATGGGTGTTGTCCACTTGGGGACAAATAAGACAGCATTGAAAATGCAAATTTGACTTTACATGTGAATACTAAGTCAGTAAACCAAAAATCAAATATAAGTGTGAAAATATACCTATAAAACCCCATTATATGTAAAACGTTGAAAAACATTTTTAGTATCACTGCTGTTACTGTGTTTTTCCTTAAACAGCTTCTCCAAGTTGATGTTTGTGAGATTTTTGTTGTATTATCACATAGTGTTGCCCTTTTTTTCTCCTAAACTGCAGGCCTGAATGGAAGATGTGCAAAAGACATTTAGGTGGGTCTGAAGTCTAAAATAGACAGTATAACTTCCTTCCTTTAATTGGCTTTCTCCTTCTCAGTACAGAATATTTCCAGGTCGTAGTCCAGGTTTTAATACCATAGGTAAATTTTTTGAGACTTTCCTTTAGAATACAATTCTGTAACCTTTTAGATTGTCATTAATAAAGTCTTATTTTTCCTTTTCATAATTTTATGTTACTGCATATCATTAAAATATATATCTTTATACAGCATTCTGAGTTTCAATTTGTTATCTTTTAATACTTGTGCCCTCTTCTTTTTAGTCTTCCTTTAGCCAAGTCCTGTGCATTCAACTTACCTGCTTTTTTCTATAAATAAAATTTTGTTTGTCACTTGTCTTCCATACATGGCAGCTTGTAGTGTTGGAGGGTTTTGTTGTTGTCCTGTTGGGTTTTTTACTAGTTTCAATTCAATGGGTTTTGACCTTAGGGGATTTTTCCTCTTCCTGAAATTGTTACCAAAGAGAAACTGATTTAATGTTATAATTCAGGTAGCTGAGGTAAACATATAAAATTCATTCTATACTGAGTATTACTGAGAAGGCTGGAATCAGCTAAGATGTAACCCCAATTTTTTTTCAGATATATGACCGTAAGATAACTAGATTCATTTTTTTATGTATATTCAAGGACTTGAACTTAAGATGCCTATTTTTCAAAAATTTTCAGGGGCAGCTGCCTTCCTTTGAAACTGTCCAGCACATTTTGGAAACCTGTACTTTGGCTTCCCTAGCATCAGAACACAGTGAAATTACATTCCTCTGCAGAATGATGACCTCTAAAAGAAGTGGCATTCTGGCTTCTCTTGGCCCATCTTCAAAGACAGCCTCTTTTTCATTGTTCATCCATCAGGAAACCCAGAGGATAGCCTTTGAAGCTTCCTACAGACTTTTGTATTCCCCACCACCCCTCCAGTCACCCAAATCCCTTGCTATTTCCTGGCTCGAGAGTTATAACTGCCATGAACACCAGTGTAGCATTCAGGGAAAGAACAGTTAATGTGAAAATGCAAGGAAATGGGTGCTATAGTAGTTTGATAAAATTTATTTTCTAACCATGCAAACTGAATATCAGCAGACTAAGTTCATGAGTATTTGTCAAGTACTTAGGTACTTCCAAATAAAGTTTTGATAGAAGTGCACAATGAGATTATTTTTAGAGGAAAAGCTGACCTCTTTGAGGGTCACCTGTCCTGTGACAGCAGAATTCAGTCAGTTAATGATGGAGAGCTTGCAAGGCACCTGAATAGAAGACAAGAAGACTTTCGTCATTAAATGAACTGTATGTTTGATACATGCTTTACTACTACTGGCCTTAGATTGAAAGGTCTTCTGGACTATGATGTGTCTTGAAATGTATTTAGGAGTGTTTAGCAGAGCAGGACCTTTTCTGTTTGGTACCATGCGGAATATTAAATCTAACATGGAGAAAGCTAGTTAAAACAAAATTTTCAAAATTACAGTTGCAATAAGGTAGTACATATGAGACTTCAAATAGAATTACAGTTCTTATTTATCCTTTATCCTTCCTGATGTGTTACATTGCTCCTTTCACTTGAGTTAGGATTCTGGTCAAGAGCAAAAACTTGTCTCAGCTCTGGGCCTCTAAATTTATCCTCTCTCTTGAGGATCTCAGCTGGTATGTCAAGACCCAAAAGAAACAGAAAACACCCTCTAGCATACAAAAGCTAAGATATTTTATCTGTCCTTTCATCTTTTCTTTCCTTCCTTCTTTCCTCTTATTTTGCATCCTTGAGATGCTGGTAGCAGCAGGCAGCCACAGTGCATTTGATTACCAGTAACACCAGAGTGCCCAGTTCCCACCAGCCCCCCAGGCAGTGGGCATAGGAGGAGTCTTCTGCATTACCTAAAACGACGGGTTTGAGAAGACCTTTGCTTGTTATGCTAGCAGGAAAAAAATAAATCGTCGTTTGCCAGGATGGCCAGACATTGTAGCTAGGTCTACCCAAAAGTTTGAGAGAGATAATTTGTAGCAGTCTGCCCTGGTTTTGTTTAGCTTTCTTTTCTTGTAGCCCTGCGTAAGAGCTGTGTGTGTGATAAGGGGTTAATGCATCCTCCATACAAATACCTGTAACAATGTTACCATGCAGACTTTCCTCTGGGTGATAGGAACAGAACTGTTACAATCTTCCCCCACAATACCGCTTTTAAGTGATCTTTCGGATGGTTGTACATCCCTCATAGGGAAGCTTTCCAGGGCATCGCTGCCCTGCCTGCCCCTGCTGACCTGAGCAATCCTCTCCCTGTTCCAGCGATTGCTGTTTGTTCCTCCAAGCATTCCTTCTTGCCTTCACTACCAAGTTTCATTAGCCCTGGAAATCATACCCTTCCCAAAGTGCTGGACCCTCCTGCGCATTTCATAGCTTAGCAACATAACTCCATTACCATGGATCCTAGACACAAGCATGCAAAATTTATCTAACTAATCAAGTAGCTAAGGGACACCAATTTCAGCTACAGTCAGTTTGGATTATAAAGCATTTATAGCTAAAAGGTAGCCTGCAAGCACTTCCCAGGGAGGCAAATCAATGAGGTGGTTTGGTTTTGGCTTTTTTTTTAATGGCAAATGTAATGTGTATAGTCTTGGTAGACAAGAGGACAGAATTATTCATTCATCCCTAAGCTGCTTCCCACTGAGGTATCACACCTGCATGTGATATTTGAGAGCTGAGTGTTCTTTGTTTAAAATATTGCCACACAGTAGAAGTTTATTATCCTGCTTTTACTCTAGATGTGATTATTATGCCTTGCCATCTTTTTGCCCAAAATCAAACTACACTCTAAAAGAAAGATGCACTCAGTTGCTCACTGCAAAGCAGCTGACATGACTGATGCCAAATGGAATATAGACCAGTTGGACTGTCTTTTTCCACTTAGTTAATGAAAACTTACCAAATCTCAGCTAGTAACTAATCAGAAATCTCTGCAAAAGCTGTCTATGAAGCACAGATGTAAGTCTTCTAGAATAAAATAAACCCGATAAAGCCTCTTTCATCCAGGGGACAAATCTGTTTATCTGTATTTCATGACTTCGAGCACCTATGGCAAGGTGCTTGGGACTGTTTGTTGAGCATGTTATTCAAAAAATGCAGTTAAAATTAAGTGTGAGGATTTTTTCTTACTTTTATGCAAGTATTGAAGCTCTGACATAAGGCTTATTTTTCATAGAAAACTTGAATGGGTGGCATGCTGGAAAAATCTGTCTTGCACCAATTTGCATAGAAATAGTGTGTTGTTTTAGAAATATTTCAAATGGAAAGGATGGACATTTAAGACACAGCTTTGAAAGTCACAAAATAATAATTCTTAGTGAGTTGAGATTACAAAAGCATTTCTCATTAGGAAAATTTTAGAATTGACTTGAGACTAGCTTAAAAAACCCACTGAATTACTAGTGTAACCTTTTTTTCATAATAACAGTCTTCACCAACCTGTGCTATTTTGGTCTGTGATGAGTTCTTTTGTTGGTGGAGATGGCTTTCAATTTCATGATATTGCAATCAGAAAGCCTTGAACATTTTGGGATCAGTTCTATTATTTTCCTGTTGGCAAGCCACTTTTAAGGCAACGTACCTTTTATGGTTATTTTCCAAACATGGGTGCAAAACAAAAAGTCCAGGAAATCCCATCCCATAATTCAGGTTGACACTAAGTATGTGCTTTTCCAGGTTTGGCAGTGTATGTGTACACTGGTTTTATGATAAATGTAACATTTTCTCTGAGTTTCTTCTGTTCTTTCACTCCTTTAAGGTATTTCTATTTTCTGTTATACTTTTTTCCTAGGACCTTGGCACTGTTATATGCATTCCTGTTGGCTAGTTTAGTTGAGTTTTGAATAGAGCTAGCAGTGATTTATGTAACTGGGGTCTTGAAAGAAGATGAAACTTAACAATCCAAAGAACACACGCCACACCTCCACACCCCCGGCTTTTAACTATTATATCCATTCCATTATCTTTCAATGTATTGCAAGCATTTATTTATTTATTTTATTTTCCTTGATCAATTCCTATTTTTCTTCATTTCTTCCATTTCAGGTCCTCTTTCTCCTCTCTTTCAGATAAAGTTACAATATGTTTTTCTTGACATTTCTACTTAGATATTCAGTATGGTTCTCCTCAGCTGGCCAAGGGAAAAAAGCCAAAACAACTCATTTGCCTTGACAAGTGTTTTCATTCTTTGTGTTTTCAATGATTGGTTGTGCTATGTGCTGGACTTCTGCAGCAGCTAATAAGTAACTCCTGATGCCAGACTAACTCCTGATTCCAAAGGTTGGTAGATATCATTTGAGCTCTCATTTCAGAAGTAAATGACAGCCCATAACCCAAGTATAGTCCAGTGCAGCACAACTGGGCTCAATTGTGATTCTCTACCAACTGGCTACTACAGTTAACTTACCAGAAATGGGATGGTATTCCATTTTTAAGGGGAATGAGAGTCTGTTATGCTTTAATTTATACATTGTTTAGAATGTTCCAGCCTGTTTCCACCATAGCATGAATCTTCCCATTTCTGCATCTGCTCATTGTTTCCTAATTCCCTTTTGTTATCCTGAAATCTATCACTTTTGTGCTAACATGTTTTACAGTAGTTTTCACTGAGGCATTTGAAGTTTACTTTTGTCACGGCATCCCTCTAATTAATACAGCAAATTTTGCTATAATGTCAATTGCTTTGGAGTATGTAACTGTAATTGTGACCATTGTATAAATCTGTTCCTTATTGTACTGGTAGCAGTCCAGCAGACCACTGCCACTAGCACCAAACTTTCCTATAATTCTGACATTGTGGTGAATTCCTTCCCAGCTGGCAATAAGCAGGTCTTACACAGCTCTTTCTCTGCTTGAATTCTCTGGTTTCTGGATTGTGAAATTATCCTCTGCATAATTTAAGAACCATTTCATGATCTACGTTTGGCAGAATTTGTTGCCCAACAGATGTCTGAACAGTTAATGACCTCTGTAAGTACAGCCCTGTGAGTTCTTGCTACTTATGGTCCAAGAATTTTTAATCTATTCTGCTACAAGTCAGCACTAGGGCAGCATGTCACCTCTTATTAAAAAACAAAAGCATAAAATGTGTATAAATTTTCCTTTCAGAATCATTATGCCTAGCCAGAAGTGGTATTTTTCCCTCATTTTCTTTTGATTCTTTATGTTCATGAATGTGTGTGTGCAATGTATAATGTGCGTAGCTCCATATTTTTCCTTGGCCAAAATCAAAGGACATGAATACAACCCCATTAAATTAATCACAATGTAGTTTCAAAGAAAAAGTATTTCCATAAATACAAGTCAGAACTGAGACTATCAGCTCTCAAGCTGGGGAAAGGGTAGCTGCCTAAAAACATCCGTTGTAGCAAAGCCTCTTTTACTGTCACTTTTACACATATGGCAAATATAGTCTTACAAGAGGATTCGAAGGTACTGGAGTGATGTGTTCACAGTATGAAATCATGCTGCAGCTGCACAACCATTCCCTCTTTCCTTCTCTCCATTCAGATCAGGCTCCAGCCCACCCCTGCATAGGAAAGTTGTCCTAGTTTCTCTTTTTTTTTTTTTTTTATCTTTTCAGTTATCAGCACCTGTGAGGGGGAAATTCTCAGGCAGGATTGTACTAAAGAGTAGGTAAGAGGGTCCTGAACACCTGGCACTCATCTCCCAGAGGAGGGAGTCAAGGAATTGAATGCTGATTGATCCGGGTCCAGTCAGACATCCCTATGGAGCTACTCTGCAAGCCAGATGCTGAAGTCCCTAGAACATAAATCTGCACAGTGAAATGCTTGAGAGGATGCTTTGCATTTCACTGTGTGCCACTGTGAAGGAGAGAAATTGGGCTGCCTGCATACATGTGCTCCTCTAGCAGTCGGGGTCCTGGCAGCTGCCTTGGACACCCACTATGTAGCTCCTGAATGCCGAGAAATTTGTTACGTGTCTTGTTGGTACCTGCTGCTATAGTGGAAGGGTCATTGTGGCCAAACTGCTGGATTGGAAGGTACCAAAACCCTGAAGAAAGAACCATCAGCTGCACCTACACTGGTAAGATTCAGAGGCCAGTGCTCTGGCACTGCTACACAGAGCTCTTAAAATTGAAGTATTAAGTATATTGCTTGGCAGTTTTGGCATACAGCTCTTAACAACCTCTCATATTGTACATGGAAATGGCTTGGAGGACAGTGTGGAGCAGGGATCATTCCCCCAAAAGCAATTTTACATCATCACTTTTGGGTGAAGAAGAAAATGTAATTCTGTGATACAAGCTGGGACACTGTTTGGCTTCAGAACCCAGACCTCTGGTCTGTTTTATGAGCTAATTGAGCTGAAGTAGTTATCAGAATTTCTTGTCTACCATGCTACAGTTTTGGCCTTAGTCTCTGTAGCTTTAGTGAAAGGTTTCTTTTCCAGTTTGGTTTTTTGAGAGTTGTTTGTTTGTTTTAATGTGTTTAAATATGTGCATACATGCATACCCACCCTTGTGACTTTTCAGATAGAGAAACCTATTTCCAACACTCATTCATTACAATCTGAGGGTCCTTTCATGTTCTTAATTACTACCTGTCCCTTCTGTAATGTTTTCTCACTTGAACACTTTGGGACATGTGGCCAATTCTTAGTGTTTGTTGGCATGGTTCACTAAAAAATAACTATTGTTCCAGTCCTCTTCTATTACTGAGAACTGATCTAACACCCCAGACAAGTTCTTTTGACTTGAAGAGCATCACTTGGCCTCTTATGGAGTCTTTTGAGCACCTTTCTCTTACAACACTCATACCAGATTGAGAGCTTCTGTGTGAAAATTTCCCTGTGCTCATATTAAACATACAATATAGAGGCTATTCTGGGGCTAGTTAGCCTGAACTTTGGGGGCTAATGAAAACTACTGGGAATGTAGCTTCTCTTCTTTTCTCTCACCAGTCAGTCCCAGATGGACTGATTCAGGAATTTTCTTTGTTTTCTCATTTGGAGTTTCCTCATCCACTTTCAGAGGTACAAGACGTGCATTTGTTGGTTCTTCAGTCTTCCACAAAGATGTTTCTACTATCTTGTCAGATGATATTTTTATACAGGGAGGTCACTGAGTTACAGATGAGGACATGACTAATTGGTTTTCCCCTGCAAACATATGTGGCCTATTGTCTCTAGATAATTTTCTCTTTTACAATAAAGAGTATTTCTCCCACTTTCATGTATTTTCTCATTTGGTGGATGTCCTAGAGTGGGCCAGTGCTTTCACACCCACTCTTGTCCCAGAGGATGTCTCCCTAAAGCAGCTAAACCTGACTCAGATATGGTTCTCTCTTCAGAATCAAAGGGCACTCTGTAGATTGTGACGATAGACATATGGGCCTACTACTGTGCAAGATGTTCAAAGCAATCAGACATTCTGGCTGTAATCTATCTGGAATAAAAATGATGCTTATCAGGAGTGGCCATCAGGGAACCAAATGCTCCACAACACCATCCATGATAGTGCCCATCTAAATGTGGCATTACTGGGATGTATATATGTGCTTACAGGCTGAGGAACCTCTTCCTGCAGTGACGGCCAGAAACAGTGACTGACCTGCTAAAGTGAAGGTGACACATAACATTTGCACAGAATAAGACATGCAAAAGTTTGATTAGACAATCTGGGATTCTTAACTCCTCAAACAGCCCTGTGGTACTGAGTCATAAGTCGCTGCATACGCTGAAACTTCTCCAATTTTGCTCTCAAGCTGCTTCTTGGGACTTCTTTGCAGATATCATTTTCCATGGAAAGGATGAGTTCAGCCACCCTGCTTCAAGAACCACAAGCTTTTAAAGCAGTATTTTGTCACAGGTTTGAGTTGTCAAATATTGGCAGTTTTAGTGAGGGTTTACCTAATTTTTTAGAGACTCACATGCTTCATTTATACAATACGGCGTTTTCCATGTAATTACAGTAAGAGGTAATATACAAAATGGCTTAACTTCAAGAAAACTGCCCAGCTCCAAAAACTTTCTATTGAAAAATGCACATTAAAATGATGGTCGAGCTTTGTTAGCAGTAGCACTGCTAGAATCTTTTTGGCTGTAAGTTGCATCAAACCTTTTATTTTTTAAATATTCTTGCATTCTTTCTTCAAAGGTAAATTCAATATTAACAAGCAATGAGCAATGTTTTATATTTTAATAGTAGTTTCCTTGTTTGATTTTTCTCTTTGTGGACTCAGATCATAAAATCACAGAATGGTTTAGGTTTGAAGAGACCTTACAGATCATCTCGTTCCAACCCACCTGCCATGGGCAGGGAACCTTTCACTAGACCAGGTTGCTCAGAGCCCCACCCAACGTGGCTTTGAAAACTTTCAGAGACAGGGCATTCACAATTTCTCTGGGGCACTTGTGTTAGTGTCTCATCACCATCCTTGTAAAAAAAATTTTCTTCTCATGCCAAATCTGAAGCTACCTTCCTTCAGTTTGAAACTCTTGCCACTTGTCCTGTCACTACAGACCTTGGCACAAAGTCTCCCCCGTCTTTATTGTAGGTGCCTTTATATATTGAAAGATCACAATAAGGTTTCCCTGGTGCCTTCTCTTCTTCAGGCTGGACAACCCCAACTATCTCTGCCTTTCCTCACAGGAGAGGTGTTGCAGCCCAGCCCCTGACTGTTTTTGTGGTTCTCCTTTGAACCTGCTTTAACAGGTCCATGTCCTTCTTATATATTAGGTGCCCCAGAGCTGGACACAGCCGTCCAGATGGGCTGTCAGAAGAGCAGAGGGGCAGAATCACCTCCCTTGACCTGCTGGCCATGCTGCTTTTTATGCAGTCCAGGGTATGATCTGCTTTCTCGGCTGCAACTGCACACTGATGAGTCATATCCAATTTTTCATCTACCAGTGTTCCCAGGACCTTCTCTGCAGGGCTGCTTTCAATCCATTCATCCCCTAGCTTGTACTGATATGGCACTGATCCAGGTGCAGGACCTTGCAGTTGGCCTTGATAAACTTCGTGAGGTTTCAGATGGTTGAAAGCATTTTGTCAACCTAACAACACCCACTGCAGTCCCATGTGTAGTAAAGGTGAGAAAATTAAAGAGAAAAAAAAAAGCTAAAAGGCAAAAGTACAAAAATTGTTGTAAGAAAAAGTTCCTTGATATTCCCTGGATATGTACTTAGTTTGACACTTTAGTTGAAAGAAAATACTTCAAAGCCTTCATATCATTCATGCATTATGTAAGAGAAAGTTATTTACCTTTCAAGCAGGTTACATAGGTGATCTTAATGCATTTTTCAGATTCAGAGATGTGTTTATTGGTGATACTTCACTATTCTTTAATATCACAGAGGGAAGGAAGATTTAAGGAAGAAAAATTGTTCTGAATTCTTGAGACCTAGAAAAAAACAAGAGTAATGAGCTTAGAAGAATTAGTGGTCAGAAAGTTCCACCAAAAAGACAGTGAATTAAATTACAGAGGTTTTTTTACAGCAAGTTGGGAGTCCAAAATGTGAGTAATACTATAGCAGGATCAATGAGGACAAAGGAAACAGCAATAAGACTGCATACAATGCCAGAACTGCTTATGGGGCAAAATGTATGAGCCAGAAGTTCTCATTTGCAGCCCACACACTGACACAGCATCCCTTTTTTTGTTCTCACATGTTCACAGTCAGTTACAAAGCCAACAGCACTTGCATGGCAGCTAAAAATGAGTGTATATCTTCTTGATAAGGTGCTACCCAGTGATACTGCTGTGCGTATTTTTTAATGGTAATCTTTTTCTCCATAACTTTGACCCAGAGCAGATTCAAGCTCTGCTTCTGATAGGTCCTCATTTTCTGGATGCCTGCATAGATTGAAACTAGGGAAATACAGAAAAAACCTGTCACAATGAGCATGCAGGGGTTATTAATAGAAAAATGATAGGTGGTATACTATTAATTGTGTAACTGATAAATACCTGGAGCAAAATAAGGCACAATGATTAAATTTGAGAGTGCATTTTTGTAACAAGTTTCATATTTTTAAGCAAGATGGACAAGCGAATTTTCCACAGAACATTTTGGTACTCCATGAAGTTGCCTTTCTATATAAAGACCTCGTCTATATTTGTTTCCCACATGCTTCCAAGAATGATGTAGCATCTGAAACTGAAAATATTTTTCAGTAACTATCATATGAAGGCTATCACTGATGACAAAACAGGAGAAGGAGAGAATTTTAAGCATGCATTTTTGCAGGTGCATAGAAGTGCAGGTATAGAAGAAATTGAAAATCCCATATATTGTAAAACTGAGAAATTAAGTTTACAAACAAGCAGAGAAGAAAAGCATGAGAGAGAGTAAAACACTACCATATTAAATGGCTATTGAGAGGCAGCTCGACTTGTTGCCAGTTGGTTTTACCTTTTTTATGTGGTTACCTTTTGTGTATATAAGTTCTTTGGTTTTACATGGATGATTGAGGAAGAGGCCTCAGAAGCTGAAATCTGGCATGCTGTCAACAGAGCAGTTTTAAATTTAAGCACTGAATCAGTCAAAGTGCAGTTTCGCTCCCACACTAGTTCCCTTCTTGCAGAGTGAGAGCAGTTGGAATCAGATTACTTAATGGCTCCAAAGGGCATGTGTTGAATAGTTTGGGCCTAAAAATGAATCATCATGAACCAGTTTTTCTTTATTAAAGGCCCAGTTCAGGGACTTTTAATATTACTCTTACTATTGTTGAGCACTTTGTAAAAGGGCTGTTTTTCATAGCATCCATGAAGAGGCCAACCTGTTTATTAAACTGTCCTACACCTACTCAGCATCCCCAGTGCTTGCCAGTTTTAGCTGAAAGCTATGAGAGATGTACCTTATGTTTCCAGATCATGTAATGATCATTATTTTGCAGGAAAGTAAAATTACACCAAAACCAGAACATATTGCTCTTCCTTTTTGTCAAGGGATTTCACGTCCTCTTGTACTAAGAGTAGCAACTTTGCAGACAGGAGTATCTAAACACAGGGATGACAGCAGAGCTGGGGGGACCCTTCAGCTCCCTCCTCTCTGGGACACCCCTTCCATCTACAGGTCAGGATTCTTTCCTCCTTGTCTGAACTGTCACAGAAGGTGTGATTACAAAGAAGATGTGGGGGTTTTTAAACAAATTTTATTTGTAAAACTTAGAAGACTCTCACCCATATATATCAAAATAAATAAAGACATAAAAAACCAGTCCCAAACCCAACCAACCAAACAGAAGATGGAGCCAGAGAGCAGTTTTTAAAGCAAATTCTCAAGATGGGAAATTCTGTTTGCTCCAACTCCTAACCTCCAAACAAGACTGCAGAGGAGAAACTGGAGGGAGCCCTCCAAGGCTTTGGTACAGTACAAGGGCATGGAAAGAGGCTCCACTGTGTGTGAATGCATCAGTCCAAACAGGCACGGCTTCCTTCCAGAGGTCTTCTGTCCTCATCCTGCACATGAATACATGAGCCACTATTACTGCTCTTAGGCAGGCAGCCTGATTCTGCTCTATCCAAATGAAGAGTGAAAGTAGACCTGCCTCAAAAATATAAGGGCCAAAACTAAGAGAGGAATGGAAGTTCATTTACCATGGTGTCATGCCAAAACAGAGTAAGAGAAATGACGCTAAGAAACAAAGATAAGGTAATATTAATTTGATATAAAGTAAGCTGCATTTTCCAGCTTGTTTTTCTCTTTGTTAGTAATGGATATATTCTTCCGAGGAAGTTCAGATAATCCAAGCATCCTACTAGCCACACTTTTTACTAATTCAGAATTGATGTTAACAAGAAAAGGATCCTTTGAATGATATCATTATATAAATTTTCTTCCATGTGATTTTTGCAATTTCCTGCAAAAAGCAAATACTATAGGAGCATCTTATAATTCTTAATCCTGCAATTTTTTTTGACACCAGAAGAACTGAATAAGCTTGTTTTTCTTGGCTTCAAATTCAGTTATTAAGTTGTCTTGCTGTCAGTCCTAGCAATATTTTTAATCTGTGCAATGACCTGAAAGCTATGACAGAGAGTGAAAAAAGATCTTCTAGGAAGTATTTGTAAGATTTATTTTGTTGATTTTTTTTTCAGTTACATGAGGAAAAAATTTTCTAAACTACCCTAATTTTCCTGCTCTAGGCACTTATTAAACTTGGTGTCTACAGCATTTCTAACTTTGCCTGAACTGTCACAGAAGATGTGATTAACTACTTTTTAAAACAAATTTAGTTTGTAAAACTTCTAACTAAAGTATTTCTGTCCATTAATTTTTGTCATTATACAGAAAATGTTTTTTAAGTGTTTTTGATCATATTGTGTGTTTCAGTGGTATATCTGGTAGAACACTCAAGTCTTGTTGGTAATTTCAATGCCTTTTCCACCATCACAATAATACCCTTTAAGCCTGTTGGGTTGAATGGAGGAGGAAGCTTCAGATTCTCACTTTGAAATCTATTTCTTCTCTGCTTCCCTTCCTCTTCTCCCCAGGTTTTCATGCATTAATTTTTGTTCCCTCAGTCATAGCAAAATTGCTTCTGTGTGCAGTAATTTCCCAGACATATTTCCCCGTCTCATCAGGAGAGTAAAACATTGACCTCAAGTTTGCACACCTGGTAAAATTATGTACTAGACCTCAAGATACTTTCTATTATTCAAGTACTTTCCTGGTCTTGCAGAGGAAATCACCATTACAGATAAGCTTTAAAAAATGCCCTTAAGAATTTTATCTTGAATGGCTGCAGGAGACTCTCTTGCATTGTGTTGTCTTTTTTATTTTTTTTTTTTTTTGCATTCCTCTGTCCCTAAAGGGTAACTTATTTCCAAAGACCAAACACAATGAGCATATATTTGATTTCAGCATATTATTATTTGTCTTTGGTCCAAAGTGCAGGCCCACTTGCCAGTGTTTTTGCCCAACCAGTGTCTTAAACCTTGAAGGAGCAGTTGGGCCTGAAACTGTTTATAGGAGAGCCAAATAGGGAAATGTCATGTTTCAATAGGCAACTGAAGAAAATCCAGCTGGTTTGGGAGATATGTAGGACTGTGGGGGTGACAGTGTGTGTGTGGATCTCTTAAGGTCTGAGGTGATTGATGAGTGCATCCTTAAGGACCAGAGAAC
>JAWWLZ010000001.1:53974311-53984859 GCA_035041345.1 Poliocrania exsul | reverse complement strand
TCGGCCGTGGCAGATGGACCTTAGGACTTAAATGGTGGGGCCAGTTCTGTGCACGCTGTGCCTCACCTAAAAAATCCGCTGCGCAGGCTGGAAGGGCACAGCCACGTGGGGAGAGCCCTGCCCAAATCTGCGTTTGTGAAGTCTGACCATACATCTGAAAAAATTAGGCTCATGGGGAAAAATCAGGTGCTAAAGCTGAAAGTTGAAAGGTTTCCTTTTAGAGTGAAATAATTGGAAGAATGTGTGATTATCCATCCTTTTTTGCAGAGAAGTTTATTTCCTGTTCAGTTGGTGCATATCCAGTCTTGATGCTCTGAAAAACTGTGACTGTTAAATCTTTGATAAGCCTGTGAGTTGCTGTTGGATAATTTAGCAGACACAGGTGACTTCTGAGCCTACTGGGGGAAAAAATGGCCAGTTCAGTGTATCTCCTACCAGGGGACCTGGCATCAACTGTTTATTTAATTGCTTCCCTCACAAACCCCACCCTAGACTCGGGCTTGAGATGAAATTCTGAGAAGGGTAGTGCCAGTCCCCTTATCCTATGGAGATCTTTTAGCCTGCTTGTCTTGTCCTCAAGTTGAGTCCTTTTTACAGCTAAACTGTTACTGAGTAACAATAGGTGTCATGAGGCAAAAGTTTGGGATCCAGGTGCTTAGGCAGTCCAAGGTAGGATTTCAAGAGTGTTGGGGGCTGAGGAGGATATGGGATTTTGTACGCCTTTTTTGTCATTTTGTGCTGGTTGGTTTTCACTATGGTGTTTAATGAGAGTAATGTTTTTTTTAGTACCTACCTCTTTAGTGGAGGCAGTACTCCCAGACCTGTGCATTTGCCTAAGAACTCCTAATGTTTGGTATCACTGTCCTTAAGTCTATCGTGGAACTGGATCACGGCACTGCTTTCTCTGTGTGTCTAGGATTTCTTTAGAAGCATCTTAAATACATGGTTTTTATGTTTGACTAATATTCATATTTTGTAAATACTTCCTAAACAGACCAAGTTTGGTTCTGTGTGTTTGTTTATGCAAGAGCTAAGCTGCTTTGAACAGAAAAATGTTTTATTCTTGAGACCCAGTAGTAACTTGACTCAAGCTGGGGAAGAAAAGAGAGCAGAAATTTAAGAGCCAGAGCTGAGACTTGAAACTTTCCATGAGCACTGCAGAGGAAGCCAACTGAAGTGGAGCTTTTTCTCTTCCTGAAACAATGTAAAAATGTTGCAGTATGCAGTTGGGAAAAAGATCACTTGACACTGAATTCAGATAGCCTGCATTGGTCATGACTTCCTTTTTCAAATGTTTATTTTTCTCTGCTTATTTCACAGAGATAGATAATGGATCTTTGTTTTTCTGAAATGCCAAAAACAGTTCCCGTGTCTTAAGAAAAAAAGAATGGATTTAATATCCCAAATAGCAGAGCAAGAACTTTATATCTGTGAGGTATCAAGGTAAGGGCAAGTGTACTGTCTGGAGAAGCCTTGATGTGGGAAATACTTTCCATGCTGCGTTCAGGGAAGTGCTCAGCTGTCAAGTGCAGCTGTAAGGGTTTTCATTACCACTTTTATCACTAGGCTGCTTCATAGATGCAAAATGTGGAGCTGGACTTCTCCCTTCCTTCTGGTGAAGGACAATGCATGTACACAAAGCTACCCTAATACCACAGTAACTGGGGTGACAGGAGAGTGTTGGGGTTTGAAGGATTTGTCTTCAGCCTGTTATCTCCATTTGGATAGACTGTTATTACCAAAACACTATGCTGTTTCAATTCTCTTGTCTCAGGCGTTCACTGACATCATTACTGCAGGCTTTGTATCGTTTGTGCTTTATAACCTGCTCTCTACTGCTGATTCTTCCCATTCATGTTTTGCCTCTAGCACAACTCTCTCAACTCAGTCTCCCAACTCCACACCTTCCTGCTTATTAATTCTTTCAGTGACTCTCTTATCAATTTGGAATTCAAAAAAGGCAAGCTGTCTCCTTCCTGCATGAACTTGGAACAGCTGCATATCCTTGTCTAATGCTGAATGCTGTTAAATACTGATATCCAACAGTCATCTGATATGAAAGTGAAATGGGGCAGCTTGGATCAGGAGAATCACTGACACTAGAAATTGTAAAAAACATGTTGTGCACTGGTGATGTAAAAGGCATTTACTGTGTTTAACTGTCTTATCTGCCAGGTGTTGCCTTCTGAAAACCTGAAGTATCCAATGTGGTCTAGCAGCAGTCCATAGTAATTCCCAGTTTATTACAACATTTTGTTAGACCTGTTTAAATATTATTAAAATGCATTGAATTGTTTTGAGTAATTGAGAGACAGTGAATATCTGATGCCTCCCAGGCATTGGAGAGTCAGCTAGGATGCTATAAGCAGTAGAGAAATGGAGATCCAATGGGAAAGGTTTCTTGCCTTTGCAGTGGGGTGAAGGGAATGGCAATATTTGCCTTTGCCTCACTACTTCAAAGCTGCAAGTGACTTGGTGAGGAAGAACAGCTTTGTGGGCTACCTCTGCAGTTGCCTGAGGGGCTGCAAATGCAGAAGGCTCACTACTGCCAAGGAGAGGTGACCTTGGTAGTCTGGTACCTGCTGGTTAACAGACGTTCCTGAAAACAGAGGAACTGGCATGCAAAGAGAGTATCTGCACCTTTCCCACACACACATACACATCTGAAACTTAGATTCTTGACAATAGCATGAGTAATTGTAAAAGGCCAAGTCTAGCAGGACTTGTAAATTGCTGCCAGCTCTTGCTGAACCAGAGTGCTGGAGCTAAAATTCTGGGTAGAGGAATAGCATGGTTGAAATGTGTGTAAAAATGAAGGATGCCAGAGGAAGAGACAGTGTGGAATGACAGGGAGAGCTGATCAGAGTACAGAAAAATGTCTCTAAAGCTTTTAAGTGCATGATTTTGAAGCAGGCTACTGGACTGGTTTTTTTTGGTTACTATGTCCTGAAGTAGAGGTTACTAATTGACCACTGGGAAAGCTAGGACATAGATTCTTAGCATTCAGTGGCTTCTTAATTAGTATGTAACTGCCATACCATGAACTTTTGTTTCCTTTTACAAAAATATTTTCCTTTCAAAAGTTGATGCTCTGGGGGAAAAATAGTAGGAAAAGCAAACACAAACCTTGATCTTTCAGACTTGAATGAGTGAAGCAAGTATTTTAAAGGTACAGTGCCACAGGGAAGAGATGTATTTGTGGAATGATCTGGTTGTTACTTTTCTAGCTGCCTTTGTTAGCTTGCATTTATTTCTTCTGTGCAGTTCAGATGGTCAAAATATGCATTTCCAAAGCAACTTATTTATTCACTTCAGTGTTCAAGGTCATAACTGTTCTAGGTCTTTCTTGTAAACCTAGAAATAACTTGTGTTATTTAGAGCAAACTGTCCAGCTGACCTGTTTTTGGGGCCTAATTCTGTCCACAGACATGTTGATCTATTATTCCTTTCCAACTGGAATAAAAATTAGTCATAAATATTGTTACCTGACCCTGGCCTCTTAGTAAGTTATTAAAATACTGCCCTCCATCTGCACTGCCTCCCTCCAAATGCTCAGTAATTGGGACATATCTGAATTAAGTAAACTGCTTAATCTGCTGCAGATTGTTAATAATTTACATTTCTTGATAACTGCTCACAAATTGCATACATCCTTCCAAAGCTCACTCTGTGTGTTTGAGAACACAATTTACTTCTGTTAGATCCGACATGTGGAAGAGATTTACTGAACTGTCAGGTCATTCCACCTGAATGTTTTCAGCATGTCTCAGATACCAGGACAGGATAGTGGGAGGAGGAACTACTTGATCCGGCATAACATACATGGATTTTGAAAACAGCAGAGTGGGGTTTAGTTTGTGGGGACATGTATCTCATGGCTTGAGGTAACTGGACATACCATCTCAGTCTTTTTGCATAGCACCTTAACAGTGTATAAGGAAAGCTGTTCCTCCCCTCCCTGTAAGAAGCAATCCTGTCTGGCCTTTAAGTAGTTGAGCCAGAATTACAAACCTGATTTAATTTTTCAGGCAATGCTGAGCTTGCAAAGCCATGTGATCCAAAAGGATCCTTCCCTTATTTACTACCTTTACTCCAGCTCAGCTCATCTTTTTCCCTGGCAGATGTGAGCAAATTTTTTGCTTTAACTAATAGCTAAAGTATTTACTTGTCCAGTGGGTTGTCTTTAGCTGTCTTCTACCTGGTATTACCATCTACAATCTGGTCTCCTCTGCCAGGGTCAGCAATAGATCTAGTCTGCTTCAATCTGCTACCATCCTCTGCTTACAGTGGCTCTTGAATAGCCCAAAGTCATTACTTTAGACACCTTATGCCTTGTAGGGGTAAGGGGGGTGATGTAGTTATGGTGGTCAGAAGAGGCTGAAACAGGTTCAAGCAGCAGCAGGACAAGATGCTAAGAACTAAGAGCTAAGAACTTAGAGCTAAGAGCTTTATTTTTAGTTACAACTTCACTTTTATCTACTCTTGTATACAGCGTGTCATCATGTAATTGGCTATTCAGTTCTGGTAAGCATAGATGGAAACATTTCACTGGCTACAACGTCTCTTACATTCTTCAGGTGACTTGCTCCTCCTTAAGGGTGCACTCCAAACTGCTTTTCTTTCTAGGATACACCTTGAACTCTTCAAGATCTATTTCCTCATCAATTACCTCAGACATCAGAGGATCCACAAACCCACTGTATCCCCCACAATGCCTATGTTAATTAATGTTCATGTGCATGCAACTTCTCTGCAGGTAACTCGGGCCACTGTAAAAACATTACTTAACTCAAAGATCGTTGATGTGTAGTTTTCTTGGTTAACACCAAGTTACCCTCTCCAAACAGGAAACAATACAAATCTTCCTCTTGTTACTAGCTTAGTCTCTAGATTGTTACTCTTCAAATCTTTACTATTATTTCAATAGGATTCTCTGGTTTATTAGCTATAATTATTAGTTATAGTTTTCAGGACAGGGTTGGGTTTCCATAGCTTTGCCCTGCTTTCTTCATCCCTTTTTGCTGGTACTAAAGCTGTTGGCCTTGCTGGTTTCCTTCCCAGAGGGTACTGTGTCTCCCCATCTGAGGTTGTCCTGCTGGGTCAGAGCAGCAGAGTGGCTTCTTGCCTCCCCTACTACAACAAAGTATGTAGGAGTTGTGTTTGATTGAGGACAGTGAAAACATCTCTGAGGCTGTCCTGAGACGGAAGCAGCAAGGAGCAAAAAAGCTGAGGGAACATTTTATCACCCATGAATCAGTGTTAAAGTTCAGCTGGAGGAACTGGAAATGAGATTCCTCTGCAGAAACTCCTTGGTGCCTCAAGGAGAGCATTTCCAGAGGCATCTTGATGTGGCACAGAGCACACAAATACATTCCAAGTAGATATGTTTGTTGTCTCTGAGAAAACAGTGCCATAATTGTTCAGCAGCATTTAAAAGACAAAAGTCTGTCTCTTTTTATAGAGGGTGTTTCAATAAGCTTTCAGTACCTGCAGCTGATTGTCCTATTTATTGACTAAGGAGTTTACCTATGCAGTAGAGGTATGGGTGTTGGGTTTTGCTTTTTGTCATGCTTTAACTCCAGGCCGCAAGTTGGCACCAAGCAGCCACTCACTCAGTCCCCACCCCGCAATGGTATGAGAAGAGTAAAAGTGAGAAAACTCATGGATTGAGATAAAGGTACTGTAATAGATAAAGCAAAGGACATGCACACAAGCAAAGAAAAACAGGTAATTAATTCGCCACTTCCCATCAGCAGGCAGTGTTCAGCCATCTCGAGGAGAGCAGGGCCCCATCGCAAGTTAACAGTTACTTAGGAGGACTCCAAATATCCCCCCTTTCCTTCTTCTTCCCCCAGCTTTATATGCTGATCATGACACCACATAGCTTTGAATATTCCTTTGGTCACTTGGGGTCAGCTGTCCTGTCTGCGTCCCCTCCCATCTTCTCATGCATTTGCAGCTCCCTCGTTGGTGCGATGGGGTGAGAGGCGGAAAAGGCCTTGGCTCTGTGTAAGCACTACTCAATAGTAACTAAAACATCTCTAGATTATCAACATTGTTTTCAGAACAAATCAAGATCACAGCCCCATACCAGCTACTGTGAAAAAAATTATCCAGCAAAAAAACAACAGAGTTTTTTGTTTTCTTTGGTTTTTTTTTCCACAAAGAACAAAACCATAGAAACAATCAATTAAAGTGAAAGTTCATATAGCAACGGAAAAAAGTGTGCACATTGTGAAGTAATGACTTTATGGGCAATATGTGGATGTTGGGGCTTAACAGCTGCTTACTTCAAAAAATGGTTAATTTGCATTGGGATATAAATGATTGATGCTCTTCTTAAAATCCAAGAAACAGTTTTTCCCTTCACCTTTGTGTTGTACGAATTAAATGCTGGGAGATTTCTGACTGAATTGTAAATACACTGTCAAGGCAAAATAACACTTTTAGAAGTTGTGCATGCTCTTGTCTCTTTCTATCTAGGAACCTATTTTCCTTATTCCGGGATTCTGAAATATTTGCAGTGAATGGTTATACTTGGTTTAATACACTAAATATCCTCCAAGAAGCAGTGAAGTCATTAATGATTTAATTTAAGCTTTTGCAATGGACGATTTAATTTAAGCTTTTGCAAATGACTTACATCCAGAAATTAAAATGCTGACAGAGGGCATCATCCTATAGATGTGCAAATGTGGGTTCCTTC
This sequence comes from Poliocrania exsul, assembly GCA_035041345.1. Classification (NCBI taxonomy): domain Eukaryota; kingdom Metazoa; phylum Chordata; class Aves; order Passeriformes; family Thamnophilidae; genus Poliocrania; species Poliocrania exsul. The sequence goes on along the minus strand of JAWWLZ010000001.1, from coordinate 53,978,153 downwards.
CTTTTGCAGTAAAGGCATAATTTACTAGATAGTTAACTGAGGAAAACATTTATATGAAAAATAAATTGAGGGCTGAGGGTATGACTTAATTTAGTGTTTGGGATCAAATATCAATCTTTTTCTGTAAATTAACCTATTTATGAATATGATCTATTAGAAACACGATTCTGGTGGCATGTATATTGAAAATGTTCAGCTTTCATTGGTTGAGAAATACATTCGTTCTTATGCAGAGTGAAGCATGCACAAATTAAAAACTATCATTAACTTTGTTGAGAGCCAACAGCATCTTTGGGAAAAGAAAAAGTCTTTTGTTCAGCTGGACAGATATTCCTGCCAGGCAACTGGAAGCAGGACAGTGATCTGGTAGGTTTTAGTTCTTCACCTTTGCTACATGGACAATTTAGAGGGGAGCAGGAGGGTTGCTTTCTTGCAAATTCTGGATCGGCTAGGTATTGTTAACATGGTTCCACTGAGTCACTTATTGCATAGCAGGCCTATATTTTAATCCAAGGAGGACTTTTCTAATAACTTCCATTACTGAAACATTTGAATGCTGGAAGGAGGTGAAAGTAATTGGATTGCAATAATTAAATCACTCAATGCAATTACCTTCAAAAGGTTGTGTGTTTATGCTTTCTGACTGCAAATGGGAATTAATCAGTACAAGCAGCATCGAAGCTGCATCTGTTCTGGAAGGGAAATCACTTGATGGGGCGTGGGTGGAGGAGGTCTGTGGATAAGATGAAGATCATTTTGTCACGGCAGAGCTCTGTAAGGAAGACTGGTACACAGTTCTTAATGAGGGAGTTGATTTTGAAACTACTTGAAAAAAGTCCCAATGTGATATAACACTCATTGTTTAATACTTTTCAAAGCTGTAGACTGATGCTCACTGAGAATTCCAGCCTGCATTTAACTGCAGAAAAAAAATAGCTTCCCTTCAGCATTTTTGCTGGAATGTGGTGTAGTCACTACACTGTTTCATATGATACACGATGAGCACTGCTTTCATAGAGCTGCTGAAGACCTGAGGCACCTTGGCTCTCTGAACCTTTGTCTAGCAACCTCAAGGTAACACAGTATTTTTTGGTGGTTATGCCTTCTGGTTTATTTTTTGGGTCTCTCTTTAGTTGTCCTAAGTTTCTGCGGTGAAAACTGGTCAGAATCTGGTTTTGGTCCAGTGCCTGAACAGCAGAACTTGCACTGCTCCCAGGCATGTGTGCTCAGGTAACTGGAAACATCATTGGACTGCATTGCTCATTCATTTCAGTCCAGAAAGCTGAAAAATGGGTGGAAACAGTTTCACAGCTGAGTAGTAGAGCTGTCATGTCACTTTCATTCTTTTTATAAGTCATAAAAATCTATTTCTCCTGAGATTGTCTCCTATAAATCTTTGTTTTCTAGTCACTTCCCACGAAAAACCCAAAAAGCCTTCTCTGTGAACCAAAACTGTGTTAAATAAAGTGGCGTTTCTTTCTCTGAGGTCCAAGTACAACTGATGGTTGTAACAGTTTTCCCCTGACAAACCCATGCAATTCTCTAGCTGCATATAACCTACCAAAACTTTGACATTTTCCCTACTATGCAATATCCATTTTTATTTAGTTAAAGCAGCATGAATTAAATGGGGAAACATCTTATAAAACATAGTTTGAGTTAGAATATTTAGTAAGCTTTGTGTGAAAACATCCTGCCTTTCAGTCCATCTGCATGTGTGCTGGGCATTCTGTTTTGTGCAATGTTTTATTTAGAAAGATAGGTGATAAATGTATAGTATTTCAAGCTTTCAGTTTCTTCCCTATTCTACCTTTGCACTGAGCTTCATTCTGAGATGTTTCCTACACGACGTTGAGGGGGAGGGGAATGGTTTCTGGCTGTCCTCTGGAGCCAGGGAGCGCAGAAACAGAGGCTTCTGTTCACTCCAGGGATGAGCGGCGAAATGTGTTTATTATGAAATCACTCAGCTTATATGGGGTCCTGAGGGGAAGGTGCTGGAACTGGGAAAGGATTGGGCAAGGGCTCCGGAAGGGGAAGTGACTTCTGTGCTTGGATAGCGAATGGGAAAATGGGAGGATCAAAGCCAACAGAAAACCAGGGATTGGGGATAGATGGGTGAGATAACCCCCTGGGTCCTGGGGAGAGACAATGCTAGTCTTAACAGCGCGTGGTGACTCATCAGGGAAGAAAAGCCTTCAGGGAAGACGAGAAGGACTGAAAAACAGTGCAAGGAGGGATACAGAAACTTTCTGAACTAAAACCCCATACAGAGAAAACGCATAATTTTAAAACTCTAGCAACAAATCTCTCATGTATGAAGTTGGTCAGGTCTGCTGCTTGCAAGTGCCGTCCTCCTCCGAGGTGCATTTTAGCATTTTCCCACAGTTTCCACTGTATTTCTACTAAGCAGAAAATAACTAATACAGTGCTCTGCAAGATCATTAACCTCTGAGCTCAGTTTACACAATACTCTGGAGATATGAGCCCAAAATGAGATTATTAATGATCAAAAATTTTATATCACATGTATTCTTTAATATTTGTAGGATCCAGGGCCTTGCTAGGGTCTTTGGCGATGAACTTTTCTAGTGACTCTGAGAATGGATAAGACAAGAGACATTTACAGAGGCCGATTATAAAGTAAAGTAAGACTATTTAGATTTAATAAGGAGAATTGTTAAAGATAGCAAAAATCAGCCTTGTTGCCACCAGATGATAATCAAAAAAAGGCTATGATGTACCTCCCCTTGTGCATTTCACCCCTTCTCTTTGCACCAGACTGCAGAATTGCTCCTGAGGTCTCTGTTCAGCATTAGGTGGGCACTGTAAATTCTGTCTCTGTTGTGTGACCAAAAGAGAAATGAGATGTCTGAATTTCTATTGCTCTGTGTCTGACAAGTGCTGTGTCGGTCATTATCGTAGACATAATGGACGTAGTGATGAACCTCACCTGAAATTTTTTCTGGTAGCCTGGACATATATAAAATCAAATCAGTGATGTTTTGAATCACTGGGTGGGATTGACAGTGCACTTGAATGTTCAAGTGCTCATGAGAGTCCTCCTTTCCTCACAGCTGGTGCCTGAGCTACTGCTTCCAGATCCAGCTGCCTTCACGTGGGTTTTTGATGTGTTCCATGTGCTGTTCACATCTAGAACTGTGTGCAGGTCTTGCTTGCTGTCACGTGAAAGGGGGGAGTGAGACAGAAAGGCAAAGATTTCTAGTCTTAACTGTATTAATATAAAGTTAATAGCTATAAGCGCCCTCAGGATAATCAAAGCTTTATGAACCCAGCACTGTCTGTCAACTAACGGACAGCACACAGACTAGAAAGATTTTTGACTCCCTATGAGGACCTCACTTAAGCCAGGGAGAAATTATTAGCAATAAGTGCCTCCAAAACCATCAGATCCTTGTGTTTCCCAACACTGTTTGTTGACTACTGGACAGCACATGGGTTGGAAGGGTTTCTGACCTCCACTACTGAGGCAACAGTTAATAGCAAAAAAGAAAAAGAAAAGGACTTTCCTGAGGATAGCTCCCAAAATAACATTTATTAATACAGATACGTGACAATGACTATATGGGTTACTTAGTCGGTGATGACATTTAGCTGCAGGATTGTACGAAATACCCCAAAAGACACCAGCACAACACACATTTTACAGGCCACTCCAGCAGTATACCAAACTGAAATTAAGGTGGTTGATTTTCTATGCCTCATTATGCTGAAGGTTTCTGCAACGATATGGTGCTTCTCCTGACTATGGACTATTAGTCCATGAACTTAGGAGAAGTGTGTATGCTCAGTGCTTACCCAGCCATGTGCCTCTGGGAGCTCCC
>JAWWLZ010000001.1:53959949-53974211 GCA_035041345.1 Poliocrania exsul | reverse complement strand
GGGATTTATACTACTGTATAATGCATTTAAATGCAGTTGTTAAGTAATTTTCCTTATCCTACTTGTAATGACAATGTATCTCTCCTAAAGGCAATAAAACTGTCAGTGGTGTACTGGGACTTCAAATGCTACTATTGCCATATTTATTTAATGATGTCAGCTAAAGCTTTAGCTGTTACCAATACAGGTATTTAGTTTCTAGAGAGACATACCTTTTGAATACCTCTGAATTGTCTATTACTGGAACAGGTGGAGTCTTTAAATTTCTTTTTGAACACTAAAGAAGTTTTCAATATGTTGATGGTGAGATTATGTGCTAATCCTCCATTAGGTATGCCTTGACACCTCACAGATTGCACTAACCCAGATATAGTATTATCCTAATATGGTTTCCTTTCTTCTGTCAATTAAATAGCTGAAGGAATGTCTTAAAGGATTTTCCAGAATAGTTTAGTGTGAGAGTCTAAAAACTACTGATCCCAGTCTGGGGGCAAAAACTGGAATGTTTTATTGAACACGTGACACATAATTTAAAGGTCTTGGAGCCAGGATCTATTAATAAGGAGGATGGCTTATGGTTAGAACTGCGGACAGTAGGGAATGTCTTTATTTTTAACCATGTAATGTAATTTGCACTGTTGGTGTACCACCTTTCCCAAGGAGCACTAATGTGCACAGAGTCTCTGGATAAGCCTGATACGACTTTGGAAAGTGACAGATGAAATTTTCTTTACATCTGTAATTTCTGTGCTCACTAAAATAGGAATAAAACTGATTTCAGATCTTGTGCTGGATTTGATGCCTACCTGTCTTGGTCACTCGGTAAAACAAGAGATAAAATAATCACACAATATATGGTCCAAGGTATAAACAATAAGGAATATGTTAAAATGCCATTTAAAACATTTTCTTGAAGCCCAAGAATACCTACCAAATAATGTAGTACATTGTATGTTTTTAGGCTTACCTCTGCTCTGTTGTACAGCTGGTGATGTATACCTGGGTTGTGAAGGTGATAGTATGTTACAGAAGTGCATCTCAGCAAAGGGAAATGCTTAAAAAGAGAGAAGTAAGAAAGGAAAAAATTTGCAAACAGGAGAGGAACGATCTGTTATGGAAAACTGATATATTTCTTCACTCACACTGTACAACTAGAACTGGTAGGTTTATGGATATTCTGGAGAAATGGAATGTTATAGGGATAACCTGCTTCTTGAGGTAATGGATCTCCCAGCAGCAGAGTTCACAGTATTGCAACGTACAAACATTCTGGGACAGTGCTTGTCTTTTGCCTTAATTTCATGCAAGACACCAAGGAGAAAAGACGATAGGCCTGTCTATGAGTCACTCAGGGAAACTCAACTCCACCACTCCAAGTAACACTGAATTGTGAGATGATTGCTCAGGCCAGAGTAGGGAATCTTGCATCCAGCCTGGCAGCATTGTGCAGACTTCCATGGAGCACAGTACAGCCTAAATGCAAAAACTAGGGTTTATATGAGCAAAATGTCTTTATCAGACATGAGATACCAGTGACTAAATTCCTGTAGATGATGAAGCACAGAGCTGCCATGCCAAGGTGGATGTGCTGCCATTGACATAGACACCTCCGTGAGCAGCAGGCGCTCGGATGAAACCTGCCTCCTGCACAGCCTGGCAGTGTGCTTGAGACCTGCTGGGACATCCACAGCCACCTGGACTTGAGACACAGTCTCTTGAGCATAGCAGAGAGAGGCAATTCTTCTTTTCAAATATACATTTTTCACATTCCCTTAATATATGAAGATGTAGCCTGTCTTTTGTGTGGCAGAATTATTTCTTTATAGCCTGTCTCTTTTGAAAATAAATCATCTCTGTTATGACAAGACTAGAAGAATATCCATCGATTTGACAGGTTCTAAAAATCTCTCCAAGTCAATTCACTGGCAACAAAGTGAAGGGACAGCTCATTTCTATGGTGATGCTCACTCCACTGTAGTGCAGTTGAAGAATGGATCCAGACCTGGATAGGTGCTGTGTTAAAGTTCAGTAACCATGCAAGCAGTGGGTACTCTTCATGCTATATATCCACTAAAAAAGTTTATTTTCATTCGTGTATGTTTTTTACCTTTCATTCTTTAGAAGCTTCAAAAGCTCTGGGTTTCTCAACTAGTGGGTAGTATTCTTTAAAGAAGTGTACAAAAATGTGCACAGCTGCAGCTGAAAAAAGATGTACTCTTCCAAGAAAATTTGGAAAATTCAGTGGTTGGTATAGGTTCTTCTTTAACTTAAATATGCTTTGAGAAAAAGTTACCCAGGAAAGATTAATGAACTGAGATCAGTTTTTCTTCTTTCAGTAAAATGTTCTATCTATTCCATTGATCTTAAGAGAAAAAAATTGAGTCATCATTTCCTGACATAAGGAAGAACTTTTACACTTTTACATCATCTTATACATAGATATTGAATTCTACTATAATGCTTAACATAACTTTCAAATGTTTGTTTTAAATATATACATAGTAATGGTCCTTAATTTTAAAATACGTTGTTTACAAGGTATTTTGTTTTCCTTTTTTAAAAATTATTTACTGGGGAGATGAGTGTTTCTCTAATGAGTTACATTGCTGGTTATGTACTCTTCCACACACCTTACAGTTAGATGACATCTCTTCATAGTATTTTTATTCTTGCAATGCTTTGTTTCTCATTTTGCATGAATTAGTCATTGAATGGAAATATATTTGACTACATAAAGAAATGAGCATACTGTGTACCTACAGAGGAGGTCTATACTAATAAAAGTAGTTTCACTCTTAACTAGGAACCTCCACCATTTTTTGTTTGTTTTTTATTTATTTTTACTTAAATAGGAAATACTTTTTGTTTCAGTATCATTCACCTACAAGTCTTAATATTGACATAATTGTCAAATTAATTAGTAATGCTGCAGTGGATACAGTTTAAAAAGCTCCAAATGATTGCCATTTTTGCAAATAGAACTAATTTTTATTTCTTCCAGCTTATGAAATATCTATTCTTCTACATAGTCCTTTTCGAGCAAGCTGAACTATCTGTAAGATCTTGTGCTGGATTTCTTATTTGCCAGAGCCTTAAAGTAGAGAGGAGAAGCAACCTTGTCAAAGCCTGGGGATTTTGAAACTGATGGCACTCAAATATGTAGATTGGAACAGTCAAGAAAGACAGGTCTCTCATAGGATATTAGTGCACCTCCTCACCCTCATATTGAGTTATTTCGGCTCCCTGTGACTCATCCCATTATTTTTTTGTGCGTGTTCATTCACTCCCGCTGTAACCTCCTTTGCTGAGGATAAACACATTACTAAGAGACTGTCTGGGAAACGCAGTGGTTGACATAATTCCAGAATTACAGTAACCAGCTTCTTAGCACAGATGGGCCCAAAGGTTTTGGACCCAAACCCTGAGTACAGACCTGTGGCTTTGGATATCTTCCCAGACTTGCATGCTGAGGTTGGATGCAGAGTGCCACTCTTACAACAGCTATGGTTAGCTACAGGGAGAAATGACAGGAGGATTTGTCCCTCTCACGATCAAAAGTACAACAGCATTGTTATTGACTGGTGAATTGTCCCTTATAAAACGTATTGGTGGTTTTGCTTCAGAGCTGCTGCTGTGTTCTACACAAGAAGGCCATTAGACTTAGGATATAATGGTACTGAATGTTGTATGTTTTGAGCGAGTTGTGAGAGCTTTCTAACTGTTGGACTTGTTTGCCTGTTGAAACATTAGTTTTTATAGCAACATACTGTGTAAAAGTGTATGCATGAGACATTTATGAAATGATTCATCTTGTGTAGTGCCCCAATACACGAGGTCTGTGAATTATTTACTGTAAGAATGGTTTGAGTGCAGGGTAAGATAAGCAGAACCCTGATTTTGGATATATGCAATCCAGGAATACATGGTTGTGCAGCCTTTAGCTTGAAGTTTGAAGGATAGGTTACTAATTCTTGAACTGATTTATTGTATTGCATGACATCACTGTTCAGATTACATTTGTGTATGTACTTTAATCTCTATTCTATTCTATTCTATTCTATTCTATTCTATTCTATTCTATTCTATTCTATTCTATTCTATTCTTAGTTCTGAACTTTTACTGACTATAAAGGGCTGCAGTCTGCTTTTCCATGAAAATGAGGTAACAGTAGAAATGGTCAGGTAGTCTTCTCAATAAGCTGTATTTTCACATTTCGTATACTGTTTCTTATTCCTTAATACTATCAAGTAGAAGTTATAGAAACAATAGTTTTTCAGATTCCCTCTTGTACCTGCTATTGCATACTAAGTTTGGTGGAAAAAAACTAACTAGAAGTGGGTGATGAGTCAAAATCTATTGTGCTATGCTAACACGATGCTCTCTTGGATAACTACATTTTCTAGAGAAGGTTAATACTTTTGGTGTAAATCAGTAAAGCATGGAATACAGTATTATATGTAGAGTTGACTAGCTAACATTGGACATGATAGAGTAGAGGAACAGTAAAGCAGGTAACAGGTGGCTGTAATTGAAGTGACACTGGGCTATGCAGGAACAAGCAGGAGGTTACTGGCTGCCTGTTTCTTTAACTGTTGATGCTGTTACTAGAAATGCTGTGAGGAAATTAACTGATGAACTGAAGAGAGAGCTTTGATTAGAAAGAAGCTTCAGAGATTGGACCAAAACAAGCAAATGACAATAAGGACTGAAATAATAAATATTTAATCACTCAGGTAGTACGTCAGTCCAGGTCCTCTGCTCAGGAAACAAGCAACAAATGTCTTAAGTGTCTGAAGGGCATGAATTGAGTGACAGAGAGCCAACACAATAATAAGATTGTGAGAAAGCAAATGTAATCCTGAGATACACTGAGAAGATCTTGTATTACAGAGGAAATTCCTGATGTGTTTGTGGGGAGTAATGTTTGGTTCTAGGTGCCTCTATTCAAGGGCAGCAACTCCAGACTGATGGGGCAGAGAACTGCAAGGCTGCCTGTCACCTTAATCATCCTCTTCAGAGAAGGATAAGAGTTTGGCTTCTTCATGCTCCATGGACATCTGATAGCACTCCGAGTGCACTGAGGAGAGAGGAAGGTCCTGAAGCTGGAGAGCTCCTTATTGGCACAAATGGATGTAATCTTAGCAATTAGAAGCTGAAAATCTCAGAACCTCATTCCTTTTCTTATAGGTTTTCCTGAAGTAGAATAATGAAACAGTGAATGGACCAAGGCCTACCCTGAATGCAGGGGGATAGGCTTCTGCAGACCACTGGAAGTCTGATACAGGAATACTTTCCTGGGCTACCTATGGTGTCCCAAATCCTCACATGAAGCATTGAATGAGCAGTCATGTTCAAGTCCTTCTAAAGCCAAAAACCAAAAAGCCATAGCAGTTTCCAAATAGTGTTGTGATACATTTAGCCAAGATGTTGAATACCATATGGAACCAAGGAGTGGTCTACCCTCCTCACCTTATGAGACTTGATCTGAGCCTGATGTATCAGGCTGCTGTAGGAGTTTGCATGTTCATTCTCCCTCTCAGCAAAATACTTTATTTTGAAGAAGGTCTTGGTACATTCCTTGTCACCACTTTGTTTCATTCATGGTTACTTTTTCGTTCTTCCTCACATGTATGTTGTGTTTTTTCTTTTATAGAACAGTTCGTGTCTGGCTGAAGAGAGACAGTGGGCAGTACTGGCCCAGTATATACCATGCAATGCCATGTAAGTATAAGGAGAGGTTCGATATCTACCATGTACTTGCAAAATGGCTTTTCTGTTTAAGCTTCATACCTATGATCGTTTGCAAGCTTACCTCTCTGTATTAAATGTTATTTGAACAATCCTCTTGGGTTTGGTGAAGCTTTACCAGGTTACATGCTAATGCTTCTGAGAGGCATCAGAGGTTACAGCAGCAAAAGGGCACAGACATGTTAGTAAGGGGTGAGCATTTAATGCAACCATAGATTTTAAAATGTGGGAGTTCAAAATGTAGTCTCTCATTCTGCCCCAATGGAGTCCATAAAGCTTTGTAAGTCTCCAGTATAAATCACTCTGCCCTTCCTACTGCATGTGCTCAGTCCATTAGAGTGCAATGATAAATGGTTTTATTTGGTAAGAACTTAATATCCTGTTGCAGCTAATATGATAGAGAGGATACTAGACAGGGAAGGCAGCTCTTCAGTATAGAAGCAGAATCATTTTACCTCTGCAATTAAATGTGGAAAACCAAATCTCCCTGATGGATCCCTTCATTATGGTATGCTGTATGTCTCATCTCCCAAAGAGAGTGTACATACTTTAAGAGAAATTGCAAATCAATGTCCACTTTTCCAAGAGACACTTGAAGAAGTCATAGCTCTTGCTGTTTGCCATAAAACCTGTGTTGATTGCAGGAATATCACTTTGCAGGTCACCAGAGGCAGGCATGAGCTAATGCTCCTCAATCAGCTTCAGATATGCTGGGTTAGCCTGTCTTTGGAAAGCTTGTAAAGCTGACCTTAAATCCAGATTGGAGAGCACATATCAAGTCTCATTGAGGTATTCATACTGTGTGGAGAAAGAATTATTTTAAGCTAAGATACATAGATGCTATCTAGAAGAGACATCTGTGTCTGTGATGGTAAAATATTTTATAGATATAAGTTTTAGTACCACAACAACATTGACTTGGGACCCTGGAGCAGCCATGGTGTTTGCCTTTGGTGATGGACTAGCTCATAAGAATATGTCAGTCCTCAAAGGTACTTTCTGCTCAAGTTTTGCAAGAGGCAGTATTGGAAACTAGCTAATGATGTGGCAGTCTGTGGAGCTCCATCATGATCATTAGCAGTGGCCTGAGTTCCCTTGACCTGTCCTGAGAGGACAACTTTCCCCAGTCAAACTGGAATGAAATGGCTATTCTAGCAGTTTGGCATTGATACTTCTTTTTCCATGTGGTGTTTTTTTCATATATTTGCATTTTACAATCTCTTTAGGTTTTCCTCTGGTCTTAGCAAAGCTGTGTTATTGCCAGTAATAACAGCTTCAGTGGAAATGATGGAGTAGCTCCAGATCCACTGAGAGGGGACTATTTTACAGCTCCTTCATAGATTTGAACAATTGACACTGCTCCTTCACTTTGAAAGCTGGTAAGCTTTTAACGCATGAGATGTTAAAATTTTGCTGTGCTATTCACCAATTTCAAGAATGATCAGGTATAACTAACAACTGGAACAGTGCCAATTACATTATCAGCCATTCTTTTAAGCTTGGAAATCATAGGAATGGCTTTGAGTCAGCATCTGCACAAGTCTGCACTGGACTGGAAATGATAATTTTGTTTGTTTCTGTGTGGATCACCCTTTTGATGGTGGTCTGCTTTATGTTCATACTGCATTTTGTTGTTTAAAGAATAATGACTGCCCAAAGATTCTCTGTGTAAAAATGCAGTAGACATAATGTTGTCTCTGTGCTGCATAGCAAGTTGTGAGTGGCAGTTCTACGTACAGATACTTCATTAACATGACTTGTCACTTTGACTATGGTGGTGTGTGACCTAAATTATTTTATTATTTGATATCACGTAGCCTTAATAACTGAGTCTGTGCCCTAGAGTCTCTGGGAGATGAGGAGCTGGGCCAAGTTAGTATGTGCTTTGATCAAGTTCTGCACCCAAATAGAGTGATCAGTGCATTCTGAATACAAAAACCATTAAATATTTGTAAAAGAAAAAAAACCCCAACAAGATTATAGGTCTCTTCCAAGTTGGGACACTTGCTGCTCTTTAGAGGTGGGAATTTCCCCAACTGCTAAGTTTTATGCCCTGCTTATAGGTGTTTCGGTGGTCAGAAAATTCTATATGATGCAGTGGCCACATTTTTCATTATCATCTCTAGCCCATGAGAAAGAGAAGAGTGCTGGGTGTCATACACACTCTTACATCTTTAGTAGGGCAAAGTAGGTAAGCTGGAAAACTCACTGGCACATTTTCTTCACACCAGTGTTGTCTTAACAGCTGATTAACAACAGATCTCTGATGAGCATTTTAACCGTCCTCATGGTTAGATGTGTACTCTTGGTTACGCGTGGGTAGGTTTGTGGCTTCTGAGCAGGTTCTGTACAGGAGACAAAAATAACGACTTAGAAGACACAAACTCATGAAAGGCAAAGGAATTGTAGTCAAGAGTCAAGTAAAAATAAAAAAACTCCAAAAAGAGCCAAACCCAACAAAAAAACCCTCTTACAGATGTGGAATAGAGTAAAGGATTTATTGTAGTGAAAAACAATGGAGAATCCAGTCTTTGAGGCAGATAATACACTGCCTGTCTTACAGTAGTTTTCCTAGCTAGCACTTTGCTTTGAACAGTAGGCTAAAAACTGCAAGGCAAAACATCCTCTTTTGGTCTGAAACTGTGTCACTTTTAGACACTTGAAAGGTGCCTAAAGACCCTAAACCTGCAAGTACAAAGTTTTATTTCTCTTTTACTTCTGTCAGCCTCTAATAGAGGTGACACACTATTGTGAGCATAAAGTATGTAATAGGGTTTTTCCTCCATAATTTATTTTGCAAGAGCAAAAATCAGTGTGTATTTTCACTGTATTTAAGATAAGACTACAGCCAGACTTCTGCATCAGGAATATCCTGTTTGTCCTCTGTAATAGTTCAGATCAATCTGTTTCCATTTTGAAAACCAAATCATAGCTAGGTACTGAGGTAGAGAGCCTTCAGAGTGCTGTTATTTTTTTCTAGCTATTATTTTAAAAGGCTCTTAAATATCTCAGAAGTTTAAGATTTCATTTTTTTTATTTTTATTTTTTTGTTCACCTTCTTTATTTTCATTTCTTCCTCTCTTTTTAATGTGCTTAAGTATCTGAATGTCATCTTATTTTCACTAAATTATAAGCTGCTGCTGTCTTGTTACAATTGACATCACCTTAACTACATTAGTGGAGCTAGTGTGGACATAATTTTAGTGCTGACATAGTAATTTTTCTAAGAGCACGTTACTGAAAAATTCCCTTAGGAAAAGATTTATAGCAAAACAAGTATCTTTACATTACTATTACTGTGTACACACAGGTCTGGAATTTAGAAGTTACTTCTTTTGTAATCAGTTTGTGTCAAGCAATTGCTTGCACTTTTTGCATCCAAAGTGTTTAAGAAAAGCATATTTCAAATAGCTAATTTACCTGAGACTTTTTCTTACTCATTGCTTATTCATTACCTTCAGAGTTACTAGTAGCTCTTTCAGTGTGTGCACTGCATCTAGCATTTAAAAGCTGATATGTGGAATGTATCTTTTCTGTATTTAAGTGCCCTTAAAATTACTTGATGTTTATTCTGCGTAGAATTGGGGTTTTTTCCCCTGTCCATTTTTCCTACAACTGTATTGTTCTGCTACAGACCTAAAAGCTTCACTATAATAGTAGTGCACCACCCTCCAAAGGGATGATACAAGTGTGCCCTTTCTGAGGGAGAGGTACAGAAAGGAGCAATTTTGTCATTGTTACTAGGCCTGATTTAATTGTTTCCTTTATGTCAGTTTCCTTGAGCTGAAGCATTTTCTTTGGTTTAATTGTCAACCCTTCCACAAAAGAAATAAGTTGAGGTGCCTGCCTGGATGTGGATCTGGTAGGCTTTCTGCTTATGGTTAGTTGTCCTTCAAGAAATGTTTCAAGGGGGATTCAATACTGAAGGTAGAACAAGTTTTATTACAAAGTCAACATTGACTCTCCTCTTCATGTAGATTTGCTGCCAAGTAAACTATCAATAAGATTTGCTAAAGTATGGACTGTTTGGTCCCAAGTGTGACATTACACAAATTGAGAATGCACTAGATTACTGCAAAAGAAAGGGCTCCAAGCTTGTTAGTAACAAAAACACACAAGTAATGACAACGGAGAGTAGAAATGGAGAGGGAGAAAAAAGCAGAATCAGAAGTGCATCTGACTGTACTCTGTCATAAAAGTATAGTTTAAAAAACACTCTTACCATTGTCAAAGGAACAAGAATGCCTGATCCTAGCTTCAGTTGGCAATTGCTCCTGAAAAGTAATTCCTGAAGGTTTGTGTTGGGACAGCAGGACTCCCAGCTGCATGCTGCTATGTTGAGCAGTAGAAGCTTTTCCTCCTTTCTGAATGTAACATCACAATTTCTTAATTAAACCAAGCATAGCTCTTGAATTCTTGCAAGAAAATTCTGATTTTACCCTTAATGCAAACCCTGCTAATCCTTGAAGGAGCATACTATGACTGACCTGTGTGAAATGAAGGAATGTGTCCTGATGTTTATTTGAGTAATATCAATGCAATCAAGCAATGGCTGGTGTTAGAAACAAACTTTTATTTTGACCATAGTATGTGATACTGTCATAGTGCTGTCTGTGACGCAACTGGATGAGGGGACAGTTGGACTCAATCCTTCATAACACCTGATATGTTGACTCCTACAGGGGAGCTTTCTTACTGCAGGTATAGGATGCAGTTCTCTGACATAGTATAGTCTTTTGTTTTATTGTCAGTAAAGTTCAGGCAAATGTAAAAAACCAAAGTATTCAGCTAATTAATCTCTCAGATTCATACTGAAATGTCAGGTGCCTATTAAATCAAAACACCACCACTACTTTTGTACCAAATGTCTGTTTTCAGATAACTGGTAAGGAAAAAATGAAGGAATTGGAGCAAGAAATAGCTGTTGTTCCATGTCCTAATAGGATAGGGTTGAATGAATTGCAAAATCACTTTTATTTTAATGCTTGTCTATTGGAAGGGACAAAATGCCAAACAGCATCATAAAGTATGTTAGCTAGTTTTAGGCTTTCCAGAACTTCAAGAAAATGAGAGTCACAGTTTTGTTAACTTCATCAACATGTTCATTTTTTTCAGCTCCATGTTCATGCATGTCTTTTAACCCGGAAACCAGAAGGCTGTCCATAGGTCTAGACAATGGTACAATCTCAGTAAGTACATCCAAAGATTTCTAGTTGAAATGCTTCCCTTTCAAGAAGTATGTGTGTGATGTTGTGGTGAGGATATTTTTGCTAGTGTTTGGGAGACAGACTTTTTACTGCAATAGAACCGAATCTGTAATGTAACGACAGATTATTAAAAGTTGTATTCCAACTGCCACAAGGAGGTTGAATAGGGTTTACAATATTTATTAGACAACTCCACAAGCTGTCTTAATTTGCATATTTCATAAAAAATAACACAGAAAAACAGCTGTTATTTTATTAAATTTAAGTGCCTTTTTAATCACACCATGCCATAGCTTTCTGAAAGCAGCAATTAAGTGGGGGATAAATCTTCAGAGAGGCAAAAGGTGGATTTCTGCTCCATATCTGTCTGTTTTTTCCAAACTTCAGAGTTCAGATTTTGTTTTCCTCTCCCTTCAGAGGTGTTGCTCCTAACTGACAGTGCTGTTGGCTGAGAGATTTGGTTTGTTAACATCTGAGCTATATATGTGTGGAAATAAGTAGGGTATTTGAAAGAAGAGTGTGTTTCTTAGATCTGACAGAGGGTAACAGCTGACCTTGTTAATTGGATTTTTCTTGTGAGATGATGAGTAAAAATCTACATCACTTTGTGGAAGAGTTATTTGTCAGAGGAATTTTTCACCTATGCTTCATCAATAGACTCCTCTTCTAGTTTAAGATCATTTTACCAACATTTCAAATTTTTACTGCTGTTGTCTCTGCCTTATTGGCTTTATAACTGAGTGTTTTCAGGTTGGCATAAGGGCAGCTGTCTGCACTAAAGCCAGTATGGCATTTGGGAAAGGGTGTGTGACCCTTTTAGTTGTTGCCTGTAAGCACTATTAAAGATGTGAAGGTTTTGAACTATAAAGCTATTAATGGCTAGTAGCAGAGATTTTTTGTGTGTCTGTAGGAGATTTCTCCTTTTGTATCTAAGAGATGGGACAGCTGCCAGAGAATTTCCTGCATCTCTAAAATTCTCTCCTTACCACTTCCTGAAACAGCTCAATTTGCTAGTCCTACTAGGCACTTCTGTTTCCACCAGGCCTTTGAGGAATGTGAAGGCAACTGTAAATAAGGTATTTAAGTACTCTGGCATGATGGGAGATGTGTATTTTATCTTGGGGGCATTTTGCCTTGAAGACTCAGAGGATGTTTCAGTTTGAATGGGGTCAAATATTTTCCATTCTGAAGCTAAAGAAGATAAATGAGATATGCAGGTGATAAACCAACATGTGATTTCGGGTACTTACAGGTATATATTGCCATGTCTAAGGCAGATTCTTTTGTTGCTGAGCTGGGCTTTTGTTTTCCCAGTCTTCTGGATACAAGTACATAGGAAGATGGAAGGGCTTGTCTGTGTTGCTTCATTTAGTCCCCTGTAGCTGCAGGCAGTTGTGTGGTGAGGGATTGTGCAGCAAATGCACTTCACAAACTTCCACAAGGGATGAAATGTTTCCCTCTGTAGCAAACCAAAGGCTTGTAAGACAAGCCACAACTGTAATGTGCTACAAGAAGTGGTGGAGCTAAGAATGGAAGAAGAGCAAGGGGAGCCTCATTTTCAAGTCCCAGCAATACTGGGCTATAGAGAAAATCCTTGGATACTTGAAAGTGGGTTTACTACCAGCCTCTGGAAGAAAGGGCACAGCTGTGAGATTTGTTTAGCCCAGAAATACCCAAGCAGGGCACACTGATCACAAAATAACAGAATTTACTGCAACAAGGTGACCCTAGCACGCTTACTTTTAATTGGGTGGCCCTCAAAGGGAACGTAGAGGCAATTTACTTGAGCAGCTTGAAATATTTGGGAGTTAGTCAGCTGCTTCACATTAGCACTTCTGTAGTGCTCTGCACATTTGTGTCTGTTGGGTGCAGGGCCAAAAAAAAAAAAAGGGGGGGGGGGGGAGCAAAAAGAAGCTGAAAATCATGCTGCATCTTCACTTTGGGTAGGAAGAAAGGATTCCTGGAAAGGGCTCTGAGCTGATATTCATGACAGTGCCACATAATCTCAAACTTTTTTTTGCAGTGCAAGGAAGTACTTTCAGATGTAAATGGAGATAAGGAAGTGGAACTGCCTCTTTTTATTCTATGTGAAATTTTCTTGAACTGTATGGATTTTGCTTATAAGCATGGCTCCTCAGAAATGCATATGGTCCATTTTGAGAAGGACAGGCAGCAATGCTATTGTCATGGAAAGAAGTTCCAGCGCAGCCACCATTTTTTTGTGGAACAGGGTGACAGTTTTTGCTTCTACAGAGAGGAAGAGATTGTTTTTAACCTTTTGTAACTTATCAACATGGAGGCTGTGCAGGTGTTTGTGCAACACAGTACACCATCTTGCTCAGAGTGGTGGCACCAAATGTAAAAAAAAAGTTTCTCTGATATGTTTTTTTTACACTTTTAAAATCTTTTTTTGAGAAGAAATGGCATCATAAGGACTGCTTGAGGTCTCTTTTGGAAGCGAAAACATTTTATCATGGACATAAATTCCTTGCTCTGAACTGGAGAAAAACATGGTCTAATGGGTGTAAGACTCTCAAGATACCGCAAGAAGAAACAGAGGGGGAAGGTCTTTTGCTTGCAATAGACAGATTTCCACTGCCAAGATGAGATTCCTCACCTCATTTCATCCATCTAAAAGCTAGTTTCTAAGATAAAGTTAATCATTATGTTCTGCAGCCAGTAGAGGAGAGGTGAATTGCCTTTGGATACACCCATGTTAATTACCCTAGAAAGTGCTATAAAATGAC
The DNA here is from genome assembly GCA_035041345.1 of Poliocrania exsul. NCBI lineage: Eukaryota > Metazoa > Chordata > Aves > Passeriformes > Thamnophilidae > Poliocrania > Poliocrania exsul. The sequence continues at coordinate 53,960,508 of JAWWLZ010000001.1, read as the reverse complement.
ATAAATTTTTCTCCTCATTTCTGGGGAGATTGAAATAAGATTAAGTTTTTAGGTAGCTGACGCTGAATTGATCTCTTTTGCTGATGGTGCTTTTCTCTATATAAAGCTGTTACATACTTTTAGAAGAAACACAAGGACAACAAAGCACCAGAATAACCCCATCAGAATTCTTCCTTGGGACTGGCACTTAGTAAGATAAATTCATCTTCTGTCTCATCTGATCTTGCAGCTGTCTACAGGTTTGGCCACAAACAGCACTTTGAATTCCTGAGACTGAGTCAGGCTCTACCTGCTGATGTACACCTTTGCCATCTGCCACTGTGGGAAGTTTAGTATTTTTCCCCTCAAGAAAACAACATGATAGCTTCTGTCCTCTCCCTATTTTTGTACTTTATAAACAATGACAGCATTTTCATTTTATAGAGTTTTGGGATTTTTTCAATAGATATAGATGTAGGGTCTGTGAGAGTAGATTTAACAGTCTTCATTCTTGGCCATTTCTGAAGCAGGTCTGTTGTTGTGTGCAATCAGTCACTTGTTTTAACAGGATAAAGTCAAG
>JAWWLZ010000001.1:53937893-53955720 GCA_035041345.1 Poliocrania exsul | reverse complement strand
TGCATTTTATATCTTAAAAATCTGAGAGAATAATTTAAATCTCTAAATGGAGACTCTGGGCATTACTTGGTAACATTAAATTTTAAGGTATGAAGAGAATCTTGATTTTTGCAGAGCACAGCTGACATGTGAGTATTTCACTTCAGCTATTTCATGAATGTCTGCTGTGTTGTAAAATTAAGCAGGAATTGCCTGCATTTTTTCTTAGCTCGTGAAAAGTGAAAAAACCCCTATCCAGTGATAATAAAAACCATATATGAATCTTAAATAAAATTACTGCAGTCTGACTGTAAAGTTTGACACACCTAAGTTTCATATTTAAAGGTTGTTGCACTGAAGAGGGTGAGCTGAAGTCTTTTCTATTGCATATGCAGAACAATGTATGCATGAGAAAAACTTCCTTGATGAGCTCTCCAGGGAAAATGCTGGAAATTTTGAAAGAGGGGAATGGATATCTTGACAGTACACAGAAAAGCCAGTTGGTTGTGACATCCTACTAAAGGTCTAAATTAAAAAAAAAAAAAAAAAAAAGAAAAGAAAAGAAAAGAAGGAAAATTGAAGCTGTTCTCGTGACCTTCTGCTGCAGTATGCCAGATGTGCTGCAAAGCATTGCAGGAAGCCTTTGGCTGCAAAGATGCTATGGAGAACCTCCATGGGTTGTCCTGGAGGAGAACCCCAAGAGTTCAAATGGCATTCCCCAATAACTGAAGAGCTAAGATTCTAATGGATGTCCATTAACAACAGTGGAGAGGTGGCACAACTGACCACAGTCCTAACTAGAGCTTCCTCCTGCCTAGCCTGTCTGTCTCAGCATGGAAAGGTTTTTCAAAGAGTCATAGAATGGTTTGGGTTAGAAGGAACCGTAAAGATCACTTAGATCCAAACCCGCTGCCATGGACAGCACATTCCACTAGACCAAGTTCTCAAAGCCCCATCCAACCTGGCCTTGAACACTTCTAGGAATGGGGCATCCACAACTTCTTTGGGCAACCTATTCTAGTGTCTCACCTCACACACCTGAACAATTGCAGTGAGCAGTTTTTTGATAGTGCAAGGTAGGAAAACAAAAAAAGAAAACCATAAGAGATTCCACCTTGTTTGCAGGGCACCAATGACCTGAGGGTGCCTGCTGCTCCACAGCACAGTGCTTCGTGCCACCCACACCCAAAGAGACGTGCTTTTCACACCAGAGCTTGGTGGAAGAGTGTAGAACTCCCTCTGCCTGGTCCCTGGACTTGGCTGAACCCGTACTGGAGATGTGGGGTGCTGGATGAGATGCTCTGTGAGCGGCTGTTGGTTACAGGTTCCTGTAATTCCATTGGGCCATACTGCATTAGGCACTTTCATGCTTCTCTTCCTGTTTTTGCCTTCATCCACAACACTGGGTCTGGGTTTACTGGAGGCCTAACCAGCACCAAAGTCCAGTGGTGCTTTTGGGTTATAGCAAGGAGGAAAGAGCCCAGTTTTCATCATGCTCTCTGGGAAAATAGGCAGGGCAGGGCACAGTACTCCTTTGGGTAAGCATATCGTGATCCAGCAGAGATGGACTTTACTCACATGGTCCAGGAGGACTCCCCTCTGCAATCCCGTGTCTATAGTGCACTCTCTCATATGGCTGTACTGAAGTATAAGGGGCTGGCATAAAGCTTGGTAAATCCCTGGGGCAAGGAAAAACACAATTAAAAAATAACAAGTGGTTTTGTTGGGTATGGTGGCCTTCTAGTGGTTCTTTTCTTAAAAGCCTTGCTTTTCACAAGTTTTGGCTTTGCTTAGAGTTTTCAAGTAAGACCTTTATATTCTTATTTTAAAGGGAGTAAATAATTTTATTTAGACTATCAAGGGGCTTTAGCTTAGACATACTATCTGGCTTTGTGTAGGCTGGCTTTGTAAATGTTCAGCAGTGCTCCTAAAAGTAACACCTTGCCCAGCATAGCCCAGGTAGCTGAGGCTGCTGTAGTGATTAAAGAACATTATTGTGTCTTGAAAGGCCATGAACATGTCTGCCAAATGATCTGCTAGTGACAGAGAATGACAGCATGTGTATAGGCTGTGCTTTGGTGTTGGTAGGGATGTGCAGCCAGGTCCAGTGACATATGGCGGCCTGGTATCGGCAGCATATGTGGCTGGATGTGCTCTATGGAGGTTTTGCTGCAATGCTGTGACTGAAGTTGTGAAATATTATTTGTTGAAAGGGATCCAAACATAGAGATGGGAGATGTGACACAGTGTTAAGTCAGGACTACAGGGTCACTCTCAGAGCATGGACCTCCTGCAGACAGTGACTCCTTCCCTTGAGTAAGAAACGGTAGTGCAAGCATTTGAACAGTGCCATTTGGGATGCTCTGAAATATTAAACTTTTCATTCTCTGTTGGTCTCTCATAACTATCGCCATCCTCTCTTCTTCAGCCACAGCACAACCTCCACTCACACCCTCCACTCTTTCCCTGGGCAGCTCCTCTCACATTCCTGAAAAATTTGGATGTTGAAGAAATCCTTTCCTCCACTCAGCAGCCTTGGCTTCCAGCCCCCTCCAACTCCTCACAGGCTGGTCCAGCCACATGGCTCTTGCTGCTTCCCACTCCGCATGGCATTCTCTACCCTGCTTCTTGCAAGTGCACCATCTTGCCAGGGATCACGTTTCCAGTCCCTCTCTGGATGAGATAACAGCTCCTGGGTTTCTATTTTTACTGATTTATTTATTTATTTAACACATGCTTTTTCTGCCTAGCCAGATTTGTAGACCTGCTTCTGCCCCATGCTTTTTGCAGCCTCCCTGTTTTGAGGGTGTCCCCTTGCCCCCTTGAGTTCAGGCCAGCTTATGTCATGCCCTTACTTCTGCTTTCCTCTATGCACAGCCTCTTCACTTGCACTTTTCTTGCATGTGCTAAGCTTTTTTTCTTACTGGTAACTTCCACCTCTCTTTTGGTGATGCTTTTTACTGTTGTAACCCCACAGCACAGCTTCTTGCCCTGTGTTTTGTGTGGCCATGCACTGGCTGTGCTTCTCGGACCTTTACCTTTCCATACAGCACAGGTCCTCCTTTTCCATGTGCTGGTATCATAGCGTTCACCTTCTGGCTGCAGTTTCTTTTTCTCTAGGCAGAACCTTTACATCCTTTCTCCAACCTGTTCTTTCCACAGTGCTTGCTGCTGCTTTCTTATAGCCAGAAAGTAGCCCCTCTGGTCCTTCCCACTCTCCAGCTGCAAATGTACTTGCTTCGTTTTCCTCTCTGCTGCTTCTCTACCTTCTCTACAACATAATCTTCCCCCCAAAGTGACTCCCTTCCCATGCTGGTTTACACAGATCTGCTCTTGTCCGGTGCTTGCTGAGGCTTTTCCTGTACTGTGACCATATTCAGACTCCATACCCTCATCTCCATCCTGCCATTTTTGCAAATGAACAGCTTTGGAATAGTTTGCTCTATGTTTTTTAATGTGCACAAATATTGATCAAACCTTCCATGAATGAAGGACCAGCTTTTTGTTTACTGCTTCCAGACCCTGAACCTGTGTTAGTCCTAGGGCCCAGATCTCTTCCTTGTTCTGCTATAAGCTTCTAACCTTGTGACAATTTGCTTCATTAAGCCTTACATGAGTCAAATTCCCTCTTAATGCATGGTCTGTGACCTTGCTGGTGCACATGAACTCCTGGAAGATATTTACAAGTCTGTGAGATGTTCGTAGCAGCATGCAGCTCATCATGGCCTTGTTTCTGTTCACCACTCCACTAGCTAGTGCAAGTGTTCCCTGAGAGACCAACAGATAGGTAAAAACAAGCATGAGCCAGCCAGCCATGGGGTCACTGAATTTCTTCCCAAAGAAAACAAGGGCTGAGAGGAGGTAGGATCTATTTGAAAAAGAGCTCAAGTGACTCCTGGGTGGTCTCCATCCTTCTTTCTGGAATGTAAAATTGTATGGGAATGACAGCCAAAATCTGAATTCTTCTGTAGGCAAGGGTGAAAGCATCTGGGCACAGTTCATGCCAGACACTAAACTGGTCTAGCTGCCAATCACAGTTTTGGCAACTTGTGTCAGTGCATCTATTGACTTTTCTTCTCAGGGAATCTCTGTCTAAAAAAGCGATGTGGATTAGAGCAGGTGTTGGCTTGTGCAAGCCACCTCTTCCTTGCTATGACTAGTTCCCCCTTATAGGATTTGAACACAGCTCTCATCTGTGCTGTATAGTTGTATAGGGCAGAAAGCAATCTTCCCATACTGTTCTGAGGAATTTCTTTGCATTTCAAATAGAAGATGGGGACTAGTGTTTAAGCGTCCAAACATATTTAATCTTTTTTTTTTTCATGTCAGCTTTTACACAAACAGATTTGCTGAGTTTCAGCCTGTTTGCTGAGTTTCAGAACAGTAATAAACCAGTAGGGCTGTAGATTGAGGATTATGGCATTCACTGCTAAGATACAGCTGGGAATAGTTCTGCATGTCTTTCCAGCCATTTTTTTCATTAAAAAGTCAGCTCAATCAGCACTTCATGACCAAGCCCGCTGGTCAGTCATACAAAAAACTGTGTGTCCAATCATGCATTCCCTTATTTTAATAAATTTGTTCCTTCAGCTGATTTTTTTTTTTCATCTATCACAGCTGTGATATTTTCTTTTATTTTATTCCAATAACCTTTCTATGTGGTTTGCATGCAATGCAGAAACTTCCCTTTAGTACAACATTGTGTCTATAACTCATCATTCTGCTGGGGTACCACAGCTTATATCCACCAGATCTCACAGCAGGAGGAGTGGCAGTGTAGGCATCTGAACTGCTGTCATAAAACCAGCTCAGAAAAGGTTTAAATGGAGCCCTGAGTCCATTCCACAATAGCAGTTTTGTTAGTGATGATATAATGATGGAGGGAAGACTTGTGCTACTGTGGAAGCAAAATGGCTGCAATAGGCATGGAAGGAATTAAGCCTTGCTTGTGCTTGCTCATACCAGTGCTGAACATGCAGAGCAGGGACCTTACAAGCTTGCATGGTAGCTTATGTCAGCAGATTTATTAAACACTAGCTGCTTCTGTAGGGAAGGGTGAGTGGAGGAGTTGGGTGCAGCTGGTATTTGCAGTTTTCTTCTGCCCCCATGTTCTTCTCTGCAACATGATTATGTGTCTGTCTGCTTAATTTTCAGCTCACCAAAGCAGGGTCATCATGATTCTGTTTGTCCTGGAGATGGAGTGGGTGTTAAGCACTGGACAAGACAAACACTTCACGTGGCACTGTTCTGAAAGTGGCCAGCGGCTGGGAGGGTACCGCACCAGCGCAGGCGCCTGTGGCCTGCAGTATCCTTTGCTGAGCTCTCGATTTTATTACTGCTCTTTGGCACTCAAAGAACCCTTTTAGTTTATTTGCCTAGATGTCCTCCAAATTTTGTGCCCTGTATAGATTCGATGCTTGGTGAGAGAAACTTATTTAAAGCCAGTTTAAAAATCTGTCTGTTCTCCTTGCTTAGTTTCCTTAATGCATTGTGGCATATTTGGGTCTAAGCATTTTTAAGCTCTACAATGGGCGATCTGCAACCTATTGTGGTCTGCTATTGTAATAAATATGGATAGGCCCTTCATTTAAACATGCAGTGCATGCTTTCTTTAGAGAATTAATGATAGCAAAGTAGGCTGGTGATCAGGTCAGAGTGCTTGTGTGCATGCATGGTAAAAGCTAAATGACTTTAATATAAAATAATGAGCACTTGTCCTTCACTCTGGAACTGCTCACTGTATTGGGAATTTGGGTTAACTAACAAGTAAATGACTCCAGAAATGGCACTCAAGTGGCTTATTCACCCAGAGCTGCCCCAGCTGCCTGACAATAAAAGAAATATTAATTCAGCTTCATCACAAATGAAAAGGGAAGGGGAAAAGTATGAGCTTTTAGGCTAAAAATACGGGTTAGCATAAACAGACTAAAAATGCCCTGAAGTGTACATGGTATAGGCGATGTCTGTTTTGCTAGTTCATGAGAAGTGAGACTAACTCAAAATTACTGTTCAAATATGGACTTGTGTTATATTATTTGGTCATTTGGCTAATCTCAATGGCATAAAGACTGAATTTAATTTTTAATTAAATGATAAATATTTTTGAAAGCGTGATGCAAGAATTTGTCCTGTATTCCCTCAATCTCTCTAGAGAACAGACCATTTTGAATGATTAAAACTTTTGGAGGACATTTTAATCTGGGTCATCAGATCATGATGGTGAAGGGCAGTGGAAGGAACAGTCATTGGCAAATATTGTAAATATATTTGGCACAACAAAGAACATATTTGTTGGGGTTTTTTTCTGTAATGTCCTGTGTGCCTAAAATCAGTGCTTCTTAAACAGCACTGCTCTTATGGAGTGCTAAAAGCAGTTGCTCCTTAAATATTCAGTCTGGACTCTGAATGTGAAATTAAATTGGATGAAGAGATCAAAATCTGTCCGGTTATGTGGTTCCAGAAGTGGTTCAGTGGTCCAGATTTTATTTGGTTTAGAATATGTGTGAGGCACCTGATACAGTTGATACTTCCCCAAATATGACATAAAGCAATACTCTTTTGTTGTGTTCACAAACTTGACTATACTAAAGAAGCATTGTCATGGGTTGGCCCTGACTGGATACCAGGTGCCCACCAAAGCCACTGTGTCACTCCCCTCCTCAGCTGGGCAGGGGAGAAAAAACACATCAAGAGGCCAGGATAAGGACAGGGAGAGATCACTCGCTAGTTACCCTCATAGGCAAAACAGACTCAACTTGGGGAAATCGGTTTAATTTATTGCCAATCATATCAGAGTAGGGTAACAAGATAGAAAATCAGAACTGAAGAACACCTTCCCTCCACTCCTTCTGTCTTCCAGCCTAGGCTCAACTTCACTCCTGATTTGTTCTGCCTCCTGGAGTTTGCAGTTGGTTCATTACATGTTGTGTCTGCTGATCCTTCTTCCTCAGAGGGAGGAAACCTCACGCTGTTCACTGCTCCAGTATGGTTTCCTTCAATGGGCTGCAGTCCTCCAGTAATAGACTGCTCCATCGTATGTTCCCACAGGGTGACAAGTCCTGCCAGCAAACTTGTTCCAGTGTGGGCTCCTCTGTCCTGCCAGGACCCTGGTGTAGTGCAGGCTTCCCATGGGGTCACAGCCTCCTTCAGGCATCCACCTGCTCCAGTGTCAGGCTTTTCCATGGGCTGCACGTGGATATCGGCTCCATTGTGGGCCTTCAAGGGCTGCAGGGGAACAGCCTGCCTCACCATGGTCTCCAGGGGAATCTCTGCTCCAGTGCATGGAGCACCTCCTGCCCCTCCTTCTTCACTACTTTAGTGTCTGCAGAGCTGTTTCCATCACATGTCCTTACTCTTTTTGCCAGGTGAAGTTGCTGGGTTATTTTTTGCCCCTCTTCTTAAATCTGTTATCGTAGAGGTGCTACCTGATGTGCTCAGCCTTGGCCAGCGGTCAGTCTATCTTGGAGCCAGCTGACAGTGGCTTTGTTGGACATGGAGGAAGGTTCTGGCAGCTTCTCACAGAAGCCACCGCATATACCCCCCACTATCAAAGTTTGACATGCAAATCCAATACAAGCAGAAAACCAGTAATAATTACTTTATACAAGTTTGGGAAGGAGAGAGTGGATACAATCCAACTCTAGTGCCTGATTTACAGAGCCCAAGGAGATGACTCCCATATTTATGGCGAAGGTGTTTCATAACAAAAACATCAGTTGTATCCTCTGGAATACTCTCATTTTTTCTCACTCTGTGGTTTACTCAGGGATACTGCACTATTATTATGAACAGGTGCCTAAAAGGACACTCTGAATACCTTCTTGAGACTGGAGCACTATTCACAAGGTTGCAGTATGCTCATGTTAAAAAGTAGCAAGTCATGAAAGAAATGCAAAGCTTGTGTAAACAATATATTTTCCTCAGCATTTATCTGTCAGATTTGATGTGGAAACCCGGCATGTGTTTGTTGGTGATCATTCTGGGCAAGTGACCATACTCAAACTAGAGCAAGAGTCCTGCAGTCTCGTTACAACATTTAAGGGACACACAGGTAAGGCCTCAGGAGGAGATCAATCTGGTTCTTTGTCTTTGCTCAGCACAATGGTGGTTTGACTCTCCTATGAAACACTGTAATAGCTTGTGGCAGTCCATAGCATGAAAGGGACATAGACCTTAAACTGTTACAGCAGTTCAAGGAAGGTGTGGGTAAAAATGAGAGTGACCAGAGCTCTAAGCAGAAAACATCTGTGGCAGAAGATGCCACAGACAGTAGCTACTAATTAAAGCAGAGTGAGACTAGAACAAGTTATGGTAGTTCTTGGGAAAGAAAGGGTGCTAGTAGAGGAGAGCCCCACGTTGATAGACACTTTTTCCCAAGGGGAATAGGCACATCTTGGATACACTAATTGCTTGTTTCATTGCTGGAACTTGTGCCCCACCACCCTTTAAAAAGAGCAATCCTGGATATGATCTTGCCTTCTGACAAAAGAAATGGTGGTCATTCCTCAGCACGTTCACTCCATATCCCTCCTGTCTGACTAAATGCTAAGAGCTCAATCACAAGGTAGCACAGTCCTTGTGCTAGGATACTGAGAAGATGCCTGTAATATTCACATTTGTTTCTCTTTTAATCTCTTGGAAATTATGGAGATGAAAAACTGTGTAGTCACACTGACTACATCCTTATACCACATTTTACCATTCAGTGTATTCACCCATGCAAGTGGCAGTGGATCCCTCTGACCACAGAAGAGCAAGATGGGGTTTCAGTAGGTTTTCTAGACTATTAGTTTTAGTTTTCCCCTGGAAGGTCCATGGCTGCATGGTCTTTGCTAAAGAGGCCTGCATTTCGATCACTCTCTCCATAATTTTTGTTGTACTTTTATATTTAGCTACATTCCAATCTTCCACTTTCTGTAATAAAATAACTGTTGTGTGTGCTGCTATTGCAGGTGGCGTCACTGCTCTCTGTTGGGACCCAATACAGCGAGTTTTATTCTCAGGCAGTTCTGATCATTCCATTATAATGTGGGATATTGGAGGAAGAAAAGGAACAGCCATCGAGCTGCAAGGACATAAGTATGTTCAAAGTCCTTCCTCCTGCTTTTGTGGCAGAAAATCTAAATGCAGAAGCCACATCTGGAAACAAACAGCCCAAACATTACAATCTTCACAAGCCTCAAGCTTGTATGTGTGAATCCCTGTGGTCCGTATACAACAGGAATAATTTGCTTATAGTAAGTTTTTCAGTGTTGGGCCCACAGGCTTGTTTGAAAGTCTGCAGAGGGTGGTGAAGGAAAGCACAATACCTGTAATCCTGAATACCTGTTCTGCCAGACCCTGCACCTGTGTTGGAAGGAGTAGTGTCCTCAAATGAGAACAGCTGCAGAGAAATTCTCCAGTTTTAAGTGTCAAGGCCTTTTCTTCCCCTAGAGGGAGCATCAGGCGTGGACAATTAGTCCTTTTCTTCACACTAAGTTTCTCCATGCCACTTTACCTACAGCCTGAATTGTAATTAATGTGTTCACCCGTAGGAGACTTCACATCTCCTCCTCAATGTCAAGAGACATTGTCTTTGTATGTACGTTTGCACAGCATAGTGGATGTCTTTGAAGGGTAAATCCGTGCTGGATGTTGATATAAGTCAGAACAGCTCTAGTGGCAATGGCCTCACCTTTTAACACTGGCAATGCAACAAGTTTGTTTGAGAGTATTGGGACTACATATACATGGGACTTGCGTGCCAGGTTTAGGTCTGGAGAGGAAAAATCCCATGATGGTTTTGGCATAAGTTTCTTACATATTCACACATTTCTTTTGAGTGATGCTGCACTCTGCTGTGTGATTTGGATGCCTCTGGGATTGCAGAGCACTGCAGAGCTCTTGCTGAAATTCCCATATGACCCTCATACCTTACAAGTGGTGCTTGCTAATGGATTCCTGCCAGATTTATTGCAGTGGAAATTAGTTCTCCTAATATGAAGTTAGCCTCTGGATCTTAATCTGTGGCATTGCTGTTGGCTGGAATAGTACAAGATAAAGCCCTAAGAATCATGATAGTGCCTCTGGTGTCAGCAGGCAGGCCCTGTTAGGGGTGGCTGTGTTGTACCAAACTCCCCCATAAGTGCATTCACCTCTGCAGGTACAGCCATATGCACAAGCAAATGTGTTAGCATGAAAGTCCTTTGGGCAGACAAGATCAGTGGTGGTAGCAAAGAAAACCAAATGTTGGGGATTATTTTGAGTCTCAATATGCTCAATTACTATGTCGTTGTAACCTTGTTTTTTTCCACAACAGTGTTGTATGGTCTTTGTTCCCCAGGTTGTAAATAGCTTGAGATGAGGCTTGGTTTTCTTTCTTTTATTAGGGATTGAGCCCACCTCTGGAGGCTTGACCTTTTTTTTTTAATTACTTTTCCCATGTTTTTTCCCTAAAAGAAGAAACAGCAGCACCTAATTTTCCACCTTACCTTGAGAAGGCTTAGGAACAATTTAGTGATTTCTGTATTATTTTTGAAACTCTGTATGCTTGTTAGTCCAAAAAGAAAATCTTCAGTAGTTCCTCAGTACTTAATTTCTAGATCTTGCAGGACTTTGCAAAAATGAAGTTCTTACTTTCTGACAAGAAGGTACCTTACTGGGGCTGCCATTGTGCATCCAGATGTGCTTTTAAAGAGGCCCAGAGCTGCGTCTCTGTTGAAAATTCCCAGTGCAGCTGGGACCTCCCATCTCAGGAGCAGCAAAACCAGTTATCAGAACAGGTCTATATTTTCTGGATGCTGCCCAGATAAGCAATTCTCTCTTTCTGGTCCCAGCTGGACAGCAAAGACTGATTTACATCTGATGGATGCCATGTACAGTGAGGGGGAGAGGGAAACATATAGACAAACAAAGGGTTTGTCCTGCTTTATGGTGTATTCTATGCTTACTTGCGCACTAGCTACAGATGGTTGATTAGTAAATGTGTTGTTTCTTTTTCAGTGATAAAGTTCAGTCTCTCTCCTATGCTCACCACACTCGGCAGCTCATCTCCTGTGGAGCAGATGGAGGAATTGTCGTCTGGAACATGGATGTTGAGAGGCAGGAGGTAGATGCTTAGCTCTCATCAGTTTGTTTTGAAACAGTCTTACGAAGAGGGGGCCTTTCTAAAATGTGCAACTTTCAACCTAAACAAGATCATTCCAGGCTTTAAAAATGTTTTTGAACATGCTTCAGTTGTTATACAGCAATTATGCCATACCTTTGATAATATGGTAGAGGAGAAATTGTGTGTCAGAAATTGCATATTAAATAGGCTGCTAAATGGCTCTTACTCTGTACAGTACTGCTCTGAAACACAACCAGTAAGGAGGATATTGTGAGATGCTCTGCTTTGTTTTTCAGTACATCCTGAAAAATATTATCCTTTCAGATGTAAATTGATGGATTAATTTTATTTTTAAGAAAGCAAAACACTAAAGCTCTTTGTCATCTCTGGAAAAACTGCAACCCAGTGGGTTTTTTTCCTGTTTTTGATAAAAAGACATTTAACTAGAGCTTCAATTGCACCTGCTAGTTGGTTTTGCTCTGGTGTAACAACACAGAAGCGGGGGAAATGATGGGTTGGCTGATCCAGACAGTAAGATTTCACCCACACATTCCTAATTGCTTTTGTGCTTCACAACCAAGAAGGTAAGCGGGTGCAAAAATGCACCCCAGGTCTTTGGCACTGCGGGAGCAGCCTCCGCTTGGCAGTTCCTGAGACCTGACTCAGAGAGGAGGAGCAAGCCCTGTGCCCAGTGAATCAGGCACCAACCCTGCTTGGCAGCCTGGCAAATCCTGGTGACATGAGTCACAGCAAACCTCTGCCCTGTTCCTGCAGGGGGTACAAAGGCTCTCTGAGTCCTGCAGTGGAAAGGTCTGAGCAAGGCTTTTGACAGCATGAGCTTTCACCATCTTGGCTGGTTCTTAGGAGTTTTGGCCTCCCTGGATTGTGTGTGTCTCCCTCGAGGAAGGAGGAAAGCTAAGTGGAAAGCTTGATTTTAAAAAACTACTGGAGGAGGCATAGGCAGGAACTGAGCTCCCTTTTTAATGTGAGTTAGCATTTCAGTTGGCTGTCTTTAATTGCTAATCCAGTGGCCAACTATGTCATCAGCTCCTAAAATGAAATGAAAGCAGAGCAGTTTCCTCCTTCCCAACAGATGTTTCCTTTTTGCTGCAACTTGAACATCCAGAAATTAAAACCTTTATTTATTATCTGCCTTCAAAAGGCTACAATAAGGGTTAAGACTGGCTTGTTACAAAACATGCCGCAATGTTATGAGAAGGCTGGTTTAAAAAATAGATGAGAAGTATGATTAGCTAAATGAAGGCCTAGCAGCAGGTGCTAATGGGTGCTGTGCTTTCTCAACCTGTGGCTATGTATGCTTATTCTTATTGGTAGCATACTAGGGTATTCCTGCTGCTAAACAGGTCCCAGAACACCTATTTTTAAAAAGCTGTAAGAAGACATCTGAAAAATGGTAGAAGCTGTGTTTCTATTTGACTACAAAGCAATTACTTGTCACAAGCAAAATGTCTTCTTCCTCTATAGCTTCAAATGCTTAAGAGATAAAAAGTTATACACATGGATGTAAATCTGTAGGCATTAAACAGAAAGACTGTTGTAGGTAGAAAAGAAAGCATTTGCCCCAGCAGAATGAACTGCCTTCAGAATAACTGGCAGAAGAATATGAAGCAGGTGATTATTGCTTCATTGCTGGGCATCAAAGCTATCCTGGGAGCAGAGAGTCTCCATCTGCCCTTAACTTACCTTTGCCTGGCTTTTCTATTATTTGTAGTTCTTACTCTCAGCTGTGTTTCTTGCCATTTTAATTTGCAGCATGTGAAAAATCAGTGACTGATAAGACAACTGCAGTTTGCTAATAGCACTTCCTCGCAAAATGTTAAAAACTAGCTAGTGTTTATTTAACCTCATGGGTTGATGGGACTAGTAGGGGCATTTTGCAGTGGTGCAGAGGGAGCACTGGCAGGGCTGTCATGGTCTGGCTGGGGCTGCTTCTCTGGGCGCACAGGATGGACCAACTTTGCAGGACCAGCTTTGGACTGAGCTCTTGCTCTGGTGAAGAAAGGAACAGAAGTCATGCTGGGGAAGAAATGTTGTTGCTGCTAGGCCAGGTTAGGACAGAAAAACTGCAGCCATCTGGAGAGGGGTCAAGAACCAAAACTCTTCCCAAGTCTCGTGTCTCCTGGAGGGTTTCTTAAACACTGTGGGGAGATACACTTCATGTCCCTCAGCAGCTCAGTGCAAGAGAAGTGTCAGGAGACCCAAAAGTATTGGAGGAGAATGACTGCGCCTTCCATGTACCCTCCTGCTACTTCAGGCATTTTCTGAGCTTTTTCAGGATCTGCCAAGACTTGTTTCCCTACAGTGCATCTGATCCATGCTACTCTACACAACAGAACCTGTCTGCAGGAGAAAGAAGTGCCTTTACTATTGTCTTTTATTTTCTTTAATCTTCTTACCTGCTTATCCACAGCATGAGTGCAAAGCTACACATTGTGTTAGGAAATAGAAGACCTTCTTTCCCTTGTATTTTGTAAAAGCAGAGAAAAGAGCAGATTTGGGTCTTAGGCTTGCTCAGATGAATCTCATCTTTCTCACCCCTATGTGTGATTTGTAGCACAGGTACCTCTGACAGCAGGAACACCTCTTACAATATTAAAGAAAAAAAAGAAAGAATGTCAAACCCCCAACTACATCAGCATTTCTGGTAACTCCCTTTCCCTTCAACTGAGTTGCTTGGCTACTGAAAGTACTAATTGCCACCTGTTTCCTCCAGAGACAATAGCAGATAGTAAATGCTGTCTAGACAGGACAGGACAAAGTATTGTTATATGCGTAATTCCAGAATTGGAGAGATGGGGAAGGCTGGTTTGTTCCTGGGTTTTTTCTATGGTCTTAGTATCAAACTCTTCTTCATGATTTGTGTGCAAAGTGTTCCTCCCATGTCTTTCAAAGCTCAGAGCTAAGCCAAAAAAGACATCACAGGAAAAGTCAAAGTGGCATCTTGTGATGGAGGTTTTCAATCAAGTTTAGCTGGGCATATTGCCACACCACAACACATTTTTCTTGTCCTACCTCCATTGGAAGTTTTTATGTTTGTTTCTCATTTCCACTTTGTGTTTATGTGTGTGTGTGTGTGTGTGTGTGTTGCAGACCCCGGAGTGGCTGGATAGTGATTCCTGTCAAAAATGTGATCAGCCTTTCTTCTGGAACTTCAAGCAAATGTGGGACAGTAAGAAAATAGGCCTCAGGCAGGTTTGTATGTGTCCTTTGGAGTGTTAACATGGTACAATTAGGCTTTCCTCTCATAATAGATTATGGTAACCTTTTCCCCCCTAAAGCTTAGAGAACTTGCAATTTGTGCTCAGTGCTTGGTAGTGGGACAGTGGGTTTCCTTCTGATGAGGCTGGGTTTTGTGGTTGAGAGGAACACACCTTTTTTTTTCCAACCAGTTCCAATAGCAAAAGCATTTAATAGGCCTTGTGCTGAGTAGATTGTTTTGGGGCCTTCCATAGCTTTAGCCATGTGGGATTTTGCTTATTGTTGGTCAAATGTGTTGCAGAAAGAAATTTGCAGCAGATTTTCAGTGATCATGCTGGAACCAAAGCTTGTTTTCAGTGAGATTGGGTAAACATCTGTAACTGCTCAAACTGGCTTGGAAAAGGCTGATTGGTCTGCTTGAAACATGTTGCTGTGTTTTCCTGCTCAGCAGGAGAGGGCTGCAGATAGAGGCTTTTGGGAAAGGGATGAAAAAGTGCTCCATGTTCTCCTGGAGCTTGAGAAGCTTTCCTGTTTGCTGCAGCCTTGGCTGGGTCTTGCTGGAATGAGATGGTAGAACCAGTGGGACCTGAGTAGTAACTTGGTCTGAGTTTGTGGCTTAAGATGTCTTTCTGCACGTTGTCTCCTACAGCATCACTGCCGGAAGTGTGGGAAAGCCGTATGTGGCAAATGCAGCTCCAAGCGCTCGTCCATCCCACTGATGGGGTTTGAGTTTGAAGTGAGGGTCTGCGATAGCTGTCATGAGTCCATAACGGATGAAGAGTAAGTGTGACACTGAGCTGGCTTGCACTGGAATGGGGCAAAACTCCTGCATCTGGAAAAGCTTGGGCAGATAGATGTGAGGCTCCAGGAGGGAGCAGCCTGGCATGGTGGTCACTGGGCTTTTTCAGCAAGATAAGCCTCTGGGGTGACTATCAAGCCAGGAGGCATAGACAGCCCTCCACCCCTGTTCCTTGCATGCCAGAAAGGTCTCAAGGTAGAGTTTACAGAATGGTTGCTGAATTAATGGCTTACAGTAGCAGCCAAATATTTATTTCCTCAGCAGAGAAAATCTGGGGGGGAAAATCCTTCAGTTACAGTTCTTGCTAATTTTTGGATTTCTTTCTTCAGACGGGCTCCTACAGCTACTTTCCATGACAGTAAGCACAACATTGTTCATGTACACTTTGATGCCACCAGGGGATGGCTGTTGACCTCGGGGACAGATAAGGTTATTAAGGTAGGAGTGAGGAATGTGCTCCAGCTCCTGTATTTTGTTTACCCTTGCCCTTCCATGTGGCTGCAGGTATGTCCTACCTGCCTTCTTCCACCCAAGAGGCTTCTCACTGATGGATTTTTGCCCAATAAGCACCAAGGACATCTTGGTCTATGAAGTTATTGCCTGAAGGGGCTGGGACAAATACTCATTGTACTTTTTTCTCTAGGAAGACCAACTGTTTTTCAACAAGGCCAATCTCAGTGTGGCTAGATAAAGAAAAAGCTAAAATAATGAATAGGTTTATAACACTTGGTTAATTTAAAAAACAAAAATTCTCACAGTGTGTTATGGATATGCTGATCATTCAAGTTAGCAATGTAGTGGGAGTTTTTTGGTTTCTTTTAAGGCCAACTATGAACCTGACTCATATGGGTAAAACATAATGACATACAGAGTGTTGCTTGGTCAACCTCCACCACTTTAACATGAGTGCTGGAAAATGAAATCAAACTTCTTCAGACTTGTTGCATCCACCTCTAATCATATAGCCCCTCTTGAGCAAAAAAAAAAAAAAGTGCAAATTATTTAAAGATTGTATTTATACTTTACTTTATTGTCTTTAACCATTATTCACTGTGTTGTTATATTTTATTGTATTAACAGTTGTGGGATATGACACCAGTAGTGTCTTGATGTTACATCAGAGGAACTTGAAAGGTGGTATTTACAGAAGAAAACAATTTCCTAACCCTAATCATACTGCAGAAGATAACGCTGGGTGCATACAGCAGATGAGAAAGGAACTAATGCGTTTACAGTTTCATGTCTTCTGCTTGATCAAGGCTGAACATTTGCACGAAGACTCTTTCCACTTCTCAAAATATACAAGAAGGTATTTTTTTAACTAACGGTTTGTACGATCTGACTTTGGCTGTCTTGAGTTTGTTTGAAAAATCTGTGTGCAGTGCAATTTTTAGTTTTTATATTTCACTATGTCAAGATACTTGCTGCTTTGTACAGAGGGGTCTTGAGTTTTGTCCTATCAAGTGTTTTTGGTATTAACAGACTGTATTAGGCAATCGGCTCTCCCTATAACGAGTACTTATTGATTGGAGTATTTCTGCTGACCATGGGCTCTCCAGTGGAGGAACTCCAGGCGCAGTGTTGAATGTTTTCTGGGTGCATCACCAAGGAGCTGATGGACTATTGCAATTCCTAAAGGGCTCTACCATCTACTTGTCCTAGTGGGCATCATCCAGAGAGCATTTTATTTGTCTGTGTAATCTTCCTGCCTCTTCATTTGCTGCACAAGTCACAAAACCATGGAGCAGGTTGCTCAGCAACTAATTTCTATAGGAAACTAAAATAGTTTTCCAGCTCAGAGCATTACAAGGAGCACACAGACTTGTTTGAGTTTGATGAAGCTTACAGGCTGATTCAAATGAAATTATTGGCAACAGGAACTTTTGGGAGGGTGTGCGTGGAAGGGGGCAGATCTAAAACTGGTCTAGATTGGAAAAGTCTGGTTTACCTCTACCTCTACTTTGCACAGCAACATTTCAGCATTTATACCTGTCTCTGTTGTTGAAGATGAATTTTGTTTTTCCTGTTTTCCGTATGGTTAGTCATATTTATTTTTAAAAATGCTGATTGTTTTTATTAATTTCCTCTATAGACCCAAAATTGATATTGCTGAATTGCCCATTGTCCTGTTGTCATATTTTACAGTTTCTTTTAAAAATAAACAGTATTTAAAAACCTGGATTGACCAAAATTACCTTTTTAGAAGGACGTTGTCAAGATGAATGAATGAAAAAATAACATTTTTTCCAAAGGGATCTTCTTTGAAGAACCAACTCTCTGTTCCATTAATCCATTTCACTTTTTGGTATGGTATTGCTGATGCACTTCAAAGAAACTGATGTAGAGAGTAGAACTGCAGTCCAGACCAAGGTCTTTTCTGTATCCAGTGTTTCAGCAGTCCTTGTGATCTGTAGCTGGTGTGACACACTGCACATTGGTGGTGCTCAGTCTTCCCCCATTTTGGACTTTACTTTTCCTCCCTAAAGTGGGGAGGCCATGATGTTCACCACTACAGAGCTCACTGCTACCTAGAGAAACCTCGTGTTCTTTCTTCAGTGAGAACATCAAAAGAAAATAAGGGGTTTTTGTGTGCCCAGCAGTAATTCACTTTTGAGGGAAAAAAAAAGGTTAACACAGTCCATGGCATTAATTCTGGTCCAGTGAACTGCTGCAGTAAAGAGTGAGTGGACTTTTATGTGCATGTCACAGGACTGCTATGTATTTTCAGGAAAAATTCACTTTTT
>JAWWLZ010000001.1:53924798-53934922 GCA_035041345.1 Poliocrania exsul | reverse complement strand
TGTCTGCTCTATGGCTTGGGGGTGAGGCGGGGGTGGAGGAAGTATATTTCTTTAATTCTAAGCTACTAACAAATTAGCAAATATTACCTATGTCTGTCCTCACTGTTCCCAGTAGGATTTGGATAACAACAAATAAAATTCTGTTTTGTAGCACACAGGAAATAGGCCTACAATGTGAGATTTTATAGGCCATGTCCTGTCCCGGAGACCACATGGAGCCAATGGACTTAGAAGACTTTGTTTCTATGTGTTACAATGGCATGCAACAGTAACAACAAACTTGACCCTTTTTTCAGGATGCATTGCTGTTCTGAGTCCCTTCAATGATGACCTTCTATACTGTTGAGGAAGACACAGATTTTTCTCTTCAAAATTTTATTCTGTGAATTTTGACAGGAAATCTTTGCTCCTCAGAAGTAAAAACGTGTTCCCTAGTTTGATAATAACCTGAAGTTCTGGAACTTGAGATTACAGAATCACAGAATATGCTGAGTTGGAAGGGAACCACAAAGATAACTAAGTCCAGCTCCTGGCCCTGCACAGGACCATCCCCAAGAGCGCTACCATGTGCCTGAGAGCATTGTCCAAATGCTTCTTGAACTCAGACAGACTTGGTGCTGTGACCGCTGCCCTGGGGAGCCTGTTCCAGTGCCCGACAACCCTCTGGGTGAAGAACCTCCTTCTAATATCCAACCTAAACCTTATCTGACACAACTTCAGGCCGTTCTCACAGGTTCTGTCTGTCACTGGTCACCACAGAGAAGAGATCAGTGCCTGCTCCTCCTCTTCCCCTCATGAGGAAGCTGTAGGCTGCAGTGAGATCTCCCCTCAGTTTCCTCCAGGCTGAATAGACCAAATGACCTCAGCTGCTCCTTGCACAGCTTCCCCTCTTCATGGCCCTCCTTTGGATTAACTTTGTGTGGTCACATGTGACTTCTCATTGCATTTTCCCAGTTTGGGGATTTTTCCTTTTGATCTGTCTTTGGCCATCTCTGAAATTTTGTTTGCTGCAGGACACAATGTACTGTTCAGAACAGAAAGAGATTGAGTTCAATAGAAATTGCTGCCAAGTGGGGACATTGCACTCAGACCAAAAAGAAAACAAGAGAGTACAGTCTCCTGGCAAAGTCTCTGCAAAGAACAGATACCAAGAGAGAATGTTACCAGCATACAAAAAAACCCCACCCCAAAACAAAAAAACAAACCAACAAAAAGTGCTGGTATTATAGAAGTGAATATTCATCAGAACTGTACAAAGCCAAACCATCCCCCATCCCAGCACTGTGAGCCGACCAGCAGCCCTGGTCAGGATCCAGAAGCCACAAGGCACATAGAGTTGTTCTAGTAGATTGAGTCAATGAAGATCTTACTTCAATTTCTTCTTCTCTGGTTTAATTGTCAAATGGTATTTATCTACCTCAAGCAGTGTTGTGAGAACTCTATTAAATGCATAAGCACTTTTATATTAAAATGATGAGGAAGAGACAGATCACTACTGATGGTGCAGAAGAGGTGTTTGGCCTTATGAAGATGGTTTTGCCTCTCTTCAGTTCCTAGACATTAAATAACCTGAATTTATTAAAGGGTTTATCACCTTTGTATTTACATTTGTAACAGGTCAGAGCCTCATTCGGATGTGAAAGACCCATAGCTATTACCCTTGTTTTGTCCTGTCCAAAGAAAATACTGTGGGGTTGCCATGGCCAAGTAATGAAAAAAATTTCACAAATAAACAAGTACACAAACTTACTTGCTGTGTCCTTGTCATTAGCACTAGTTTTAGGTGTGGTTAAATTTTCCAAAGGGCAAGCATTGCTTCTGACTGTTCTTGGTAAGTTTAGTTCAGCATACTGACCAATATCTTGTGGGCTTTGTTGTCTTTCATGTTAGAGATATTTTATATATATAAAAAAACTTACTGGCTTTTGTTTGGTCACTGTTTTGAAGGAATGCTGCTCAGCAATTTGACCATCTTTTCCACCAATTACATTGTAACACTTTCCAGTTCTGTCCCATTATGTAAATAAGTGTCTCCAGACAGCTGAAGAAATTGTAGTATTTCAATGCTACTAAATTAATTTCTATCAGCTTCTGGCTGTTACCTTTCCTTCTCTATATGTCTAATGAGGAATTTGGTTTATTGAGTTTTGACTGGACTCCATCACTTGCCTGTTCTGTGAATTGTCATAAAACTGACAACTGTTCTGTGATGTGTCCTATGCCATGACAAATTCTTACTCCAAGCACCTGGCACTGGGTGAACAGCCCAACGGAGACCAGGTTGTTTGGACAGTGGAGAAATAGCACAATTTTGTGCATTGCTTCAAGGCTCCCTGTGGATTGTGGATTCTGAACTGGAAAGGGAAGATGCTCAAGATTTTTAACCATCAAGGAAAATGGCACTTCCTGGGCCCTCTCTCCCTGAAGTTTGAACCAGTGCAGGTTTTACCACTCTTCCTCTGGACCATGTTTTTATTTGTGAAATAGCATTGGCAGTGCTGGTACAGCAAAGGCTTGAGCTGTTTCTCATGGCTGCGGAGTAGAAACCTGTCCTGCTGAAGACCTTTGGCCAGGCTGACATTGTCTCTCTTTGTAAAACTGAGCATTAGCTTTTGTTTTGAGAGAAAATAAACTTCCTTCACAGGAATACATCGTTTTTCCTAAATTTATCTGATGGCTCCCTCTAGAGAGGGGAACATAAATACTGACCTACTTCACAAATTGAAGTTCTTGAATTTGGTGACTTTTAGTCCCAGAAGTGTTTTTGTTGCACTTGCTCCCCATCACTCAGTACCTTTTCAAAGCTTTCTTTCTCCCATTGTCTTACATCATTGCTTTTTGGATGACTGCAGGAGTTTTCAAGTTGTCTTGTTTTCAAGTTATAATTGGTCACTGGGTCTGCCCCAATGGGCTCAGAATTACTTCTCCCAACAAAGCAGGAGACAAGCAGGACATTTTCTCAGGAGAAAAACAGGAAAATACCGTGAGCAGAGCCAGGAGAGATCTGAAGCTTTGCTCTGCCAGTCAGAGTGGTAACAGCCTGTTTGGAAAAACAGGGTGTGGATTTTGACCCCACAGCATTAATTTTAAGTAAGTAGGATCTGGTGTCATTAGATGGGGTGCTTAATTTTTGCAGGATGGGTAAGAGAGCAACACACAGAGGAACTTATGGATTAAACTGCTTTATAGCTGCCCTCCTTCATTGGAGTCAATTACCATCAGTTGTTCCCTGAAAGAATAACTCCATGTCCACTATTCACTCACCAAGTTAAACATTGGTTAATGAAAACTAGTACTGCTCCAACTGCCATGGCTTTTAGAAAGGCTGTCTTCACAAAAATACAACTAGTGATTGTACTGACAATTGAAATGGCTGGGACTGTCCCCCACCAAATAAATTTATGTTGAGGTTTGCAGCACTGACTTAAGTCAGGCTATGCTGAAGTCTAGAGCAGAACTCCCTTTGAGCCCAGGCAGTGCATGTTCCACATCCCACCTCAGTCTTGTTTAACGAGGTGTCCCTGCTCACATCTTGTTGCCAGTGAGTGGAACACAGAAGCTGTTGCACGTGTTGGTGCAAATGCAAACAGTTGGTATTTGCAGTTTACTCCAAAATAGTGATGTAGATGTGGGAATGCCCCACTATTCAAAGCCAAACAACAAACAATTACTTATACCTTTATTCAATCACAAGTTCATGGTTTGGGGTTTGGGGTTTTTTTTAACAATAAATAAATGTGACTCGAGAAACGAAACTTGAGAGGAAAAGCAGTTTAAAATATTGCCTGATACCTGTCACACTGATCTCCTAAAATTCTCATCCAAGACACAGACCAGAAGCTGCAGTTGCCCCACACCCCTGCAGTCAGTCCTGCCGCACTGTTAATGGGCTGTGCTGTTCCATTAGCACATGGGGAAATGACTAGCTCCATATGTGGTCTGTAGTGATACACTCCTCTGTGCAAAATCCCTGACAGCAACAACTTCCCAACTACGTTACTTCACAAAATGAAGAGAAATGTGAAAGCCCATAATTAACATCTGAGGTGAGAGTCATATAAGCCTCAAAGGTGCCACAAGAAGTGTTGAGTTGAACAGGGACAGGGAAAAGCAGCAAGAGCAGCTGCTGTGCTTGTTCTGCTCCGATAAACCAGGTGTGTGCAGAAGTCCCCAGCGGGCACTGCTTAGCAAGGACTTGTGCCACCTTCTCTTTCTGGTCATCTCTCATGGGATGCCATTTTAATTTTGCCCATAAAGTTTTATAAGTGGCAATAAACGTATTCACTTTCATGAAGGTCCAAGTCGTTCTAAATTTCATTAACACAAAGCCTCTCACTGGCTTACAGCCACATGCCGTGTTTGTGCTTGTGGACTTGGGCTGAACTAAAGCATCATCAGGACCATTATACCAAAGCATCTGAGACTCTGGATTTTGTTTCCAATTGCTCTTCCTGTGTTCTAGTTCTTTTTAAATCACAAGTGCTCTTTAACGATAGCATGTTGCTCTTTTACACTGTGACCAAACTTCGATTAAAGCAGTTTTCTGAACTCAGCTTAATTTTAAACTGTGATTAAAATGAAAAATATAGGGCATTCAAATACATCAGTGCAATGTGTTATTTATACATATAGTACACTTTTTTTTCTGTACTACAGAGGTGAGAAGCAACTTAACTACTCGATAATGCAAATGTTTTTATTAACCTTGCAGCTACTGGATTAAGAAATGCAGTTACTATATATACTTCCAGCCATACTCTTGTTTTGGGTAATTGTATTTAACAGTTGGAATCATACAAAATGTTAATACTAGACTTGTAGGAAATAAACAGCTGTACAAGCCCTGCTGTTGTTTTGGGGTTTTTTTCACTGTAGTATAAGAAGGAGTTCCGTTTATAAATGAAGTTATAAATGAAGCAATAGTTTGAATGCTGACCTAGCCTCTTCACAGAGAGCTGTGTCTCAGCACTGCTTATCATGGGAAAACCTATTTCAGAGCCTCTCTGACAGAAAAGTCTTTATTTCCAAGGAGATTGATAATAGGCTGCAAAAAGGAGGTTTTTTCCTAAACTGATAGCTAATGGGAGGTCTTTGAATGAATAAATCCTATCAGCCAGAAGGGTAGCTTTGGGGAAACTAAATTATGTAAAGCAGCTATAAGGAGCTCTCTCATGCCCATCTACAGGACTTTAGCTACCAGTACTGCAGAGAGCTCAAAAACACTTCTGTTATGTTTGTGTCTAGGTTGGTTGTTCTGCCACACTCTTCTGAACCATGTGTGAAACAGTGCAGCCACATGGTTGGCTTATGTAGGCAGTTGGCTAACAAATACACTCAGTTCATGAGAAAATGTGTCCCACCACTGCTTGGCAGTGAATCTGAAATAAGTAAGACAAAATGAATCACACCTGAGTGTCTTAGTTTGAGCTAACTGTCTTCACCAGTAGTAGAAAGATGTAGGACTGTAGGTGATGTTTCTTAAACTAATTCAGTAAGGCCCTCTGAAAAAGCCTGTTTTCTCTCTACCGATTTACAGAGAGAATCCCAGTAAGTAGTTCAAATGTCTGCAGATCAGTGAGAAGAATCCCATCCTCTGGGTCTGGAAGTAAACAGATCCAGACAAAATACAACCATCTCATCAGGAGGTGGACTTCACCTCTAAAATCTGTGCCCCCCAGTGTTCCCTTCCCCCTCTTAATCCATCCATAACAATACAACAATTCCCTTTAATCTTTCACAGAAGTGGCAAGCATATACAGATTAGCATGCCTACAGTCATAAAGCCATTTCTCTGCTGGATCCAGCCCTGTCTGGGTGTGTTACGTGTTGAAACCTTCTACTTCATGGTATCTTGACATAAACTGGATAATATTCAGCCCTGGCTCCATAAAGTAATGTGGAAGGCATTTGGCAGTGTTCCTAAATTCTTGCTATTTAAACATGAGGAAGCAGATCAGTTCTGCATACCAGCACTGATTTATAGAAAATAAGCAGCACTGCAAAAGAGTTTCTGCATTCCCAGTTATAGGTTTGAGCCCAGTCACCCTCATGCAGTGAAGGAAGCCACCAATCTGTCAAATACAGTGATTAAATGTTGTTTAAAATATTTCCTGCTTGTTTCCTGAAAATCTTCATGAAGCCTACTGAAGCTCCACTCCTTTGTATTTCTCTATGCTGAGTGTTTTCAATTATTCTGGGTAACTTTACAAAGTCTTGGGTTTTATTTTAATGCCTCCCAATTTTTCTTCCAATTCGAAGGACACAACCTTAGTGTGTCTTCAGACAGGAGGTGCATATTCACATGGGAGATGCTCTGCAGCAGAAGAAAATTACACAGGATCCACTCTCCCCCATTATGAGAACACCTGAACCCAATGCATTTTTAACAGCCTATAGTATGCTACTTCCCCTCAACAGTAGGGGTACTACAGCAGGTGTGTTACTGTATAATTTGAAGCTTTGAGGTTACAGTGTCAGCAGTGACACTATGTTTCTGGAGAAGTGGATCTAAACTTCTGGGAGAACTCTTCCAGCACCTCCATTAGCTTCTCCTCATCCTCCAGTGGACTGCGGGTGCTTGCCAGGGGTAAGTGTGTAGCGACTGGCTGCCTGTCTGGAAAGAACAAAAAAATCCAGATGGGTATATTTAACTTTCTCTTCTAGCAGAAAGGAGATTTTTCTGCTAAGCTCTGTACTGCTCAAACGTACCTTGTGGTTTTGAAACCAGGAAACATACATTCTAGGAACCTGTAAATAAGGTTAAGCATATCTTCTAAACCAGAAATTAAACTAATTCCATTTGTATTCTGGAACTAGAGTTACTTTCCTTTAAGACAAGGTGGCTTTACAGTGCAATATCTGTAGGCAAAGAACGATCACCGGAGATTTTTTGCTGCAGGCAGTACATGTATTTTTTTTTTTTTTTTGCTGCGGGCGGCAGATATTTTTTAGCCTGAGACAGGGGGTTTCCTTGCCTCCTGGATAATGTTTCTAATGCTACACAAATCTTCAGCTGGGGCTTTGCAGTTAGGATTATTTTCAATCTTAAAATGCTTGCTTTCATCCTTAGAAATAATGGTTAAATTCTAAATACTATGGAATTTGGGCTTATTGCTCAGTCACCATAAGTAACATGCATCCAAGATGTCTGACCAAATTTGCTTAGTTTGATGCTTTGCTTAGTTTTCCAAGTCTGATATTCCTCATTCACTCTGTGTAAATATAGCTGTATCACCATCCATTTAAGGGATTTTCCCCTCCAAAACCACATTATCTATAGCCCAGGAACCTTATGACAATGCTGTCAGGTGTCTATGGAGCAACAGTCAGAGGGCTGGTGAAGCACTGTTAGTCTATTTAGTCAGTCCAACTTCCACAGCAGCCAGTTGAGATGAAAAGAGGAAGCTGTTGCAACCCTGGGCAGCAGATTTCTCTGCAAACTTATCAGGCTGCCATCAGGCTTCCCAGGAGAGCAGAGATGTTTGCTCTTTTGAGAGCAAATGTTGTAACTGGCTGCACACACCACATAACTTCTGCTCATGAAAACTGAGGAGAGAGAAACATGCAGAGGAACACTCCCTTCTTCACTGAATATGAACTGCTTCCTACCTAACTACAGTGCTTCCACTAGACTGTGCTAAAGTTTGGGAACTAGGTGTGAAAGCCAACTTCAGAAGATGCTTCTAGTCTTTGGAAAGCAAGACTCTGTCAAATATTTTTTATTTATTTTGGCAGATGCTAAGAATTTGGTAGTACTAGTTATATTCTCACCTTTATTTTTTTCCTCAGGAAAAAAAAAATTACTGGCTTTGGTTTGGTCTCAGAGGGAACAGAATAAAAGAGAATGGAGAAAATGGAGGGAAGCTGTGACTGGTTTGGAAAATGGCTGCCTAGGACCAGAAGTACAGGGTCAGTGTTGAAGTGCTCCTGCACACCAAACCCTTTACTGAAAGGCCTGAAGAGTGCCCATACTAAGCTGTGGCTTCCAAAGGGCAGTAAGAGAGAAATAAATGACTTCACCACTATTTGATAAGCACAGGACACAGACACAGGACTCCTGTTGCAGCCTGAAGAGCAGTCATGCCAGGACCAAAGCTCTCAAAGGTCAATAGCTATAGCTAAAGAGCCAAGGTATGTTCCTTGTTTACTTAAGCTGGGGGTAGACAAAGGCCAAAGGCAAGAGCCTGGTGGAATTATGATCTAGAGAAACAACAACCGAGGAAAAGCATTAGGACCAGAAGGTGATCAGGGTTAAGAAAAAGGTTCTGCAAAGAAGGCTGACCAGCTGGGCTGTGTGGTTTCCACATGCATCACATGCTGACATGAAAAAGGTGTGGTTGAATTTCTATCAGCTAACCCTGTGTGTCTGTGGGACAGAAGGGACAAAGTCAACCCACCTCTGGAAAAGTCTGAGCTTCTTGCATGTTCTGTATGGAAATTCAGTGAATCAGTATTTGAGTGCTACATCCAACAAAACTACTGAGCTTCTGTAAGCAATTAGCCTGAGTTTTCTCTTTCTGGACTGACCTGCTTCACCACTGAGGCATCCCTGCTTCCAGCTGATCCTACGGAGATGCCTACCATTTGCCTGGGAGAAAAGAAAGCCTCTACCCTACTTTACAATTCCCTGTGCTCACAGTGCCAAAAATGCCACTGTGCTCAAGTCTCTGCCTAGCTTTGGAGAAAGGGGGAATTGGCAGTTTTACCTACGATGGAATGGTAGGAAAACCACGTCAAAGCAAAGCCAACTCCCAACACTGCGAGAAGGATGTTCATTTCCTAGCATACTGTTAGACTGCTCTGATTCACCTTCCCTTGGCACAGTCCTACATACAGCCATCTTCATAAAAAAATTTCCAACCCTCCCTAAAGAAATGCTTTGAAGCATCTATTGGCTACTTTAGAGGACAAAAGCACGAACATCACTTAACACAACATTCACTTGAGCCTTTAGTCTTGAAACAATTTTGAGAAATGCTTTATTCTTGTCCAGCCTTCATCCCCTTCCAGGCCAGACAGGGATCCTACAGTTCAGGCAGCTTAGGGATCTAAGCTTAGGGATCCACTGCTATGCAATGTAAGACAGCACCTCCTTACCTTGGAAGAACAAGCCACTTGGTAACTGGGCTGCTTCAGCTGATACTGCCAACCACACAACGGTGTCAGCTCCCTGAGCCTCTGTGCGCAGGGAGTTCTTCATCCTCTCATAGAAGTCTGGCATGGACGACCTCACGGCTAGAAAGAATAACAATGGAATGGTTCAATTAAAGACCTAAGAATAGCTTAAAATTGCCATTTTGAGTATAGAAAGAGAAGACACCTTCCAATTTATGGAAGAAAATTAGTATTTTCCCATAGGTAGGAGTATGATGGCTCATGGGAGAACAGTGCTAAGCTGCCATGTGACCCACGAGTTGTTTGGGCCAAATTACAGGGACAAAACTAGAAGGAACTGAGAACAGGATCATTGAGAGGTTCCTGTGCCAATTCCATTCTAAACTGTAAAGACTACAAACATGGGGGAAAAGAAATTTAAAAAAAACAGGTATTCTAATGGGATTTTTAGGTCTTATATTCTCACCAGTTTCAGGAAACCAGTTGCAGTATTGTATTTAAAAACTGTGTGAACAGCACCTATACCAATTCCGTAATTCCAGTCTGAACTCTGATTTCATTTTATTTTGTCCAACAGGTGATGAGACTGCAGGTGTTTATTTTTGGGGGCTGAAGAGTCTTTCAACTTTAGGGTGGGATAACTTCATGGTTCATTAGGTTTGAAATCCACAAAAGAAGTGCAAAAATAAATGTATTTTAAAGAAAAAGGAATACCAGGATATTTAATTGGAAAGGGTAATTTTCAGGCAAAAAGTAGACAGGATAAATGTTTCCATCATCAGAAGCAAATTTGGGAAACTGCATCTCTATAAAAGACCTAGAGATGGGACTGCTATTCTGCATCCCAAGCTTGGCCATTGAGGGCTGGTAACATATTGGGGAATGCAACATTTATACTGCATAACTGATGCTGGCCCACCTGCTGAGGCACAGTCACTGAAGAACAACTGCAGCTCAAACAAAGGGCTGTCTGGCCAAACTGTTTCTTGACAGCAGTAAATGTTTAGAGG
>JAWWLZ010000001.1:53869832-53924698 GCA_035041345.1 Poliocrania exsul | reverse complement strand
TCACTGAAGAACAACTGCAGCTCAAACAAAGGGCTGTCTGGCCAAACTGTTTCTTGACAGCAGTAAATGTTTAGAGGGAGAGAAGAGAAGAGGAACAGGGCTTGCACAGTAGAACATTCTCTGTTTTCCTAAATGCCCTCACAAAATCCCAATGTCTGCATGTTGGTACTTACAGAAGCAGAAGCTCTATCGGTGTGTTTAACAGTTCCACTACAAACGTAACTTAAAGGTTACTCCAAAGAACTGTGGCTCTGCTGTGCATTTGTGCAGGGCTGGAAACATTCATTGCCCATTATTATTCTCTGGATATACACAGGTAGCAGACACTGTGAAGAACAGAGCTACCAAGGGGATACAAAACTACTTCAAGCACCAGTTTTGAGAAAATAAATTACTGCACCTGTAGGAAAAAAATCTACCAGGAAGTTTCATTTCTCTTTGCTAATCCTGAAAAGAAAAACATATAGTCAGAGTGTGAAGCAGATGTTACCTGGAGTGTCTGCCCAGCCAGGATGCATTACAGAGAAATGGATGTTTCTGTGAGCTTTTGCCCACTGTTCTGTCAAGACAACTTGCTGTCTCTAGGATAGAGCAATAAAAGCCAGACTAGCATTGAGTTCAACAGCTTGTCCACCAAATTAGTTCCCAGGGAAATAAACTACATCAAATGTGCTGTAAATACCAGAGCATTTATGTATAGCAGAAATACATCCTTGTTCATTCTGACTGGATTTACTGGATAATTTCACCAGACACCACCACCACCGTCATTGCCATCTACACCCTGGCCACAGGCTTACTTTTAAAGTGGTAGCACTGCTTTTTATTGACCAAGTCTACTTGCTGCAGACTGTAGACAAGAACTAAGCAGGCAGACAGGCTTCATCAGCTAAAAACTGTTTTCCCCCTTGAGACTTCTATTATATTAAATGAAAATCTAGCCATGCTCTCCATGCAAGACGTATGTACTCACAAGGGCATGCCAGCATACTCCTGAAGATTATTGCCCGTGTGTCTCTGTATGGGTTGGATGCAATGGGAAAGCAACAGTGGACAACAGGCTTTTTGCAAAGCAGTGGTACGAGCTGCCTAGCAAGCAAGTGCTGGGCTTTGCTTTCAATACCATGGACTGTACCTTGTTCTGTGCATACACCATAGTTCCATCAAATGTCCCGTTTTCCGACTGCAAGTCAGATATGTTTAATTTTTGAACTAGCATGCCCCCAGAAGAGACAGTTATCTGTAATGAAATTAATGAAAAGCAAATGAATGAAAAGTAAAACCAGTAACTCCCCACAATTGCACTCATGCATGAAGTGTGGTCTTCAGGCCATATTTGGGAGTCCCTAAGGAACAGGATTCCTCTGCATACTCTTTGCACTATGCTTGTGCTCATGGGTGCAGCATACCTGGAGATGAGGAGGAAGAAATACAATTTTTTTTAGGAAGTGATTTTCATTCAAAGTGGTGTTGATTCATTTGGGGAATTTTGTGTTTCTTCCTTTTGAAAAGCAATGGTGGGGGGACGACGCAAAATAGCAGAATAGCACTATTTGTAGTTTGTATGTTTAGCATTTACAGAAACTAATTAGAAAACAAGAAACCATACAAAACTTGGGAAATTTAATTTTAAAAAACGTACCTGCTGTCTTATTTTATACCAAGATCTGTAAAGTTCTTTTAAGCCAATACTCCTATTGTAGGTATTTTGCACTCTGCTGCAGGAGGTAACTTGCTCCAGGGAAAGTAAAGGGCTAAGTTTCCAAATGAAGTGTTTTACTCTGATTTCCAGGGAAGGGCTGAGAGCAGCAGGCAGGAGCTTTGCCTTTGAGAAGGAGGTGGTTCTTAGCAAAATCCAAGAGGATTCTAGAGATGCTTACAGCATTATAACTAATCCAGCATTGCTAGCAAAGTCAAAGAACTGCCATCACAAACCAGAAGGTAAGAATAGTAAAACATCCCTTTAAAACAGTATCACAGACTCACCACTCTGGCATCTGCTTCTTTTTCCAGGAGGGGAAGCAGGGCAGTTGTCATGATGTATGTACCTAAAAGACAGACAGGCACCAGCATTAACTTCTCTTTTTAAAAAAGCTTTCTTCTCCCCCAAACTCTATAGCAACCCAAAGTCTCTGAAACCTGATCTAAATTTGACAATGATTTTTTTTCCCCTGCTTTACCTGCAATGTGCCAACTCAACTTACCATTTTTTACAAAAGGCATATCTGCAATTTTATAGTCTTTTACCTTTACTGTACCTATAGAGCAAACTGCTCGCTGCGTTCAGCCATGATTCTGAAGGCAAAATGCTTCAGATACAGAATTCCCTGGATGGGGGGAGGTGATGCCAGTGAAGAAATAGGGAATACATTTCCCTTCCTAGTGTGGCATATATACCCAGATCTAAGCCAGGTCACAAACAAGAGGAGGAAACTGTGCTTCACACTTGCATTTCTTAGGGCACTGCATATGCACTTAAGACTCACCAATTTTTGCCCTCTCACTGTGAAATCACTCAGAGTACACTGACACTTTTGATTTGTGCTGCACACAAAAACCACCCCTTAAATCCCCAGCACGACCACTATAGGAGATAAGGAATCCTTGGCAGGAAAAGTATTAATATTGCTTGCCCAAGGCTAAGCTAAGATTACTTGGGGAAGCCTAACTGTGTCCTTCCCTTCTTTAACTGCATTTGTTTAGCATAGATTTGTACACATCATACAAATATATTCCATTACAGCTGTTACCATGACCAGCAGAGTTTGTTATTCCAAACACTGTTCAACTGTTAGTGTATGTGATTCAGACACACAGACACACCTAGTGATGTTTCACTCACTTGAGTGCAAGACAGAGGTTTTGCTTGGTTTTATCTCTTTAGAGATTTTTTCCTTTAAAAATGTATTTAAAAAAATTGTGTTTAATTCAAAATTAATCTAGCCCCATTTAGTCTAGTGTTTCTGCATCTACTTCCTTCTCATGTCCTCACAAATGGCTCTAGTCCAATAATTCTATGTTAGCAATAAACACACTTTTTTTCCATGAGCTTGGTGAACAAACTGTTCAGTTCCCCTGTCAGTCACAGCAATCTTCACTTTCTCTATATAATCAGAGGGAAGTCCATAGGCACACAATATATTTAAAATCAAACAAAGCAAATGCACAGCAGATGAGTAAATGCAGCCTGTTTTCAGCAGAAAATGCAAGCAGAGGCAGTTGCCAGTGAATAACGAGAGCCCAGACGTCTCCCCTGGTGGTGGCGAGGAGACTGAGCGATGACATCATTAGGACAAGAACTACCGCTGACTGTCATGGGAGACTGCCGAGACGGGATTAAAAAAAAACACAAAAAAACCCCAAAAAAACACAACAAAAAAATCACTTCAGTAGAAGCTGAGAGCCCGGACGAAGTGTTATTTTGTTATGGGTTCTTCAAAATGCAGAGAAACAACATGTCTTGGTTAAATAAGCTGCATCTCCTAAAGGAAGAGCTGCAATGCACCAGATATTATGATGCTTGATTTTACTGTCCTGCAGATTAATTTACACTTTTAAGGAGTTTCATGTTGATTTTTTAAGTCTAAAGATCTGCAAAGATGAATGCATTTACACTGCCTCATTAATAACTGAGGTTTGAGGGTCTTTTCAGCTGGATGAGATAAATGTTCAATGCCAGAAATCCTGCTTAGAGCAACTACAGCTTGTCAGAAGTTTAAATGTTTATTTAAAACCACAAACTAACTGCAAAGCCAGTGTCTCCTCTCTTCCTCAAGTATATTAAGAATTCAATAAATCCCACAAAGCCATCTTTTTGCCCACAAACCCACTTGCTTGTTCGTTTTGAGACAGAGCACAAACAGAGCAGTTTGATCCCAGCTTCCCAGGGTAAGCAACAGTATCTCAAAACACACACAGATGCAATGCATCAGGCATCCAGGCTGAAGCATTTCATTTCTCTCACTACTAAATATTTCACCAACTGCTGTCCCTGTTTTAAGTGTTTGAACACAAACTCCTTACTGCTTTGACAAATATACTTGGATATAATACTTTCTTATTTACCTAGGCTGGTCTGTCAGGCAAAACAGGCTGGACAAGAAATTTAGAACTGTAATAGCAGAATAGATACACTTTATAATAAGGTTTATTCTGGGTTGGAATACATCATATGATCAATTGAAACCTCCACATTTTTATTCAGGCAAAAGCTGACATGTAGTTTGATAGTTACATTCAAGCAGATAGGAAGGATGCTCAGTAGAGCCAGTGTGGAGGCCTGGCACAGCATGGACCTCACGGCAGGTATTTTGTCAAGCACAGCTGTATCACAGCATGCAGCAACACAGAAATTAATTTCTAAGTAAAAAGGGCAACTGCAAATGAATGCACTGCCTGCCACAGTCCTTACAAAAGCATGGATTGCCTTGACAGTATAGCCCCCCCACCCCTCAAAAAATAATTATTATTACAACCCCCCCCCATGAAATAAAAAAACTAAAAAAAATATAAAAAACCCCAAATAAATAAACCCCTGCTCACAAAAACAACAACAAAAAAAAAAACTTGCAAGGAAAACCAAGACTGAAAAAATATTAATCTCTGGCCCTACTTAGGAAATCAGGGCAACATCTAAATTGTATATCCTTCTGCCAGTACTTGATTATTAATACCAATGTACTAGATACCAGCCTTTCCAAAATGAACACTTGAACATTCTAATACATTTCCTTGACAGAAAAATCATTTTTGTCTATTAAAGAAGAAACCTCCTCCCACAGAACTTAGTTAAAAAAAGGTAAAGCATATCAAATGTGATTAATGCTTAATTAATCACCATGTTCAAGCTGCACATAAATTGTTAAATAAAAAAGAAACCACAACAACTAACACAGAAGTACATGAAAGGAAAGGTAATGACCAAAAATAATGTGCCTTGCAGTGAAAGCATTAAGCATTGGGTATCTTGGTCATCCTGTTCCTTCCCTGAGTGGACCTTCATGATTCTGCCAGAAACAGAGGAATACCTTTTTCCCCCAGAAAAAAAACAGAACTGCCACTACTCCTGGGGGATTCTGGAGAAAGCATGTCCTTGTCTCAAGTAGACATTATGAATGAAAATGCTTAGCCTTGAGGCCAAACATTTCCCAGTGCCTGTTCCACAGCAGTTGTATCCATGACAGAGGAGGAATCAAGAGCCCTGTGGAACACATGGGAACTGAGAGCAGGATGTTTCTGTCTGAATTGGACTTTGGCCCATTTCTTGAACAGGCCTGAGAAACTGTGTAAAAAAGCAGGTTACCTTGAATTACAGCAGAAAAATCAAACAGCAGCCTCTTGCTCACACACAACTCCAAGCCAACAGCAGGCAGAGAGCTATGAGTGCACCCACAGACAGTGCCGGACATAGAGCTGTTCTACCTACATCTAGAACTGTGTGAGTGAGACCAGACTTGTACATCGTCACTTCCTGTCATCAGAAGGTGTATTGTCTACATGGACTAAAAGCTTGTCACCCACTGGTGTAACAGGAAAAAACCCCAAAATATCAGTGAAACAGTATACAACATTTCCCTTTGAAAGGAAGTACTTGGTGTGACAAGCAATCCAGCAAGGTGAATTTGGGAGTTTGCTCAGAAGCAGCAGGAGTGCAGAAGGTGAGTCCAGTCTATCACACTCACATACAGGATTTCATCTTGCCCTCAAGGAACTCTGTCAAGGTTAAGGAGTTGGCTAGCAAAACCTACTGGACAATCTACACCCCTGTTCTGTGTACTGAGGTTTGACACAGTACCTGCTGGACATGTTCTCTCCAGTTAAAAAGGCTCCTGGGATTGATGTACAATTCCTTTCAAAGATAAACAGCCTCTCAACATCAGCTTTTCTTTGGAAAAATTCCTGTAAGCTGTATGTCTTGAAGCTGAGCTCACATCCTAGGAAATCATGTATATTACAGTGTAATTAAAACTTTCCTATAGAGCAACTCCATCATTACACACTATTAAACCAACTGTATCATACGGTCAAGTAGACAGTGTGGGTTGTCAATCTACGCATTACACAGGATCATTCCAGTAAAAGCAGTAACCATGGCATTTAATGAGAACACCCTTCGCTCATACACACTCCCTCCCAAGTGCTGATCGGACTAGTGTTTAAGTTTTATGTTCACTTGCTAAATAAAAAATACCAAAAATCCCACAAAAACCATTGAATCACCATGTATTCCCTTGTGGTCTGTTTTTGTAATTGCTCCACCTGCTCTGAGATCTTATCAATTTAGTAATATGATATTGTGATCTAATTAACCACTCCCATTTTTTACTCTATACAGCAAACTCCTCTATCAACCTGGTTAAGCACTAATTCAGTGGTTTCACAATCGCAGAGTGCAACATTAATCAGGTAAGTGTAGAAAATGAGGCACGGTTATGGAAATAAATATTCAAGTCATAACATAAAAAAAAAAAAACAAACAAAAAAAACAAGCCTTAAGTCCAAAAACCTACAAAAATCAGTCTGCCTGCTTCACAAACTCCCAAACAGAATTATGGTACCTTTCCCATGACCTGACATGGGAGCTGAGGGGACTCAATGGAAAACACTATTTTTAGGTCTTGTGAAAGGGTAGCTCTGCATGTTCTTGTAGCAGTTATTTTACTGTGGATCTCACAACATTTTCAAACTGAAAACTATCCTGGTGCAAGCGACAGCAGTGCACAGTGTGTAATACATTGGTCTTTCCCACAGAGGGCTACAAATCTAGAACATGAAACTAAGCCAAACAAGAATACAAAGAATAGACCTAAGAGAAAATATAAATAAATACTGTGAATGCAGATTTCCAAATGGCTGGTGTTGAAAATGAACTTTATTCTCCTAAAACCTGGAAGACTCCTTATGATTCACATATTTCAGACTTAAAAAAAACACAGGATATCACATAGTAATAGTACATGAACACATGGTTTGATCTGCTTTACAGATTTAATGTGACCCTAAAACTTGTACTGTATAGATCAAGTTTAAAGAAAATCACAGTTTCAACAGAAGTAGTATTGTAAAGCCACTACCCATTTATAACATGAAATTAATTGATGATGCAATTATTGTAGACTTGGTGGATTCTAGAATGTTTTTCACATGATGTTCTATCTGGCAATTAGTGGCAAATTGCTGGGGAGGTTTTTACCCTGCCTAACATTCAGAGAAGGGCAGGCAGCCAGCACCATACTCAATGATGTTTTTCATCTGTCTGGGCTTTGCAGTATTATTAGGAAGTATTATTTCCACTGTGAAAAAATTGGGAACAAAAAACCAAACAAACAAAACCCAAAAACCAAACAAACAAAACCCAAAAACCAAACAAACAAAAAAACCCACCAAAAAACAAAAAGAACCTCCCCAAACCAAAAAAAACTTTTATTGCACAGATTTCAATGGTTCGTTCATCTGGTAAAAATCAGTTAAACTGTCTTGCTTTTCTTGAGTCCAAGCAAAACCAACCACACAAAACCCCCCAACAAACAAACTGACATTCTTCCTTGACCTGGTTATCTATTCAAGCTTACAATTTATGCAGTTCTTAGTAAGAGACATCCCTGAGTCTCCTTCCTGAGAACAAGCTCAGGAATGAAGATTTTAGTGTTCTAGTCTCTTAGGGCTAATTCTACCACACTAGCCATAACAGAATGTGTGGAAAAAGATAATAAACATGAAAGACAAAACAAAGGTTTACTTAGCCTTCAAACTACAAAGCTCAGCTCAATAAGGGTTCTTCTGTGCCCTGAGAACCTAAGCTTCAGTACAGCTACTGGATATGCAATTTTATTAAATCTTATCCTTTTATGTGGCATCTCTCACCCATAAGCCTCAAAACTCTTTAGAAAGAAAACCAGTATCACAGTTTCCTTTTCACAGGTGAGGCTGTCTTGCCAAAGACCAGGCACTGAACTTATAACAGACTGGCAACTGATATCCAAGTTGTTTGACTTCCAGGTAATTCAGACCACAGCCCATGAGGCTGTACTGGCATGTGTGAAACACCAGTTAGATACAATTCATGTGTAGGGAAGAGATTGACAAATATCTGTACAGGTTGTGCACTTTGCCACAGATGGGCTGTACTGCTACTGTGATAGATAAATATCTTATTTCCTCTGGCTCTACCTCTTTTTGCACAGAGAGTAAATGTATATGTCTATGTATTATTAAAACATGAGATCACATTAGATTGCAGAAAAGATGCATAGTGGGAGCATCATTTATTTATCTCTTACATGTTTTAGTATCCCCTTGGCTGGTAAGTAGTAATAAAAATGTAACATATAAGCCATTTTTCCATGTCAAGCAGGAAGATATGTTGAGTAAAAGTAAAGTAATGCATGCTATAAAATAGAGGAACAAAGATTGTTTCAGCTAAATGTCCAGTGCTTCAATAAGGACATGCTGCTTTGTCTTCACTTGTTTATCAATGCTGACATTTTTTTCCAAAATGACTGAATACTGCCAGCTTTCATAGTCTTTGCTGGGAGTTATATTACAATAAGTAAGTAAAATTGAGAAAAATTGTTGACTCAGAAATCTGCAAGTCTCATCAGAAGAAATGATTGCTTGTTGCTGCGCAGCTCCTGGATACAACCCTGAGTACATGGTCAACCCACAGGAAGAAATGTGAGGGCAACAGCACACCAATTAAAGGATAAAAAAAATAAAAAATTGGCCCATCAGGACAGGCAGCTCCCCAAGAAATCTGCCTGCATTACCCCAAGCCAGTCACTCCATTTCATACTGAGGGTGTGTTTCAAGCAGCAAAGTGCTATTTCAGACTCGGGTCTGGCTAGTGCTCCCACTTTAGTCTGAGTGCTCCACAGCTATTCTGCTCTCTACACCTTCACTGAGCTCCAGCAATCGGTCAACAATTCTTGAGGCTCTAGCAGGAAAAAAAGAAATTGTATTTCATTTGACAGCAACAACAGAACCACAACAAGCCACACAGTGTTTGTGCCTGAGCCCCATTTTAAGGATGCTACAGGCACTATCACAGGTGCAGCTGCCACTGCCTGCTCAAAGCAGTTTAGTTTGAATTTGAGTATCAGATGAACCATACAAAGCCTGAACTATCAACCTACATTTTGCATCTTCCTGACCTTTACCCACCTGCATATTCTGACAGCACCAGAGAGCACTATGCACCTCTTATTTCAGTTGCTGTCCTCATTAGCCAGTCAGCAGTATTTTACAATAAGGGTAATTTACTTTCTATTCTAACCAGTATTATTTTTGTGCATATTCATACAAGAGTACTTATGCAGTCATTTTTGTCCCATATATGTCCAAGAAAAGATTAGAATATAAAATACGTTTCACAAGTCAGATGATCAATGAGAACTGAACTCTAACATCCATTACACTCAAAAATGGACTAACAGATCAGTTAAAAGGAAAATATTCCTAGACTGGATTTAAAAGCTCCACAGCATTTCAAACTCCAAGTGAGCAAATTTACAGCATATATGTGTTAATCAGATATCAGATACAGAATTCAAAGACTCTGTTGTGCATTTAAAGCATGTTATGTTTGAGTCTTGCATTATTAGATAGTTAAAATCTACACTCTCCTTTACTAGGTCAGAGCTAAGATCCAGGATAGAAATAAACAGTGAAAGAAACAGGAAGGAACATCCTGCATGTGAAGGTCTGCAAAAGATACTGACATTATTCTATCTTGTTTCTGAGAGATCATTTAAGCATTTCCATGCTGCTACCAAGGGAACACCTGCAGATTTCCCAAACATAGGTCTTGAGCCCATGTCACTCTTTAGACTTTCATGTTACCAGGACAGAGAGGGGAATTTAATTTGTTCTCTTAGACCACATCCTGGTTTACAGTCAACCTATATATCAGCCATATCTAATTTAGCCAAGTTTATCTCTGGGAACCTATAACCACAGATCGTTTCTGATACAGCAATAACTTCTACAAAGTAAAGCACACCCAAAGGCATCTAGTGCTTGGGGAAATAACAAAACATCTACCCTGACAGGTGTTTCTCCATACAGCTTTCTCCTAATATGACTCCAGAAGTTATGATTTATTACCCCATCTCTAATTTTGACGAAAAAAGCCTGCAGTTTGTAGCATTGGTCCTTCATGTCTGACCTGCAATCACAGAAGCTTCCTCTTGTAGAGTCAGCCTCTTCCAGCTCAAACAAGTCCCACTCTGTTTTAAAAGATTCAAAATTAATCCTTACTGTTGTCTAGAGAGAACCAGTCTAAGCAATCAACCCAGTCCTTGTCTGAACTCTGAAGAAGCTGGACAACAGAGAATTACTTACCTCCTTAAAATTCTTATAGAATCTCAAGTGTAGCAAGTGATACACAAACGAATAAAGGAGATCTAAAAGTAACACTGCCAAAAGATAACACAAGCACTTTCCTAGTTTGCTACAACCATAACTCAGCTTCCGTTGTGCAGCTGTATATCGTTAGTGAGGCTGATTTACAGCTGAGAAAGCATAACTTGCTGCTTCTACTTGTGCAATAAAATATAATTCAAGTGATGCACTAGTACAGTTCCTCAGCAATTAATTTCCTCAATGTCTAAAACTAAACCAAAACATGCTTTTACATTCAGACTGTTGTATTTGTTTCACTCTGCTTCTCTCTGGAAGAACTGTACCTTTGTACATTGCTGGATTTTTGTCTGAAAGAAAGTGGGTTAAACTAATTTAAGGTGAATAAATTTCTCGAGGTAGAATTTCTTGTACTTCTGCAGCCATGGGAAATTTGGTGGCAAAAGAAAATTAATTTTGAATTTACCACGAGAAACAGAAGAATATCAGCAGACGATTAGTTTGAAGAAAATGAATCTGTGCTTTTACACTTGATTTGTCAGTTTAATGTAGTCAGACTTGCAGAAAAAAAATTAACTGCATGCACCATATCAGCAAAGCACAGGACATTTACCCCTCAAATGTTAGTTTTCAAAAATAAATAGGGTTTAAGGAAGCAACACAGTAAAAAGGCTAAGAATAAAAACAAACACTGGTTCCCAGGTTATGCTAGTTCTAGAAATGCCTTATCTTTATAGCCTTGGCTTTCTCCTTCATTCCAGACACAGGCAGAAAACACAGAAACAAAGCACTACAGTTCCTTCTTAATGCGCCATTTTTGAGTATATTAAAGACAATCTTTTGAGAGAGCTACCTGTACTACATAGGGACAGAGTGTCAGTACCCTTGGCTGATGTGAGCACCACATATCTCTTTGCAAGAGATGCAGCTTTCAACTCTACAGGTAACAGCACAAGCAGACAGCTCTTCTCTATGCTGGCTGGCCGCTTGCTCACATCTTTTCCATGGCTTTTATGGGGGAACCTTCCACTTTGCTCACCATCTTCCCTGCTCACTCTCATCTCCCCTTTCCTTCTTGACTTGCTTCCTTTCGCTTGTCCCTCATATACCACCACCACACAGTTCATAAGTTAGGTCCCTTATATGTGGAGTTCTCAAGACTTATCCACTACTGCTCAATCACCTGATCAGAGATTACATCTGTTTGAGAGTGTCCAGGGCATTGTCTATAGCACAGTCTCCCTACACAGCACCTCTCTTGCATCAAACACAGCTGTGCAAGCCTCCTGAAACATTGGAATGCCTCTTTAAATACCTGAATGTGCTCCAAGCCACAGAAGCACACTTATTACAAAGAGCATTATTAGCAGCACTGCTTGGAACAAAGTTTCTTAGCAAATTTCAGAACAAATTTAATTAAACCTTATCTGCAGTTCTCCACTGCTGCTATGATAAAGGTGCTGATAGCAGAAAAACTGGAAAACAGAGAAACTAAAAAACGACACTCCAAACAAGCTGTAGTATTTCTTTTCCTTCCCTGCTCTTTCCCTGGCATAGTAATGGTATGATCCCTCTTTAAGCAGAAATACATTTCTCATGAATCCAGCTATAAAAACACAATTCTGTAACCAAAATAACTACGTTCCAGAACTAAACCTTCAATACTCACCCAAAGTGTTTGTTGCAAAGTTTTTTTCAAGTCCATCTTCAGTTAACTCTCTGTTATTCACCATACATCCTGCATTGTTGACCTGTAAAACAACTCCTTTAAACAAAAATAATCTACCCGATTATCTACTAGGAAATCCACATGCACAAGCAGCCCATGTCAGTTTGCTGGGTTTTGACACTGCAACAAAGCTACGAACAGTTTCAATAAACCATGCCATTCCAAGTTACTGTGTGGCTGATCATGGAGGTCCCTCACAAAAGAAAGGATCCCCAGAAAAGTGGCTCACTGCACATGTATTACACAAAGAGCCAACAGTACTCAGTACCTTACTCCATGTCCTTAAACCCTTTTCTCACAGAAGTAATATACAAGTGCTTCTTATTTTGTAGAACAAATATTCGAACATAAATATGCACAAATAAACTGTGCAACATGCAGCAAAATGATGCACAGGAACTCCCACCCTTGGCAAAAAACACAAATTAGTTCCAAATTTGGCAGATTATCCAGGTCAGCAGGTTGCTGCATCCCAGTTAGCTCTGAGAAGAGCAGAGATAACTGGCAGAAGTGCTTGATAGTGACTTGGGTGTCCTGGCTGTAGGAGCCCAGTTTTTCTGCCTACCTGGCAATCCTGCACAGATGCCTCACCTGACACACACACTGCCCAAAGAGTGCTGCCCCACACAGTCGGGATGCACTGTAAGGCACATCCTCACCAACAGCCAGAAGCTTGCAGGCTGTGTGCAGATAGCATAGCCTCAGACACACTTCTTTCTCTGCCTTACCTTCCACAGGGAACTTGAGCTTTTCTTTCCCACTTCAAAAAAAAATCTGCCCCAACACACCTTCCTGCCTGTTCACTGCCACTCTGCAAAAGTTGTTTTCCCATTTTTATCAGAAGTTCCTCATCTACTAAGCATGAAAAGACAGGAGCCTCAGCTTTAGTACAGCCCCCTGAGTTCACTGTTAGATAAAGAGGAAAGTGTACTGAGCCCTTTACCAACCATGATGCTTAAGTGTTTGCTCTCTCCCTGGCTCTCTTTTGGACTAGTCTTCAGAGGTTTTTATAAAAGTTTAACCTTTAAAAAAGTCTAGCTTTTAGAGGGACAAAGTTACTGGCAATGAAAGCCAAACAGAAAACGTGTGATAAGAGTCTCAAAAGATGCAGTTAAAAATTACTGCTCTCCTTTCTTTTTGTAGCATATCTTTGTGAACTGAGAGTGGACAAGAGCAAACAGACCATGGAGACTCCTGAAAAAACATTTAGAGAAAATTAAACAGAGTATTGGGGGACAAATAGTGACATCTACATGATGTGTTGGACAAATTCATAGGCTATGCATTCCAAAGACAGACACAAGGTTTAAGGATGAAAACTTACCAACACATTTAATTTATGGTCATTTCTGAATTTTTCAGCAAACTTCCATACTTCCTTGGGATTAGATATATCCACAATATGCAAGAAGATATTCTAAAGGAAAAGAAAGTAAGTTACAATCAACAGGGACAATGAAGAGACCCTGTTCACTGTTTAGGCCTGTCTAGGTGAAAAGGTGTTTAAGCAGTATGAAAAAAATATTGTTTCCAGAAAACAACTAAAACAGGTTAATATGCACAACTGGGAATTTTAATTATAGTCCTTCAAACATGCTTAGTCACTTGGTTCAGCTGCTTCTGAGACACAGGTTTTTAATGCCAAAGTTATTAAGAGAGAGTACTACTTAGATAAATGTGACAGACAGTCAGGCATAGCAGAGAACCAGAAAGATACTGCAAAGCTTGCAAAACTTAAGTTTAAGCAATTCATACAGAAGCTTTCTCTTTGGCTGAAAGGAATTTTCCAAAGAAATGTTCAAGGTCACAGCATTAGAGAACAATTTAGCTTGGAAGGGACCTCTGGAGGCTGGTTGGCAAGCATGGAGATTCTGAGGGGCCTGTCTGAGCCCCCTGC
Source organism: Poliocrania exsul (assembly GCA_035041345.1). Taxonomy (NCBI): domain Eukaryota; kingdom Metazoa; phylum Chordata; class Aves; order Passeriformes; family Thamnophilidae; genus Poliocrania; species Poliocrania exsul. Next base: position 53,910,716 of record JAWWLZ010000001.1, on the reverse strand, counting down.
TCCAGTGTTTTGTAACTCCCATAGTGAAAAAATTTTTCCTACTATCTACTCAGAATTTTTTCTCTGTTCCAACCTGTGCTGGCTGCCTCTGGTCCTTTCACTGCAGACCTCCAAGAGAATCACAGTACTGCCTTCTCTACACACTCCCATGACATGGCTGTAAGCTACAGTAAGACCTATATCAACCTTCTCAATGCCAAGCAAAATAAGCCCTCTTAGACTCACATCACATGTCCCATCTCCCTTGTCATTTGGGCAGCCCTCCACTGAACTTGCAAGACATTGATGACTTCCTCATCCTGGGAAATCCAAAACTGGGCACAGAACTCCTGTTGTGATCTCACAAAGGCTTAATAGAGAGGAAGATGCACTTCCCTCTGTCTGGTAGCTAGACTCATGTTCATACAGCCTGGGATGTGGTTGGCCTTCCATGCTCCAGGGCACACTGCTCATCAGAAACAATTTGTCACCTCCAGGTCCTTTTCTGCAAAGTTGCTTCCCAGCCAGCCAGGCAGAGACTGCACTCCATGCTATCACTTGAGCTGTTAAAGAGATGTCATCAGTTTTTGCCCCTGTATTGACTCATGGGGGTTGCCACTCAAAATGATTAACAGATCAGCTTTGTTTTGTTGATTGTTACTTTCTAAGCCACATGTTCCAGACAGTTTTCCACCCACCTTGTCACCCACCAGTTCAAACCACATCTCTCCAAAATGGTTACAAGGATACCAGGTAAAAAGCCTTGCCAAACCTAAGCAGAGCATTTACTGCATTCTTGTCCACAAGGCAAAGCTATCTCACCAAAGGCAGCAATCAGGACAGTCAGTCTGGGTTTTCCCTTGAAAAATTCACCTTTTCTCAATCACCTTCCTGTCTTTCATGGCTCCCATGAGGATGTGCTCCAGTATTCCTGGGGAGGAAGGTGAGGCCAACCAGCCTCTAGTTCCCTCAAATTCTTCTTACCTTTTTTGAAGATGAGTGATTTGTCTTTTTCCAGTTAACAGAAAGCACTACTCACCTTGAGGAGCTTTCCCTTGAAGATCAACAAGCTTTTCCAAGGCCCTTTGCTACCAAACAGTACCATAAAAAACAAAAAGCTTCTTTCCTAAATATTGTAATTCTACTACTCATCCCTCTTGTCTGTCTTGACCTGCATTTCCACAATCTCATGACCACTTCTGTTCAAAACCTCTAGCTGGCTTGTCCACCACTTATATTAAAAAATCATCCTTGATGTTCTCCAGAAATTTCCTGGATTGTTTATGTCCTGGGGTGTTGCAGCAGGTGTCAGCGTGGTTCAAGTGCTCCATAAGTACCAGCACCTGAGACCATGGGCTTCCTTAGACCACTAAAAAGACTCCATCTACCTCCTCTACTTCATCAGGCAGTTTGCAGCAGACACCCACCAGGATGTCACCCACATTGATATGACCCCTGTGCCTTACCCAAAAGCTCTCCAGTGGCTCATTAGCCATTTGAGAGCAAAGCTCCATGAATTGAAGCCACTGCTTTGCAGAGAGCACTCCTCTTCCTTGACTTCCCAGACTGTTTCGAAGAGGGTGTCATGGTTTAACCCCAGCCAGCAGACAAATATCACACAGCCACTCCCTCATCAGCAGGACTGGAGAGAGAATCAGAAAGGCAAAAGCTAGAAAAGTCATGGGTTGAAGTGAGGACAGATTAATAGGGAAAGCAAAAGATACATATGCAAGCAAAGCAAAACAAGCCTATGTCCATTCCACCCTGAGAATGCCCAATCTCATCTGATCTTGGATGGATAAGCAGAGTTGGGCCTGGTTAGTACTTGGATGGGAGATTGCCAGGGAATACCAGGTGCTGTAGGCTTTTTACAAGGAACTAATTCACTATTTCCCATGGGCAGGTGGATGTTCAGCCATCTCCAGGAGAGCAGGGCTCCGTTGGTCACTTGGGAAGACAAACACCACCCTCCCCTTCCTCCTTCTTCCCCCTACGTCATATACTGATGATGTCATATGGTCTGGAATATCCCATTGATCAGTTTGTCAACCTGTCCCACCTGTGTCTCATTCCAACCTCCTATGCACTCCTAACTTCCTTGCCAGCATGGCAGTATGAAAAGCAGAAAAGGCCCGTGTAAGGCCTGCTCAGCAATTACAAAAACATCTCTGTATTAGCAAACCTGTGTTCAGCACAAATCCAAAACATAGCCACACATTAGTCACTGGGAAGGAAATTAACTCTATCCCAGCCCAAACCAGCACAAAGGGCAAGGGAATACATCTACTCCAGCACTCCAGTCATGCCAATCATTCTTCTCTAATCTCAGTGAGATGACAGCTCTGCAATCATGCAGTGATTCCTGTGCTTCCTACCCTGTATGTATTCACATATAGGCATCTGAAATGGGCTCCCAGTCATGCTACTTTCACATGAAAAATGTGAAAGCTTCCTCCCTTTTGCTGTCCCCTAGACATTTACTCACAGTCCCCATGACTACTACTCTTCTGTGTTTAATCTCTATAACCTAATGAAAAGGTTCAGAATCTCCTCACTAGTATAGCAAACCTGCTGGCAAAGACATTCTTGCTCCAATTAGTCCTTGCTTAGCAATGCTCATTTTTCAGAGAAGGTCAAAGAGGTCTTAAACACCAAAGACAAAGCAACAAAGGCCAAAGTGACACCAGAGGCACATTTAAGTGTTGACCTGTAGGGCATATATGCTCCTACTGAAGCCCTTCCCTTACACTGTAAGGATTTAGGAGACCACTGCTTGGGCCCCTGTGCCCTTGACACTCTGTAAGCACTCTTGATGAACTGCAGGTCAGCTCTCACAATATCACAAGTGCCCATGTGGCTGGGCCACAAGACATTGATCCAAGGTCCATACCAGCCTCAGCAGATTCTCCGTAAGACCTTAGATCTGAGTCCCCAGCAAGAGACGAACCTCTCAAGACATCAAGCCAAGACCGCAGATGGGTGTCTCCATCCCCCACAGGAAGGAGCCTTCAGCCTTTATCACCCATCACTTCCTCCCACTGTCAACAACTGTTCGGGATCATGTGACTCCAACACCTCCCCTGACAGAGCTTGTTCTTCCTCATCAGTTACCATGGCACTGTACCTATCCTATAAATGCACATCTGCAGGCAGAGAACAAGCCCACCTTCTGTTGCCAGCACTGATAAGCTTCCATTCCTCCCAAATTTAGGAGTCTCTATCCACTGCTTATTCAAGTGCAGCTTCTAGCCATCCTTCCTTCCATGCCATGTGCTCTTCTACTCTCTGCAAAGACCCTGTCACTCTCCTGTTTCTATTCCCTACAGTTATGCAGCCTGCTCATCTCCTGCTGTCGCTTTACCTGGCAGTCCAGCACCCTGAGGAGAGCAGAACCCAACAGATGAAGCTACCACCACGCACGGCCCCAGGTTCAGGGGAGAGTCCCTGCAGCCCAACACGTGCCAGATTATTCCCCCAAAGCTCTTGTTGGCCAGTCTCCCATGTGCCATGCACAGTTGCTCCAACCACAGAAGTAGAGCACACTTTCAGGTGTGCCACAGCACCCACTCCAGCTGCCTCAGAGTGTTGGGTGCCTTCTGCATTCCCTTCCACGCTATAACTGCTGCATTAACTGCTAAATCCTTGTTAGCCACCCCACATCACAACACTCTTGCAATGTTTTCCAATACTATGGTCAGATATGTGGACACAATATGCAATAAAATATTAAAAAAAAAAAGGCTTGACATTGATATAGAGCAAAGTTATAATTTTCTAAACCACTACAGCTAGGAATAATTCCTCCCTCCAAAACATCAAAAACCTTTTGCTGTTTGCTACGGGCAAATCCTTTTCCTTTTTACAGAGTTATGTCCTACATACTACAAGTACAGTGTCATTTATCTACATACAAAGGTATAGCAACTCCTACTCTTCTGAATAGCAGTTGGTCTCAAAGACATCACAGATAGTCTTATGACATATCCCAGGAAAAGGCAATTTTAAAATAATTATGCAGAGGATGTGTTCTCATGCAAAACAACAATCAATCATTAATGGGCCTCCTTTCTTTCCAAGTTGTTTTTTAAATACTCATTATACAAGTAAATGAGGTAAGTGAAGAAGCTGAAAAAAATTATATGGCATTATTCCCTGCCTATAATTCTGCTTCCCCAAAGATAAAAAACACATGACTCTCTCTAGCCACTGGATTCCAGTTCCTTAGCTGAGTTAGGATCAGAATTTTCTGATTGTAATAATTTGCTCTAGGATGACCCTGCTTGGTCAGGGAGATTTGACCAGATGACCCACTGTGGTCTCTTCCAATCTTACTTGTTCTGTCATCCATTTCTGACCAAAAAGTTGACACTGCTCTAGTGTTTTGAGCTGGATACCTCTCTAAAAGCTTTCTATTTTAAAAGCTACTACTGTTATCTACTGGTAGAAAAGAGCTAAAACGTTTTTTGGGCAGATGTTCAATAGTACAAGGGATTTCAAAGACTGAAAAAGATCTACATCAACACTTATCTGCTGAAGACTGTCATATTGACTCAGGAAAAGGACACACAGGCCTGGTTCCCTATAGAAGTCCTCAGTGGTAGAAAATCCATTTTCGAAGTGAAACCTAATATCCATGACTAGATCTACTTTAACAGATTAGAACTTTCCAATTCCCAGATCTAGGTTCAGGTGCCTGCCAAATAACTCCATTTCAGCACTGAACTCTGGCATGTGTTGTGGAGGATGGAAAAAAAATCTTTGGTGAATACTGTAACAGGATCTCCATCCAGATTATCAGGAAGAGCAAGTTCAATCTGGATACAGCTTGTCAAGTTACAGATAAAGCATTTTATTATCTCACTGGATTGCTTCTGAATGAGTACTTATAAAGAAGGATGTTCTTGTGGGCTCCTCATTAAAATGCTCTTTCCAATGCAGTCACGTGTCCCACAGGTCCTTCTTGTACAGCTTATTTAACGCTCCACTGAAAGCTGCTCTCTGTACACGTGCCCCATCCCCAGGGTCACAAACAGGTTCTGCAGTGCCCTAGTACTCTTTTCATGACTACAGAAACAGCAGGTTTTCAGCCTACCAAAGAGTGGGAATGCAGTAATTATGCTGCCTTTAGAAGCAGAACATTATTTGCCTAAAGTTTTGTTTCACCAGACAACAGAACATGAGGGAACATTCAGAGGTCAAACTCACCTCTTTTTCCAGGTTGTCTGACTGCAGTTAGCAAAGGAGGTAACACAGATAATCACCAGTCTTAGTATAGCCATGGGATTACACAGCTATAGACAGCTGGAAAGTATTTATTTCTACATAAGGACTGATCTAATTCACCTTCCACCTCCATTAAAGAACTGAAGTGTAATGCTGGTTGTGTCACACTAGGGAGCTGAAAGCAACAAGCAGAAATTTAGTCCATATGACATCTCTAACCATAAAAAGTCTTCAGAATTTTTGATCCACATTAAAAACCACTACTGAAATCAAAATACTGTGTACAAGAGCCAAGTCTTTATTTAATATGAAGACAGGTTTCCATCAAAATGCTGTGGATTAACCCTGGTAGGTAGTTCAGCCACATACAACCACTTTCTCACTCCGTCCCCTCCCAGTAGGAAGGGGGAGACAATCACAAAGGTAAAACAAACTAAACTCGTGGGCTGAGATAAAAACAGATTAATAACTGAAGCAGAACTGTGTGTACAAACAACACAAAATAAGGAATTCATTCACTACTTGCCATTGTCAGCAGGCATTTAGCAATCCCCAGGAAAGCAGGACTTCTTCCCATATAACAGGGACTTGGAAAGCCAAACACTAATTGAACGCTCCCCACCCCCTCCCCCCTTTACTCCTGCTGAGCACAAATGTTCTGGGGTATCCCTTTGGTCAGTTGGAGTCAGCTGAACCAGTGTGCCCCCTCTCATCTTCTTGTGCACCCCAGCCTGCTCATGGTGGGGCAGTGTGAGAACCAGAAAAGGCTTGGATGCTGTGTGAACATTCAGCAATAACTAAAACATAAGTTGTCAACACTAGTTTGGTCACAAATCCAACACACAGCGCCACAGGAGCTGCAATAAAGAAAATTAACTCTATCCCAGCCAAAACCAGAAGCTAGTAACTAATGCACTTCTCCATAAGCACACACTCCTGAATAATTAGCAAAAACAACAGCAGCAGCTACAGAGGTGTACTACAGAATGAGATATATATATATATATATATATATATATATATACACAAAAAGAATATATAACAGAAGGCAAGAAGTGAGGAAGAGGTATTGTAAGAAAATGAGATGAAAAAGCACATAGAGCATGGAACTAGGACCACACACAGGACTTCACAGAGCACCAACCTTAGCAAATCAAGGGCATGTTATTCAGACACATAAAACCTTCAGCTCCAATCCTGTAGACTCATAAATGTTGTTGCAAGAGTGTTGCAATGCATTAACTTTTAAAAGCCTCAGCCACATACTTAGGAATAGTAATGAGGACATCACAAAACGTATCAACAACAAACATTAAATAAAACAGCACGCTGCTGGTGATGTTACTTGTCACAGAAGACATCACCTAATGAAATTAAACCACATGAATGATAAACTACTAGATGTTTCCATGTCCATATGAAAACACTATTAAAAACACAACAGGAAAATGTCAAAACAATATCTCAAGGCCTCCAAGGTCTTAAATATTAACAATCTAAGACTGAACAAGAAACTGAAAAGCAACTCACCTGGTTGCCGGTTTCTGTCACTATTTCTTCTTTGGCGACCTCAGCCCGTTCCTTATTTCGGCAAACCAGATGAACTGTGCCACCTGGTGGATTGCGACAAGAAATACATTTGATAATTACCAACTGCTTTTAGGGGAGACATCAGTGTGTTAATTAGGGGAGACTTCGGATATAAGAAGATAGCTGGAAGATATCTGGTTGGCTCTGGTCCCCACAAAACAGGAAGGACAGAACATACCACGCTCTAAGAGGGTTCTCATGCAAGGCTACTGTCTGCTCAAACCTCTTTCTGTCAAGTCTGTGCATCATGTTGAGTGGATGAAATACCAGAGCTACACTAGAAATTGAAGCTAAGGCATCTGTATTATAAATGCTTCTCTTGATACATGCCTTAAAGTTCAGTAAAGGGCTTGAACAACACAAGTGATTAGAACGGCTCTGTGAAAAGGAAATAAAAACACCAGGTATCAGAATTCTTAGCAGTGGAGATAGGACAAGGACAATGGCCTCAAACTGCAGTTTAGGAGGCTCAGGTCATCTATTAAGGAAAGCCATTTTCACTAGTTTGCTTCTAAATAGATCAGGCTGTTCCAAGAGGATGCATAATTTCATACAATCAGTTGGGTTGGAAGAGACCTCCGAGATCATCAAGTCCAACCCTTAATCCAACCCCACTTTGATTACCAGATCATGGCACTGCAGGTTTCCGGCAGCAAGACAAAGCAATGACTGGTTTGATCTAGTGTTGCCAAGAGTCTTGCTTCAAGTGAGATACTGGACAAGGTAACCTCTAGAGGTCTCTTCCAAACAACTTTTCCATGAAACAAATACCCAGGGCAAGGCTCTTTGCAGAGACCTGGATACTTACCATGAAGTCATCATTTAGCCACACTTAAAAAATCCCTCAAAAAGAGGAAAAAAGTAGGCATAATTTTTTTTATTATTTTTATGCTTTGTGTTCTCTGATAATTACAAGTCATGTGCTAGTCACAGGAATAATTGCACTCTTTAATTTTACCTATTTCTAAAGGTGTTTTAGGGATTGCTAGCAGTTCACCACTAGAAAGCTCAAGGAATGTATTCCCAAAGGATTCATACAAACAACAGTGCAGTGTCACTCTTCCAGTACCCAGAATCCAAACTCAAAACACCAAGACTACCCCAGGGACAGTGCAGTCACACTGCACAGCCCAGTCTGGGGGCTGATAATGGAAGTTTCTGTCTATGAGAGCTTTTCCACTGAGCACCACAACAGCAAGTATCCTTGGCATGCAGCTCAAAGAGGCTCAAGGTTCTTCTGAAGATTCTTAATAGAGTCTGATTGATCCACAGCACTTTCAGAGCTGGCTGGGTTACTTTTACCAAGTGCACAACTACAGAGAGTAGTAGGGAACTCCCGAATCTGGGAAAACAATACGAATGACACCAGCTGATGTTTAATACAGTTCATCTTCAGTTTGTGTAACACAAATGCCATACATGGAAGAGACCATACACAGATAGGCAATGAATATGAACAGAGCAGAGTGAAAGACAGTCTTTGCCCAGGGAGAACAGATTTCATGAGAGAAAAGGCAATCAGAAGGGGCAGTGTCTAAGGCTCATTTCTTTGGCCGTTCTCACAGTGACTGCAGACTTCACAGCAAAGGACTTCAATTACAGACCTTAAGGCAGATAAGGATTTGCAGATGTTTAAGAAGCTCTTCTCAAAACACAAAGGACAGAACAAATAACGTGTGCAGGTACAAGTTAAATACCTGGAAAAATCAGTTGTCCTTCAAGCCAAGGAGGAACAGTCTCATAGTCTGCAGTGGAAACATTCCAGCAAAGAGGTGGGTTTTAAAGCCTTTGAATATGAACTTTCTTCTTGCCTCTAAGGACAGAGGGGAAGTTTTGGTGTGACCTATGGGCTAGGAAAGGAATTTGAATATGTTTTCCACAGCAAAGATTAAAATTATTTTAACTTAACATACGGGAAATGTTGGAGTAATTGGGAGAAGACTATCAAGCTGGAAGTGCAGTTCACAAGACATAGAGGAAAGCCCAAATCTGCATACTCACAAGACACCAATTCAGAGAAAAGCTTAACTGAGACTACAGAAATTGTCATCAAGATTGCCATTAGTTAGAAAGATCTGTGTGCTTGAAGGTAAAGTCAATATAGCTTGATTCTTCTTTTGCTGAGTCTGAAATCTTTGTTTTCTTGTCATGGTTGAAGAGATTCAACTAGAAGCCAGAGCCACAACAGCTGACGTTGAGTTTCAAAGTGACATGCTCAAGGATAAAATCAGGAAGTCGTTTTAATTTCCTATGAACAGCAATGCCCATACAACGCAGACATGCAGTGTGAGCCCAAGGTTGTTCTGCTAACCACAGTGACCAAATCCCATGCAGATCTAGTCAGCTTTCCAGCTTGCAAAACCTGGCAGGCATATCCATTTGTGAGCAAAACAGTCACCAGGCAAAGCAATACTTTTTTAAAGCTATTATGTATATAGAAGTAGTGGGAACCTGAAATCAATCACATGCTGGCACTGATGGGGATCTTTAACCCAAAGACTCTTTGATGCTAATAGTCTTGAATTAGTTTAATTTAACTGAGTTGCACTTTCCTTTATTAGTTATGAAACCTAAGCATGCCAAGAGAGAGCATAAAGCCACAAGCTCCTCCTTTTTATTTTATGTGCCAAAACTTCTATCGCTCTTGCACAACAGGAATTATTTTGTCAACTCCATAAGGGATTAGGTTTATCCTTCAACAGCAGCTAGGTCCAGTTCATACCATCTCCTTGCCTACAGAGAGCAACATAAAAAAAATAACTGCATGTAATCAGTCAAAGGGCACAAACTTCAGGGTATTATCATGAAGATCAAGCACAACTACAGTGCTTCCTTTATACTCTCCCATCTCAGCTTTGCAAAGCCAATTGTTTTCTTTCATCATGTGATACATTTGCAAATTCTTTGAAACAGTTCAAATTCAGCCAGGCTCCTACTTGCACTGAATCAGCCTTAAAAAGGTCTTGATCCATCACCAGCAGCCCTAGAGGCCACAATAACACAGACAGTTTTGGTAAATGTGCTCTTGAAAAACACTTTGCAAAATCTCTCATTTGGTTTCATTATACCAGTTTTCACAGTAAACCTCTAACACACACTAAGAGCCCTGTAAAATGACCCCTCATCCCAGAGATTTCTGTGTGTTTGTGCTAGAAGGCCAAACCTGCTTCCTTTCATGTTCTCTGTATCAGCTCCTCAGAGCTCCATGGCATCCCGGCTCACCTCTCCTTGCAATCTCCTTGGCTGTAGCCTTGCCAATGCCACTGTTTGCACCAGTGACCAGAAACGATCTCCCAGTCACATCCACCTCCACATCAGCTGGATTGAAGTGCTTAGAAGCAGACTCGTAGCCGCCCCTGAATAAATCAAGATACACCTGTGAGAAACTAGGAGACAGCCCTTCCAAAAAAAAAAAAAAAACAACAAAAACCACCAAAAAACCAACAACGACAAAAAAAAACCCAACAAAACCCAAACCACAACATAGGGGAAGGTGAAAAAGCACTTTCCCCGCACAGCTCAGCATATCCTAAATGCCCTCCATCATCCCTTTATTCTCTGTACTCGTGGGACAGGTCACAAACAGTGCCAGTGACACTGCAACAAATGACGCACCCCTGAAATATCAAGGCTGGAAAAGACCTTTAAGACTATCAAGTCCAGCCATCAACCCAGCACCACCACCACGTTCAGCACTAACCCATTCCCTCAAGCGCCGCAGCACGTGTCTTTTTGAACACTTCCAGGGACAGCCCGTTCCATGTTTTACAACCCTGCCCACGCAAGGGGCACCTCTCGGCGTTCGCTCGCCCCAAGCCGCCCATCCCGGGCACGGACACCTGGGCGCGGCTCGGTCCGGGAGGATCCCAAGGGGCTGGAACCTGCCCGCTCTGGCGGCGCTGCGGAGCCGTCCATCGAAAACAAGAAATAAACACCGGCTCGAAGTGGTTGAACTCCCGCGGGCACACACAGGACCGCCCCGGCCGGCGCCGCGCCGCGCCCCCCGCCCGCCCGTACCTCGTGTACTCCCGCAGCCCCTTGACGAACCACACGGCGGTGCGGTACCAGGACATGGCGCTGCTGCCGCGGCGGCCACAGTAGGACCAGCCCCGCCTCTGTCCTTACATAAGGGCAGCCCCGCATTAGGTAAGGGCCGAGGGGCGGCCCCGCCCGGCGCCGCCCCCGCTACGGCCCAGCGGCGCTGCGGGAGGGTGCGGGCAGGGCAGCCAGTGTGCTACCTGCCGCCTCAGCAGCACTTTGTGCGTAGTTTCTTCTTTTCTGTTTTCTCCCCTTCTTCATTAGCCGTCAAGCACAGCTGCAGCGAGCCCTCGCCTTGCCGCGGACGGCTGTGCCTGGTGGAGGTGGAGATGAAGGAGGATGGAGAGTTTCCCAGGACACCTGCTCGGGGCAGATGCTGCTGCGAACTGATACAGGGCTGCAAACGGGGTGTTGTGTGTTGGGAATGGGGAGCAGAGTTACAGAATCTGGGCCTGCATCCTCTGCCGTGGAAAGCTGTCAAAGGGATACTCTCGCAGAAACACAAACAACCGTGTTATGTCACACCAAATAGCATTTTGCATAACAAATTAATCCATGAAATACCCAGCTCCTAGCAATGGAGTAAAGTACACCAGTAATGAAAGGGTACACCCGTGGCTCTTGCAGTAGGAGAAGTGTAATTCAAAATGTGTTTTTAGTTCCTCTGGTATGTGCTTAGGAGCTATGAAACCCAAGAGAATAACTTGGAATTGCACATCTGGACAGCCCATATTAGCCATAAGGAAATAGTCATTATAGGTATAATTATGCTTTTAAGTACAAGAAAGGACTATGCACTTAGAAAGTTCAGTGTGTGAGTTAGATAAATTCATTTATTTTATGTGGTATGCAGGGCCACATGCAGAGAAGCTATTTTGAGAACCCTAAGTTTTCAAGAGCTTAAGTTACTCAGTTTCAATAGCAGAGATAGTGTAGAAATGGGAATATTCTGGATTTTTTTGATCCGGTATAATAGCCTGATACTTCTTTTTCTAAATCTCTTTGCTCTGGCAAAGACTTCATACTAAAGTCTTACGCTATCTCATCATGTTTTGTGAGTGTTAGGCTCATACAAAAGGCACTTCCCACTATCAGTTTACAATTTTTGAACTCACTGAACTCAGCACTATCTGCTTGTACTGTACATTGTGTGAATTAAGAGTATTCAGAGGGCAAAGAGATACATTTTCCTCCATGCAGAGACCATCCAGCTACGTGTTGTACCTTTGCAAGAAATCTAAAAACACTTGTTCTTACTAAAACAGTTGAAAGACTCTATTAAAAAAAACCAGTAGCCTGAGTCAGTTTTAACTGATCTTGTTCTTGGAAATGCCTGGGAGTTTGTCACTAAAGTATTCCTAAAGAATTCATTCCAATTCTATTGCTTGAAATGGAGACTTCAGGCCCAGAAGGGAGCAACCTCGCAATAGTGTGCGTGGCAGAACGTTATTTCATATAATGAAAAATGAGATGCAACCTAAACTACGAACATGTACTCTGATGTCTGTGAGTATGTAGAAATAGTTTTGGGATCATCACCTACAACATGCAATTAGCAACCAAAACTAGCAAGCCAAAACTAGCAAAACTGGCAAGCCTAGACTGCTATAATGATGTCTGATAATCAAATTTGCTGTGAACAGAGCAGATGTTAGCCTTGTGCAAGTCCTGCATGCAGGCTGAAGTAATGCCCCTCTTCCTCCTTTCTGTCCCATGCCTAGCAAGCCCTTCAGCTACTTCCTTTTCCTCACAGCCCAGACAAGTCTTCTTGGTTACTTTCCTCAAAACCTGGCTCAGCAGGAGAAAACCAGAAAGTTAATGTGGGCATGCCTGCTGTTATCAATATCCAGGCAGAAAATTGCAGTGCTGCCCCACATTTTCATGCTAACTAGCGGCTGTCTTACCTTGGGCTTCATAAACCTCTGTGCATCTTGGTGTGCTGTTAAGAGAATAGTAACATTCCACAGGTGTTTGTGCCACAGAATTAGCTGCATTCTTTACAGGAAATACAGTTTCAGTTTGAAAAACATTAGCAAAGCCCAAACAAAACAATGGAAGATCATGTGAGTAAATGCAATAAACCAATTTGTGCTTTATTACCTTGTCATTTCTGTGTTTCCCTACTTATTTCTTAAGCACTGAGACCATGGCTTAGTACAAGCAAAATGGGATGATGGCTCTGATGTGTTTTGTTTGTAGTTTTAGCCTATGTTCTCATAAATTGGGGAGTGCATACTAGCAGTCTGCTGACCTCTGAAAGTAAATGAGGTGTATGCAGATTCACCGAATTCCTTGCAGGCTAAACTATTTGGACTGTAATCAGCAAGATGCTGGATGGTGCAGCCCTGAGCTACTAACTAATGTGAGTATGCACAGCAGAAGTGGTCCACGAGTCAAAAAAAAAATATTTTGGGGGTTAAGCAGTAGTGGCCAATTACAGCATATTACTTGTATTAACATTAGAGAAGATGTTTCAAGGTAGTGTTCGGTACCAGTGTCATCCTGGTACACACACAGTTTTCTCAGAGGATATTCTATAAATACTGTAATGCTAACCTTACCCTTCTAACAAATGCCATTTTAAGGAGATTTTGTAAATGCTTAGAAACTCTGCCCTTGCCAGAGTGCAGCAATCTCTGAGCACATGCAGCTGAGAGATTTCTGCTTAGAAACACTTGCCTTTTCTGTACTGAGGGCCTAAGTGTGCACTCAGAAAAGAACTGTCACAGCACGCTGTCTGTCTGAACAGAATTCATAGAATCAACCACTAAGGCTGGATAAGACCTCTGTGATCAAGTCCAGTTTTCACATCGGAAAGGAGCTGTTGCACACTATCCTAACACCTAGATTTTTCTGCTACCTCATTTCATCCCCAATGGTGTTTTGCTTTTGTACTGTTCCAGAGACAGGAGACTTGCAGAAATTGTGTAAGTGCTCTCTGCTAACCCAGCCATCATGATGATGAGGCAGTATGGGTTGTGAGCAGGAGAAAGGCAAGATGTACTTTTGCCAAGAGTTGGGTAGTGCTAATGAATGGCCTGCATTGCAGTATTCTCACAGGCAAAATTTCTGCCCGCATCAAAAGTTTTCACTGTATCTGTTGCCTTTGGTACTGAATTTTAGGTTGATCTGTCTAGTTAGCTTAATTAGAATCCATCCTGGAGCTTTGGAAACTTGGAAAGTTACACCTTCTGGTTTCTTGATTGCTACTAACTTGACAACAAATTCCGATAGGACATGAGGGATTTTTTTAGACAAAGAATTCTTCTCATGGATTGGCAGACAACATCTCAGAAAGCTGTCACAGCCAGCAACAGATATATATGTGTAGTCTGGCTCTTGCACTAGAAGTGAGGGGATCAAGAGAGCCACAAGTCTCTTGAGCTCCTGACATTTCCCTCATTTGAGCACAGAACAAAGTGGTTTCACTCTGGATAATAAACACAACTCAGTGTGTTAGCCTTGGTAAAACATACGCAAGTTAACTCTTCTGCTTAAGGACTGTGACAGTTAAGGTATGTCTGCACCACGAAATGCTCTATAGCATATTCCCAGGTCCTGATCCATTACTCCCCATATTAGGCAAATAATTGTTGGTGCTGAGGATCCCGATAGGTATTAAGCAAATGCTTCTGTCTAAAGCATGCTCAGATATCATCAGGGGAATAGTTTGCTCAAAGGATAATTTGTTCCCAAGCTCTATGGATGAGGCTGCACCAGGATTGACACTGCACAGTTTGGCATTGGTGATCCTGCATTCTGGTAGGTGCATTTACCAGTGCAGAAACAGCCCCCAAGGCTGTTGTGCAGGCTCTCCATAAATGCAGGTAATCCTCAAAGTAAATAAAAACTCTGGAATATTGTGGCTGTGAGCTTCCAGATATTAGGCCTTTTCATGCAATAATGAATTGAAAATCTCAGTATTTTCTTAAAACACAAGAGCTGGTTAAAAATACCTCTCTGGCATTCAGCTGGACTAATATGAAAAACACACCTTAGACTTAGTCCATCTTTGTACCTGTCAAAGAACAAGGAGTTTAAAGCAAAGTTTTAATTACCTCCAACACAAAAGAAAAGTGGAAAATGCCGATTGTTTTCAAGGGCTGTGCATTTCAAAGTGTTTCATATTTTCTTCCCAGGGGATGGATCTAAAAGCTAGATAGAGTACTCAAGAGCTGAAAAACAATTATATATTATACAAGATATTTAAAGCAGCCTAAAAGACATTTTGCCAATCTTTTATTATCCTCTTTTTTTTTTTTTTTTTTGGAGGTGGCAGGGGGAGGAGTGTTGAGAGGCTAAAATCTCAGTCTGGAGGACAACTGGCTCATTTGCTTGCTTCCTACCAGAGATCTGCGAGGCTATTGTGCGTTCTCTCCTTTTCTTGAAGTTACTAATTTTCTAATTAAGTCTCTGTGCCTGCCCCCATTAAATCAGTCAGAACAGATTCAGTTGCCACTGATTGCAGTGGGAACAGGCGCAGGCTTTAAGGGCCAGATTTGCAGAAAGGCTCAGCATCTATAGTTTGGGCCAGGTTTCCAAAGGAAATGGCAACTGTGCAAGCCACTGTTGCTGTGGAAGCGGCTCCCAACCCTGATTTTGCCATACTGGCCTCAGTTCTGGAGGCAGAACACTTGAAAACTCCTGCTTTAGAAACCAGCACTGCCCAAGAGCTGTCAGCAGTCTGGGGAGAGGCAGCTGACACTTGTCCTGTTGCTTGAATAAAGCAGGGAGTTTGGTGAGTGGTTGAAGAGGAACATTCATGCCCTGAGGTCTCAAGGACATGTCTGAAGTGCTTGTGGTAGTAGCAGGGTGAGAGAAGCAAAGCTGCTCATCCTGAATGCAGGGAAAGGTTGAAGTTTTGGCCTGTGTGGTGTTTTTGTGAACAGTAGAGTGTTTTCTTTGTTGTGTACCCAAGTCTTCACCAAGTTTGCCAGCTGCTGTCATCAGCAGTGGTGTTGTTGTTTCCCATGAAGAGCTGGGCTTCCCCCAGACTAGAGACTTTCTTTATTGGGAAACAAATGTGGCAGTTTGTCATCAGCTCAATCACTCCTTATGATTCAGGAGCCAGTAAGGGGAATCTCATACTCTGCCTTGTCAAAAGTAAAGGTTTGCTTTATCAGCTGCTGAGGGCCCCGGTCTCTCAGAGCCTGCAGGACTTCCCGGGGTCAGGTATGTCCTGGCAAGGAGGAGGACTGCTGAGTGTCCTCCCAAAGTGAAGAGTTGGCTGGGAGAAGCCGCCTGCTAATTTAATTAATTTCCTATGTATCATGTTTATGCATGCTGAAGTATATAATTTTTCTAAAAAAAAATGGAGCTTTACAGTTGATATGCAACCTAGAAAATAATTTTTTCATCAGTAAAAGATAATTTTATGATTCCTATGACTTAAAAATTCTTTGTTCTTACAATGGGCAGCACACTTCAATGCATATGTGTTTGTTGCCAGGCTGTCACAGTAATTTTCTTCAGCTACCTGTTTTTTTCTTACTACTCCTCTATGGGATCTTACTGTTCTTACTACCAGCTGTTGGACAGGAATGTTCATGGGCTTATTGTCTCAGGTGAGTTCTGCTACACTTCATTCTTTTATCCAATTTTTGTTTTTCTTCCGCAAATCTTACTGCTTATTAATGTTGATTATTGTAGAACAACTATTACCAAATTGCAGACGTTATCTAGTAGTGTGTATCCTCCAAGAGGTATCTACCAGTAGGGCAGCAGACACACCTCAGCTTACATGGTTGTTGTATATTGTGTTCAAATGCCAAAGGAATAGTCTGAAGTTTCGTATCTCCAAGCAGTGCACATGCTGTTGTAACAGAATTCACAATGATATGTGAAACTTCTCCATGCAAAGCTATGGAGACAAACCCTCCCATGTAAATAAGCACCAGACCTGTTTAGTAAAAGTCTTATTTTGCCTGTTGGACAATTTTTTTTAAGTCCAGCATCTCTTTTTCTGATATATTCTGAAAATAAATGGTATTTATTACTTAGAATTTTGAAATCCATGCAGAAGTAGACTAGCAATATAAAAGTAAGTAATGATAATAAAAAGTGGTGTCTATAACAACTTGTGAATAAGTATGCGTAGTGGGGTTTTTTTCTCCACTGTTTGCACCCTGTGTATTCATTTTATATTGGTACTGAAAGGCTAAATTTTTTTCCAAGGGACTGAGAATCAAACCCATAAGATATCGTAGAATCATAGGTTGGAAGGGACCTTAAAAATTATATAGTTCAAACCTCCCTGTCATGGGCAGGGACACATTTCACTAGACCAGGCTGCTCAGAGCTCCATCCAACGGGGCATCCACAACTTCCCTGGGCAACATGTGCCAGTGCCTCACCACCCTCACAGCAAAGAATTTCTTCCCAATATCTAATATAAACCTACTCTCTTTCAGTTTGAATCCATTCCCCCTTGTCCTGTCACTACAAGCTCTTGTAAAAAATCCCACTCCATCTCTCTTGCACGTCCCCCTTCAATATGCAACGTACCTGACTCATCTGGACATCAAGAGGACCTTGTTAAAAGAAAGCTTTCATGTATGTTGACCTACAGGCCCACAGTTTGCATCACATTTGAGGTGTTGTACTGCAGCATGGAGAAAGGTATCACAAGTTCTACCTTTGCTTGAGTATCAGTAATCACACAGAAGAGTCAGTATGGCTTAAATTCAAATCTGTGGGCGAAATCAGTCTCTGATGTAACTATTCATCTCAGTGAAATTGCAGCAGGGCTGATTATAATTAGCATGACTGGGAAAAGTAATGTACTTTAATTTTTAGACTGCAGTCACATAGGTTTGTGCACTTACACTTATTTTTATTCAAATGAGACATTTGGTAGAAATTCAGTGTTACAAACACATATACATAATTTCTCAGAATTTCATACAATTTGTTTCAGAAACCTTGCAATATGACATTGTTCTTTTTAGCAGTGTCCTTCTACTTTGTTTTCTTGTATTATACAATATCAGATGACACTTGCCAGCCTTTTTTATTTTCCCTCAAATATTATACTTTCTAAAAATGTTTTCTGTTTCCTCCTATGGCTAATGCCTATGGGACTTTCATCTATGCCAGTAGTGAACAGGAACCTGAAGAAACCTAAGCAAAGGAGCAACAGTTTCAAATTGCAGTCTTGATGTAACAATCCTTTCTGTATTATATACATGGCTCCTCATTATGATGCAAAGTCCCTATCAACTACAATGTGGAGAAGATAATATTCAAGATAACTTACAGAAACTGATCTGGTTTAGAATGTTGTACAATATATACTAGTTATCACCAGTTTCATCTTTGTAGCCCTTTGCCTGTAAAGTCAAAATATTTAGGCTCTGTTACACCAATTGTTCACATTTCAGGATCTTGGCACAACTCAGAATATCTGCTGCTTCTTTATTTTTTTTTCCACAGTTACCTTGTTGTTTTAAAGTCTGATGTCTTGGGACCTCATAAAGCTCAGAGCAAGTGCTGTGTGAGAGAGATCATCTTCTCTGACTGCACAACATTTCTGTTTCCACTCCTGAGGAGATGAGGTCTTGATATGTCTGATGCTCTTCTTTCCCTCTCTTCTTTGAGTCAGCAGGTAGGAGCTGTCTGTGTTCGACATTTGGGACGAACGAAGAAAACGTTGCCTGTCTGCCTGCAGCTTCTAAAATAGCTGTGGGAAGCTGCTCTCTTAGAGCTTTGGAATATTATGCTCTTTGCTAAAGATGGTGGAGTAGTGGGAGGACAAACATACTGTGGGCAATAAACTGTAATAAGTGCGACTATTTCATGGCTGCTATTGTAGCATTTATCGTATGTATAGTGTCAGTGCGCACATAAAGAATTCTCTTTGTATATTTATATTATTAGACTTCTGTAGTACTCACTACTAGCAGTGAGTAGGCTATCTAATCCACTGAAACAATGTATATTTTTGCCTTTCAATGCTGGAAATAGACCTTTCTTTCTCAAGAAGGAGAGATGATTTAACTGAAACTGTTACAGCTGGTTTTCTGCATTGTAGTCAACATTCTGCATTCATAATAATTAGCTTAAGGGTGTATTTTGTTTAATTTTCAGAAATTACTGTGGAAAAAATAAATGTGTAATTTTAGTCTAGTGGCAAAATACTAAACATTTTAAGATGTAGACTGTATTTTCAGCCACTTGACCTTTGGGCTATAATGACTTAATTCCCCCACAGCTGTTTGCTGAGGAGCCATATCTACTTCTCCAGAGACTGAGCATATGTCTGCATCACCAACAGTTTGGAGGTGTTGATGTTCACACTTGCATATGCCATAGCTTATTGATGTACACAAGGTAAAGGTAAATACTATCAATGCAGAGCTTTTCTGTCTCAGTCTGCAAAGTTTTTTGTTTATTTTGTATAACTTCAAATATTTCACAAATGCCTTTTTCTTCATTAGTACCTCCTGTATAATTGTGCATTTTTACCAACCAGGTACTGAACACTAGCACTGGGATTTGGCAGCACTTTTCCGTGATGTCAGTGGATGCATTGGGTTCACACATCTAGAGAATTATTCCTCCATGTCAGACTATAGAGAATCAGTCAGTCTCAGCATCCCATGAATGAGACACAGGCCTTAGGCTTACCACTGTGTGGCTAAAGTTTGGTAAATCATTGCATGTGAGCTGAGCTGCTGTAACTATGCTCATGCAGGCACTCAGAAAACACAAGACAATGTGGCATAGCTTACGTATCTTTTCCTCCAGGCTGAACTAAAATGACCTCATATTTGCTCAGATAGGAGCATATCATCCCTTGCTGTGAGGTCACTAGATGCACAGTGACATGGCAATCAATTCAGCCTTGGATCAGGAATATTGGCTCTTTGTGATTAAGAATGCTTCTAGCAGCATTTTGCAAGAAGAAACTATGTACTGGAGTCCTGTGGGTGAAGCTACTTTCTTTTTAAATTTCTGTTACATTATCAGCTGAGTATAATTTTCTGGGTTTATGCCTGTTCCAAGCTTCTGGATAAAGTTTATGTGTAATGATGAACAGCTGCTTTGCTGCATTTGAGTGATGGATGGAGTTATGCTTGCTGATAGGCAATTTCTTAAACACTTTGAGATCTTTACAAATGAAAGATGCTCTCGGCTGAAGGTAAAATCCTTTAGATCAGTTCAGAACTGAAGGCTGAAATCCAGGAGCTCAGTGTTGAGCCAGTGAAGTGTTTAGGCTGAGAAAGACGAATTCTAACATTTTACCATTGCCAGCAGTTGTGTTTCAGAAAAGTAAAGTACCATTAGAGAGGCAGTGGAGAGTGTGTGGTGGAGCAGCTTTTTGGAAACAGAGGCAGTGATTTCTCCCAGATCCAATCTAAGGCCCACGAATGAAAGGAAAAATTTCCATTTGTCATATCTCCTTACATAAAACTATGCATGGCCTAAGTCAGCCAGCAGTGTTAGTAATTCCTGTTCCATGGGTTTCTGAACAGGGACAGCCTGGCTGTGACTTCTCCTGTAATGGATGCTGCAGAACAGCACTGCCATCATGGCAGGTTATTTCACCCTTCATCCTACCTTCTTTCTAAGATTAGTTTTCTGGAAATAAACAATTCCTAAAGACAGGGCTTGATTTAAAATCCTTGTGGACCAAATGTAGCGTTAGTTACCTATATCATAGCCCGAGAGATAAATGTTCATGGTTGAAGACAGGTGGTTCTCACAGATGTTACACTGCATTCAGCCTTAGTCCCGGGAACGATGGCTGAGCAGCCTCTGTTCAACTGTGGCTTATTGTTGAGCTGTTTTACAGATCTCACACTTCCACAGGCATTGTATAACCCTTTTAGGTTTCTCTAAAACATAGATTTCATCTGTGTGGGTTTTAAGAGAAAAAATACCCAACATCCTCTTCCTGTGCCTGGGGCCACCCTCTTGCTCATCTGGAGGGGAACCAGAAATGCATAAAAGCAAAAGCATAAAGAGCACTTTTACACTGCATTCATTAACACATGAAAAAACAATCTACCAGGACCAGTTCTGGGCTTGTTCCATTGCGTGTCACAAAACAATTATCTGTGCATGCCAGTGCTTTTAAAGCTGACGCTACTGTTGGCTGAAAAGCTGCTTGTGTTACATCTCCCCACTGAAGTACAGATTTCCATATGTACAGCACCAAGGTGAACAAAACAAATACACGCTCATGCCACAACCAGAGAACTGCTGTAGTGAACGCATCTGCCTGAAATTCTCACATCCCTTCCCACGTCTTACTGTTGTGTTTTATATTTAAAATACCAACATAACATCATCAGTTTTTCTATGGATTTGATCACAATGGTTTGACAGTCATCTTTGGTTAGTGTGGTTCTGACAAATTACAGCTCTAGAAAAAGCAGGAGGAAGAGTCTCCCCAGACTGGGGAACGCTGAGCCCCGGTCAAAGCACTGATTTAAGAGTCAGTAGCTCAGTTCCTTGTTCTGTCAAAGACTTGCAAAGTGTCCTTGGCTTGGTTTGGATGTATTGGATGTATACGGATATATTCATACTGTCTGTTTTAGCCACAAAGTTAGATATAGATGCTTTCTACTTCAAGTTCCAAAGAGACCCAAGGGCTGCATTCAGGCTGCCTTTTATACATGTTCATATTGCTATCATAGCTACTTACTGGCTGGTCTGACAGTGGCCTGAATAGCTCTCTAGTGCACAGCTAACTTACTGTCAAAGTCCATGCACCATGAAAAGTGGCCTGAATACAGCCCTTTTTTTCCTTGTCTCGCTCCCTCATTTGTAATGCTGGGACAATAATAAACCTTGGCAAGATTATGGAGATGTTCAGATCCCAGTGAAGAGGACAACATAACTACTTTTATAGGCAAAGATGTACAAAGCTGTACTGAGCTATATGCAACATAAGGGGAACTGGTTTAGAGGAGCTTGCTATTTGCAGGAGCTTGCTCCAGATAGACTATCCAAGAGTTAAAAAAGGGATGTAAAAGTTAGCAATAGTGCACCCTGGCATCTGTAGCAGCAATTTTACCTAGACCACACTGTATTTCAGCATAGCTATTTCCAGATGGTGCTGTATTTCACAATTTCCTCTTGCAGCTGACTGCTATCATACAAATATATAGTACAACAAAGACATACACAAGGGTGAGTTATTGCCTGTTCTTTGTTGTACACTCTTTCCCAAACATTTGGGGCTTTTGTGTGGTATTTAGTCTTCTTCAGAAGAGAATCTTTGCCTGGAAATACAGTATATGCAGCAGCTACAAAAGATAAGGAGAAACAGAACAGTATGGCTAATAATAAGAACACCAACAGCAAAAATGTACAAGGTTTTGTCACAGTAATCCTGAGGCTGATGAAAAGGTGGGATGAAATTTGGTAGGTACACAGAAAAAACCCAGTAATTCCCAAGAATGAACCAGAGAAAGAGGAAAAGGCTGAGGGTTAGATGGATGTAGTACTTATGAGCATTCTGCCTCCAGGGATATTCATCATCATCATCATCATCAATCACAACAGACTTGGAAAGCAGCTGCCTCATCCTGGTTGAGTCGTACAGCAGGAGAGTCACCTGGAGGTATTGGGGAGAAAAGGGAATAAGTGAATTGGCTGCAGAAAGTCTGAATGCCAGTCTTTGGGCCAAATAAAATTGAGTGTGGGAAAATCATGTGAGAAAAAGCTGAGGAGCCACAAATGAGGCAGATCCTGCTGGACAATAGCACATTTTTTCCCTACAGTTTATTCACCACGAGATTCAGGCCAGACATTGGAAAAAAACTTGCCAGTGGTAAGGATAAAAAGGCATGAGAACAGATTGTGTAGGGAGATGACAGCAGCTCCCACGCTGGAGACTTTTGAGAACAGATTAGAGTAACTGCTAAATGACTTAAGTAGTGTAGTTTCTGCCTTGTAGTGGGTGGATTTGTCTCTCCCAACTCTGTTTGCCATGGCTATAGAGGTGAATCATCTTAAATAAAATTATGAAGTATCTAGACTGCGACCTAAACCCCAAATAAATTGCTTCAGATACTTGCAATGTACTGTTGTCAAGTTTTCTTCAATTAAGTGTCATTTCCTCAGATTGCTCTGTTTCGGCCTTCAGTCAGAACTAGAGAAAGAGGTGGAATACCACAATGCCATGTGGTTAGAAAGGTTTGGCATACAGGGAAATGCAGTAGCACTCATCAGAGATGCTTAAATTTCCAGTTTAGTCTTTGCCATACAAAGAAAAGTTGGTAGATTGACTGCAGCATGAAGAAACTTTCAAATTTCTGTCCTCTCAATGACTTTCTTAATTTTGGTAAATTTATAGGAGAGGTATACACAGAGCCCTACAAGGATTTGGGCCAAACATTGTGAAACTTGTGTTGTCATGCCAAACCTGAAGCACTAGGTCCACACCTCAAGGCAGTAGCTGTTGTAGTTGCAACTCCCTTTTTTAGGTACTCAAGTTCACATGCAAGCATCCCTGCAGTGAGCTGTGTCTTTGGGAAAGGGACTCTAAGAAACCAGCTGAGCAGGAAGTTGCCTTGGCCGACCAGGAATGAAATTTAGAGCTAAAGGTAAAAGAAGCAGGGGGATGTACTGCCCAAACAGGGGTTCTCAGCCATGCTCTCTTTTGCAGAATCTGTGTTCATTTTTCTGATTGAAATGAAAGAGAAAAGCGCCCATCATTTTACACTCTCCCTTCTCCAGAGCACTGACTGAGGAAAACCTGTTTGGGTATAAGTTCTGTCTAGTTCAGATTTTAGTTCATGTGCCATTTTCAAGAGGCAAGGCTTAGCAAGAGAATCCAGGACATCCTGTGAAGAGTTTTCTCTTATTCTTCCCTGGGTAACTGTTTGATTATTTATAAATGATTAAATATTTGTCACAAAACCAACTGTTTTTCTAGCCCAGATGTTGGTATCAGTTTGTGAAAAACACAGATTAAAGTCCTAGCACCAACACAGGCAAAAAAATAATTGTGGTCCCACTCGATGTCTCACATCCAGCTGAGCACTCAAACTGATAGGCTTGTTCAAACCAGCAGAGCATCTTCTTCTCAGGCGAACATTTATTTTATTCAGACTCATGACACACAGGAGGGATAAATCTGCTTGTCCAGTAGGCCTGAGTTTTCTGGATGGGGTGACCTGTGGATCAACCTGAAGCCCTGTGCAGCTCATTAGCATTGAGGTGAGCTCAGCACATAGGCAGCTGCCTGTACTCAAGTTTCATTGAGCTCAGCAATGGGAATGGGATTAAATGGCAGAGGAGTATTGGTTTTGAGGAAGTTAGAGAAACATCCCAGGTAGATTTGTGGATCTCAGCTGCATCTAACCAGTTCACAGAAAGCACATTTAGTTCTTATGGATATTGCCTTGCCAAGTTGTGATTGAAGCAATTTCTGAAAGTTGCTCACATTGTTACTAACTGCTGAATATACATTTATGGAACAGCATGACATGAATTCAACAGGCCTCTCTAAATGGTTCAGTTGCCTTGGTGAACAGCTGTAGGTTACTATTGCCTTTTAAAAGACTGGAGATGGTAAAGAAATAGATGAGGAGCCTACAGACGTACATAGATCTGGGCCAGAATGTCTTGCCATTAAATGATGTCAAACACAAGACAGTACTGATCCAGACTTCATCCTACACCCATTCTCTGACCTTTTAAATTTCAGAGAACAAGTGAATGTACTGCTTGGTGAAGTCAGTAAAGTCCAATGAACATAATAGAGCGCATGACTGAGATGGGGAATTTGGCTACAGACCAAGCACTATGAGATGACACATCAGTTAGGCCAATCAAGTTCTGACCAAATGTATTGCCAGACTGCAAAATAAGCAGTCCTGCTGTCAGCTGAAACAAAATTCAAGCCATTATTCATCATCAGTGTCAATATTAACTGACCCATTTAGCACCTTACCTAGAGTGAGAAAAACTGACTTTAAACCAGAAGTAGTGAAGAAAGAGTAAATGGTTTTTATAGAGGCTTAATCCATTAGCATCAAAATTTCCTTTCAGTTCTGCTCTAATCTTTTCTAAACTATTATTAAATGAACCTTTGATTATATAGATAGGTCCACTGGTGTGATCAAATGACTAAGCAGTTGTCAGTAAAAGTCACTTGTAACATTCCTTGTAACAAGACTAAGCACTTTGATTTTTTCTCCATTTACTTATTTACTGACCAAAGATCCTTGTGGGGATGATTCATATCCCAGTGATGTACTGTGGTTTGGTTACCACTGTGAAAGTGTGTAGAGGATGTAGAGACCTGCAGAGGAATATTCTTTCCCCTTTCTTTCAATTCTGGCAAAGAAAATAGGCTAGAAATGTTATCAAAGGGGATGTAAGTAGTTCCCATTTGCAGCGTTTGCTGGCTGCAAGATGCAGTCAGCAAAAAGTCAAGTTGAAGACTAGTAGGTTCTCTTGCAAGAGACAGGTTGTGTGTACTGAAATATTAGGCCATGACCCATCAGTTCTACCCTGTGTGCTCTGCCCGTGACAGGCTCCTGGGAAGTAGGCTGGGTGCCAGGTTGCTGCTGCCCCGGTTAGCTCTGCAGGACAGCCAATGCTACCAGTATAGATGTTCCTCCAGCAGTGCTGCTTGCTGCTCTTAGCCCTTCATGCCCCAGTATTGCAGTTCCAAAGATTTTCTTTCAGCTCTGCCCCTCTTCCTTCCTTTCACAGGAGCATCACTGGGACAACAAAAAACCAGTTTTGCTTCATCCTGTTGAGAAACCTTAAAGTAGCTCTGCAGCCTGCTGTGACAAAGCTCTTCATGCTCCCTAGCAGGCTGTTAACACTGCCTGCAAAGGGACTGCCAGAGCAGGGTGATTCTTTACCCCAGAGTCAATGCAGAATTACAGCTTTTTAGTGAGCAGGGTGTAACAGATACAAAGGTGTCTTTACTTGTCAAGCAGCCAGGCTCTGGCTCAGCAACGATATGTGAGCACAGTCCACTAGGAGACAGGTAGTTGTGGTTAGAAAATGCTGCCTCTAGATTAATAAGCCCTACTGTGCTGCAGGGATATATTTACCCTGGAAGGAAGCAATTCTGCTGCATAGTCATTACTTCTGGCCAGGTCAGAGAGGGAATAAATTGAACTTGTGAGGACTATATACAAGCACTTGTAGTTTTACAGTATTACCAAAGCTAGGAGAGTAATTTAACTTTCTGTCCAGTCTGTATGTATGAAAATGTAGGAGAAAAGTTTGACATACTTGCTGAAAAGGAGGACTGCTTGCTGAAAAAGGACCCCATTTACCACAGGTATCCATGTTAGTAGTCATTTGTCTGAGTAGGGAGGGTAGCACAGATACTGTGATGTATGAGAAAGTCACACCACAATGTCTGGAACAATGCTGAATGCTGAACTCATTAGCATCTCACTTGACTGAGGGGTGCTTTGGGTGCTGGAACAAGCACAGTTCAATCCTGACAGCTTTCTTCAGTACTGCATGCATGTGGCTGTCTGGAGCCTTCATTATGTCTTAACTAGCAAGTCAAAGTCTAGTCACACAAAATATTTTTCACACACAGAAGGCACATTACCTTTAAGCTGCCGATCACGCCACCCACCAACAGATATAATGGAATTAGTGGTTGAACTGGGCAATCTTCCAAAAACTTCATTCCTGAACAATGAAAATGAATGTTTGTTATCTCCAGTGATCAAATAGTGCTTCAAGCTCTACAGTGAAAACTATAAACATTGTTAGTGAAGTGTGGTGCTTACACCCAAGACTCGTATCCAACATCGGTTGAAATAGTGTCTGAATTAAAGGGGTTTGCATCTCCAACTACAGGAATGAGGGGCATGAACAAGAGAAGGAGAAGGTAGAGAGAGAGCAAAGCTAACAACAGTATTACTGTTGTTCTCGTGTTGCTGATGAGAGTCATGTATAGAGGTCATTAAGCCTCTGCTATTTGTTAAATGAACAATTGACTGAGCTGGACAAGAAATTTTCCTCAGCAGCAGAAAATTCACTAAAAATCAAAACTATGAAAAGAAGCAATTCTGATAAACTTCTCCCTGGATTTTCCTGCTCATTAGCTCCCCATGAGTGTGGCATGTTTACTGAGTCAGATGCCTCAGAGCTTGGGAGCCAGTGCCTGTGGGAGCGCCTGGAACCATTTTAGCTTCCCAGGCAGCTGATAAGCAACTTCAGAAGCTCAAGTTTTCAGGCTGTTTGGGTTGCTGGAGGATAAAAGCATTGGTTGTTATGGAGCTGGGGATCCTGGCAACCCTCAAATCTACTGCTAGAAAGAGAAAGCTGGGTAAGTTTTTGGGGAGGTAGTGTATGGCTGTGTAAGGATGTTGCTGGCAGTAGAGACTGAAGCTTGTGATACAGGTCTGTGGCAGGGAAACTCATCTGTCCAAATATAGATGTCTGCAATGCAGGCATCCATATGTGAACTAGTTTCCTAGACTCTGTAGCCAATAGGGAGAAATAGACACTTGTAAAATTCAACTCATTTATCCTAAGGCATTTGAAATGAGTCAGGTGAGTTGGGTTCTGAAAGTGCCTCTGTCTCTCTATGGCTATACAAGCAACCTAGACAGCCAGCTGTAGATATCTAGTTAGCTGGGATGAATCCCCTGCCCAAGTCTCTTACCCAGTGGCATCTTTAAAAATTTAAACTGTTCATTACACTGTAATTTTATTGTTATTGATCCCATGTTTCAGGGCTTTGTCTGATCAGTTTCAGAGGGCAGAAAGGATTTTCTGTTTTCTTCAGGCTGTATGTCATTTTCAAGGAGATATTTTGATTTTCCTCTGAATAATCTGGGTTATCTAAATGCAGGATGCTGAAAACAGTATGCTGGTCTTATTGCAAAACATCTCTCAGTCAGAATGTCTTGTCTCCATTTTCAGAACTACACTAATAGGAGAAATCAGGAAAGAAGTATCAGTGGGCTTGGGGGTTTGGTTTGGGTTTTTTTCCACCCACCCCTTTCTATAGCTGTAATCCTCTTCAGCTTGTCAATTTGCCCACCAAATCCACTGCTATTGCTGGTCCAGAACATTGCTGATGTTCTGAACCTCTCCTGTGCTCTTTACATAGCATAATCCAAGTGCTGTGGATTGTGGTACCTTGCTGTAGATCTTACACTAGTCATAGGACACAGTGCTTTTTGATCTG
Source organism: Poliocrania exsul (assembly GCA_035041345.1). Lineage (NCBI taxonomy): Eukaryota > Metazoa > Chordata > Aves > Passeriformes > Thamnophilidae > Poliocrania > Poliocrania exsul. Next base: position 53,882,755 of record JAWWLZ010000001.1, on the reverse strand, counting down.
CTGTGTGCAAGGGCTGTGAAGTCCAGTGGACTCTTCTATACTAAGTATTTATTACCAGCCTTCTCATAAGTGAAAACAGCTGGACTTAGATAGATTTGGACTCTTTCCCTTTTTGTCCCTATTGCAAGGCTGTAATTTTTTGTACACTTTGCCACTATGTAATGCTAAAAACCTGCTCAGACTCCCAACTTTACAGGAGCAGACACCAGGGAAATTGTCACAAATTATATCATTTTCAGAAAGCTGCTGCCAGGTTTCCAGAGTCCTTGGCCCTGTAATAGCCTGCCACAAAGGCAGCTGGCCAGGGATCACTGGGAATATATTTCAGTTTAGGAACCTAGGAAATTTCTGTTTCTACTGAGTTACTGAGATTTTGATTGGAGACAAAAAAAAAAGAAAAAAATTTCTATTTTTTTGCTCATGGAGCTATGTTTCTCTTTCCCAGACAAATCTATTAAGGCCTCCTTTCATATATGTAATGTGACAGCAGTCAGTCTTGGGAGGGTTTGAATGACAAGCAGTGGTACACTGTGGTTTGGGGAGAATACTGCAGACAGATATGACAGTGAAAGAGTAGGTCCAAGTGGGTAATACAGTAGTAACTTCAAAAATACATCCCAAGATGTGAATAGGAAATATGCACCTACAGTTGACAGATGGGCACTGGTATTTGTTACAGTGAAATCAGTGAATGTCCCAATCAGTTCTCACACAGCATGTGTTTGATTTATCTGGGAGCACCAAAACTAGTAGGAAAGCATCAATGCTAGCTTTCCCATGAGCACCAAATATGTTTTCCTTTGGCTGCCAGTGATGGAATATATGGACCATGCAAGATCAAAGCTCTGCCTCTAGTGCAATGCTTCCAGCAATCCAGAGCAATCTGTGGGTTAGAGTGAAAAGCAAATCAAATGTGACCACAGCACATACCAGCAGGAGTTCCAAAAAACAAATGAAATCCTTTGCAAGATCAGACACAGCAAAGATGTCCAACAGCTTACAGAGTGTCCCAAGCTAAAAAAATGATGGGAGGCTTGGGAAAGCACAGGTACTTGCACATTTTACCTCTTGGCTACCACAGAACAACACTACAGTAGGATCCAGGACACAAAGTCCAGTAAGTGGAAGGACAACTTTTGAGCTAACAGGATATGAGTTCTCCAAGGACACCACTTTGAGCAGTGTTGTGGCATGACCCACAATGGATCACTACTGACCGAATGTCCTTGTGACTCACGATTATCCATGAGATGAGAGGCCAGGATGAATGAAAGTCAATGCAGCATTTGCCTCTTTTTAGCTGCTTTGCTCTTATTAGTTAACTGAAAATGGCTGAAGTGCACCCCATAGTAAAGGAGGGCTGTTGTATAGCAAGACTAATCTGGTGTTTGGTGCCTGCTCCTCAACATTTTTTCCAATAGGAGGAAGAGGACACAACATGCCAGGCCCCTTGCAGTTGTTCTTAGTGGATGACTGCAGCTGTCATCACTTAGCACAGACCTCAGTCAAGCCCTGCCTGTGGGCTTTGCACTTGGATCTAGATGCTGCACAGGATTTATCTCAAAGTAATTGCTTTTGGGCATCATTTTATCAGAAAGTGTATCAGCAAATCAGAGGAACCTCTCAGAAATGGAGAGTGGCTGAAGGACCGAAATGCAAAGAAAGATTGTGTTAACATCTGCTAAAGCACAAGACTGGTTCCCATGTAAAGGCACAGAGTATGAGAATAGGCTTCAGAAAACTGTTGGGAGCATTTGAGAGTTCAGGAATTGTTTGGTGTAGATATGAGTGTGAGGAGTAGGTTTGAATTGTACAGAGAGAAATTTAGACTGCTTATTGAGAAAACAATGTCATCAGCTTTCAAATGTGATTTAGCTACCTTTGGGAATACTGTGTATAAAGATATTCTGGACAACGTGTAAGAATGTGTTACTGGGAGCAATCCTTCACTGTCCCAGAAACCGAAAAAAACCCCCAAACCAAACCCCAAACCCACTTTGTATTTTTGGAGTGTTTAGTGGAAAAAAAAGGGATCATCTCTGCCATTAAGAGTTAGAAAGCTGCTAAACAATCCATGGCTTAAAAGATGTCACAAGTCTGAAGCTTGGAAAATTTGCTGAGTCCTTGTCATGAATCTTGACCTACACTGTGATTTGCAGAATTATCAAATTTTGAGAGTGTATAATGTTAGGGTTAAATTAGTGCCAGGGCTGCCAGTCTTTCCTCCCTGAATTTTAACAAATTTTATATCTCATAGATACACTCTGCAGAAAGAGCCAAAATCAGTGGAGGCACATTAACAAGTTATTCTCTGAGATCATGGTAACAGACTATTATCAGAAAATCAGATGATTTTGCTTAGATAATATATATATGCATTTTCCTTGACATTTCATTTTCCTAAAAATGCTTTTGCAGATATGTAGTGGCAGGAAACCAATATCCTCTGACAACACTATTGCAGTGACATTATCTCTTAATTTCAGTAAGTTGTGAAAAAAAAAAGAAAAAGGGCTCTGTATCTGATGCAGGAGATACCCAGAACTCCAGGCTATTATCTTACCATACACTTTCCACTTATTACTGACATTAAAGATATTATGAAATATTCCTGAGAAATTATATTTATAAGTGGTCAGATTCCAGCCCTGGATTCATTTCCAGAATGCTGGATGACAATATGCAAGGAAGCTCTGCCACATTTTGAATTATACCTTCCCACCCCTGTTTCACATTTCAGGCATATTCAGCCTGGGGAAAAGCTAAAGCTAAAATCCTCTTAAGGGATAAATAGCAATCTTAAGTCATGGATAAACATAAGAGCCAAAGTGTTGAGATGTAACAGTTCAGTCTGTTTCCCTACTTCCTAATTGCTCTGTAATCCCTCATTAGAATTTCTTAATTCCTAATTAGGACATCCTAATTGGAATCCCAACATAGTCATCACTGGTACTTGGAAGGCCCCAGGTAAAAGAAATAGCGTCAACCTTTAGGTGAACACCCTTTTTGTGGGTTTGGCCAACTATACATGCCAACAGTTTGGATGTCCTGACTGCCTTAAAAATCACCTCATCCCTATGCAGACACCCAAAAAGGGGGTATGGGACTCTCACTGTCAGGCTTGCCCATTTCTCCTAATGGCCTGCAAGGACAGCACATGGCACTCAGCTTGGTTACAGATGCATACAGTCCAAATCTAGGTGGGATGCATCTTGCCCTCAGACTCTGCATGTAGAGTTCATTTGCACCATCCTTCATGAGCAATGAGGCAGGAGGTGAACAACCTCTCAAGGACACCCATCTGGAAGGATTTTAAGGGCTCTTGAGGAGAGAATGTAGAATTCAAAGTGATCTGGATACACTGGAAAAAACATTCAAAATCTGTGAAATGACCATTGATAAAGCTGAACTCTGCTTACAGGACAGAAAACTTTAATGTAAATAAAAAATGAGAAATTTCTGATAGAGAGTAGTGCTACCAAAAACCATCTGGGCTTATAATGCATCATAAACTAAATTGGAGATAATGAGTTGGTGCAGGCAGAGCATCTTTCATTTTGAGGTATGTTTACAGAAATTCTGCATGCTAAATAGAGGGGATAATTATTCTGCACTGCTCATTCCTCAGGTCTTAGCTAGAGTCCTGTGTTCCTTCATTTTTGGATTTTTTTTGAGGGAAAAAAATAGTTACACTGGCCAGAGGCCAAAGGAAGGAGGCAAAAATGAAAAGAATTTTTAAAAAATCTGCAGAAACAGTGACCTGTGAGGTCAGGATGAAAGAAACAGGTTTTTGAGATGTCTGGGGAAAAAAAAAAAAGAGAGAGAAGATGAAGCAGGATTATAATAGCAGCCTTCAAGCAGCTTGAAGGTTCTCTTCTGCAGGACAGTGACCAATCTGTCTTTGTGACCGCAGTGGGTAGGACAGGCTGTCATCTGTTTAATTTGCCATAGGGAAGATTTAGGTTGGATATAGGGGAAAATATTTTGTCTGTGAGAGCAATAAAATGTTGAAATAGGCTCTTTGGGAAGCCATGGAATTTCCTTGAGCAAGGGCAAGTCAGACATCTGTCAGGGATGCCATGAGCATGTGAGCCTGCCTGAAAGTGGAAGTACACTGGTGTCTCTACTGATGTTTCTCAAGTGGGGTTTTCAACTCACATGGAGGATGTGAGAGGGAGCAATGAAGTGTTAGAAAACACTCAGTAAAAAAACCCTTAAAATTCTATATTAATGGAGAGGAAAAAATGATGGCTGAGAAAAGAAGGGCCTTATGCAGTTTAAAAATATATAAAATTCTGCAGCTCAAAGGATTTTCCTTTCTCAAATATTTGATCTTGAAATGCTACTCACAAATCCAGACTTTGAGGGGTTATACAGAGACAGATCAGCAAAAAACAAGTCTGACTTTCAAAAATGTGGAGAAATAGCAGGCTAGACCATCTCTTTTTCCCTACCAGCATTATACTTCTAAGGTTTATGCAGTGTAGTTAATACAGAGGGATCCTGATTAACGAAATCTTCTCATGTGTCAGATTCTGAACTTCCTCCCACAGACAGAGCCCTGTTTTGAGGTAAGACACTGGAGGGGTACTTAAGATAAATAGGGTCAGAATTCAAGTACTGCTTCCTCCCTGACATGCAGTGTGGGCTGGAATTCTGTTTGAGGGCAAAGTACCAACACGCAGGTTTAACAGTTGGAAACTCTATATTTTCCAACTCCTTTCTTCTATCAGATGTGTTAACCTGCCATACAGTACCAGGAAGTTTCTATTTTCAAATTGCTTCAGTAGTCAACTTACCTATAAAAGTCATGGACAGTGGTAAGGCAAGGAAAGCGAGGAGCCCAAATATAAAGCATACTGTGAATGAGAAAAGAAAGATAGTGTTATTTGGGCTAGTTCAAGCATTTCTATCTAATTCTTTACAGATGCTCTTTATCCATCCAGTTGTGTAGCAAGAAATGCAGTGCACTTAATGGGGTGAGAATATCATCTCTCTGGTGCAGAAATTGAGATGATGGGACCAGCATGTGGTTTGTCACTCTGAGAGTCCAGTGAGAGACACAAACTGCTTTTGCAGCTAACTGCTTGCAGCTCTCTTATTGCAAGGGCAAGGACACAGCCACTGCTGCCTCAGCCTGCATCTGCTTCAGAGGCACTGCCAGGTGACTCTGTGGTAACAAGTAACTTTGCATCAGCTAATCCATGGCAACTGAAGTGCTGAATCTGCTAAGCAAACAGCAGCTTTAATGCCATTTCACTCAGTTTTCACTGATAGCTAAATAAACTGCCTTTATTGCAAATGTGAATAGTTTCTGGCTGGTCTAACTCCCTGACCCAGCTTGGCTCATGAATGCAAAGGCAGAAGCCCTGCTGCAAGGAGTGAGACTTGTCACTGGGATAGATCAGCATGGAAGGATGCTCCTAGGGATGCACATAAACTGTTCCTGTGGATGAGTGGATCTGAGGTGCTTAGTTACTCCCCTGAGACTTTCTGGTGTATCCGAGCCCTAATGTTTTCCCAGCACAGCCTGATGCTTCAGAGGATGAAAGCTCACAGTTGCTGAAAGTGAGAGAATACTGTCAAGAACAGTGAGAGCACTTGCACACAGCCTGTCTTACAAGAGCTGTCTCCTCTGTGCCTAATTATGAACACTTGGCAATATTAAAGTGAAACGCTGCCCTACAAAATGAGAGTAAAACATAATGAGGACATTCTATGGTGAGTGTCCCTGCAGAGCGGTTCTACAAATGGCTCAGTCTGCAAGTGGATGCCTAAGGACACAAAAGGGCAGGTGGGTATAGATTGCAGGGGGGCTAAGAGGAGCATGGACAAGAAAAGGAGTAGGATATCTCCTCAGAGGCTTGTGAAAAAAGTCTTGTAGCAAACATTCAGAATTGGTTTGGGACCAGCCCCTCCCTGGGCAAACTGTGTCATGTGGTTCCCCATGCCAGAGAACTGCAACCTCTGCAAGGCGAATGGCATCCTCCTCACCATGCAGGAGCAGGGACACTGCCAGCACCCTACAGACAGTGTCACTCTGGGAAACTGCAGCACAGCCAAAAACATCACCCTCAGGCTGCCTTAGGGAAAAGGGAAGCACCACAGCCTCCATTTTACAGAAGGAGAAACTGAGACAGAGGACATAGGAGCAGCATCAAAATTCAGGGCAGATCCACTAGGCTTTCTGACTCGCAGACACTTTTCACGGGAACAAGCCATTCCCCCCACACTGCTCATGTTTTCTCTGCAGAGAATGAGGATCTTACACTTTAGCCCTTGAGAGACATCTTTCTGTGTAGTATGTTTGTTATCTTTATGAATTGGCAGAGACTGAAGGTATTTTGAACTGAAGGAAGCACTTCTGTTCCTTCGTGCAACCCCCTCCTCCTTTCCCTGTCGGCTGCTCTCTCTCTCTCGCACACACATTTTTTGCTCAGGCTCTCCTATCTCTTGAATGCTGCACAGTACAGAAATTCTTCCTCTGAATGGTGTCCTACACTTGACTAAGCTCTTTCAACCACTGACAGCCTCTCGTTAGAACAACTCAGCCTAGAGCCTCCCTTTTCACCACCTGTCACATTTTGTGCTAGCTCCTCTTGCTGTTACATTATCTATTCTTTCATATTCAGAAGCATGAGTTGTGCTTCCACCAACACCTGCAAACAGTGCCCACCACCTGAGAAACTCACATATCTTGTACCCAAAGGAGTGCAGCTCTGGTCTGCAGGCATCGCGTTGACTGCCCGGTGTTGCCAGAGGACCCGTCATTGCAGCGCAGCTCTCAGAGGGATGTCACTCTCCTGCCTGCAGTTTCTTAGCTGCCTCCTGTGTCTGCTCTTGCTGCAGGGCCAGCAGCCTGGGAGGAGGAGGCATCATGTAATATCTTAGTTGTGCAGCATGTGGTCTGCCAGACCCCCGGGAAGGGGTGCTGCAGTAAGCTCTGTAAAAGGCTCAGGGGGCCCATGTGTACGTGAGGCTGCGCATCTGGCACACAGGTGCCAGTGTTTGCTTGTGTCTACCATCTACCCCATAGCTTGGTTTTGGAGGGGAGAAATGGGAGGTAGGGACCACTCAAAGCTCAAGATAAAAAGATAATGGTTCATTAATTCCCCTCCCAAAGTGGTTGCTGGGAATGTATTTACTCATTATCTCCCCATTCAGCTACAGCCTTTTAGGTCTCGAATTGGAGGGGCAGATGCATAGTCTGGGAAGGCTTCCAGATCCATGTTTAACAAAGTGAGACTCTTCAACAATTGCCTACACAACTGGCAGGGCTCCTCAGCCGCTCTCAGTGCCGCTAGCAGCGCTAAAGACTGTTTTCCCCTAAACGTGTGGGATTTTCACAGAAATGCTGCTCATCTGGGGTGCGCATTCCCTCCCTGGATTTGTCTGGGCTGTGCTGCCCCGTTCTGGTCTGAAGACAGATTGCTCAAGAAAATGGTACTTGCCGCAGGGTAGCATAGCTGAGCAGAGAGGATGCTGCTGTCTAGGCAGTTCCACATGTGGGGCTTGTGATATTTTTACATTGGTGATATCACCTTACAGGCTGGTCAGAGAAACCTCTTGACTCATTCCTGGAAAAAGCAGCAAAAAAGGGCCAGTAGTCTCTAAAAACAAAACAGGGTGAGAGAAGAGTTTCCAGGAATGGCTCAGAAGGATATCTGCTCTGTGAAGCTAGTGTCAGGGCATCAGGCAGGGGGACCCAGTGCTCTGTGCTACCAGGGCAGCACATGCTGGGGCTCAGGTGAAGTCATGCTGTGGGAGCCTAGTGAGCAAGTCCTAACCCGCTGGGAAACAGGTGAAGGGAAGAGCTTGTGTCGGATCACAACAGAGGAAGAGGAGAGCAAATGGCTGTGTATCTTGCACATTCCTTAAAATCTGTGGTCAAAAAAATCGGATCAGTTGGGTGCAAATTTTGTGTCTTCTTCCTACCAGGACTGTCAGCTGATATAAATCTGCTGTTTAGCTGAGCTACTCCTGCCAGACTCTTCCCACAGAAGTAAATGCACTGGAAATCGTTGTTAACATTATGGCTGTACCTTGTGGTCTCTCTTCTATCTGATGCCTGAGCTTATGACTCTTCCATGGTCATGCCCCTGTACTGCAGTTCTTCTCCACCCTTTGCTACTCGCTTGTTGTCCATCCTCAGCTACGTGTCTGGCCTCAAGGCACACAGCCTGCTGTCCTCTGGCACATGGTTCAGATCTGGAGGAAGTATTAGATGTGACACCAATTCACCTGTGGGCTCCTCACTTTATTTTGCTGCCATGAATTTTCCAAGCACTTGGAAGTTTCAGTCAGCTCAGGCTGTCCCTATTTACTTTGATGATAGAAAAAAGTTTTGTTCTTTTCAGGTAAGAATAGTCTTCACAGGATTTTCCAAAGTGATTTATGATCATAAATCTCAATCTACCTACTCTTCTTAGGTAGTATGCTGATATAGCTGTCGTGCAAGCTGCTCAGTAGAGTGTGTGACAAGCTCTCTGAGAATAAATACGGCAATAAATGAAGTGTTGGTTACATTACCATCACTCCCAAATGCCATTTGTTCTGTAGCCTGTCAGGTTCCTGATAAAAAAGGATTTTTTTTTTAATTATGTTCTACCAGCTTCCAAAGAGATTCTGCAGTTATGCCAGGATTTATCTTCATGAACAAGGCGAGGAGGAAAATTTTGGGTGTAAACTCACAGTATGCCCTTCGGACATGCAGTGGGAACATTACTCTGAAGGGAGCTGACTCTCAGCAGTTGGGATGTTAGCAAATCCAGGTCAGTTGCCAGGGCCTCTGGCCTGATGATGCCCTGAGGCAGATGCAGATGGTAGCGCACTAGCTTAGCAAGCAGTGTCATGGTGTGCTGTACTGCAGGATGGAGGGTGTAACAGGCTGGAGTGCAGATGAGTAGCAGGTATTTTCATCCATGTTTTATTCCTTCGCAATATCTGCAGTATTGATAGGGACTCAGAGAAAAGAAAGAATGCAGCGTGTTGGGGTGCTGTGGTGGCAACAAAAGTCTCAATGGATCTTTCTGGGGAACCAGTGCCAGCAAGGTCATATGTTTTACAAAACAGGAATGAGTCTGCCCATAGTTTTGGATACTGGCTGTCTTTGCTTTTGAGTGACAGGAAAATGTCACTATCTCAGATGGGATATGCAGAAAAGACTTGAACGAAATAATGCAAAGGAAAAGAATTAAATTTGTTCAGCCTGGTCAGCCAACAACCAAATGAGGGAAAATAACAGCAAAGGTTTGAGCACTCAAAACCAGACCTGTAAGTGATCCAAAGTGTAGAGGCATGAGATGAAAGATTTGTTTGTTCATGAGGCTAAATGTCATAGCAAGGAGATATATTGATGGAACAGTCCCTTGGGACGAATAGCAGGAATCCCATCCCTGAGGTGATTTAATCCCTTGACCAAACTAGATAACTCAGCAGCTGGAGGATTCAGTGTAAGGAACAGCCATTCCCATGAAGGTCTCTAGTCCCAGTGCAAAGCCACCACAGAGGCAGGAGAAGTGTGAAAAAATTGACTTGCAGACCCAAAACAAGCTCAGGACCACCTGCTGTTTGCTGTGTCCCATCACTGTTTATTTAGACAAGGTTGTCTTACTGTGAAATAGTATTTTGTTGCCCAGATAATCTGGGCCACCATAACATCATGTAAAATTTATGTTCTAGGTTCCAGTACTGACAACAGCAATGCTGCTTACATCAGAAATGGACTAACAAGATGCCACTAATCTGGGAACCTTCAGGAGGGGGAGGATGTAAATGTAAATGCAGATGTAAATGTGGATGTAGGTGTAGATGTATGTCTAGATGTAGGCGTAGGTGCTTTGGGGGTTTGGCAATATTGCAAAGTGTCTTGTCTGAATTTTATATTATGCCTCTAGCTACTAAACTACAGTTATGCCATGGTCTAGGTTCTGGATTTGGCCCCTTGTGTTTAATTTCCAGATGTACAAGATGAAACGAGATTCTGGCTCACCAGTTTGCTTTGCAGTAGACACAGGGTAGCGGATTAGTCTTCTTTCTTTTGATCAGTTAATTAAAGACTACATATTGTTCTAAACTTAAAGTACTACACCAAGAATGAAAAGATGCTCCACAAGAGGAGACCATAGGTACAAATATGGGGTTGTGCTGAAACACTCTTTGAAAAATATACACAGAATTATGAGAAAAACTGGAATTAAGTGTCATTGTGCTTTATGAAGGTTTGCATTTTAATGATCAGGAAATCAATTGTCGATGCACTAGCTGATCAATAGTTATAGCTGAGCTGATTTTGAACTTAAATGTGATGAAAACCTGAAGGTAGTGTTCTGGAATAGTATTTCTGTGTTGCCATACTCATGGTTAATTTTTGGATACCCAAGAGAGTTCCTCTGGTGTAGAAGAGCATAGCTGAGATCAGGATTAATCTCTATCTTTCAAAAAAAATCAGAAGGATTAATTATTTTTTCTGTCATCATTAAAGTCCCAGTGGTAATTTAGTACTCACAGGGAACAGTGACGTTTTGCTTGCAACCTCTAGGAACAAATACTAGAGAAAATACCATTTTTTACATTTTTAACTATGATATTCACCAATGGGACCAGATCCCTCCTGCTTGTCCTTTCTGCAGGGTGCAAGGGATCCCACACCAGCTGGGTCCCTGTTCTGCTCCCAGGGACTTGTCGGGGGGCAATGAGATCGCCACGTGCTCCACACCCCTTGTTGTTCATCACACCCCAACCCTCCTTTCCCCTGCAGCAATGATCAGCATGAACAAGTGGGCCAGAAAATGTCCTCTTCTTCCCTACCTGTGCCAAGTTTCTTCAGGGGAGCCTGGACTGAGCTGTCTATCCACCTAACCTGATTTTCTCTGCAGAGTTGTAAGGCAGCAAGTAGTTAAAAATTCATTCTGAACGTTGAGTGCCTTTCGAGCAAAGCAAAAGCAGGAATATAGAAGACCCCAAGGTAACACCTAGACTGGCAAATGCAGCAATTAGTGCAGGTAAAGTATCAATTATCATAAGTGGGCAAGGGGTTTGCTTCTTCTCATATTTGAGTGGAATTAAAATTGCTAGTGCCTAGAAGTGAAAGCAAAATGCCCTCAGAACTTGTAGTGAAAAGGAGATGCAGGCAGCAGGAGTAAGATGCTTTTAATCCCTTGAATTTTTACCTTCTGCCTACAACTGCTACCCTGGTCTCACAAAAACCCACGCTGAAGCACACTGCTCCTGTGAGTCTGTGCACCTTGCACAGCTCCAACCAGAGTCAACTTTCTACTGTCTTTCTCCTCAGAGAGCAAGAACCAGTTCCCCCAGCCTGGGAGCTGGGGTGTCATTACAGCCCTTCATGTCCTCCACCCTCTCTCTACCATCATCAACTGGGTGTGAAGAATCAGTTGCTTTAAAACCTGAGTGAGCCCAGCCTGTCATGTGAAAGACCCTGTACAGACAACTGATGCTTCCAACCTGCACACATGTGGCTGCTTACTGATGCTACCTGTGCCTGTGCTGGCCATTGTGCCAGGGAGCAGGCATCAGAGGCATCAGAGGGAACACGATCCTGTCCCAGATGTCACTGGGTGAAAGGGGAGATATTTGTGATCATACTCTGTCCCCAGCCATGTGTCCCTGTGTCAACACTGCTGGCAGCAGTTTTGCTTTGCAGGAATTGCTCCTGGGAGAGGTTTTCCCCAGGCTGGCTGCTCTGCACTTTACCAGGTGATTTTCCCTGCAGATACTTCTGCTGGGCTACATGTAAGGTTACACTTGAAACAGAAGGCACACACATTATATGGCTTAAGTTGTCTTCTGCAGCCCATATTTATGCACGTTGTGGGGTTTGTATTTGTAAAATTTTATGCTGGTCTCCTATACTTTAAATACTGAAGTAGTCAACTGCTATTGGGACAGAGTTACTATTGCACACTCCATCAGCACCCAAAATTGCCTAGGAAAAGAAATATCTCAGGATAAAAGAATAGGAAACTTCAGTGGAAGACCCAGGTGGGACTTAGTACATCTTAATTCCTTTATATGTCTGGTTTAGCAACAGGGTTGCTTAAATACAGAAGGTGCTTACTACCAGAACTCCCTTACCATTGCTGGCAATTTTCGATATGCACCGGTGGCAGGCTTTCTCCAGGCCAGCAGGCATTGTGGTGAACCTTTTGAGGTGTCTGTGGAGACAGAGAAATTCATGTGGTTATGAGAAATGTCTTTACCTTACTGAGTGTCTTGACTCAGAGTATTCACACACTTTGGCAGGCTTTCATTACCCTCAAAAACTCGAAGCATCCACAAACCCAGAGAGCAACCATCGCTGTAGCATACCCAGAGGCAGGTATGCCTTCCAGCAGCTCTTCCAGCTTGTGATGATGCCAGGGCTCTGGGGTCACAGGCAGACTCAGGGGAGAAGTATTAATGCTGTCTTCCTGAAAACTATGAAAGGTTCTGTCTCAACTTGGATTGGTGTTGGGGCAGAACAAAGTGTATTTAACTGTTCTGAGAAAACCCAGTGAAATGGATATGGTTCACTACACAAACCTCAGCAAAAATTAATCAGTGAGCAAAAAATGAATGAAAGAAAAAGGGGGAAGAGAGGATGAAAACAGTTTTAAAATCGAGGAAGATTCTGAAGAGGAATATGGAATAAAAACTCCAAACCACAGGGAGCCTAGAACAAGACGCCTTTGATAGAAAAAGTAGCTGGTTTAGAAAGTAGCTCGTTGCAAAGAATTTTTACGAGGTGAGATGAGGGATGAGCAAGCAGCCTGGCATCTGTGGCCGGTGGTCAAACAGCACCAGACAGTTAAGTAGTGTCCAATGACAATGGGAGTGTGGAAGGCTCACTCACACACACACACACACACACACACACACACACACACACACACACACACACACACACACACACACACACACAC
>JAWWLZ010000001.1:53841133-53869732 GCA_035041345.1 Poliocrania exsul | reverse complement strand
ACACACAGACACACACACACAGACACACACACACACAGACACACACACACAGACACACACACACACACAGAGACACAGACAGACACAGACACAGACACACAGACACACAGACACACCGACACACACAGAGACACAGACACACACACAGACACACACACACGCACACACACACACACAGAGTCCAAACCTCAGCCTCTGAGCAGGGTCACCACCAGTCTCTCACCAACAGCAGCTGTGTGCTAGAAGAAGGCGTGTGGGGAGGAGGCTGGGAGGGGGAAGCTGCATTTCTGCACACGCCTAAAAATAGCCCCTTCAGATTTCCTAATGGTTAAAGAACAGCATTTTAAGCTTAGCAACATTCTGCTCTAAGCTGACACGAAACCCAACCCTGGGATTTCTCATATAATGCTGTGCCCAGCCTGACCCAGAGGGACCACAGGGCCCCATACATGTGTTGAAGATAAAGACAAACTTGTACAACCAGCTAATATGTGGCCATACCCCTCTCCAAAGTCTGTCCAAAACCTACTAGTCACAACTGAGCAGAGCTGGCTGTCTCCTGGCAGCCTGTTTTCTCCTGCAAGCCCAGAGAGCAGCACAGGACCCTCTGCTACCATGAGGAATGGGATGGAGTTTGCTCCTTGCACAATGGCACTGCAGTTTTTATTTTATGGCAGTAATAGAGGCAGGGCTGGCTTTACCTATTGGTGGCCAAGCAAGTAGTAGGGACTGAGGCTTTCACAGACATCCCACTGGGTAAATAACCATAGCACATAGCAGCCAGTCACCAACACATCTCTCTCCAGGTTTCTAGTGCACATTATTTCATCAGCTGTCTCATGAATTTTAGCTCTCCTTCTCCAGCCCTCATCTTCATACTATGCCACAAGCTCCATTTGATGTGTGTTACTGCTGTAATAAGACTTGCAAATCCCAGAGGACATCTCCATCAGTACTGAACAGAGGACTGGAATGGAAATTCCATATAAGTGCCTGACCTGTGGGGAGCACATACACCTCATACCAGCCACTAAACCTTCCAGAGTAGAGCAAATACTCTGCCTTTGGTCTGCAACTATAGATTAGTATTTCAAGGAAAGAAATAAGCACTGTTGCATGCTCAGGGAAAGCAGGAAGGAGGAAGGGAAACTGGTAGGTTCCACAACCAAGTGACATGTTAATTTTAAGCTTCAAAATTTTGGGGACAGATTTTGTTCCTAGAAAGTGCATAAAATGGGCATTTATTGTGAGTATGCCAATGGCTGCCAGCAAAGATGTTCTAAATTATGCAGAGATCAGGATTATTAGACTTTATATAAATGTTCATGATTAGAATTACTTTCACAGCAGTAATTCTTACAGAAACCATGTTAACCAAACCAATTGCATATTAAAAATCAGTTGAATACAAAATCATCTTGACAAGGATTGTATTTGGCTGGGGATGCTGTATTTCCAGAAGCAGAGGGTAAAACATATGTTTTGTGTTTATTTATTACTATTTTACACTGAAAGAAAAAAGACAGACTGAAGGAAGACTCAGTATCTGGAAGCATGTCACCATCTAGTGATGGAGCCCAGAAGTGACTGTGAATCAGAGCTCTCTGTGTGCAGTTTTAACAGGTGAGATAAAGAAAGCAAGTTCATAATGGCTGCATTCAAAACGTGTTTACACAAAGACACAACACACGTCACTACCAGGTGATGGTTTCAGTCCTCCTCAGACGTTGGCTTTGACTCCTACAGGATTGACAAATCCCTCAGAGAAGTAATTATATTTGCTGGATAAATAGGTGTTGCCCCTCTGCCCCAGACCTTTGGTAATTCTGCAGAAGCTGTTGTGGGTGTTAAAGATGAATATTTTCCTGCGTGCCAAGGCATGAGGGTGCCAAAGTGCAATTCAGCAACCAGGCATTTGCAGAACAGTTTTGTTTCCCAGGTGAAACAGGGAAACCATCACTGAAACTCCCAGGAAACTGCAAGTGGTACAGCATGAAGAGTGGTGGCATGTAAAGGCAAGGGGGTGTCTTGTCCCACTGTGCCTACTCCCTGTTTGCTAGTGAGTTGGGAAAACCACATGGAGAACAGAAAATTCAGCCACAGCTAGGAAAAATGTTAAAGACCAAAGCCAGCTTCTGGACCTCCTCCCATCCGTTCTTTCCTGCGTTCATTTCCCCAAGGTAAAGGGGCTTGCTCTTGTGTTAGAAGGGCCAGCAAGTGGTGGGGTCAAGCTTCTGAGCCCCTTGCAGGATGCTGGAACCTCTCCATACTGCTGCTTTTCGAGGTGACAGGTTACAACTGAGCTACAGCAGAGCCACAACATCCCTGTGCCTCCTCCAGGCTGTCCAGTACCTCCTCACTGAGTGGTCTCCTCACTGGCTGTCAGTGGCCAGGTTTGCCCACCTAGCATTTGGGCTGTGTCCCACATTCATGCCTCCTGTTGTAACTCAGTTCCTTGTCCCTCAGAAGAAGTGGTGATAAATGTCTGTACCACAGACCCTCCATCCTGTTTCCTTTGTTATTTCAGATAATTTTAGCTTTAAACTATTTTTCTGATCATTACTCTCATCATAAATGTTTAGGTAATACAAGTCAAAAGAAAATGATTGGTCCATTCCTGACCCACAGCAAAGCCAAACGGAAACTTCATGCTGGTCACATCATATATCAGCCCAAACAAGAGCTACCTCCACACATGTCCTATGGTGTTCAGATTTCTCACACTGAGCCCTGCCATCTCACATCTGCAGGTGCCTCACTCTGTGCTGATGGACACAGCAACTAGTTTCTGGGGCTTCCTAAGACCCTGTTTGCTACTCAACGGCTCCTGACGGCCACAGGTTCTCTGCTGGGACACAGGAGGTGTGCATGGGCCAGCAAGCCCCTCCAGAACAAGGTGTCTTCTCTACATACTGATAATGGGAATGGTTTCTTTTTGTTTTTCTAAAATATTCAGAGTGAAGTCCTCTTCCAGAGACTGTTTCCTAATGAACAACAAAGCCCCACACCGGCTTTTATGCCAGCACATCATTCACTTCCCAGCAAACCCCTCTTACCTGAGAGTGCCGTGTGCCAAATCCGTTCACCTGCGCAGGCAGAGGAACAGCAAAATCCTTCAGTGAAAGCCTGCTGGGAGAGTCCTCTCTGATGGGAACCGAGACCTGTGTTCAGCTCCTGGGACCCTGCCTGTGGAGGCACGGGAGGGTTTAATGGCTTTTATTCCTTCTGGCTGCCTGTTCTCACAGTTTTCCACAGCAGCACTGTGGGAGCTGTGGGATGCAGGAGTGCTTGCTGGCAGAGCCCATCCTCATTAGTTTTCCCACTCCCACAGCTGGCTGGAGCCACAGCCCACCCTGTGCATTTTCAGGGTGACAGCAGGGGGAAGCAAAGGACCCCACACAACTGTGACTGTACCATGGGGGGAGTGTGTGTGTGTGTGTGTAAGAAATTTCTTTCACTAGGTCTGTTATTTTAGGGGGGAAAAAATTGTTTATTCACGAATCACTAATAAGCAGTAAGTACTTAGTTCATTTTTGTACAATTTCCCCACTTTCCTATTGCATCTGATAGAGCCTTTTGCGAACTGCTGCATAAATCACTTTAACTGTTTGCTCATTTACATGTCTTGTGTCACCCTAGCAGAGGTCTATTCCTTAGGTAATTATTTGCTTTTTGGGTTGCCTTCCCATCAGCAGGTGACAATTTGGTATCTCAGGTCTAATTATAGGTATGGATAATTTTCTGGAAAGCCCTCATTACTGTATGAGAAAAAGTGGGTTTGAGGGAAAGCACACCTTGACGGGAGGAGTGACAACATTGACAAAGATTGATGTGTATTTTAAATCCTTTTGGAAAGGTCCCACAAGAAAGAAAAGGTTACCTGCTGCCTTAGACATCAGCAAGGAGCTGACCAAGTGCCTGCTCTGGCTCAGGAGGAACAATTCTGCCTTCATCTCTCAGTTCGCACAGCAGTTTTCTTAAAAGCTGGATGTAATCAGGAATGTTATTTTTTTTATAAATTATCCTTATGTATTGAAATATAAACAGCCCATGGGAAAGGAATTTACTGTATATTTCATTTCTTCCATTGTTCAAGGCAAAAAATGTGTACTTATTTCTGAGAAATACTCTGCTTGTGCAGTGGAAACCAATCATCAATACCAATTTACTAGCATTTTAATGAGTGCCTGAAGGGATCCCAGAAATTATGACATTCATTCATCACAAGAAGATCATGGCAAAAAATAACAGAGACTAAGAGTTCCTGTGGCAAGTGCAGCCTGTGTTGACAGTGACACTTTGGGGTACCATTAAACTGCTTGATTCTGGGGTTTCTGAAGGAAAATTTTAGGTGGTCTTAGGAAGATACTGAGACTAGAAGTGCCATCAGTGAAGTAAGTCACTGTGTGCCCAGTCCAAAGTTCCCAGGGCTCCGAGAGCCAGGAGATGATCATCTCCATCCCCTGGGATGGTCTGGAAGCTGCAGAGCTCGGTGCAGGGCAGATGCTGTGAAACTCTTTAGCCTGCTGACACACACAAGATCGGACCAGGCACCTTCCTCTCACCTGCATCACTGAGAAGATGTTTTGCATGGCTGTCACAATAAATTACAGAGCCATGTGAAGCCTGCTGTTGTGGATGTTTCAGTTCCTTGGCTTCTTCCCACAAGAGGGTCTTGGGGAAAGGATGTTTATGTGCCAGTGACCATGGCAGTTTACTTGGCAATGCCCAAGAGGTAAGGTAGAAAATGAGAAAATATCACACTGCTTTGCACTGCTCCTTACTCAAGATAATTATCATAATGTAATGGAAGTCTAAGAAATAGAGAGACAAGAAGTAAAATGGAGAGAGTAACTTCATTAAAGTCTAGTAAGTGCTTATGGTGCAGCTTTCACTCAGACAGGTTATTTAGAGGATCTCTTTGTTCTGCTTTAAATGTGCATCACATGAGCAGAATAGCACAAGATTTGCCTTGTTTCTATGGGAAAGTTTACAAGATACAAAGGCATCAGCTGTGGCTTGAGACACCTAAGGGTCTCCAGCCCCAGATGCTAAAGGATAATCCTGAGAAAGTAACTGGAGATGTTCCCTGGGTCTATAGCCATTGTCCATCCAAGGCAGGGTAATGGGCCAAATGCCCTTACCTCATTTGCTTCTATTTCTGTATCTTCAATTACTCTATCAAATTCAATCACACTCAGCCATACAGCAGAACCCAAGGCAAGAAATGCATGTGGTGTGTTTCCACAGAAAGCCAGGCTAAAGCAAAACACCACTGTTTGAAAAGTTACTAATGAAATTACTTCTTTAGGAATGTTTGCTGGTTTTCTGTAGGGAAAAAAAAAAGCTTTATTTCATTTTTATTCAGTAGCATTCATCAGAGATTATCTCTCACTGGTAATTCAGGAGCTCAACCTGTGTGTGGTTCTGTATAAAGAAAATTTTCTTTGAAATAATAAATGCATTTTTTTAAAAAATCCAGTTCTCTGTTCAGCTATTTACTCAACAAAGTAACGAATTGTCCAGATTAATCTGATAAAAATTTACTCATAAGCCCAGAATATTAACTAGGAAATTCCAATGCTCTTGAAATTTGCAGTAAGAGAAAGTGGAAATACTGAAAGTATAAAAGCCAAAGCCCCCATTGATGTCCATGTATTCTCTGTTTCTGCCACTACAGAACATGCTAGATAAATGCCTAGAGTTTGCAAAATCCTTTGGGAATCCCTGAAAAATGAAGTGGGGGGAAAAAAGATTAGCTCCTCACACAAGGGTGTAATAAAGCTATTGAACGTTTCTGTCTTAATTGTGCTTCATGCTGGAGTATAAGGGAAAATTACCTCAGCTGAATAAAATGCTAAACTCTCCTAGCAGCAAAATCCCTCCTTTAATATAACAACAGGAATAAACCTCTCACTTATAAAATATAGTTGATGAATAACTCACATAGGTTTTGCATAAAATGAAAAAAAAGCCTGTAAAGTTACTATGCACAAAATATGATAATATAAACCAGCAGTTTAATTTGCACTTCTGCATGTCAGAGTTAATATTCCCATTGCATACAGCCATAATAAAAAGTGCTGTTTCATTGACAACAGAAGATAACATTGTGCATTTTCATTTTTTTTATTTCATCTTCTCAATCATAAAATATGCCTTTTGCCACCTGTCAGTGCATTTGTCATTGGAGAATAGTAAACCATTCTTGTCACAGTATCTATTGACCAGAACTGAAAATTCTAACCCTCCGAAAGGGAGGTCCACAATCCCTACTTGCAGCCTTAACTCATGGAAAACAGAACCATATGTTTACTGTAGAGTAATTATGGTGAATGATAACAAGAAAAAGCAGGAATACTGCAGAACAATTAGGTGGCCACAAATGAATTAGAATGGAGTTATGGAGTTCAGTGCAGCATCAATGTGTGTGGAGTGAGGAGTCTTCATTGGAATTGTCTAATTCTATGATTTGTGAGGGGAAAAAATAAAAAAAAAAAACAGAAGGAAAAAATAAAGAAAGGACATTGCTCTGTAGCTGAACTGAGAAACAGGACTTTGTTCACTCTCACTAATAGATCAACTGACAGTCAGACAGAGGTATCTACCCAGGAACTTCCCTTAGGCTCTGTGGTGGAGAGTGATGGTTTGATGTAGTTCCCTGAACTGCTCTAGGTTACTCCACCTGGCCCACACTGTCTCATATCTGCCAGCGCTGGATGGATGGATAGATGATTGAGGGAACCTCAAGCAATTCTCGAAGCCTATATTTATTTACAGGTCCTTCATTGGCTTCATCTGCACTGTCATGTGGGGCTGGGCATCAGAATTGTGTGTAGATGCCCATATTGCTGACAGCTCATTTAGTTGTCTGCAGCATGGATCCCGAAGTCACCCTTGTGGTCTGTGCAGGCAGAAAAGACAGGAGTTGGTTAAGTTCATGTTTTTTTCTTTTGTGGGGCTGTGTTGGGAGTGGGGGGAGAGTGGGCTATGCTGGACCCCCTGCACAAGGGAGGAATCGCTCTCCCTGCTATACATCTGGACATCTGTATATTTAGGTAGTGGATTTAAATGTCTACTTCCGGAGCTAAAATTTTGCTTTATGCAGCCCTTCCAAGTCCCATAAACTAGGAATCACCCCATTGACTTCTGATCATCATTTTCTACCCACAAGACTTGGTCTCAGGCTGCAGCTGAGAGGTCCAAGGTAGGAATTTGTGCTCATGGGATGCTTGTGAGAAAGGTCTCTTGGTCACAGCCACCTTCATGACTTCTCACAACCATGTGTTTCTGTGCACAGAGCATCTTATGGCTGGAAAAGAAGGCACTTAGATCAGGCCCTAAGAGCTTTGAAAAGAAATCTCCTTCTTCAACAGTGGTATTTCCTTCCAGGCAGTTTCTATTTGAGCAAGACCCAAAGAGGATTCCCTGGGGACCCCAAAATCTTCCTCCACAAAGGAGAGCTTTGTGGGAGCAGCTCTCCAGGCAGCTGATACAACATTGTCGTGGTATAACAAATCTAATGTTTTGGGGTCCCTTTGTGTCTCTTCAAGAAACCTCTATATCCCAGGCTTCAGGTGTCAAAGGATTCAATTTTAGACCTGGTTGCAGTGGATGAAGGTGAGGTTAGAAGCCAGCTCAGCTCAGGGTTAGTAAATCCAGCCTCTGGCTGATACCTGAGCAAGCAAACTAATTCATGCAAATGAGCCATTTTTTGTAGAATTACAGGCCTATCATTCCTTCTTCTGATGAAATTATGTTTCAGAGGTATGGGATTTAAGCTCAGTTTTAGATCCCAGCGTCCAAAGATTTTGTGAGGTGTGTTTGGGCTGCACGAGTGTCTCACCAGATGGCAGTGTGCTCACAGGTTGACTCCGGACAGAACTGGGGAGGACAACGTGTCCAAGCAGGAGATGTGGAGTTATATGGAAGTTCCCAGAACTTGGCTGTTGAGCTGCTGCCCCTGGTGCACAATGTTAGCCTGTCCCAATGAGCCTCCACTCAAAAGTGGAGATGATGTTGAAACTAGGAAGTGTTCCTTGCACATGGGGCGGGCTCCAGTGCCTCCAGCACAGCCCTTGGAGGAAGCACGATGTCCTGTGCATTGAGCACATGAGGCAGCAACACCATGCACAAGGTGTCTTGTGTTGTCATTGGGGCAGCACTTCCATAAGTTCTCTTCAACCAAAATGAGCAGAGCCTGGCACAGAGCTCTACACAGGCCGTGTCCCATGGGTTTCTTTGTGTTCTCTTTGGAGTCTGCTCAGCTCAAACCCTGCCTCTGTGTAACAGGTACCTGCATGTAGGTACCTCAGCCTAAAACACAGAAAAAAATATTTTTGGCTTCATTTTGTTGGGTTTTTTTCTTTTCTTATTTTGATCTTGCTGTTCTGTGTGTTCTCCTTTGAGGTTATAGAGTCAAACAACTGCTTTTGAAGACATTCACAAGGACAGTCCCTTCTGATGAGGTAGTGTCTGCAGCCTGAGGTCATTTTAGTGACCTCTTCCCTTAGTTCCCTGATAACTTCAGGTTGCATACAGTCTAACATCTAATACTTTATTTCCAGGAGTGTTTGCCTGTGCTATACCTGGCAAATCTATTAAAGAACATCAGATTCATATTAATTTTAATATATATTCATTTTTTCCTTAATGCATCTAAGGTTTTGCTGGTCAGTCTTGCATGGGCTCATATTGGTAATTTAATAGCTATTAAGGTACTTAACTGATATTTGTCTTTGAGCCTTGAAATAAAGGGGATGCTGTACTTTTTGCCTCTCTTGAATGTCTGTCTAGTATGCTTTGGCTAAATTCTCCAGGGTGGTCACTGTCCCCTTTTGTACAAGTACCATGTAGCCTGAGTGCCAAGGCTGGTGGGACCCCTGTGGATTTTTATTATTGTTGATGTTATTATTATTACTATTACTATTATTAATTATTAATTATTAATTATTATTATTAATAATAATAACAATAAAACCATATAGTGAGTCATTTTAATTGACACTGCCAACTTTATCTTAACCAGTTAGAAAAATGCCAATATTCATATTTGCTAAAAATCGTAACTTATTTTGCTAAAAATTATAGCAAAAGTAAAGAAATTAAAAACAAACAAAAAATTAAAAAAGGAAATAAATAAATTTTTTAAAATTATAAATATAAAATCCATTAAAACTCTTTTTTCAGATTAATCTACAGGGTTCTGCTAGCTTAGCCTGCTAAGGCAAAGGCTAAGGGCATAGACTTAATCTCTGTAAATATACCAAGGATAAAAGATTGCTTATACAAATAATAATAAAAAATATTTAGAACAAGTGGGTATAAATGGGCCATTAAATAGAAGCTGATATCTAACCATCAGAGCAGCAAGGGTCAGAAACCGCTTCCCACTGCCTATAGAAAATGCCTTTCATTAGTGTCAGAGGACTACCAGATGGACAAGCTCTTCATCTGATCTGAAACAAACTGGTCTGAAACTTCAGATGATCTACAATCACTCTGAGTTTCAATTCATTAAGTTAACCAGCTGAAGGTCTCATTTTGGGGCTTGGTGTTTGGTTGGGGTTTTGTTTTGCTTTTTTTTCTTTCTGGCATTGATGTGTTTGGGGTAGTTTGTGTGTTTGTTCGCTTAAACAATTTCTCATTATTTCTGGTTGTACAGTGTGTGTAGAGTTGTGTGCAGTGGTCAGAAGGCTGCCATAAAAAGACTTCTCTCCACCATACTACCGCTTTTTTACAGTGATGATGATGTGATGAAGCATCTGCCAGAGAAGAACACTGAACCTGAGAGCTCCAGAGGTCTTCTTTTGCTAAAGCCAAGTCTCATAAAATGGAGTTATAACTAAAAGTTGGCTTGTTTCACTGCTGGAAGATGCCCAAAATTCCTTCCACAAAACATATAGCATATATGGCATATACAGGGCTTTGCCTAAAGTCAAAGAAGTTATTTTGGGACTCTCTATCTACTGCCATCTCATTTTCTCTCTAAAAATACCTTCTTCCCAAGTCCAAAGATACCTGAGCACTTGCAGCAACTACAGATGGTTCCTCCTGTGCACAGTAACTTTTCCAGGAATGCAAATGCTCCCTTGAACAATTTAACTCCTCAGGAGCAGAAATCAAAGCCTTTGGAAAAGATGGGGGAAATCTTTCCAGATAGCTACATACTTTGGTCAGAAAGTGATTCCTGCTATTTTAGTGATGGATAAAGGACCACCAAGGCAGCACAGTTACCCACCCACTTTGAAGTCCCTGCCCATTGGTACATAGTGGAAGTGGCAGAGTCACCAAAGAGCAAAGCCTTTCCTCCCTGCACAGAGTCCTCTCTGGGACAGTAGCAAATGAAGACACACACACATGTGCACACATAGAAAGTTAACTGTTGCCATCTAATGGGTGGCATGTAGTGATCTGGTTATGACATGCATTCAAGTCCGCTTATACTGGACTCCTTTCTGGGAAACAGGTCCAAATTGCAGACACTGAAATGTTGCTCTTTCGATGTCCTAGCTGTCATTAAGGCCAGTGGAGAGCTGCTCTGTGCAGCCAGTGGGGTCTGTGGTGGGATTCAAGAGGTGAAAAGGGTCCTAGAAATGCTTATCCATACACAGAATTAATCCGAAAATCCAAGTTCCTGTTAAGTTTGCCTCCCAAGTAAGGCTGTTGAGAGCTTCCCACTCCTCATCCTTGAAAGGAAAAGGTGTCTCTACTGATATGCCAAAGAGCAAAGTTTTATCTGTCTAGTCCTTTCCATGCAGGTTGTTACTGGATCACACATTTTCTTTGGAAAACCATCTAGTCTTGGCTGTATCCATGCTCAGCTTTAGCTCCTTCACTTGTTTTTGTTCAAATAACACAAGGTACAGTAGAACTTACACTGACTGCCAAATTTAGTAATACAACTGTACCAACATAACCTGAGAATGTGTCTAATACTTAATGTAAGTGCTGTTCATGTCTTCCAGACAGTTTCCCTAAGACAGAAGGGGAGCTAGCAAGGTAATAAAACCCACGAGTGGGTTATTATGCTTCAGAAGCAACCAGCATGAAAATGAAGGAAAGTGGCAGTTGTGGCCGATACTTTGCCAGGAGCCCAGTGACTCCTCCCAGCTCCACCCAGCATCACTGGACTTTCCACTAATGGTTCAAAACCTTGTGAAATTCTGTTGCTGTAGGTGAACAATGGATCACACTCACCAGTGGGCATCAGAGATCCAGCTGCTATAAGGACTACACTTCTCTAAGTGTTGCATGTCTTTTAAACGGTTTTAAAAATGCTAAGTTTTCTAGTAGCATGACCACAATTACTGGATACCTTTGGGGCCTTATATTTTTTTATGATAAAAGAGAAAAATAGCAAGAGTCTTAACATGAAAAAACATAATTTTTTTCAAATTCATTTTACATCTATTCCCATAAGGCCTCACTCTTGCAAGAGAACAGATCAACACTAGCTTCAGACTTGTTAGCCATTAGTTCTGCACTCTAAGAGACGTTTGCAGAAAACTATTTTGGTGACAACCAAAGGAGTATTTGCAGACTTGTGGAACAAAATGATATAATTTAGTCATTTTCTGTGAGATAATAATGATGTTCTAATTGAAAAATGTACTCTGATATAATTATCCTACTTCTTTATAAGCCTGTCTCAGGAACACATTAAAGGAACAAATGGCAATATTTTTACTGTACTGTGTGAGAAAAGGCTCTCAAACCTTTATTTGTATCACTTGATGCATGTTCAGGACATGGAAATCTCATAAAAGCAAAATAATTTCCTGCTTTTATCTGAGCCAAAGCAACTTTTAGCCATGTAAATTAGAGACAGGCTTTGAGGTGGGACTCATGCATACACCTCTGTGCCCTGGAAAGAAGATCAGCTCCTCTGGGAGAAAGACAGTGATCTATGGGAAGAAGAAACTTTGTGGGCAGAGGAAATAGCTTACCTAGAGAAGACAAGGAGGCCCTCCAGGAAAGTGAAAAAGTCTTTAGGAGTATAAAGAATTGATCTGGACGATCCTTTGGTTCTGGGAGAGGATATCTCCAGGGATGATACTGTCCACAGGGAAAAAGTATCCATTTCTCTGCTATGCTCAGGAACACATGCAAAGCCACACATACTGAAATGGATTCTTTACTTAAGTAGTGCTGCACTTCAACCAGTTCACTGAAATAATATCTGTTGTCCTTGGTGTAAATTAGAGGAGGATTTTTAATGTGATTTGTTTTAAAGCCATTACATTGATGTTGTCTGGACATTATTTATTGTTTTGAGGTTCTGTAGCCTGAGGAATGGGGTACACCTCTGGTTTCTTAGCTTTTTCCCAGGACACATTTCGGAGGGTAAAGCCCCAGGAAGGTGGAATCTTAGTGACTGAAGATCATCTTCTGGAACTCAGAACAGCTCACCTAACTCAGTACAGTATATATCAGCTAAATAGGACACTAATAAATGGTAGCCATCAGATCTCCCATATTTAAGAGTCACAATTAACACTTGAGTCTTAATGAGACAACTTGTGTTGTTCCACCAGGTTAGGTGAAACATTTCACTTCTTGCTGCTCTTGGGAGCATGATGGGAACTTTTACCTGCTTGGGTGAGCCCCACTATATCCACTGTCTGCCTGAGAGCAGCTTTGTCATCAGCCTTGCTGAATGGACAGAGGGCAGGGAAGAAGTGGGAAGGATTGCAGAAGTCAGCAGCATGTAGAAAAAGATGCAAGCTGGAGAGAAAGTTGGCAGCAAGTCCCTCAGCAAGAGGAAAATAAATTTATCCATGTGCATATATATGTGTGTTTATGTAAGAACAGGAGAGGGTGCACACAGGGACTGGAATTATCATTCATCTGCTGAGCTCCTATTGCCAATTCAGGCACAGGATCCTCTAACAGAAAATCCGCAACAACTGCAGTGCAATATGTGGTCAATATTTAGCAATATTGCATAGAATCATAGAATAGTTTGGGCTGGAAGGGACATTTAAAGGTCACGTGGTCCGACCCCATGCAATGAGCAGGTACATCTTCATGTAGATCAAGTTACTTAGAGCCCCATCCAACCTGACCTTCACAGTTTCCAGGGATGGGGCATCTACCACCCCTCTGGGTAATCTGCTCCAGCACCTCAATCAGTACCACTCTGATTTTGTGTAATGCATGCACAGAACCACTGTCTTCTGCCAAACTGTGTCACAGGAACTGCACCTTTTATTTCCTCTTGAGCAACTGAACTCAGATGCTTTGTGTTTTCAAAGGCTGAGCTGTAAAGGCTGTTCTAGAGATAAATCTATATTTGAGTGTCTGTACACACAAGAACATGGGGAAAAAGAGTGGAAAAAGAGTGACAGTGAAAAGTACCAGACATTGAAAATTTCTCTGGAATGGTAGCATTAGTAACTCATTCTCCTTCTAGACAGGATTTTAGCACTGAATAGACTCAAGGACACAATGTAAGAAGCCTTTACAATTGCTGTTGAAGAATCTGATGACTTCTGCAACTGTCAGGCATTCTTAGGCTGTCGCTCAAGCCTGTCACTCAAGTTCAGCCCTTTGTGGTCTGCTGAAGGATAAGGGTGCCTGTCCTGTTTAATTTTGCTCAGGTTAAATTATGCACTGTATCTTTCCTGACAAATCCATGAATATTTATTGTTCAATGAATAACCAGCCCACAAAAAAAGCACCAGCTGATTCAGCTAGGGTAGGAATGTTTTGCAACCTTTGTCATTATTATTCTATTATTACCATGTAAGGCAGAGATGAAAATGACCTATTAGACCATTCAGTGCAACTTCCTGCAAATTCAAGACTTTTACACATTAGAGCTTTATCATTAGATACTATGGAGAGAAAGAACCTTTCAGGAAATAACAACATTCAAAAAGTGCTTGTCACTTAATAAATTTTAATGTCAAAAAGCCAAGAATTATCTCAGTTATTCAAATTCACACGTCAAATTAACATCCATTTAAACTAAAATTAGGTATGCTGTCTCTTGCAAAGAACTTGAAGCCCGTGAAATGCCATTAAGAAAGCTTCTAGTCACTTCTTTCATGGTAGAGCAGAGCAGTGTTTCTCTGGTGAGAGTGCTGCCAGTAACAATACAACCGTTGTGAAGTTTAAGGCATTACACAATGAAGCACAGAGGCACCAGGAGTTCAGCGAGAGAAAAGCATATACCAATATGATTTTAGACTGCTGGTAGCTCCCCCAAAAATACTTAATCCTGCCTGGTAGCTTTGGAGTGGCCTTTGACTGGATGGCAATGCTGGAGAAAGACCATATGCTTTCCAGGGTTGGATATTTGCTGTGTCCAGCAGGTCTGTACTGAGGATGAATTTCAGTCATGGAGATCTCTGCTAACTCTCTGGAGTAGTAAAGTAGTGAGGGAGACTAATGAAATAATTTCTCTAACAAAAAGCACAGTTACATTTACCACCTCTGCAGCATGCACATGGTGGACAAGATGTGACATTTGGAGTGAAAAAGTACACTTCTCTTGGAAGAGTAAGTCTGCTGATTTGGCACAGGTTTGCTGTGGGGACCAGGAAAGAATTGTACATCTCTAAGAACTGAAGATGTTTGAAGCATGAACTCACCTAGAGTGGAAGGACCTAAAGAAGCAGCCAAGCCCACTTGTGCCTCAAAAGCAGCCACACCTGTAGTGCTCTGTGCAAACACTTCTCTAAGCTGTTTTTCTTGTTTAATTCCCAGCACTAGTGTTACACAACCATCACTTTCCCTCTAGAACTTTACTTACATTAATTTTTTCATGGTATCTGAGGTGAATCTCCCTAATTGCAGTTTTGACTTCTTATCTGTCATTCTATTCTCTATCTGAAGCCCAGTATTGTCTCCCTAGATTAACCCACCCCATCTCCTTCTGACCTCCTTCACTTACCAAGTGCTTTAAGTATCTAGAAGGCTGCTGTCCTGCCTTCTTCCCCTTTGCCCACTCCAAAAGACTGAAAGATCAAGATAATTTGTAGCATGCAGATACAAACCCTGAACATGCCAAAAGTCCAGGTCACAATGCATGTTTTGCAGAAGGGATTCAGCCGGCCCCGATGGAACTGTAGACCATAACCAATCTTCCTGTGGTTGCTTTTGAAATAAAGAGCCATTAAAGATAAAAGTGGAGCAATTAGTGTGATTTCAAAGTAAACCCAGAGATAAAAACAGGGAAACACAATGAACCCAAGTGACCAATATATGTTGACAATGCAATTAATTTAAAGGCAACGAACTGTGTGCACTCAGTAAACACTTGAAGTCATAGCAAGTCTGTACAGCGTGGTCTGACAATGCAACACAGAAATTTGATGGACTGACTGAGCTGCATGCCCATAGATCACCTGCTTTCTGGTGCAGGTGATGCACTTCTTGCTTCCCTTTCCTGGACAAAAATATGGAAATACTATAGAAAATATTACAGAAAATATATCTTGGGGCAGGAAGGTTCTGTTTTATCCACACTGAAAGGCAGCCCTGCCCTTAGTCATAAGCCAGTGGAGATGCTGATAAATCTGATGCTCATATTTCAGTGTGATCCTCAAGAGTCTTTTTTTCCCAAGTTTCTGCTTCAGCAATTCTCAGCTATTTTCTGTTCAAGGCCACAGCAAAGGTGGAAATGATGGACTGCAGCTTTGTATTTCTAAAACCACAGAACCCAAAGTGTCTTACAGAGGTATGACAACAACTCCTACACAAAGCAATAAAGGAATTGAGTCAGTAGTGCCAAATCAGCTTAAATATTTGAATAAGAGAAAGAAATAGCTCCTGAGCTCACCTGCACAATTTTGAAACACAGCACTGTCATCAGAAACTATTTCTGACACAGCTGTGGAACTAACTCGTGGGAGAGGCAGAACATGAAAAATGGTAAAGAGTCATTTAAGTCAACTGACATGTCTAGATGTGTCATAAACCAGTACTGTAAGAGTGACAGAAGAAAATTAAGTTTATTCTATATATATGTATGTATATATAGCTCTAATTTTCAACTGTGTGTCAGTCATTTCATAGGAGGAATGTAAAGAAGCTGAGAGGCAAGACAGTGAATCATGAGAAACTGGAGGTATGAAGACCATCCAGGCACATATATAAATTCTGCTGCTGTTCTGCCAGGAAGTCTGGCTGAAGTGTTGAGAAGTCAGTGCAGAGGGTTTCCACAGAAATTGAAGGAAGAAGTAGAATACTGTGTTTGAAAATACCAGATAGGATCTTGCATCCTCCAGAAATTAACACCTAATGTGGGTTAAAAAAGAGAGGAATGACATAGAAACTGTATTTTTAAAACAATTCTATAGTGCTGAAAAATCTCTCTGTTTCTCCCTTTCTTTCTCTATTTCTCCCCTCTTTTTTTCTTTTTAAAGTATTTTATTTATTGATTGAACTAGAGGTATGATCTGCAGGGAGTGAGGTAATTATAGACTATTGACATTTGGAGATTTTGGGGAAGGTTTTGGTTCTGATCCAGCAATTCACTCAGTCTACGCAGAATATCCAAAAATGTTCCAATGTCCCATACAAATCTGTATTCACAATTAAAATTGGGTTTCTGCTATTGCTGGTTCACAGGCAGTATGAGAAGCAAGCAGGGGAGCACTCAGAAGGCAGTGAATTTGAGCACAAGCACACATCCTTGATTACATGGGCTTTTATCAAAATAAAAGACAATATGGATTTGTACTCAGGATCTTCAAAATCACTGTGGTGGCCCTGGAGTTACAAAGATAAGCACAGAACCATGGAACGAACAACCAGTTTCCCTGGGCTGCAAATTGTCCTCTTCTTATTTGTGATTTTTTTGGTGTATGCCAGTGTGTGCACCAGTGTGTGTGTGTGTACACACAGACACATACCAAGGAAGAAAAAGTGTCCAAGAACCAGTAAATACAGGCACAACACTGTGCCCGTGCCCTTTCAACCCCTGTGCTGCCTCTGCTATTTGAAGTGTTTTGTTACCGACTAAGAACAGGAGCTGTGCAGCTACAGACTTACCAAATACCAGCGTTAAGGCTGTGGAAAGAGGTCAGCCCAGTGCAGGGCTGTGATGACATACCTTTCATGCCATCATCACCTTCATGAGGAAGAACTGCTCAAGAACAGTATGAAAACATTAACTAAGAATGGTATTTCTTTGGTCCAAATGGAAGCACGACCATCCACCCTCCACATTTTTAAATGTGAGTTATAGCACCATGATTTTTTTCCCCTGTAGCACAGCTTTCTGAGTATTTTGGCGTGGGAGCTTTTCAAGCAGAATTACTGTTATTATTCTTCTTCTTCATGTGAATGCTACATTTCCAGAGCTCTGCTAAGCTAGACTGAGAATGGAAATTGTGTTGAAAAGCTGTTATTTGGCTGCTCACCCTGCCAGTAGATTTCCAGTTCATATGTGGATTTTCTTTCCTCTTCTTCAAGATTTGTGGCTTGACTGCTGTACTGCAGGAGGGAGGAAACAAGTGTGAACTAAAGTCAAGTCTTGCAGGCAGCACAATGGGTGCCTCTTTTGCGAACATGCTCTCTCTCTGCTGACCTACCAAAAATAAAAGAAGCTCTCCCTGCATACTCCATTGCAATTTCAAGCTGCAGGCTAAACACATCAAATCCCACTGAAGAAAAAGCTATACAAGCCCCAGTTGCTTTATACCTGTCATATATACACTTAATGTACATATAAAGAGAGCTGGACTGGCTTTACATAGTATCAAGATACACAGTATTTTCTTCTTCTCAGTTGCACTCAGATTTACACCTATGCAATTAGCAGCCATGTTTAATTTAAAAAGCTAGCCCAAGAAGCGGCCTGATGGAGAGTTGTTGATATGGTGAAATCAAGAGGTGAAGACACAATTCTGTGACCTGATTTTTTGCACTGATCATCTGAAGAGCAGGGACGCAAACAAGGGTTCATGAGAGGTGGAACTGATTAACAGGGCAGCTACCTCTTGATGCATCCCCTCTTTCCAAGGATGGGGAGAGGGAATTTGTGTCAAGTGATATTCTTTTTAATGAAGGCATAAATAACAAAGCCTGCAAGGATCCCTCCACAGGGGACCATCAGCTCTGCATCAGCCTGCTAAAAAGCAGCAGCAGCAGTACAGCAGTATCATTTGCACTTATACGTTACACTTGCATAAAAACGAACCATAGAATTTGTTATGGTTGGAAAAGACCTTTAAGATCATTGAGTCCAACCATTAACCCAGCATTGCCATTTGCACCACTAAACCATGTCCCCAAGTATGGTATACTGATATGGCACATGGTATTTCCCATTCAGAGGTCTCAGAAGGTGCCACGCCATTAGTGCACTTATGTCACAGTTCTCTCGAGAGCTGTTCAGGGGATTTTATTGCCATTTTAAGGAATACAACACAAAGAGCGGCTGAGAGATTAAGGATGAAAAATGATTTCGTGGCAAATTAAGGAAATATAATTTCCACCTTCCAGATATCCACCCCAGCCATGGCACCAGACTGCCACTAGCACTTAAAATACTCACAGATAACAACCTGCAAAAAGTGTGGTGGCAACTGGACATGCTAATCCAGACTGCCGTCTCTTATGGTTCCTGGCATACATATCTCTGTGACAGATAAAAATGTGATGCTTTTTACTTTTGATCCATCCTATTACCAGACAATTATCAATTGTGAGCTTACAGTATATTGCAGGTGAGCATGTTCCACCTCCTTAGTCTCATGTTTAGATCATTAGTTATGGTATATCCTTATTTAACATTTAAACAGATCAGTTTCCACCAGTTATTAAAAATATAGCCTTTTCACGAGAATTAATCTATTTTTTAACACCTGGGGTTTTCTTTTGCCAGTCCAAGGGTGCCAGCTGACTGCAGCCTGCACTGGAGTCACAGTCCATGGTTTTCCCACGGGAGTCCTCTGGAGACTTCTGCTTTCCAGAGCATGACTTTCTTGATTCCAAGTGAGTAAAGACAGTTTCCTCCTGCAGCCCCAGCTCTGGAGAGTACTATGGGATTCATGAGCACCATTGGCTTTGTGGGTTGGGGCTGGCAAGCACTTGTGTGCTCTGTCTCAGATCTCCACACCCAATTGGCCCAACAGAACATGCAAGGAGTTTACTACCCTCCTTTTGCGTTGTTTTCCATGTGATCTTAATTCTCATTTCAAGATCCCAGCCCTTGCATTGAATCTGTCCCCAGCTATGTGCTGGCTGGAAATGTCCTACCTTTGCCCATCCTGAGTGTTGTTAACTCAAGTCTCTACACAACCATCACCTTCCAATCCTGTGGTTAACAAAGCCTTGTCACCTCTGTGTGAAGGCCAGCTTTGGGTGCAATACATGTCACCAGGTATGGGAAGTCAGCATCTCTGACAGACACAGGTCCACAGCCCTGGTGCACTTAGAGGTGGTGGATCCCCATCCAAGGGTAGCATCATGGAGGCACTGGCAGAGGTCTTGCATCGGAAGACATAAGCTGAGCCAGCAATATCTGGAAATCAGGGCATGACCATGACTTTATATGAGCAGATGGGATGGACCAATCCCAGATTTTAATGCCAGAAGTAGGTCTTTATGTTCACCTGGTATTTTAAACATCCAGCTCAAGAATCATATAGAACAGCACTTATAGTCTACTCCAAGTTACCTTGCTGAAGGGCAAAGACATTTGGCTATGGGACTGCAAGCAAGGCGGTACCTGCAACACCTCTGATGAATATTCCCTTGGGCTGCTCTCTTTGTATTGCCAGTCCTAAAAAAATACGTTGCTCATCTCCCATCACAAGAACTTTCTACTAGTGAACATCTGACATCTTCCTGTGGTTTTATCCTACAGCTCTTCTGTGTGATCAGGACACACACTATGTCATTATAACAGACTGAAAATGCAGGTGCAAGGTCTGTGCTATCAGAGTGCATGGGCTGGGTGCATCCTAATGCCATACTGGAAACTTGTGCCCGTGCCGAGTGTCCTGATTTACATGGGAAGAAAACAGAAGCACACATGAGAGGTACAGATGGGTCTGGATGTTAGAGGTAGGACTGCAATCACACTATAAATCAGAGTTTAAAGTTTGATATTCAGGAACCAAATATGATTAAGGTCACTGTGCATGAAAGTCCAGGGGCATGGGCTGAGGTACCCTGTCTGACAGCAGAAAGATGGCTCTCAGAGGGCTGACCCTGTGGGTTTTTTGAGGCATTTCACAGATCACAGCTGCCTTCTCTGCTCCTTGGCTGCAGCCACCACAGAGACCCCAGAAACAGCAGCAAGAACAAGATGTTGCTGAACAAAACTCATCAATGCAGCACAGTGATTTCCAGGCTCATGTTTGACCAAGATAACCCCTGACTTCAGATATTTATGTAGCATTTAACCACACTGTTAACACCTCTGCAGCTTGTTCACAAGTTACGTTGGAAGTCTTACTGTCAGTCATGGGACCAATGTGTCTTATGACAACTGTAACAAGAGGAATGTTATTTTTAATCCAATTATTGATAGCACAGCACAGATATTATGGGAAACTTGTGGGTTGGATTTCCTAATGAACAGCTCAGTCATTAGATTATGCCACCCTTACCTCTCCTAGACCCACCTTGTCAGTGGGAGCCACCAGCCTCACCCTCCCACACCCCCTGCTACATTTGGTCTCCTGTTTCTGTGCCATCTCTATTCCTCACTGAGCCCAGCCCTGCTCAACCCCAGCCTTTCCTCCTCCACACAGCATTTCCTGATGCATGGCTACAGGAAGACAGGTAGAAAGTTACCTGGAGACAAGTAGCAAGTTATGATACAACCTATAGCTAGACACTTTGAGGAAAGAGAAAATCAATCAAAATAAAGCAGGTAGAAGTGCTGGCTGGAAAGAGAGGACATGGCCAGGAAAATCCAAGTTTTTGACAGCCATGCCCAGGACAACCCTTCTCATAATGTGCCAATTTCCCACTGAACAGCAAATAACTGTGACAAATACATGTAATGTTTCATTGCTAAAATAATTTGTATTTGGGCTAGAGATGCTGGACTCCTCAATTTAATCCTGGCGTTTGAAATTATCAGTTTGCAGCCTCAAGCACAGAGACAATAACTGGTGCTGCATACATTGTCAGTGCTGTATATTTTTAGACTCTTGTAGGCGTTTGTAGTCACTTCAAAGTGCCTTGATGATTTTTTTCACGTATTTTTCCATCAGGAATGAAGATGGTTTCCTGAGCTAGGATATAATGACCAGTGCAAAAAAAAAAAAAAAAAAAAAAAAGACAATGTTTTCACTTTGAGTTAGGGTGACTTTTGAGGCAACAAGACCAATTCTGAGACTGCACAGACGTCCCTTCTGCTTTCTATGTGAAGGACTTTGCAATGTCAGCCAGAAACTTTTTTCATGACTCTTCCCATTTTACCATGCTCTCAAGCAAGGACATGGTGCTCAGGGATTGCAGGACAATCTCACTCACAGGCAGGGGCTGTTTTTTTCCCTTGCACTCCCTGAAGACCTGCTGTCCTCAGGACAATGCCAACTGCACCAATTTGCCTTAATTTGATTATAAAAGAAAACCTGTGAAAATTGAATTTTAGAGGGGGAGCAGGCTCACAATTCCTATGAGATCAGTGGCAAGTGGTTTATGAAATAATGTCATTTTCCCACAAGACTCTGGCAGGGCTGAGCTGAGCCCAGCAGGGAGCTGGGACCAAAGAGACACAGGGGAGCTGGAGGGCAGAACTTGGCTCCTTGCAACTCACCCATTGCAAGGACGCTCGCTTCAAACATCTTCCATGGGGCTGGAGATATGATTCTAATATAATAATAAGATTATGGTTCTTCTCTGATCAAATTAGGGTTTGTTGAGAGAGCAAGGCAGTGAGAGCAAGCAGTGACTCCATTATACATGAGGTATTTGCCAACATGGAGAAAATTTTCAGCAGCTTCCACCAAAAATCTTCATCTCTAAACACTAGGTGAATCAATGTAGTGACTACATGTTTATGGTGTTTCATATCCATAAATATATGTGTGTCTGTGCACTTATCTGTGCAAATGTAAATGTGCCAACAGGTGTCTCTGAGTGTATAATCACAACCACAATCAGATTCAGACCTGCCTGAGGCCACATACACTTTAAAAAGTACTTTTTGTTTGAAGATTTACTCTAAGGGCTCTAATAGGTGGATAAAATTTCTGGCACCTCTGCCAGTAGTGTTTGGATGCTGTCTAAATTTGGGCTTCTTTGACAGGGGGGCTCAAGAGAAACAGAGGGGAAAAAACAACCTGTTTTTTCATAAAGTCAACTGATTCTTAAAACAGCCATACATGCCTGGGTGTGCATGAAAATTGCAGGACTCAACTGTCTTTTCCAAATTGTCCACATTTGGCTAGTGTATAGTGAACCCTAAACTTCAGGGAAGTGGTGTGGGAAGATAGTACAGCAAGATTTCAGGTCTCTAAAGTGGTCTGTACAGAGCAGCAGCTACCACCAAGATGAAAACACAGATGTGCACAGGATTACAAGCACTGCATTTCCACTGCATTGCAATTAGATGGGCCCAAAAAGTGTTGTGGGGTCATTAAACTCAAACCCTCAGCCCCCAGTCTGTCAGTTCATCTCATCCTTGGCTGCCTTGGGGGAGCAGTATGTTCTGCTCATTTCTGCCAAGAAGGCTCTACTGATAAGAGGGAAATGTGCCCTGTGATGTCTGGAAAAAGCTTGAAATGTTCTCTTGAAAAGAGCACGTTGTCCCTGTTGGATAAGGTCCAGGATTCATTGCTGGTTTTCCATTTGAGAGTCATAATGATCATTCAGATGCATTTATAATCAGTTTGCTGAGGTTTAGCAATGAGGAATGGGAATGTAAAAGGCAGAGTCATGTAATTGCACTCAAAGAACAATGGATGTGTGTGAGCTTACGGTGTTCTTCACATTTTTGGATGTCTATCCCTTTTTTTGGAGTACATCACTGAAAGAAGAGTGAGGCAGTGAGCAGTAAATGCTGGGGGCAAGTGGGACAGGGAGTGGGGCTGGGGTAGAAGCTGGTGACAGGAAGGGGTGGGAAAGCCCCAGGTAGGGAAATGGAAGAGTCACAGGTGGGCAGAGCAGGAGTGCTCAGACCAACCAGCCAGGAAGCAGAAAATATGGGACAGGTCCTGTACAGCTCAGTCCGAAAAAGAGGGGAGTAGAGACAGAAATGAAAAAGGTCTGTACAGTCCTGAGGGGCACAGATGAAGTTATTAGTCTCAGGAGGCACTGAAAGAAGCTAGCTGTGTTTGCCTGAACACTATTCCCTGTTTTAACCATTCAGCATTTTCTGGCTTCCAGAAAGTTAGTTTTAAATGCTACTTCTTTCCAAGTCTTCAGGGATTTGAATTATCTGACCTTAGACATAATGTACCAGAGTAACCTTAGTTTCCCTTTAACCAAGGTCTGCTGCAGGGTTTTGTGCTGAGTGCCCGTCAACCAGCCATTTCCAAGGGACTAGAAGTATGTTAGTACCTGCAAATACATTAGAGAGTTCCTGCATAATTTTTAAGTCTGTGAAAATCCTCCCTTGCCAAAGGATAATTTCTGTAACTGCAAGGAACTCCAACACCACTGTCTGCCCACAAAAACCAAAGCCAGTGCAAAGCAGGAGAAGAAGGTACCATCCATGCAACCTCATATTGCTGCTGTTCACTGCCACATCCCTGCTCCCAGGGACTCTTTCTAACCTTGCCACGTCACTCCCAGGGCTGCCACAAATCACAGCTGCACAAGGACAGTGAACACAAGAAATATAAGAAACTCTTGGCAGCAGTCTGCTGGTGGCTGCCCCAGGGCCTTCCTGGCAGCCTGAGTATACAGCAGTCCCAGTTCCTCACTGCTATGCTGATAGACAAGATTTTATTAGAGTCTTGTAAGAGCTTAGGTAAACCCATTTATTATTTTTATTTTTGCCTCAGCAAAAGCATTCCCACTCTCAGCAATACTAGGAAAGTTTTATGGGTTCATGTAGAAGAAACAGACCCTGACACCAGGAAATTCTCATCAGCTGGATTATTATATGCCCTACACAACCTCTTTGGTGTCAGTACTTCATGTGTAAGATGCTATCAGTTAGATGCTCCTCATTCATCAATTAGTGTTCATAACGAAAATGTACCTGGCCAGTTTATCTCCAAGACCAACTCTGCTGTGGTTGTCATCATGGCATCTAAATGTCCAGCACTGCAGTTGCAATCAGTGGTAGAGATCATCCATGGTATGGTTTTCCTCTCATTCCCCAGAGACAGCCAGAAGAAAACAGCAGTGAGAGACAAAATAACCCTCTTGTTGCTTTTAAACATTAGTGTCAGCCTCCAAAGAGCTGGAGAAAAGGACTTCTCATTAAACTGTAAATTGTCAATGCCATGTCTAAAGATATATGTTGGACTGTATTACATTAGTACTATACTTTCTTTCTCTTATAACCCACTTTGACAAAATATCTGGATCCTGACTGTTCATATCAGTTAAACTCTCCAGGACATGAGAAGCCTGTCCAACCAGTTGTAGCCACCAGTCTTTCTGTGTTAAGGAAGAGCTACAGAGGTGGCATCCCTTCCCTACCCAGAAACACTCACAAGGGGCCAGGCTGGAAGCTGTTTTTGTACCCTAACTAGTACTGGTAGCTTCTGAAGTTGTTAAAGAGCTTATAGATGTTTTGCTTGAAGCTGGGGAAGAAGACAAATACTTACAAGTACTTAATGTGAGGGAAGGTACAGATGGCAAAACTGATCAGCAATTAAACCACACCAGTAGTGCACTTGCAACACAGCTGTCCCTTAACACATTTAAAAATATAGTGGAACTGGGATGTTCTTGTGTTTTACGGGTTTTCTCAAATACCTGAGAATAGTAACTATGGGCACACATAATAAAGATAACAAAGATTCTAGCAGGCTTTATACATAGTCTTAACCCACTATTTCCCCACATCTCTCCTTACTATTTTCATCCTTAAGAAGAACTTTTAAAGGATTTCAACAATACTTAGTGTTTTCAATGCTAGCACCATCTGCCAGGGGAGGCCTCTGGCAGGCATCCACCAGATTGAGCCATGCCATCCCAGAATTTTGCCAGAGGGAAAAACCAGGGGATCAGATCATTCAGAAAGGGAATAGAGAAAACTTGCAGTGCTCATCATGACAGTGTCACCTCATGCTCCTTCACATTGTGATGAGCAAACCCTAAATCCATCTGCATTGCAGCTGGGCTCTGAAACATGGATGCAACCAAGTGATGTGGTAGACGA
Organism: Poliocrania exsul; assembly: GCA_035041345.1. NCBI lineage: Eukaryota > Metazoa > Chordata > Aves > Passeriformes > Thamnophilidae > Poliocrania > Poliocrania exsul. The sequence continues at coordinate 53,844,480 of JAWWLZ010000001.1, read as the reverse complement.
TGGGCTGAACTGCACCGTTTAAAGGTAAAACAGCAGAATCAGCCACTTCCCAAATTAAGTAAAGCCTGGGAATTCAAATAAAGGCTAAGGGGCTGCACACTCCTCTGGGTGGAAGAAGCACAGCCAAAGTCCAGGATCATCAAGCTTTCAGAAAACGTATCTCTCTCCTAGAAGAGAGAGTCCTCCAAGTGTGCTGGGAATACCTGAGACCATCAAGTCTGTATCACAATTGGCACTGCAAAGGGTTAGTCTACATGATGGAGCAGAGTTCATCCTCAGCAAATGCACCAAATTGGAAGAAGTGGCTGATATGCTACTATCCAGAGGGGCAAAAACAGGCTGGAGAAATGAGCTGAAAGGCACTTCATAAAGTTCAACAAGAAGTGCAAAGTCCTGCACTTGGGGAAGAACCACCTGAGGCCCCAGAATATGCTGGGGGCTATCCATCTGGGAAACAGCTTGGGAGAAAAGCACCTGGGGTCCCTGGTGGACAGCAAGTTGACTGTGAACCAACAATGTGCCTTTAATGCAAAGAAGGTGAGCAATGTCCTGGGCAGCGGTAGGAAAGCTGTTGCCAGCAGGCTGAGGGAGGTGATCCTCTCTGCTCAGCAATGGTGAGACCACTCTTGGAGTGCTGGGTCAAGTCCTGGACTCCCCAGAACTCCCAGTGTGAGAGAGACAGAGACATACTGTAAAGACTTGAACAAAGGGCCATGAAGAAGGTGAAGGTACTGGAGCATCTCTCCTGTGAGGGAACACTCAGAGAGCTGAGACTGCTCAGCCAGCAGTAGAGAAGGCTCAGGGTGAATCTCATCAATGTGTATAAATACCTGGTTATTTATACAGGGTGCAAAGAGGACACAGCCAGGCTCTTTCCATTGGTTCCCAGTGTTAGGATCAGAGGCAATGGGCACAAACTGAAACACAGGAGGTTCCTTCTGAACACCAGGAAACTGCCCCTGTGGGGGTCACCAAGCTCTAGCATAGGTTGCCAGTATTCAAAATCTGTCTGGACATGGTCCTGGGCAACTGGGTCTAGGTATCCCTGCTTGAGCATGGGAGGTTGGCCCAGATGACATCCGGAGGTCCCTCTTGACCTCAACCACTCTGTGATTCTGTGAACCTTACTACTCCCACCAGTGTGTGCTCTTAACACATCACTTTTTCACATTAAACATTCTTTAAAATGGAGATGGAGAAAACGTGATCTCTTTCCAAATCTCAGCTTCTGGAGGCAGGGACAAGCAGCGTGTTTCCGTGTGGCAACACAAGTGGCTCTGGGAAATGTGTGTTCCCAACACAGTGGCACATGATCCTTGGCACAGGACCAGCAATGATGGAAACAGCATATCTGCTGTGGACAGAAAAACAGGATGTCCACATGGGCTTTTGTGGCTGAAATGCATTCCCAAGCTTTCTGAGGCCATGGGAAATGCTGATTCCTGGCTCTTCTTGTAGTCAAACCAGTCTTTCTGAGTAGGAAAGCCATCTTCCAGCTCCCTGGTAATTGCTTTTGTGGTAAATAGAGTTGGGGCTGAATAACACTAAAAAGAATAGGGTTTCTGCAATTAATTAGTTTTGAAAGGAGCTGGGATTCAGCCAAATGCTAATGAAGTCAGAGGGAAATGGGAGCTAGACCACTCCTGAAGCAATGAAAAAGCTTTACCAGCAGTTTAACAGCTGAATCATTTTCTTCACAAAACTAGACAGATACATCTTTCTGAAGCCCTTTGCAGTCACTTTTCTTATTTGAGTTTTCCATTCCTTCTGTGAACAGTATCACTTAAATCATTCACTGGTATTTTAAAAGCAAAACTAATATAAGATGAAAGACTGCCATACAGTGGGAAAGCCTGACCCAGAACTTGAAAATATTAATAAAATGAATGATAAATAGTATTTTTAATCTGAAATAACTTGCTTAGTGTGGAAAATAGGATGAGGGAAAAGGTAAAATTGAAAGAAACCTCTGCAAGAGGGACTGACTAATATTTTCTAAACCCATGTAATAAAAGACATGCAGGTACACAGGGGCATGCAGGACTATGAGTTGCACTGTCGTGGTCTTAGGGTAAATAAATGAGAGGGTCTAATGAGTTTGACACTACACCCACCTGCAAGAGCAGCAACGAGCCAAGGTTGTGAGAACTGCTGGATTACATGGAGCTACTGGGGAATGGATGGCAGGATGAGTGGTAGACAAAATCCCCATGCTGGCATGCTGCTAGTGACCAGGACGATTAGCAATCTGTCTATTTAACATTAGCTCATGTAGCTTGTTGGGTTTTTTCCTCCAAGATTTTTAATCCTGTTTTGGATTAACAACTAAAATGTGTGGCTCATCCAGCACACAGGTATCTACTACCTGGCAGGCCATGTTATTCAGCTTTTGCTGTATAGTAATACACCCACTTCACCTTTATAATCCAAATGACTACATGCACCTTCTGTTAGGCATTAATAACACTGTCCCTTAAACCTTTCTGTTCATATACAGACAAACAACACAGAGGACTTGTCAATGTCTCCTCCATATTTCAAGAAAGCTCAGCCATTCTCCTCTTTTCCAAATCATCCAGTCTCTATTAGAAACATTTTAAAATCAGTTTTGTGGAATTGCTGGTGTCAGAATTCAGGGGACAGTAAGACAGACAAGCTTGCTGGAATCAAACAGATCTAAACCTTTAAGACCAGAAAAAGGAAATTAAAAAAGCATACTTACAATCTGTACTAAGTTAATAACTTAGAAATAACCACTTGCTTCCATGCCCCTTGACAGTGGGCTGCTATGAGTCAGAATGATTGTCGTGATTTAACCTGGCTGGTAGCTAAACACCACACAGCCACTTGCTCTTTCCCCTTCCCCCAGCAGGATGGGGGAAACGATTTGGAAAAAAATTGCTAAAACTGCACATCACTCATTGGTGATGGTGGAACCCATCTTCAGAGGCATCAAGGAGGCTTTTTCTCTGAGTTAGTGAAAGAGGAGAGGTTGCATAAGACTCTGGCAACTTAGGCTTGACCTCTGCAGACTCTTGCAGTCCTTGAGCTGCAGTGAGTGCAGTTTCCATTGCATTTCTACATACAATTCCAAAGCATGGGACACCAGTTAAATCTGAAGGGGAAGGTGAGAAACAGAGACATACAGTATTGTCACAAGTGGAAAATTAAATTGACCTATCTGAGTCCTCTTGCCAAGCCAATGACAACCTTGGAGTGACCTTTTTAAGTAAAAGAGAAAATAATTTTCTTTCTGAGACAATAGTAGATCCTCAGCAGAGCAGCAATCATGGTCATCAAAGCACAAAACTCTGTAAACAGGAACCTTGGGGGATCAATAGAAGACT
>JAWWLZ010000001.1:53810633-53841033 GCA_035041345.1 Poliocrania exsul | reverse complement strand
CCTCAGCAGAGCAGCAATCATGGTCATCAAAGCACAAAACTCTGTAAACAGGAACCTTGGGGGATCAATAGAAGACTTAGAAAAAAACAAAAAGGACTACTGTTCTCTCAGAATATCAGGGGATAAAATAGCAGATGATTCAGGTGAGGCAGCACTCTGGAGAAATGTGCTAGAACCTTCTAAGTATTGCTCTGGTACTGCCCTGTATGGTAGTGATGGTGGCATTAGTTGGAATTGCTTGGAGTATCGTGACTTGCTCTGTGCCCCAGCATCTGCCTGAACAACTCAATAGATTAAGGAAAATACATCACCTGCTGTGGTTTGCCATTTCTGTCTCTGGCTTTTTTGGTTCTTGTGTGTTAAAAGCACTCTTTTGCTGAAGCCAGTGCACGTGTTGCAAAAGTGCTGGGTCTGTTCACAGCACAAGATGTGTGTATGTACAGCACAGTAAAGCAAATGGGAGTGTGTTAATAGGTGCAGTCATTCTCATTACACCCACTGCCATTCCTAAACACATATTTTAATTGACAAAGAAGTAAGTGGAAGGACAGCACACAAAGGAAGTGCTGTCATCACCACAGATGGGTAAACATGATGCACAAATACACACACCTTGGCAGAACTTTAAATCTGCTCATTTCATTACTCTTCAGGTCTCTTATTACAGGGGTTTCCAATGTATTTCTTTTCTGACTTACTCATACAAGATGTTGAAAATTATGGAAGAGCTGATGAGAATAGAGAGGGTGAAGGTGATGTTGGGAAAACAGTCATATGTGTCTGAATCAGAGACCAGTAACTTGTCTGCTGGCAAGTTATGGTTTTGTTCATTTATTATTGCAAAGCTAGAAGGTAGTTCTTTTAAATTAAATTTTTATTGTATTTGGTTTTAGTGTGTTTTTTTACAAACAAGTCAAGCAACTTGGAGAACAAAGCAAGATGGTGAGGAAGAGAGAGCTGAAATGCAAAACATCCTTGTCCCTGCTAGATTCAGACACTGCTCAAGTCACTTCACCTGTGCCTTAGCTTAGCTTAGGGAAAAATGCAACCAACACTTTCCTCAGGAAAGTGATTTGACTTTTTATTGCTGTAAAATTTTATCTCAGTGCTTACATTTAATAAACACACAGAGAGTTATTTAACAACATTAACAACAGCAATCAGTGGTGTGCTTTTTCATAGAATTCAATACTTTTCAAAGGAGGAAAATAGCAAGGCTGCTTTGGGCTCAGCCTTGCTTTCCCCCCCTCCCCGTCTCCTGCCCTCTTTGGCTCAAAATCCTGAGACCAAACTCTCTAAGCAAAGCTGCTTTTCTTATTACTTTAAAGCCATGAGAGCAAGCCTGTTTTTCTGCTGTCTTAGATTTGTTTGATATGCCTATTATTTAAGCAAGAGGACCTTTTCCCACAGTTAGTGTGTTCAGAAAGGAGAACTCTCAAATTTCCATTTCCTCCCTTTTATTTAAGCTTGAGGAGTTGTTGCTGTAACCATTAATAACTGGTTAATGGCCTCCTTGGGAAAAGGAGTCTTGACCTGACACCTTTTTCAGTGTATAAGTGCTATGTGAAACCTGCCTTGGACTTGCAGGTTTTGGGGTACTCCTGGCTCCAGCTGTAGGTTGTGGTGCTCAGACCTTGGCACCCCTCTAAATAGCTGAGGATTTTAACCCTCAGGGATCCTCCAGCAAAGTGCCCTGGTGGCCTCAAAATCCTAGTGCTCCCTTCTTATAACAGCAACCTTCATGTCCTAGTTTCTCTCCACCCTGCATTTGGGTCACAACAGCCCCCTGCAACACTAGAGCCTGGGGGATGAGCGGCTGAAAAGTGGCCCAGCAGGAAAGGACCTGGCGATGCTCATCAACAGCTGGATGAACATGAGCCAGTGTGTGCCCAGGTGGCCAAGAAGACCAGTGGCAAACTGACCTGTATCAGGAATAGTGTGATCAGCAGGACCAGGGCAGTGATTATCTCCCTGTACTCAGCACTGGTGAAGCTGCACCTCGAATCCTGCATTCAGTTTTGGCCCCTCACTAGAAGAAAGACATTGAGGCACTGGAATGTGTCCAGAGAAGAACTTACACCTCACACCCACTGCTGACTTTCTCAGTTCTGAGTACCTGCACCAGCAGAGGCAGGTGAGTGCAGGTATCTTCCACCAAAACCACCCTTCCAACAGCTTCCTGTGAGCTACTGATACAAACTTTCTCACTGCAACATGGCCTTGGCCAGGTCAACTTTACAGTCAAAATTTGCCTCCCCAATGGACATGATGCAAGCAACATGCAACTCAAAAGACTTACCTACCTCTTGTTCATCCCTAAAATGATGATACACTTAACAAGCTCCATGGTCTGTAAAGAGAACACTCAAACAAAACCTTCTGAGTAAGTTAGTTGTGTCACAAATATATTGGCAGGTGTATGTGGTTTTAAATCCTTCTGCCATAACGAGAGGATAAAGCTTCCAACACAAATTGCAACTCTGTAGCAAAATTCTGACATAATTACAGTAATTATATTGTCTCTGCACTCTCTTATAAATCAGTGACAGTATATATTTAAAAAGCTCTTTCCTGTTCAGCAGGTTGCTCCCAGCCACTCAGATTTGCAACTGCAATGCAGAGGTACCTTAAAATAACATTAACCCTTGGAAGCAAGGCCTGTTTCTGCAGGGATGCAGATGAGTCTTTTAGAGCAGGGCCTGACACTGCACACCCTTTCCTGCACCACTGGAACACATGGGCAGGCTTTGGAGCAAGCCCCCTGCCCCAATCTGATTTGCTTGAACAAAATTTTTCCAGTTCTGCCTGTGTGAGCTGGATGAGTCAGGATGTAACCTGTTTGCAACCTGCATGCAGGCTACAACTGGCTGAGCCCACAATGGTTTACGTTGCAGCATCTGATGCTATGTCCAGTAGGAAGGCCAAGGGTTTTCTTGTCTTTTCACAGCAACCAGATGTAGTCCATTGGCTGTGTCCATGCAGTGGCACTGCTGGAGGCACAGCAGGACATATGAGGTGGTGCCAGTGCTCTCTTTACACAAATATGCAGCTGCCCTGGGCTGCTTGGCACATCCCGTGCATCCCAGTCAATGGGGATGTAACACTGGTTGCTCTGGGGACATGCTACATGTGGGTCACCTAAAATCCAGCGCTCCTCTGCAGAAAAGCCAGTTATATGAACCTGTGCTCTAAAACATCTTCACTGCAAACCTGGATGAGACCCTTACCTGTGTCCTTCGCTTCATTCCCATAAACCGGCCCACTGATGCACAGGGAATTTGGCAGCTCTGAGAACTGAAAATGAGCGCACCCAAAATGACCACAGCCAGTGGTGCCCATTGAGTCTCCCCCCAAGCCTTTCCCAGCACCAGCTCTGGTTTACACCCTGCTGGGACCTCCAAGGGGCCTGATGAAATCCACAGGCTCGAGCACTGATGCTTATTACAAAAACAGCACACTGTGTCAATCTTAATTGGAGGTGGCAGTGGAGGAAAAACAGTTTAGTAAACTTCTTTCAAATCCAGTCTATTTATTAATTTCAAATATAGTTGTATGGATTTGGGGTAGCTGCCTAATTGTTTAGAAGCCTCAGATATTCATATTTATGCCTAATTTATTTTCTGATACTTATCGTAAGACATATGCAGCTGTAATTCAGAGGACTGCCGAGCATGTGCCTTATCTCCATAGACTCCAAAAGGCTTTACAATTGTGCTTTGGTGTTCCCCTGAACAGAAACACATTCCTGGAGCCTTATGGTAGGTCTACACAGTGGCTTCCCCCAGGTAAGAGTCTGCTCAAAACAGAATGTCACCAAACAAGCAGTCTTGCACCCTCAGCTGCCTGAGGAGTTTAAACCCATATGACAAGGTACAGGTTTGGCCTGAGGATGTCAGCACTTTGCTTTGCCTTCCTGCAGTGCAGTTTTTCTTCTTGAATCTCAGCTTGTCAAAGGAAAAAGAATTTTCAGCAGATGCCACCTGTGCAGCTCAGCATTTACTTAAGCATCAAATAATACAAACCAAGTACCAATTCAGAGTTCAAGGCAAACACACACTAGCCTAAAATATGTTCCTGGGCTACATAGAATCAGCCCAAAATTTTAGCCATGACTTAAACTGCCCCCTTTACATTTTTCCCTCCTGCTGCTAATTAGTAGTGAATGTACTGGATCTTCAGATGCTTTACAGATTAAGGGGTTTCTCTGACTTGGTCTGGACCTGCAGTGACATCTCGTGGTCCCTCACAAGGTGAGATGCTGGCTGCCAGGCAGCACATCCCCCCAACCCAGACCTCACCCTGATGTCCTGATGTTCCTGGAGTGCAGCACTGCTCAGCACAGACCAGCACGTGCCTCCCAGGGGACATACTGGGGACATATCTCCACCTCAGGAGGCTGAATGCCTAAGTGTCGAAACAAACATAGACCTCCTCCTGCCACATCCCTTCACCCAGGAAGGGGAAACTTCAGAAATCATCCTTTTAAGCATGAAGATAAACCAATCATGAAAATCAGATCATTGTATGGAGAGCCTGTGGATGGGCTGTGCTTGCCTGCAAAGCCTGGGTGCTTTTAACTAGAGACAAGGAGAGGAATTAATGCCTCATCCTGTGCTTATGTCTGTCTGAGACTCACATGTGAGCAGGATGTTTTGCACTTCACCACTTCTTCTGTTGTGACTCTCAAATGATTTCACACTGAAAACCAACACGCTTGTTGTTGGTGCCTTAGTGGAGGAAATTAAATCTGACATTTCAGTGTTATCTGATTTCACATCCCTGTACACCATTGTATAATTTCACCACCTACTCTTTTTTTTTTTCTTGACGCACAAACGCATTTAGAGAAAAGACAATCCTTGAACAAATACCTAGTAAGAGAAAGGTTGTAATAAGCCTGGATAGAAATCAGATGGTTTACTTCTTGAAAAAGTGGTAAAGAAGGAGGAAATTAAATGGAATTTTTTCTTTCCTATGAACTTAGGGCACCAAAAAATTGTATCACAAAACTCTAACATGAGAAGAAAAATAGATGAAAAACTTCCCAGGCAACAGTTCTCCTGAGCTATTCCACTAAAAATAACATGAAAGTCAAAGATCTAATTCTTTAGATGTCTTCTCTGTTCATTAAAAAAAACCCAACCAAACTTAAGACGTTACAAGAAAAAGACTCATGAACTTTTCCCAGAGCAAAAGAACTAGATGTCCCATGTAAATCATTACATATATCAGCATTTAGGGTCAGACAGACAGCAATTGAATCATGTGGGGAGAACATGAAGAATGCAGACGCCTAAAATCAAAACTGGAATTTGAAAAGTTCTTCCACACTGTCTAATCCATCAATACACTCAGTCCTGGGAAAGAGAAGTGTGGCATACTGGCAAGCAGCTGGGCCACTGAGCTTAGGGATTGCCCCAAAAGCCTGTCATCTCAGGCACCTTCCTCCAGTTCCTTTACTGGACCTGGTTCACAGGGCAGAGGAGTAGCAATCATAGGCCAGCACCTTGCTCTGCCAGAGGGCTGCAGGCAGATAGTCCTGGTGGAGACAAGGAAAGCTCATAACTATGTTACGCAGAAATGCAGATGCTGAGCTCCATCTCATACACCCCTCCAGTCAGTCAGCTCAAGTTTTACAAATGCACATGACCACAAGTGTCAGGACTATCACCAATATTTTTATTTTTTTTATAATAGATAACTATCCCAACTTCCTCACAGACATTTATGCCTTGAGGGTGTTGGTTGACAAGAAGTTCAACATGGCCCAGCACTGTGTACTTGTAGCCCAGAAAACCAACCTTATCCTGGGCTGCACCAAAATCAGTGTGGTTAGCAGGTCAAGGGAGGTGATTCTGCCCGTACTCTGCTCTTGTGAGACCTTACCTGGAGTACTGCACTCAACATCTAGAGCTCTCAACACAGGATGGATGTAGACCTGTTGGGACAAGTCCAGAGGAGGACCACAAAAATGATCAGAGGGTTGGAACACCTCTCTTATGTAGACAAGCTGAGAGCCTGGAAAAAAACAAGGTTCCAGAGAGACCTTATGATGTCCTTCCAGTACCTAAAGGGGGCTATGAGAGAGTTGGGGAGGAACATTTCACAAGTGCATGTAATGATAAGACAAGGTGGAATGGCTTTAAACTGAAAGAGGGTAGATTTGAATTAGGTGTGATGGAGAAATTCCTTATTGTAAGGGTGGTGAGGTTGCACAGAGAAGCTGTGGATGACCCCTCCATGGAAGTGTTCAAGGCCAGGTTGGATGGGGCTCTGAGCAACTCACTCTAGTGGAAGGTGTCCCTGGCCATGGCAGAGGGGTTGGACTAGATGAACTGTAAGGATCCTTTCAACCCAAACCACTCTATGATTCTTTGATTCATGTAAGTTTCACAGCAGTTTATAGTCTAAGACATTATGCAAATATAATTAGCAAACCTTAACATATTTTCCAGTTTATTTCAAGTTATTCAATAAGTCAAAGCCAATTTTTCTTTCAGTTCTTTGGCACTTCTTGAGAGCAGGATAGTGTGATCAGTCCTCCACTCCAACAATTTTCCAGTCCATAAAACATTCACGGAGATAGGAGAAAGCCATGTGGTGACAAGGCTAGGAGCTTGTCCAGGGCAGCTGCCTGCCCCAAGGCAGGATTCACCTCTGGCTAACACCTTGTCACCAAATACATGCCTGGTGGCCATAAGCACCTGTAAAGTGCTCTTCTGTAACCTCTTCCAGTGTTCCACAATCTTTCCTGTTACACTGTTCCTCTCTAATGACTAATCTAAATCTTCTGGATTCAATAAGCCTATTATTTCTTGTTCTAGCCACCACAAACATTCCTTTGAGTATTCTGTAGGCAAACCTATTCAAACACCTTTGATGTCCTTGTAATTCTCATTCTCATATACTTATGTTCTCATGTTTTCTAGATTTTTGTTAAATCTCATTGCTTTTCTCTGAACTCTCTGTTTTCCCTAACAAGCATGACATATAAAACCAGACCTGATATTTCAGCTGATGCCTCTCTAGAACAAAATAGAACAAGATACTTTATGTCATATGGATGTTATAGTCTTTATAAATATATCAATGTTTCTGTTCCTTTTGCAGCATCACTGTGTTGTCACAAAAAAAAAAAATGCCAGAAAACTACCTGGCATCCTTCTGCTGAGTGGACCTTTAATTCCTTTCTTTCTTGTTTGCAAAGTTTGCCGGTTCTGTCCAATTTCCCAAGATCATTGTGAATCCGCTTTCCACCCTTCAATATACTTGCAACCTCCTTGTCTCAGCATAACACTGTCTTTTTCCCCCTCCTATATGATCTGTCTGAAATAGATCACAAAACAGTCACAACACCTTGTTCATATGTATGCTACAATTCAACAATCACTGTTTATGCTCTTTTTTCATTCATTACCCCTCACCAAAAAAAAAAAAAAAAGCAAAACAAAACCCAAAGAAAAACAAAGACACAAAGTTATTTATTTGTTTGTTTGTTTGTTTAAAAAAACCAAACCATATTTTTACCATAAGGACTGGTAAGAAAGCATAGAACAGTGAAACACCAGACCATCTTTCCCACAGGGACACATATAAGCACCTATGACATGTTTGAAAAGCATGTGTGCTGTGCAAGTAATCTCTATTTATATAGAGTTTTAAAACTGATATATAATCATGTGTAAGACAGCGCTGTCGAAATTTGCTAGAATAGCTCAAATACAATATTAAGTGGAAGAGAGAATAAGAAGACCTGACCAGTGTTTTAAACACAACTCTTTTCCTCTCTGACTTGTTTTTCACTTTATATTAGAAGAAGCAGGATTTGAAGCCATGTTGGAAACAGCTTTATATTTAAATCAATGAAAGTAAGTGGTTATTTCACATTGTTTAGCACAGTATTTCCTCTTCTTTCATTTTTTAAATTAGACTATAAAATTCTGGTTTGCTTATTCAGAGTCCCACAGTTGGACAACACAGCACTCTAGGACTGGATTCAGTGCACCAAAGCCATCAACTCCTACTGTCTTACCTCTAAAAAGTGTTAAGGGATGAATTTGACATTCACATGGATAAAGTTACCATAGGCTTTGGTAAAGATGTTAAGGGAAAAAATGGGGTTGTTCAGCACCTTGATTTCTCAATAAAACAGTGCAAAGAGGGAAACTAAACCCAATTCGAAACATGAATACAAATTGACATTGAAATTCAAGCTATTACAAATCTTTTAGTTCAAGTCCTTCTGTCATTTATTTACATAGGATAGCAAACGGAAGCCCCATATTTTAAGACCATTTTTTCACCTTTATCATTTAAGCTTTTGACTCCATTTTAAGGAACCAGCAAGCTAGGGTTAACTTATGCAATAAACCTACTCCCTTCTGCTATGCTGGAGGCCCACCAGTGCTAGCTCTGCTCTCAGTCACACCATAGTGAATACCACCTTTGCTCACACTGGCATAAATTCTTTGCTCTGTCAGAGGAAAGAGACAGACAATGAAACCACTGTCAGGAGTTTCCTGGGGTCCTGTAAGTATCTTGGGTAACTTGGACCAGGATTTTTTCTGCTTTTGTGGACTTCAATAGGAACGGAAAAGTTCCTGGTGACTTTGAAGGAGTTTGTCCCAAACAGGAACATCTGCAAACATAATAATAACTATAGAAGATATCTTGTGCAAAGAAAAGAGAAAAAAGGGCTCATATGGAGCAAAAGAGAAAATCTAGGAGAGCAATGGGAACCACAGAACAAGTTTAGCAATGGAAATGTGCATCAAAAGGATGCAAAACCTGAAAGCAAGTGAAAAGTCTTTGAAACAGACCTTTCAGAGAGTTATAGCCAGTGAAACAACAAAGCATTTTTGGTCCAAGGAGACACACATGGATCCTAAATACACAGTGTTCTCATGGTGACTTGACTAGTTAGGATCCTGTGTAAAAATTCAACTTCTGACCACAGAGCTCCTTATGCCATTGCAAATTTCACTTACAGAAAAATTAATAGTTGGCAGCTCTGAAAATACTTTTGTTTCATGTGCTCTTGAAAGAATAAAGTTAGAGAGAGTGAAAAGTATGAAATTTGGTGGCTAGCAAAGAGTCACAGAGAAAGAAACTCTTTTAGAGCCTGAAAATTACAATTTTACATTACTTCACTAACTGTTGTGTGCAGAGAAGTCAGTTCATTATACAGCCACAGATTATTTCCATAACTAGAAATAACTGGCAACCTGAAAAAATTCCACAATCCGTCCAACCCAGCCTTGAGTTGAGTTGCAATTGTCTTATGAGCTGAAGGAATAACTTCACTTACAACCTTGAAGCTCTTGACGAAAAAAGTCAGTCCCTCACGTCACTGGTGAAGAGAAACATTTCCCCCTGTACTAAGAATACAGTGCTTCAGATGTACTGTTCTTCATCTCCTCCATTCATGAGCAATGACCACTTGCTCCCTTCCTCCTCAACAAAACCATTACGTCTTGGCAGCTTGTCTGAAGCCAAGGAAGAGAGAGACACTTGGCTAATCTGATCCCAAGAAGGTGGGCTGGAAGAATCTCTCCTCCTATCATCCATTCCAATATGAACACTGATTTGAGAAGGAGTGAGTGGCTTCATGTGGCCTTGAGCTCGGGCTTCATAACTTTCTGTGTCTGGCTTCTTGTAACTAAGAGAAAGAGAAAATATGTTTAATACCAAGAGGTCAATGTGTAGAAGCATCTTCTGCATTAGAAAAATCTGAAACTCCTGAAAACCTAGAAGTATTGAAAGTATCTGTATAGAAAAAGTAAATTTACAGATTATTTATATATGTTTAGATTAACAGCTTCCTATCTAATAGCTCACAAATATTTAATTTAAAATGTGTGGTATCAAGAATGTAATGGTTTCAAAAATCAGTTACAGAATAATTTTTATTACTACTTGCATTTTTAGCTTACCAATTCTCTCAAGCCAAGGCAAGCACAGAAGGATAGGGAGGATGATGGAGAAATGGTAGAAAACCACTTGAGATGCCTTTGATCTGAGTTTTCAATTATTCAAGTCCACGTATCATTGGTTGAGCACTCTCCTGCTGCATTTAGGGACATGGTTAGTGGTGGACTTGGCGCTGTCAGGTTAATGGTTGGACTCGACCTTAAAGGTCCTTTCTAACCAAAATCATCCTATGATTCTGTGCACTTCAGACACAATGTTAATAGCTAAGAGTACTTTTCACACGATACTAAAACACTTTAATAGTAAAACAGAGGGCCTCTCAATGAGGTTCTCCAAGAAAAATAATGAGTTTGCTGAAGGTTCAAGGTGGACAATTTCAGATGAATGGACTCGATTGACCCAAAAATCACTTTCTGATTCAATGTATGCCAAGTCAAAACAATTGCAAGTATGCATGGTCTTCATGTATATATGTATTATTGTGTTCTTCATAATCTGAAGTTCTGTTCAGCTGATCTAATGCTTCAAGAAAGATTATTGTTCTAGACAGTATACTGTAATACAGCTTCGATGAATCTGAAGCCAAATATTTTTGGGGGGTTCTCAACATCTTTCCACAATGATGTACGATACTTAATGCAATCTGCACAAGAAAAAAAGAAATGGAGAAAAAAGGAATTCCTTTATAGGATTTTATCTTCCTTTGGATAACTACACAGAAAGATTTTAGGATGAAAATTCTGCAGTGGTAGGGCTGATTCTGCAAAGAGACATGAGTATGTATGCAGTTTTTATCCTAGACTGTGGTCTTACTGAGCATTTGTAGAATCAGAAACACAATGCAGTAACAGATTTTCTATATTGGCTTATACGATACTGTACTGTACTACATTGTAATGTACAGAAGACTACACCTACAGCAAAATTATGTGAAGGTTTGGATCATTTCAGACAGCAAAAAAAGGCTTATTTTTGAGAGATGTTTGCTTTCTGTGCTATTAAGAACAGGTCCAATGTAACTGCCAAAAAGGGTACCCAAAAATGTAGCACAAAAAATTAATAGAATTTGAAAAATCTTGTTATAGTTCAGAAAAAATAGAGAAAGATACTTTATCTGTAGCAAGGTACAAAAGAATAAATACACTACTTTTCTGTTTCTTTCTGGCTAATTTAAATACACAAAAATAAAAACTGAAGAGGTAAAAATATTTTTAAATAATTTACTGCTACATTATGGAGAATTATCTTTTGAATGATTTCTTCACCTGATATTCACAGTAAATCATTACCTTACTTGGTACTGAACTAGATCTGCAACACATGGGCCCAGGTGGTATCCAGTCATGCTTTTAGCTGCTAGTTAAAGAATGCTCAGCACTGTCTTAGTTCACCTGAGTTCATAATAGCAACACCTGTCTCTTTTGGAGCCAAGGATAAGACAGAACAGCCCCAAGCTAAAGCACTGTCAGATCCTTTTAGGTATAGACAGCCCAAAGTACTGTCTCACATGCATCCCAGCATCAGTGTTGCCACAGTTCCCCAGCTGATAAGTGTAAGACAACTTGCCATTTCAGCTGGAGGGAAGACAGCAGGACAGACACAGAAGAAGCTGCCATTGCAGCTGATCCCATCCAAGGCTGAAGCACAAGGCCAACAGGCATGAACACACCTAGAAAAATTATGGACATGAGCCAGAGCTGCCTGTCCCAACACAAGCATTTCCATCCCTGCATATAATAGAAAAGATCAGTAGATGTACAACATGATTTGCTGAGACCTCCATAAACACAAGAATGATATATATATTTACTCATTTCTAAATATGTTTCTCCTGTTGCAAGGGATGACCTTTGCACCAATACAGCTACAAGAGTGTAGCCACAAGGTAAGAATATTGTTCCCCTCCAGCTATTCTGCACATATGAAACAGAGCAAAGGCAACAGAAAGACAAGGCAATAGTACAGGCAAAGGAAATAGAAGTTACTCACAAACAAAAAGAAGAATGCTTGAAGTAAGTTTTAAGTAGGAATCTGAAGCATGAGGCATAGAGAATGCAAGGAGAAGGAGAGGAAACGTGTGATGGGATGGTATATCTGATTAGAGATGGATTTGAATATAGAGAAACTAATCCCCAAGTACTGCTATGTGACTAAGAGCATGGTTTTAATTTCATCCAAAAGTATTCATTCCTAAGAGTTTAAAATTTGGTGAACAAATATTTTTGTCTATATATAAAAAACCCAATGTATTTATTTTGCAATCCTTCTACTAAGTTTTAAGTAATCTAGGAACTTTGGTTCCTTGAGCAGGGAATCCTATAAGAGACATCACAGAACTCAACTGTGCTGCTGTCATCAACAAGCTGAGCTCTGGCAGTCACATACCTGCTGCTATGGGTATTCCAAGTAGATTATAAATTAAGGCGAGAATCAGATTTATTCTTATTCTTCGAACTGTTCTCTTTGATAAGTGAATACTGGCAACTACATCCAGCAAGTCATTCTGCAAGATAAAAGAGCATTGAAAGTTTTCCACATGCAGTCTTCAGAATACCAATCCAAAAAGAGGAGTGTCAGTGATAAAAAGAGGACAGGTTAAAACTGTAGTGCTCACTCGGATAAGAACAACATCTGCTGCTTCAATGGCAACATCAGTGCCTGTTCCAATTGCAATTCCAACGTCAGCCCTGGCTAGTGCAGGGGAATCATTGACTCCATCACCAACCATTGCAACCTTCCTCCTCCCATTTTGGAGTTCCTGGACTTTTGCAACCTTGTGAGAAGGAAGAACCTCCGCAAAGACTTTTTTGATCCCAACCTATGCACAAAGAAAGAAAGACACCCAGTTGGTGATATGCTTCATGCTGAAAGGAAAAGCCATCTGCTGTTCTGGGTGAAGGGGAAACAGGAATATCAGTCAAACTGATTCCAGTGAAGGCAACACTTGCAAGCTACACAGAAAGCTGAGGAGCAACAAGCCTTTGGCATAAGAAAAGGACTGATCACAGCGCCCTCCCTCTTTACTGCAGAGATACTGGCAAACCATGCTCTGCCCTAAGCATCGTGCCTTGCAGGGCTTCTGAAGCTCCACTGCCCTAGCAATAAAGGTTTGATGGTTAAAAGAGGCAGTTTCCAGCTAATCTGGCTGTGTGATGCACCAACAAAAGTTCCAGTAAAATCACAGAATAACAGAATAGATTAGGTTGGAAAAGAACTCTAACATCATTGAGTTCAAGGGGTCCAAAACTGAACACAGGATTTGAGGTGCAGCCTCACCAGTGCTGAGTACAGGGGGACAATCACTGCCTTGGTCCTGATGGCCACACTATTGCTGATACAGGCTAGGTTGCCATTGGACTCCTTGGGCACCTGGGCACTCATTTGGCTCACATACAGTGGCTGTCGACCAACATTCCCAGATCCTTTTCTGCTGAGTTGCTTTCCATCCAATCTGCCCTCAGCCTGTAGCACTGCATGGGGTTGTTGTGACCCAAGTGCAGGACCTAGTACTTGGCCTTGTAGAAGGTCATACAACTGGTCTCAGCCCACCAAAACAGCCTGTCCAGATCCCTCTGCAGGGCCTTCCTACCCAAATAATGACAGATAATGCAATGCAGGAACCATGCATGATCAAGCAGTGACACTAGGGCAAACACAGAGACACAAGTACATGTAAGCCTCAGGGAGGTAATAAAAGTAAAGCAAGAGTGTGACTAAACACTTCTACCCCTTCACATCTCAACTAATATGGAGTTACTACCAAGCGCTCTAGTGTTATAGCTGAAAAACAGATCAGGATACTAAAGACTGCTGGGATAATGCCCCTTATTTGGCTGCCTCACTAGGCAAAGATCAGCTTTTCACTACATAAGGTAGAGGCTCTCTTTTAACATTGTAAAAATTAGCACTTTATAAAGTTTTTAGGACTTCTTATTATTTTTCCATTAGAAAGGAAGTAAGTGCCAAAAATTCAATGAAAATGTAAGTTGGTATAGACTAAGTTTGTTTGAAAAATTCACATGAATTCCTGGAATTGAAGTTTCTAAAAGACTTTTTCCCCTGACAAATAAAGTTGGATTGGAAAGCATTTTACCATCACTGAACACAAAAGCAAAAGCATGAAACCAAATAGGAGAAGAATTAAAGCATCACGCTGAGAAACAAAACGCACCTCACAGCACAGAAGAATGTGCATACCACAGTGTGCCTGAGTTAGCTGTGTGGTAGGATACCTGAGGAAAGCAAAGTGGCACACAGTAAGATTAGAAGTAGACCAATGCAAAAGGAAAGAGGAAAATGAAGATGGAGAGGGTGGAAATGCAGCAAGGTAGAGTGGGAACTTGACTTTGTATTCATAGTCTGAGATCAGGGGAATCAAACATCCTTTAGACTGCTGCACTTCTTGTTACTACTATGTTACCTTTAAAGATATTGACAAATGCCTACTTCCCTTGCTGTGAACAGGACTGGACCTTCAAGGGAACTTTCCTTCATCACTAACCAAACAGGACTGCCCTTCAGTGAAGGGAAACAGGAGGCTTCCATTCAGCAACTGACTAATTACTGAAAGAAATTCTATACCTCTAGAGACCTACTGACTACATGTCTTCAGGGAGATCTTAATGCAGCCACTGGTCTTTATTATGTCATAGGACCTGACCTGATTTTTAGCCCAGTTCAAGAAGAGTAGGTCTTCATTTGATGTATCCAGGGAAACTGTCATTCCAGAGAAACTGAAGTCCTTCTTCAAATTCACTGGGGCAAACCAGAGTTTTAAAACCTCATTGTGGTTTGGGCGTTTTTTTTGAAAAACAAAGAAGCAGATACCTGAGTAGCAATGGCTTTTGCAGTTTTTCTGTTGTCTCCCGTTATCAGCACCACATCAATTCCCATGCTTTTCAGCGTGTGCACAGCAAGGGCTGCCTCCTGCTTGACAGTGTCTGCTACTGCAATCATTCCACACAACCCACCTGCACAAAGAAACATCTTCTGTTAGAGAGTTGTGGGAGGCAAAGTGGTAGCAAGAGAAGGGGCTTTCCCTTCATCACTCCAACACATTCTGGGCAATATTGACACTCATAAGCCTGAATAACTGTCTGCAGTTTCCTCATTTAAGGTTTCTTTCTTTTCCCATTTTTTCTGTTTCAGATCTAACAATAAACATCTTTGACATTTAGGGACCACGAGGAAGGGGAGAAGAAGTGGGTAGCTTTCAAACATGCCTGACTCCTATGTTTTATGGTATGGACAAATGACAGTGCACCAGATAAAGTTTTGAAATTTGTGCCCAGGAGAGATGTTGAAGACACTCCCCCAAGAGGAAGCATAGAGTGTCTGGTTTTATGTCCCCTAGTCTTTCAAGGCTGGATCTCTATTAGAATTGATTACTTACACAGAAAAGAGTTGCATCAGCCTTACGACACACTGACTCAAAGGTGTATCCATATTTTCTTCACATGCAAATGCCTCTCAATATTGCTATCTAGGAGCGCCAAGAATATTTGCTCAGTAAATAGAAGCATAGGCCTCATTTCAGGATCACAGATGCACTGGCAATCTATCACTGTTCCAACCATTTCTCATATCAAGGTATTGCCTAGGATCTCTCTCCGCATAGCACACAACAGAACCCCACTGGCAAAACTCATTTAGCCTAATCTAGACTTGATTGATTTAATGAATCACTATGATTATTTATTACATGTTTTGACATCAGTGATGTGATAGGTTGGCCTGTGATCCCTAAGTGATGTAAAGCCAAGACTGGACGTGGCACTGCACTGGTACTGCTTTTTTGAACAGCAGACCGCGACAACAGGAGGTTGAGAAATTATCACTTAAATTCAAAACTGCACAACAAAATCTTATAAACACTGTTCTGCAGTGAAACCCTCTTTTAAGAAGACTTTGATACTTTGCATTTCACAAGCAGTTCTGCACCAAAAGCTTAGTTGTTTCCTACTAAGTCAGTGATCAACTAAGCCAGTGATCAACTAAGCCAGAGTTTGTTTTCATCTGTTCCATAGTGGGATCAACAGATCTTAAGTCACCCCAAGGGACAACAGTTACCATTTATAGCCACTAGTATGGCAGTCTGTCCTTTCGTTTCATGGTCTGTCATTGCATCATTCACATCATTCGCTATATTCAAGCCATTGCGTCGCATCCACTCACGATTTCCGATCAACACTGAGTATGTATGAGAAGATGATGGACCTTTGTGCACAGACAAAAAGAAAAATTATCAACTCAGAGGCAGTGTACACAAGCAGAGATGTTTGAGGATTACAAGTTAAGCATAGGCAGTACCTGAAGACAGCCTTATAAAACTTTTCTCCTTCAAGACTCAATCTGTGCCTGTTTACACACAGAGCTGAGTCATGAATTTAATGGAGGTATTTGACTGTATTTGCCTTTGCCAGTTGGCATTGTTTTTCTGAATAAGTGCACTATGCCTATTTAGCAAATGCCTTCCTGCTTTGTTCTCACAACTAATGACTTCTTTCAAATACAAGGGCTATTTCTGACAAGAAAAAAAAGTAGCTTTGTTCTAACAAACAATTAACCTCATTATGAATTCAATCCAACTTCACACGAGCTGTATGAGCAGGTGAGAAAATACTACATTAACATCATTTGCAAATGGCATAGCTCTGATGATTAAAGCTCTTGTTCTATTTAATTCTTTTAATAGCTTTCTCAGAAAGGTCAGGAGCGCCACAGCCTTCTGAAGAGACTGATGAGCTTCTGAAGGAATGCTTTAAATACCTTTTCTTTCTCTCCTACACTACAAAAGAGCAAAGTGGCTTCCAGAGAGTCTGAAACAAACCCAAGTGTATTGGCCTAATCAAAAATATCAAGCACTGAAACTCCATTTTCAGATGTAATATGTTTTATTGTGCATCTGCTGAATAGATTTTTTTTTAATTAAGTGCCTTGAGACCTATATGAACAGACAATAAATGGTTCAAGTTAATAAGGAACCAAAGGGTAGGATATGAAAAGTTGCACTAAGATAATATATGTTTAAGGTAACTGTTCTAAATGGGAAGATATTGCTAACTGGCAAACTTTGCAGTCTGCTGGACCATTATTCTATCCAAAAGGAACATTGCTGGGTATGCCTTATTGTCTATGTATTGTATGGAATTCAAGTACTCATTACTCTAGTATCTAAATTCTCATTTAGATTTCTGAATCACAGACATACCAGGAGTTGTGGAGAGAGCTTCAATTTTTGCTAGCTACATTTTTGTCCCTCTTGCTCTTTGCCCCCTTCTGCCACAAGTCCACTTTTCTGTTATTCCTAGTCCAGTAGGATTGATTTATAGTGGTTGGCACTGTTGATTCATTACCTCTCACATTGTTACTGGCGGTCCCTTCAGGGGCAGACCTACCATGTGATTCCGTGAGTGTGATCACCGTGTTATCTCCCAGAGGAGCACTGCTGTCCCCACTCCTGTTAGCATCCAGCTTATTGAGACCCTCATTGGCTGTGCCGAGGATGGCCTCAACTCCTCCGACTTTGCAGCTGATACCACAGCCGGGGACTGCCTGGAAGTCGGTGCAGTATCCCAGGCTCTGAGTGCCAAGCTCCTGCAGACATAACCAGAGGCCATCATCAGTCTATGCTGCTCACATGGGGTACAAATATCAGGTAACTCCTGCCAAAAGAGGCCTCATTCCTCCTCTTGGCAGTGACTGACCAACTAAAAACTGGCATGGAGTATTAGTAGCAAAGAACTAAAAATAAGGATGTTTTGGATGTCCTGTGGGTTAGACTTCTAGAAAGGGCAGTCATACAGATCACATCCAGGTCTCAGCCTTAACACCAGCAAACTATAAGAAACAGCTTTTCCTGGTGGTTTAAGGATGAAAAAGTTAGATTGGTGGTTAATGACTTAAGCCAAGACTAGGAATTAAAGAGAAATATTATAATATTAAGCCATACAGTTTCTGAAAAGATGCAACTTCCCATTAACCTCACAGACAACTGGCTGTGGTGGATCAGACCTTTTACATCTATATGTAAAAGTATAGTGAAAACCTGTATCTAATTCTAGAGTGATCTGGCTGGATGACAAGGAACTGGGTTTTCCTGTTGAGTTAGAGAGAGAAGCCACTGAGTACCTTCAAGATGAGAAAAAGGATTTCCAGGACCCTACGAGTTTCAAAAAGAATGGAGAAAATATTAATTTATAAACAAATTTTTCTGGGTTGTTTCTTGAAGTTGGAACTATATGTACCTTTCAATGACCTTCTTAAAACACAGGGATGATAAGGCAGGTGGTAAGAATACTAGCAAACAGTAGAGCATTACAATTCACATAAGCCATGATCCAGTAATAACTGGTGAATGGAATTACTACAGAAGTATCAGAATACTAAGAGAATTTTAAAATAGAAAATGTAAAATACAAGAAAGGCAACTGGTTCATTACTCATACTGTCTTTTTTCTTCTAAATTTATCTGTTCACTTTTAAATCTTATCAGTGAAAGATCTATCACTAATAATTTTGATATATTCTTCCCAATTATTTTTTCCCTAAATCAATTAACAGCTTTTCTTAGCAGAAATAAATTGTTTATGTAAACAAGCTTCCTATTTTCATTATTATTTGAGCCTTCAGTCTTCCTGAAATATTTGAGAAACACATGTGATATATAAATGACCTTGAGGACTTGTAAAATTTGCAAAGACTTGAGTAATCAAATAATTAATTTGTGAAACTTACAAATATTACAGTTTAATATCCAAGTTTTAAAGCTCTTTGCCTAATTTATTCAAATGAGCAAATGACTAACAGAAGGGCGTACAGCCAGGTAACACATGAAATGTCCCTACATTTGCTTCACAATACTATTTTAAGTATAAGTATTCCTCCTGCACATTATTTTCCTATTAGTTCAAGGAAAATTTGCTTAGGTCTTGCTTGAGAACTCCACAGTGTTACCAGAAAAGCACAGCTTAGAATATGCCTTCTGCTAATGTCCAGACTAAGATGCATAACCATAAAATCACAGAATCACAGAATATGCTGAGTTGGAAGGGACCCACAAAGATCATCAAGTCCAACCCTTAGCCTTGCACAGGACCATTCCCAAGAGTCACATCATGTGTCTGAGAGTATCATCCAAACACTTCTTGAACTCTGTCAGGCTTGGTGCTCTCACTACTTCCCTGAGGAGCCTGTTCCAGTGCTCAGCCACCCTCTGGGTGAAGAACCTTTTTCTAATAACCAACCTAAACCTGCAGTTCCTCATTCGGCTTCTCCTCAAGGCCCTTCATCATCTTCGCTGTCCTCCTTTGGACACTCTTCAATAGCTTAATATCTTTCTTATATTGTAACACCCCAAACTGCACACAATATTCAAGGTGAGGCCGCCCCAGTGCAGAGCAGAGCAGGACAATCCCCTCCCTCGACCGGCTGGTGATGCTGTGCTTGATGCCCCCCAGGACACGGTTGGCCCTCCTGGCTTCCGGGGCACTGCTGACTCATATTCAACTTGCCACTGACCAGGGCTCTCAGGTCCCTTCCCATGGCACTGCTCTCCAGCATCTCATTCCCCAGTCTGTAAATATATCTGGGGTTGCCCCATCCCAGCTGCAGAATCCAGCACTTTCCCTTGTTGAACTTCATATGGTTGGTTTTGGATTGCCCAGTCCTCTAATTTGTTGTGGTCTCTCTGCAGGGCCTTCCTGCCTTCAAGGTAGTCAACCTCCCAGCTTTCTAGCCTGTTTCTTTTCAGGCAGGCCTGTCCCTCTAGAACTTTATCATTTTATACAACATTGCTGCATTCACACAGATGCCTTCAGGCCTTAGATGAAATACAAAGGTTAAATACCTCTTTGCAATATTTAGTGACTGCCATTCCTAAAGGATGCTCACTGCTGGCCTCTGCAGTGCCCACAACTGCCAATACTTTCTTCAGGGAGAGCACAGCTGTGTCTCCCAACAAAAGCACCCTCATGACTTTAGGAACTCCGCAGGTTATGGTCCCAGTTTTATCAAACATCACAGTCTTAATCTGCAAGAAATAAACAACAGTTACTCACTATGCCCTGTGAACACAGGGATGCTCATATGTTTTAGGCACATAAACACAGTCAAGACCTCAAGAAACAGTTGCCTATATCCACAAGAAGACAGAATAAACCTTTAAAAGTAGGGATTCCTGCATGTACCTTGAACTATCTCTACAGTAGTTCTCCTTATACTTTCTTACTCATTCCCCATACAGTGATTCACTGAAGATACTACATCATCCTGTACCTACATCGGGATGTCAGACAACAATGCCATTGTAGGACTTAGATGCACCCACAAAGAACAGCACATGCATTCACATGCAAAATTCATGCAGCAGCACTTTAATCACTTTTACTACAAGTATGTGATGCAAAGAGGGCTTTTATGAATGTTGTTCTAAACAACTAACAATAGCACTGAGGAAAGAGGACTCAGGAAGTGGTTTGGTGATAGAGAAGGTGCAAAGAGTGCAAGAAGCTGTAGAAAGTTCAAGAAACAACAACCTAAGCAAAATCAATATCGCGCTATTCACCAAACGCAGCAGTCACTTGATAGCCAACCCAATAGGTCTTGAGGAATCAGGAATGAACCAAGAAACACAGCTCCCCATATACTGAACCCCAAAGCCAAAGCCAATTCTCATGCTGGAAATAAACACAGCAGACAGAAACACCTGAACAAAAATCTTACCAAAGTAGACACTATTTCCATTTTCAGGTATTTCAACACACCAACCTTGAAGAATCCTAATTTTCAAAGCCCTCACCCTAGCCTTGCATAGATCCAAAAGGTAAAAAGTCCCTGCAGTAATTAGCAGTCTTTTTTTTTCCCCCTAAAGCCTTAGAATTTCTGGCTTAGAACAAACAAGAATTATCAGTCTGATTACATTGCTCTTACCATCATTTTCCCTTAAACTGTTCTGCATATGTCTAATACAGTCTAACATATCATGGTTTCAATTAATATTCTTTACACTGTTTGTGACCTCTTCCTCCTTCAACCTTCTCTTTTCATCATTTTTGTGTCTTTGAAGGTTTTTTTCTGCCTCCCTTCTTTTTTTTTCCATACACTAAAACAACTTCAAATTTGTTTTTTCCTCTTACATCCTGCATTTTAAATTACGGATCATGAATGATATGCATTTCACAACAGCTCTCTGATGAAAGAAAAAAACACTGGATTATTGGGCTCTTTTGCAGAAGATGTAGAGAAAGTGCAAAAGTCAGAAACCCTTGAGGCCATGAAGAAAATTAGCAGAAGATCACAGTCATGATATTGCAGGATCTGTTGGCTCTCAACACTTTGCTGTGACTACTTTAAGAAAGGTAAGATTTACCTTCTTTACTTTAATGAGCAGCAATTAATAAAAACCAAACCAAAACAAAACAAAACAAAAACCTTTCTGCACTCTTTCTCTGGACCTGCAGGATTTCCTGGGAAATTGCATTTCATGTAGCAATAGCTGGGTAAGCTACAAAAGTACAGAATTAACTACTCGCCTTGTGTGCCATTTCCAGGGGTTTTCCACCTTTGATGAGAATACCATTCTGTGCAGCCACTCCTGTGCCCACCATTACAGCTGTGGGGGTAGCCAGGCCTAAAGAGCAAGGGCACGCAATGCTCAGCACAGTGATTGAGGTTTGAAATGCAAACCTCAGTATTAGTTCAGCTTTTGAAACGTGTCTGCTCTGATTCTGCAAGAACAGAGAAGAGAAGGGGTAAAAATAAAAATATGTAAGACTGCTGGTAGAAGATAACATAGCTGTAAAATCAATCATATTTATTTCAAAAAAACACATTTATCTGGAAATCTCCAGTGTAGGAAATCAAATTATATACTGTAATGCTAAAGAAAAGCCAATGTTATGAATTCTTTATGACAGTATTTTCTGGATTTTTTGCTGCTCAAGCACACATATGCTTGACTCTGCCCTCAGGCTCCCAGATAACAATAAAACTTGCTGGCATTTTCTTTACAGCTAAGGAAAGGAGAGCCCTATTTCAGGTACACAGATAGCCACAGTTGCTGAGCATAGAAAATGCACATCCTAAAGATAGCAGAAGCTCATCTTCTTTCTAAAGCCAAAACCACTATCTGCCATCAGTAACAGGAATATCCACAAATATTTCAGACGTGACAGGAGTGGTTCAGTTCCTCGAAATGCAGCTATAGGTCATGTTTAGTACAGAAAGACTGCCAGTAATTTCCACTTGTAAGAACCTCATGCATAACTAAGGGGGAAATGCAAAGGTACACTTACACCTGCAGTGAGATTTTAATTCATGTAATCATCTGCTCTCTGTGGAACACAACATATTTCACAGAAGTATTTGCCAGTTTGTAACATCAAACTCAACACACTAAAAGTATTTTAAGTGCATTTTAAGGTATTTAAGAAAAAACCACTCTTAATAATTACTTACAGGAAAATATTTTTTAATAATATCAACATCTATAAAACCAATTGTGATCCATACTATCAGTGTCACTGTGGAAATGATGATGATAAATGGAACAAAGTATCCACTAAACTTATCTGCCAGTTGCTGGATGGGTGCCTATAAAAAAGAAAACCAGTTATTTGCATGTTTACGCTCAAAATAAATAAATATGCAGAGTTCATGAAAATATGCCATAATCTTTATCTGATTCATTTTTGAAGTCTGGAAAAACAGTTTGCTGAAAATATAGAATCTTTTTATTATTTATTAAAAATCTGCGAATAAGATTTTCTTCTCTATTATTTTTACCTTTGACATTTGAGCTTCTTCCACTAATTTCACAATCTGTGCCAGAGTGGTATCATTACCAACATGAGTTGCATTAACAAGAACTGAGCCATGTGCATTTATGGAACCAGCAATCACTGTGCTCCCAGGCTTTTTAGTGACTGGCATAGGTTCCCCTAGAAAGAAAAGGTAAGAATAAATGAACCAATATCCCTAATAATGTAATCCAATAGCGTACAGCTCATTGTACGTTAGCAAAATCGGTATGCTCAGCAATAATGACCAGACATCGCATATTGTGTATCTCTGTCTGGTGAAGACGTGAAAATAGCTTCATACTTCCATAAACCCTTTTCTATGTTTAGTTTCAAAGGAAATGCTGTTTCCTTGGTCTTAACTTTTCAGTATTCTAATGCTCAAAAGGGCCAAGAGCAAATTGTTTGGAAAAGGAACTTCTAGGAATTTCTCCATTAACACTTTGCATAGTCATGGGAGTTTGAGCAATCTGTCTTTATTTCTACAACCCTCAGTTTTCAAAGACCAGAAAAATTTCTCTGTGGAAAAGGTCCTGTTCTCATGCTTCCACTTCAAGAATACTAGCTCTACAAAATCTTTATTTTCTCTATTTTTAGGGTTAGTGATAACAACTGGCTCCCTTAAACTAAGGGTGTCCCTGTTCCCAAGTATATACGTAACTAAAACAACTAAGCCAATGTCAATGCAAACTTCTTCCATCCTTTACTTTCTTTATAAGAATTGCACATTGCATTAAATCTTTATTTTATTTACAGAGTGAAATGAAAATATCAGAAGCTGTTAAAAAGTCCCATGACCCTTAGTAAGCATCATGTTGTGAGGCTTTCTTTCCCTATACTTGCTCGCTGGGAGAGCCAGCCCTGTTATACATACCCCAGCACCTCATCAATACCTCCCTATTACCCCTCAGAAGTTTTTTCTGAAAATGTATTGTTTCTATAAATACATTCCAGAGGAAAATCCTACCAGATCACTGGGATAATGAAAACAGTGTTTAGGGTCTACCCATCCAATCAATATGTTAGTAAATGACCAAACAGAGTGGAAATTCTTCAGCTTTTAAGGGTGTATGCAGACACAGGATTGGAATTCAAGCCCACAAAGGAAAGCCACAGAATCCATTAAGGTGGGAGGTTATTCAGACAGCCGTGTTTGGGTTGGGTTTGCTCGTTTCCTGAAATGAAGAGTTCTAGAAGATTTTACTTCTTTGCATAAGGTAAGGGAGGTTACCAGTAATGAGAGACTCATCTGCCATAGAACTGCCTTCAATGACCTTTCCATCCACTGGGAACTTTCCACCAGGAACAACCTTTATGATATCACCTCTTTGAACCAGTTCAACAGCTACCTGTTCCTCCCTACAAAAGACACAAATAGAACAGACAGCTTATTTATGCTCTCAGCTTTCACATTAACTGGATTAAGTCTGTGACACAGGCAGGCTGAAGTGATTTTGGTTCATAAATATATACCTGACAATAGAGTGGTCAGGTCCAAGAGTCACTACAGTGGCTTCTGTGGCTTGAAGAGATATAAGTTTAGCAAGAGCTTCTGAGGTCTTACTCTAAGAAACAGAGATTAACATTTAAGACATATTGAGATATATAAATGCTCATATCTACTTATACAATGAACTCTAAATGACTTTGTACAGTACTGGCTACATCAGAAACATCTGACTCAAAATTTCGCTTAATAGTTTTATTCTACTCCTATCATAAATCACAATAACTAGCATAAAGATGAGTTACCTTTGCTATGTGTTCCAGCCATCTGCCAAGTGCAATGAACACAAACAACATCGGAGGAGTGTCAAAGAACGTAACAGGGCTTTCCTCTGCCTTTTCAATTATCGCTACTATAAGGATCACACAGGAATACACATAAGCAATTGTCGTGGCCAGGACAATGAGCACATCCATATTGGCCATCTTGTGCTTCAGGGATTTGTAAGCTTGTACATAAAAATACCATCCACCAAGAAACTGTTGGTGTAAGCACAGACAGACTTGCATTAAGACCACAGCAGTAAATAACCACAACAGTGAATGCAGAGAGAGTACATAATACTGCCCATAGTAGAATTAAATATCCTAGTAGATAAGGGAAAGCATTGCTGTCCATGCAAATTTTGTACTGATATAACTTCAGGTCTACTGGGAGACTGACTCCATTGACATCCTCTCATTTGCACTTCCTTATTCTCAAAACCAGCTAACTATCATCCTTTTCCTCCGCAATGCAAAGTAAACAAGGCACAGAAGATGAAGAAAGGGTTTACCTATAGCTACCCAATTAGTTTGTAGTTGATCAGGTCTTTCTCCATTTTGACATTGCCTTTCCCACTCCGAAAACTATCTGATGCAACTTTGGCAGCAGTTACTGCTGTGAGTAAATACAGAATGGATAATTTGCAGAAAAGTGCCACTTTGTTCTGCATAGGTGGTACAGACAAGAGGGCAGGCTTAATCCACTAAACTTTTCCAGTCTCCTGTCTTTATCACATCAGATTACATAAAGTGGAGATGAATAGAAAACAAACTCCCAGAAAGTACTGTGGACATACCTGAACAAAAGTGCACAGGATAAAGAAGAGAAGATTCAAAATAGATAATCCAGGAATGAGGTTCCGTTCCAGCACCATAGACCCATGGTGCTCACCATTGGGTATTTGCATATAAATCATTAGGATTAAGACAGGGATACCAAACAGTAGGCTGCACAAGAAAGATTTCTTCCACCTGAAAAGGAGAAACTGTAAATCCTTGGTTGTTGTACACCATGCAGTACTCAGGCCAAACAGTGTGCTCACAGTGTAGAGCTGGAGTTATTAGTACTGCACTAATGCACAGCTTTGGGATATTTGCCAAGATCCAACATTTAGGAACAGTTTCACTGTCTCCTACATGTTTAATTGTATAGACTTCCAGCAGTTAAAAACTAAAACTAATGAAAGCAATAAAAGTACTTGAACCAAATGGTGAATAGTAAAATTAAATATGTTTTACACAAGAATAAGCTTATTAACTGGGAAGAGTGCTGGGGGGAGGTGAGACACAAGGTATAATGTAGACATCTTCATCAGTGAGAGTAAAGAAAGGCTTACTGCTGTATTTCCTTTTTATGATCCAGGTTATGCGCATTTGGTTCTCTTCTAGCCACAGAAGCATGAAAGCCAATTTCCTTTTTATGGAAAGAGGAGGAAAGAACAGTTAGTTTTGATTAAGCTAACCATATTACTTTCAACATACTTAAATGACACTGCTTTTAGAAGAAATGTCAGAAAAGGACACTGTTCCATATTTAATAAATGCCAGCTTCTTATTTACTTTTAGATTCTGCCAAAATTAGGATATTTCAGACAGTATTCAAAATTTGGACTGCTAAGGATTTCTGGTACCTATATATGAATGTAGCGTACAGATGCAGTAAGTGCCCCAGTTTTCTTAGGCACAAGAAGGTCCCACTGACAGGTGGAATTCTGCTGCGTACCTTCACAAGGAAAATGTATGCCCTTTCACCTCCACTAGAATAATTATGAGAGATGGGACATATCACAAAGGAAGTAAAATGCACAAGCCAGTAGGATAGACAACCTTGTGAGCAAGTCCTTAACATGGAGTTTATTAGATACACCTGAAGTTAAAAATGAAAAGTGTCTAAAATCTGTTGAAACATGTAGAATAACAAACTACTGGGCAGAGCATCCCAGAAACAAATATAAGCAAAAAGCCAGCTTTGACTGACACTTCAGTGAGTTACTGGAGTAGAATCATAGAAACAATTAGGTTGGAAAAGACCTCTGATATCATCAAGTCCAACCTATGACCAAACACCACCATGCCAACTAGACCATGGCATGTCCAGTCTTTCCTTAAAAACCTCCAGGGGTGGTGACTTCAACACCTCCCTGGGCAACCCATTCCAATATCTAATCATCCTTTCTGTGAAGAAATTCTTCCTGATGTCCAACCTAAACCTCCCTGTGTTTTGACCAAGACATTAGGCTGTGATCACAATCGTATTTTTCGTGCTAGAACTATGCCTCCTCCCCAAACACCCTAAAAACCCAAGGCACACTTGAAAGAACAATACATCTAAACATCCTACCTGCATCATGAAATGCTTCTGTGGCAAGATATGCTTTACAGAACTACTCTGCCATCCTGAATATTCTACTAGTTAACATGTTAGTAACTGCTGCTACATCAATTCTGTGGTCTAGGAATTTTTTTCTGAGTAAATAGTCTAGAGTGCAGATGGCAGCCTCTGCTGTCCTCCTCACTACTCACTGCATGCATCTCATACAGTATGTTCTCTTCCCTTCCAGTGGGCAAAAAACAAAGAAGTTTTGTCCACATCTGGGCCATGACATTGGCAGATTTTACAATCTGTGTGATTACTGGTAAGTCAGGATATTTTTTTTTTCATTTAGAGGCTGTATCACAAGCTTTTCCAGTTAAAAAAAATTCCACTCTGAATTGATGTGGAAATAAATGAAAGTGTATACAGAGATGTGTAATACTTGTGGTATGAGCTGTGGCAAAACTTTTACAGCTTTTCACTGTCTAAAGAAAGTAGTGGGGTTTTCTCTGAAGTATCAACACTCTGCTAAAATGACTAGAAATGAGAGACACAGAATTGCAAAGAATAAATATATCACACTTTCACTAGATATAGATTAAAAAGGTTTCTTTTTGTAGTTTTTAGCATGTGTTTTTAGAGAAACAACATGTGAGACTACACACTACCGTGGAGCACAGCATCTTCACCACAAGAGCATAAAAACATATGACAATAACTGTCATCTGCAAAAGTCAGTGAAACCACTCAAATATCAGCCGCTCTATTTCCTTTTAAATTTTTCTTATAGCTGTCCATACATAAAAAATTTTCAAGGCCTACCTTGATTATGTTTATAATATCTCGAGGTCCAATAATTTCAGGATCAAACTGGATGTGAGCTTTGCAAGTTGCAAGTGCAACTGAGGCATAAAATATGCCATTTGTTCTCATGAGTTTGGATTCAATATTGTGAACACAAGAAGCACAAGTCATCCCTGTAATCTAAAGAAAACACAAATGTAGGTAGTTAGCAATCCCACATATTCACACAATATTTGTAGATGAACTTGAAACAAGGCCTCCTGATCTCACAGAGATACTAATTCTATATGACTATTCAAGCTCTGCTGGTACTGACCCTCGGCCTCAGCATAAAGATTTTATAGAGCTGTCTTACATGATATTAAGTTGACAGTATAACTATCCACTTTCATTATAAAATTCTGCAACCAGCAGTTATAGTCACAGCTATGTATTTGTATAGCAGCACTTAGACTGTAGCAGTATAATTAATATAGTACTATCAACAGCTATATTAACATCACCAAAGCCAAATTCTGTGCATGTAACTACATCTTGTGTACTTAGATTTCCCTGTGGCTTCAACAAGGCCTTATTCTGATTACTTCTGACCTATTAACACAACTGTAGACTGTTATCTGTCTTGCAGTAGGTATCTGTCAGAGACTAAAAACTGGCATTTGATGAATCCATCCTTCATATAAACAAGTCACTAATTTTATCCAAAGTTCTTAGACCTCTATAAAAAGCCCCTTGCATTAGAAGTATGTATTTGGTGACACAATCTCTGTTACTCAGAATCTGTACTGTTGACAGAAAACTACTCTTTCCTTCCTGCTTGTTAAGAAAAGTCTAATCTGTACGTAGAACTAGCACCTTAAATTTCAGTGAATTTGGATAGGTTCTTCTAAAACAAATAGATCTTGTCTTTTCAGCAATTAAGAAACAATAGCATCACCAGCTAGAACTGAGCTGCTGAAGCCACAAGTGTTTAAGCAACGGTATTTTCAAGAAAATGAGTCTTCCTGACCTCACTATTCCTAAACCAAATATACATATGACTTACAAGAAGCTCCACATGCCCTTCTGTTTCTGCATGATCTTCTATGACGGTTGCTTCAAAACCCATATTCTGGATCAGCTGTGCTATTTCAAGAGGTTGTATAAATTCTGGTTTGTATTTTATCTCTGCTTTACCTGCCATCAGTGCTACCAACACTGAAACAATTCCTGCAGTGGCAATAATAAAAATATTAGATAATGTAGCTCCTTTGAAGGAAAGAAAAATAAAATATTACAAGTGACTGCCAGTGAGGACTGAAACAACTCTGAGATGTTTATAAGCCTAATGATTTCCCTCTGCCTCCTTCTAGTGTTGTTCCCTAGTCACAACAGTAAAGATTTTACTGAGATCCAGCCACGTCATGGTTCCCTTTAGCAATGAGAGGAACTGTGAGATTTATACATAGAAGGAGGAGAGTTTTTCTCTGATCTAATGAGACAAAAAGGATGTTCAAAAACAATCCTTGCACTTATTGGTGCAAGCTCTATCCTGGACTCTCTTAGTTTGGAAAGAGCCAAACAAAGCCTACAGCACAATGGAGACCTTTTCATGTTCTTGTTTCCTGCCATCCCTTTTTTTAATAAATAAAAACCCCACAGAAATCTACATTTGGAATTGAAAAGCAAAACATGAAAATCATAGGTTGTTTTGAAGTGTTAATGGTTTATTGGACTTTTACATCAAGGTAGTGAGAATATCACTGGAAGACTGGGGACACAAAAATCAAGAAGCAAAACCTTCTAAAGGCATGCTGACACAAATAAAATCAGAAATTGCTAAGGCTCATCTGTTCATCTTCTACATGGCCAGAAGAAAGGTAGCTCCAGCCTGCAAACTTCTAGACTAGTAAACACTGCTCTGCCTAAACTTACTCTGGCACGGGAACTATGCATTTGTTTGTACCTGATTGCGCAAATGTGCCCTGAAGGGTAAGAACCACATCACAAATGTGCCAGAGCTCTTAGCAGCTCTGGAGGAGATGGATTGCTTTGTAAAGCAACAAGGCACTGAAAATTAAATGAGAACCATTTCTCTGTTCTTGTCTTGAGACTTATTTGAAATTTTTATTACATTGCAACAACTTACTCTTACAATACAAGTATGTCCATCAGGTTTGTCCACCAGCATGGTAGGATAGTTAAACAGTGACATAGTTTTATTAGAACTAAGAAAGAGCATTAAGTCTATTTAACCTTCAGATGTTGCACCACAGCCTCTGCCATAGAATCACATAGAATACTTTTTCGACTCCATACTCCCTTATAGACCCACTATAGGAATTTTAAATTTATTACCATCTGCTTTCTGCAAATTTCTTTCAATGGTAGACACACACGATGCACAGGTCATGCCGGTGATTTGTAAAAAACACTTTTCAGCTGTTGCTCCATTGAGCTGGTTTGACTCATCAAGGTCAGGACTGTCTGGAAGAGCATCCAATGCACAGCCTTGGTGAGGAGGCTCTGGAGCTCGAGGCTGCATGGCAGCTTTGCTGGCGTCAGGCTGATGCCTATGCTCTGCAGTGGTAGTATCTTGAATAAATGAACAAATACATGGAACAAACAATGTACAATTTACAGTGTGATTGGATGATGCAAAAGTTCAAACAAGTCACATGTATTAATCACACAAACCCTCACAGTAGTTTGAAAGGTGACACAGTAACTTTGGTCTCTACATGGATATAATATAGGTTGTACTTATGCTTATACAACTACACACTCACCAGTACCATTTACATGA
>JAWWLZ010000001.1:53750112-53778980 GCA_035041345.1 Poliocrania exsul | reverse complement strand
TATACAGCTTCTTTCTGTGGAAAATACTCTGGCTTTTTAGGCAAGAACATTGATGAACACTTCCTTTGAGAACGCACGCAGAGTCAGTCTCGAGGAAAAAAGACAGCACAGAAAGAACCGTTCCTCACCAATATCACCTAAGGAGACGTTCCACTGTGCCTTTTGTGACCGGACCTGCCTATCCCGTATCGGCCTTTTTAGCCACCAGAACGCTTGCAGCAAGCGTGGGTAGTGCCCTTCCCAAATCTTCGTTCGCAAAGCCTAGCCATGATCATTTAAAATAGCCTGTTACTTTAGAAAAGTGTGTTGCAGTATGAGTGGTTTTGAATTCATTTCAGTGTCAGCTGTATCAGCATGGACCATGTTGTTAAGTAAGTCACCATGTACTAAAATTTACAACTGTTCTACAGAAAAGCATGTGTTTGTAACCTTAGCAGCTGCAGGGGCTAGATCCAGGTTTGTGGTACCTGCCAACTTGCTGGCAGTAGTAGCTTATCTCCATCTGCTGAAGCAGACGAAAGAATTACACATGAAAGTAAGAGATAGTAAGTAGAGCTTGCCCTTTTCCCTCCTATTGAAAACAGCAACATCCTGAAAGAGGCCTTCCAATGCTTCAGGACAGAGCAGAGGCTCTGCCCATATTTATCTAGTTTGCCAACTGCTTCCAGATGTTGGTTCTCATCACAGACCCCCTGCCAATGGTAGAAGAAATAATGCACTAAAGGACATGCAGAATATACAGTAAAAAAAAACACATCCTACCCCTTTCTTCTTCAAGACAGATAACGGAATCATTAGACAACTCTGCTTCTGCTAAGATGTTCAGGAGTGTCTCTGGTGGTGTTTGTTTCCACCGCTTCCTGCTTTCTGGCATGTCTTCAGGCAGAATAGCATGGTCAGCTGAAGAACAGAAAGGTTCTCAGGTCACTAAAGCATGACTGTAGCTTGGCACTGTCTTTTGTCAGATTCAAACTTTCTAGTCTTGACACTGATTTCTTACTTTTGTGTAATACTAGAACCTATATATTTTTCTTCTTTTATGGAATACTCCTGAATTTTTTATAAGTACTTGATCTGCTTGATATAATAGAGAAAACTAGTTTGGACAGTGTCTAACACCAGTTTTAAAGCTCAAGGAACTGCTTATTAAGCCTGGAATAGACAAGTGCAGCTTCATTGAGCAGTCCTTGCTCTGAAACTTGCTGGCTTTTGGGGGCTGAAAAAGCTATGGCCTTTCATCTAAGGCAGAATGAACAAAAGGTGGTATATTAAATAATATTCCTGCTTTGTCTTGACTGTACATGCAAACTCTTCAGGTTATTTTTATGTATCCGAGGAGTTTGGATCATGCTGAAATGCTGGAAGAGCAACTTGTTTGCAACAACCAGCCACTGGAGATACCTGTTTGCCTGGGAATATATGCACTAGCACTGTAAGAAGCCTAGCAATTAGCCTCTTAAATGGAGCATCACCACAGCCACCCCTGGGTGAGCTTGCACTTGTGACTGGGTAGCACCACCTCTGTGTACAGGGGGAAAATAGACCTCCACCACACCCAGGGTTGTGAGTTAGCAACTCACTGCCCTAGTTCTTGTGTGTCACCAGCTCAAGGCCCGAGAAAATGGTGTTGATTAGTTGCATAGACTGGCATCTTTAGCCATTGTTACCCAGGCCACAGAGTGATTTATAAAAAGGCAGCAATCTTAATATGTATGAGCAACACAATATGATTGCAACATCAGAGAAAAGAGTGATGACTGCATTCAGTGCCTTAAAATGTACAATAACCTCTGTTTTTGTGAAGTCTTGCAATGAAAAGCCTGCCAGACCATATGAACATTCAGGTATGGATTTGTTTTGGCAAAAGTCTCTAAGTAGTCTGGCTGAATTTTAGCAGCTCCCTACTTTCACTGAAAGCCAAAACTTTCTTACCAAATTCATTTTCAGCCATAGTAGGACCTACAGATGTGACATCAGCATCAGCTAAAAAATTCAATAGTGTCTGAGGAGCTCCAGTTTGCCAGTGTTTTCTGGGTGGTTTTGTATCATCTATGTCATTAGACTCTTAAGGGGAAGAAGAAGAGGAGACAAAGTTATTTCATGTTTTTTTGAAAGTAGATATCAATGTCATTATAAAATTATATGATATAAAGAGAGAGCTCATCAGATAAACTTGCTATAGGCTGGAGTTACTAGATTTACCCAACTCCTATGTAATTTTCAGGATTAATACTCAGCAAGAAATACCTGTTTGGTATCCAAACAGTTCTTCCAAAGCTCTGTCTGTATGATTTTCATAAACTTCCACCAATTTCTCCTTAAGAGTCTCACCATCCACAAAATTTAAGGTCTCACTGAGTTTATCTAGTACCTGAAAAAATGATAGGTTACTCTGGAAACAGAAAAAAATATGGTATAATAACTAATACTCCTTATTTTACTGTTTTCCAGCCAACCTCATATATGCACAGGAAAATTGTGTAACAAAAATTGAAGCAGCAGAACTCAAAAGTCACATTGTAATTTGTATATCAGAGGGCTGCATGGGGCTATGCAGAGATGTGAAAAAGCAGAATGGCAAAATAGTTCTTTATAAATTAAAAACAGAGATAAGAGAAATATAATATATTTTCTATGTTACTGTCAGAAATATTTTCTAAAAATCTAACATACTAATACAAATCTGAATAGGTAGGTACTCCATGTTGATTAGCCACAAATGTAATTTTAATAAATGAAATCACATAATGTTGTCTGTAGTTTCATTTATACTTTTTATAAATAACAGCTGGTTCATATCAATATTATTCTTGCTTTGTGATACAATACCAGTGAAAAGAAAGAGAAATGCTCCAAAACAATTTACAGGTCAGATTTGGCATTTGCAGACTAACTCAATTTTTAAACAAGTTCTTCCTCTCAAGCCCAATTTATGAAATACAAGTATCTGCCATCCTTCATCTTTTACCATGATTGATCCAGATATCACCGAATTTTCTTATAAGCAATTATCGTCTTTAAGAAGTTCAGATATATGCAACATGTCAACAAATCCTCAAGAGGAAGCTTTATTTTAACAAAGGCAGAGGATGACAGTAATGGAAACAAATCTTAGATTATGAAGCTGTCATAGTTTCAGGTAAGTAATGTAAATGCTTTCAATATAACCACAATGTACCTCTGCTTTTTGAATGGTGTCTTCCTCAGGAACACAAACATCTAAATTAATTTCAAACTTTACTCCTCCCTAAAGAAAATTCACACACATCATTAATTTAGGTTATTAAATAAGAACATTTAATTAAAAGTACACTGTTTATATGGAACTGCAAACTTGAAAATTATTTTATATTGAAAATAACTTTTATTCAACAATATTTTCCTTCTATTTAACAATATCAAAGTTGAACAAATTAGACAAAAATAGACTTGCCTAAATATATATTATTTTATTTTACTGATATTTTGAAATTACTTCATCAACTTTGACTTAAAGGAAGTAGTTTCACTCAAATCCTTGCATTACACACAGGTGGTTCTTACAGCTGGTTCTCAACCAGTGCTAGAAGTTGAATACTGTACTGCTTCCATGCAATATTTCATAAAAGACTTAGTCCACTTCACAATGATCTTATGATAAGAAACCTTTCTGATATCTTTTGTGCTTTTCCATTCAATTCTCATCTCCTTCTATAATTTAAAAAGCACTATAAAGAATAAACTTTTATAACAAAATGTTTAAAAATTAGCAGCCTACTCGACTTCACCTAAACTTTGAATAAGCATGAGTTACCATGCAGTAATATACTTTGATATAAAGGAGGGCGGGTAGGGATTGCTTACTATGTAGAAATATCTAAAGAGAGTCTCCCTCAAATGGTCAGAAAAGCTCATTTATTTTCTTAGTGATTCTATCTTCTCATATAAATTTTAACCAACAGTAGACTAGTACTCTTAATTGACTCAAATAACTTGATTTCTAGAGCTACCATAGTAAATCAATGATTTGAAATGTACAGACAAAAGAAGAAACAGGAAAAAATAATGACAATAAGGATGGATACCTTTCTGTTATGTTTCTTTTCTAAGAGCTTTTGGTCTTGCCTATCCTGGAGTTGGACTTGTTCAAAGTTTTCTTCTATGTTCTGGAAGGAAAGAAAAACACCCAGTTTAAAAAATATTCTTGGTAACCAGAATATGTGTACAAACCTGTAAAGAAAAAGACTTGTTTAAGTAGTGAATATAGTCACTAACTTCTTTGTACATCTATCTGTAAGAATATTCAATTAATTGCCAATTCTGGATTATCTGGCAAAAAGAAAAACAGAAAATCTTGCATAAAGTGCAAAGCTCTGATTTTTCAAAGAACCCTGATTTTATGTCAACAAGTAAATAATACATCTTTTGTTTTTCATGATCACATGCAAGGTGAATCAGGCTCATTTCATTCTGGAAAACTTTGGAAGTGATGAATATCAAGATTTTAGTGGAAAAGAAACATACCACAAAAAGAAATAGAGTACAAGTGCATTCTAATATTTAGAGATGAAAAAGAGTTACCCAAATAAGTCAGGACTCAGCCAAAGAAACTTTCTAGGTTATTCAGGGTGGGAACCTAGGGACACTTTCACATACAGTGCAAGCATAAGGTGAGACTTAAGCTTTATCATTTTTCAGATTTGTCATACAGAATGAATCAAAGACCATGAGGGACTTGCTTAGAAAGTTCTGTTTGGAAGGAGATGACACTGATACCTGAAGTGATTCTTCTCCTATTCCAGATGTACCCTTGTTTTCATGCTGATGCTCAGCCTTCTCTTGCCTCACAAGATAGGTTTTATCCTGTACGTTTTGATTCTCCTAGGGAATATTTTTAGAAAATATTCATTTCAATTTCTAATTCAGTGTTCTAGCATAAAAAAAGAAGAAGTAAATATGAGTGCCTGTATGTTTGATCTATATTACCTGGAGTATCCCTGCTCTAAACCTGAATTCTTTTATATTGCTGTGGTATTCTTCACGAATTTTCTGCAATTGTTTCAGATACTCCTATTAAAGAACAGTAAAGTAGAACATATATGTATTACAAATACATACAAAAATTACACTAGCTAAACAAAATATTCTATCAAATTGTGTATATAAAAGAAAAAGGAATCGGTATACTGTATTGACAATTTTAAAGAATGCTTGATACTTTCTACTAGAGGACGTTTTGGGATTAAAACTCTTCTAGTCTTTAAGTCTTCCAGACTGTTTCAGGCTTTTCTGTAGAATTATGTCTAAACTAGCTAAGAATAACCTAAGGACTGTCTGTGTAATGATGCTAAGGTTACAATCCAAGAATAGAGGACTAGAAATTATGAGGTCAAAAAATGATGTAATATTTGTGGTATGGCAATTTGCTACCTGTAACAAAACAAACTCTGGTAACATTTTCCTGGAGAACCTTCAATGTTCCTATGCTTTGGGGCAAAAAATTCAAATTTGACCAAAATATAATTTTTCTCTTAAGGACATCTCTGTTACTGTTTATATGAGAGTCTATCCCAATTTTCCCATGATACAAATAGACAAATCTGTATTTTTTTTTTCATATTTATTACAGACTTTGTGGAATTAAACAGCAACAGTTTCTGAAGAATGTGTAAGTGATGAGCATGTTCTTATTCTAAAGTCTGATGGTTATGTAAAAGTTAATATATTCATATTTATTGTGACATTTTTTAATAAATCAAGGATAGAAAGATTAAATGAATTTACATATCGTCACATAAGAAAGAAGTATCAGTTTGTTTCCTCTGTCACCCAAGAGCAAAACTGGAAAAGTACCTTGTTTCTCTATAAAAACATGGGAAAAGAATGGAATCAGTGATGGAAAAGAGAATCTCATGAAAAAGAATCAATTCATATGCAAAGAATACTACTATCACAGAATGTAAGAAGACAGCTTTAAGTAGCTAAGGAAGAGATTACATTTACCTGTTCTTTCATTTCATTCTTTCTAGAAATGTCCTGCTGGTGGTTTTTGAGATGCTCTTCCTTTTTTTTATGCTGAGGTATTTGGTCATGACATGGGTCAGCAGAGGATGGTCGCAGTCCCTATGGAGGTACAAATAAATCCCAGGGCAAAGTAACTGTCATATAGAATCCCTTCCTTCTGTGCTCCCTCAATTCACTCTCCCTGTTCCATTGAAGAATGCAGTAAGGCAAGTGTACATTTTTGGAGAAAAAAGTTACAGGAGAATTTTACATTGTTCCAATTTTGTATTAGAAAATAAAGACTCAAGATGAGCAGCGCAGAGCAGATCAGGGAATTCACTAGAGCAAAACCTTCTACTTGTCAGTGTTGGTTTGCATGTTACAAAGACATCAGTTCATCTTTGGATTTTCATTCATTTCCTTTTGCAGATTTTATTCTGTGATTCACTGTTTACTTACCAGTTGTTTTTCCACTTTAATCTTGTACTGTTGAGCTTCAAAACGCCTTTGAAGAAATTCTGCAGTCCTGGGAGAAGAAAGTGATGTTCATATACTACATTTTATTTCACAAACTCTGCTACCTTCTGCACAAATAATTCTCTGTAGGTTCTATCACATATGACAAACAGAGCTCTCTTTGTACTACGTAAATATATAAATATGGATAAATATGGCACAACAGTAAAATAAAACATATTGTCTTCAGGAGTGTCCCTTCCTATCACTTCAGTCACTTTAGCCTTTGAAGAGTGCAGCAAAGTCCTTCTCCACCTTTTATTTGTTAAATGGCATGTGAAAATGTTAATGAAAACAAAATTGATTTCCATGATCCTCAAAATGAGTGAAAATTGTCAGAATGGAGGTTGTATATTTAGCAACATTTTATTGTCTTTCTCCCCTAATTCTATCAGTTTACCTTTGTATTTTTGTAGCTTCTAATTTTTACTTTGCTTTTTGCTATGAAATAACCACCAATCACTTGTAAGCTTCCTGTTTTCTATTTATTTCATTTTCCACCTCCAGAATCCACTTGTGCCACAGGGAGCCAAACTGAATTGGCTTTGTCCTTATATAGGACACCAGAAACTCAGGTCAGAAAAGACGTTAGAAATATAATGATCCATAACTGAAACACCTTAAACACTGTTGTCATTGGAAGTTAATGATTCAGTCAACCTTAAAGGAAAGCTTTGAAAATAGGCTTTATTAAAACTCTCTTTCTCAAGGTTTTTAAAGTTCATGGACACCTAAAATGGCCAGTCACAGAATGGACAGGCAATCTCCTAAGCAATGGAAAGGTTTTATCTCTACTTTGTAAGAGAAAGTCGTTGAAGTAAATAATCTGCTGGAGAAAGGGTCTTTATATCTGAAACAGAAATATAAGCTCTGCAGGAAAAAAAAAATCATTTTCATGGCTTGCCTCTCACTCCTGTTCCCTACAGTGCAGAACTGCTTTTGATCTTTATGTTGTTTTGATCCTGGTGTG
Organism: Poliocrania exsul; assembly: GCA_035041345.1. Lineage (NCBI taxonomy): Eukaryota > Metazoa > Chordata > Aves > Passeriformes > Thamnophilidae > Poliocrania > Poliocrania exsul. Next base: position 53,771,512 of record JAWWLZ010000001.1, on the reverse strand, counting down.
AAGGAATTACAGTGTTTATCCTTGATATAATCAGAAAGTCTACAAGAAACCTGTGTTTTACTTCTCACCCAATAAAAGACTGGGCTGAGATTTGGGAGACATTTTAAAAATGAAGTGTCAAACATCAGGACAATACATTCAGAAGGAATTTCTGCACAAACAGGAACAGGAATTGTGTTGTTGTGTAACAAACTTATAAAAACAAACAAACAAATAATCAAAGGTGATGCAGAGAGGGAAGTCTATTAAATGAGCTATTCCAGTGTTACCTACTCAGGAAGGCTGATAGCTCAAAATATGCAAGACAGTGATAGAGTGAAAATTACCAGTCAAGTGGTGGAGGTGCAGCTCGTCCTTTTATTTTACAGTATTCTTCAACTCTTTGGCTGATATGAGAAAGGTCATCATGTGCATTAGCTTTCCTTTGCAAGTTGTCAAGCTTCTCATAGTAATATTTATAATGGTCACATACTCTAATACATTCTGTCCTTTCTGTCATTTTAAATCTGGAGGTTTGTGGCTGAAAATATAATAAATTATGTTAAATTTACCTGTTCTCATTTGTAACAGTACAAGTTTGAGTTCACTTCCTATCCTCCCCAGTCTGAACTGCACAGTAACAGAGGTTGTCTACAGTATAGTTAGTGCAAGTTTTTCAAATTCTTTCATATATAACGCAGAAACTTCCTAACTCCCCAGGGCTTATGTCATCTTACCATTGTCTTCTCCTTTTCCCCTGTTCCATCAGCTCCTGTCATTAAGCAGCAGCCCATATTGTTGTGCAAATCAGTCAGCATGGGGCTTTGTACTCTGTAGTGTCATTGCCCTAGAGTCACTTCATTGTTCTGAAGCCTAAAACACTGAATTATTTCCAGGAGAGTCTCTTCTTGACATGTGGTAACAAGGGGAACCTAGGATACAGTTTTGGGCAGATTGATTGCTGCTTTCAGGGGAGCACCGCGCTTCTTCATTTCACATCTCTTTGATTATGCGCCTGCAGGAGTTTGGCTTTCATTTCTCAAAGTCCTTACTGTGATGAGACAACCTTGTATTTCTCCTTTGTGACAAGACTGTCATTTCCATTTCTCATAAGAACAATGGAGAGAAGACCATCAACCCAGCTGCCACTGCATGATATGTGTGGTCAGACATCCACAAAATTTTCCATGGTGGGAGACTATGTGGCACATGAGAGAAATGCTGAATTTTGCTTATTTTCTTACATAAATATAAAAGCATCTAAGTATCCATTCCACAGATGGCAAATACTTTAAATACCTGTTTTCCTTAGAAACACTGAAAATAGGCTCATGCACCTATGGTAAACTCCAGATTACTGTAAAATATAAATTCATATCTGTATAAGAAGAAAATTTTCAGTTGTCAATAAAGTTCCCAAGGAAGATGTAACCTCAAAAGTGTTTATCTCATTCCTCATTGAAGGTTTACAGTATAGTATCCAGAAGCATGGCAATTCCAGGCAACAGGAGGAACAAATCATGACATCTAAATAAATGTCAGAGGATTGAGAAGTGTGACTAGTGGAGCAGGCATCAGGAAGTCATGCTTGACCAACTCAGTAACATTCTGCAATAAAATTACTGGCTTGGTAGACAATGAATGACCACTGGATATTTCCTACCAATCAATTGCCTTCAGGGAGGCTTTTGACATGATCTGCGTAAGATCCTCATATAGAAGCTGATGAACTATGGGCTGGATGGGCAAGCAGTGAAGCTGATTGAAAACTGGCTGAATGTCCATGCCAGAAGAGTGGTAATTGAAGTATGAAGCCCAGTAACTAGCAGTGCACCCCGGAGATCAACACTGGGTCCAATCCTGTCTAACATATTCACTAATGATTTGAATCATGGGGGATATTGGGGCAATGTGCACACTCAATAAGTTTGCTGATAACACCAAACTGGGAGGAGTGGCTGATACACCAGAGGGTTGTGCTGCCATCCACAGGGACAACAGGCTAGATAAATGGGATGACAAAAACTTCATGGAGTTCAGCAATGGGAAGTGCAAAGTCCTACACTATGCACCAGTACATGCTGGGGGCCACCCAGCTGGGAAGCAGCATGGCAGAAAAGAACCTGGGGGGCCTTGTGGACACCAAGTTGACCATGAGCCAACAATGTGCACTTACTACTAAGAAGGTGAATGATACCCTGGCCTGCATTAGACCAAGTATTTCCAGCAGGTCAAGGGAGGTGGTCTTTCCTATCTACTCAGCACTGGTGAGCACACACTTGGAGTGCTGTGTCTTACTCTCAGCTCTCCAGTACAAGAGAGAGGGACACATTAGAAGTTCAATGAAGGGTGACAAAAATGATTAAGGGACTGGAGCATTTCTCTAGAAAAGGCTGAAAGAGCTCAGACTTCAGCCTGGAGAAGGCTCAATTGAGATCTTGTTAATGTTTACACAGGAGGTTCAGGAAACACTTTCTAACCTCAACCGTCCTGTGATTTTGTGAACCCTGAAGCAATGCATTCAAGGTATCACACAATGCAAGTATCCCTGCAAACTTTTTGTTTCATTTGGTCATCAAAAGAATGCGGGAACATTCCCAGTGCAGGTCAAAACACTGTGAACAAAATTCTGCCTTGGAAGACACCAGTACGTAGTGAAAGGAAACTTAACTTTTCTAACTTAATCCATCTCTGGATTTGCATTCGATATGCACAAATACAACTAAGTCCTATATTCTGCACAGGGCCAGTATTATGCATAGGTAGTGTAAATGACTGCATGATGGAAGCAGTCCTGGAAATTCCATGTTCCCTGTCATCAGTTAAGCTACTGTAACTGCAATGGGCAGATTTGGGAGCACCTAGATCCTAAATGTGCTGTGCTTATGTTCACCAGCATCCCAGGCAGTACTGCATGCTCTTGAAGAAAAACACAAAAAGTGTGAAGTGATTCCAACTATGAGGCTGGACAAAACAAACAGCTGATATTCTGCCTGGGGAAATAAGGAGGTGGAAAATGAGTGACAGACACAAGTGGTTGTGAAAAAGTGGGGTTTGACCCACTTATTTGGTCAGTAATAAGTATCTGAGACAAAGGCAGTGAGCACTAGTGGTTTTGCCCATGAATGTGCTCTCAGAACAGCTGAAGTAATAGGATCATTGTATCTGCTTCTATAAAAAAATTGCAATCACAGAGATTATTTGCCTTTTGCAAACATGCTTGACTTCTTTTGTTACAAAGGACCATAGCAAAGCAGCCTAAATTCAGTGTTTTCCACTTAGGCTATCAAAAACACCTCTTCTGAGGCTTTAGGAGTGCTGAACTGTCTTTACTGACTTAGTGTAGGCATTAAGCTAAATTTAATACCCCTTAATGAAGACTTTTTTAAGGGCAGGTATTTGCCTTCTGAAGATGATTATATATTATGAGAATGTGGATGCACAATACCTGAAAAATGGGTTGTTTCCCTCTTGAAGGAGGTTTCCATTCATTTCTCTGAAATAATTCTTGTTTCTTGACACACATCACCATTCCAGATTTCAGAGAAGCTTGGTCCTCAACTCCTGTTTTTTGAAGTTTATGCTTTTTAATGGTAAGAGATTAAAAAGTTGCATTCTGTGTTCTCTACATGATTAATGATCATGTGATTGCAAACCATAGCAGGGTGCCTACACTGAATAGTGATAGGCTGGGCCAACAAACACCCCTTACATCCTTTCATCATCATCACCACCATCACCATGCTTCACATCTCCCAGGCATTCTGCTTTTCATTCTTAGAATGACATGCTTTTGAAAACATGATTTGTCATGTTCACGTAAAGTGCATCTTACTGATTAGTTTTGCAAAGCCCACTGAATAAAAGGCAGACCTCTATGGACTAGAGTGCTGATTTCATGATAGTACCAAGAACAGAACACCGGAGATCTGATTCATAGGCTCAGTTTTCTTTGGAGGATAGCTGTCTACCTGTTTAAGCATTCCCTTTCTAAACCTCGCCCTCAGTGTTCCACAAATCACTAGGCAGTGCTGTAGTACTTGTGAAATTTGACATGTTTCCTATGGCAACTTTTCTGTCTGAATGTTGCTAATGAGCTGCTCTTTTTCTGAAAAGACTAGTCTTTTTCTGATCAGGACAGCAACGACCTCTCTGGGTGAATGGTTCTGCTGTTGCAGTTCTCTCCTCTATTTATTTTTAACTTTGTGAAAACCTTGTATACAAACGTGGAATAAAGACTTCTGGGGAAAGTTACAGCCATCACTTATATTGTAGCTAACAAATATTACTGTAGAACAGTATTATTACCTTGTATCCACCTGGCTCCAGATTGTGATGTTGAAGGTCTTTCCCTATGTATCACAGTGTGACTGAATTCTTCCTGTGTCATCTATCAGAAAAAAAGTATCTGATAGGACTGTTTATACTCCTCTGATATATATTTTCTCTTAGTAAGCAACAGTACAGGCACTGACCTCAGGCGGCAAATACTTGAGAACAACTTTCTGCAAGAAGGGCTTCCTTAGAATAGAATTGATGGATGGTCGATCTCTTGGTGATATTTTAAACAACTGGGAAATTAATATCCTCAGATCATATGAATACTTGGGAGACACTGGGTGAAAATGTCCTCTGCAAATCTTCAGCACCAGCTTGTGCAAACTATTGCCTTCGAACTTAATTAATGAAAACAATAAAAAGGGGACAGTAAGTACTAGTGGTTGGCAATGATGCACTAGACACCCCAGCTTGAAGAAAAGTACTTGCTGACACAATAGGAGAATCATAGAATAATTTGAGTTGGAAGGGACCTCAAAGACTGTCTAGCTCCAACTCTCCTGCCATGGGCAGGGACACCGTGCACTAGACCAGGTTGCTCAGAGTCCCATCCAGCCTGGTCTTAAACACCTCCAGGAATGAGGCATCCATGGCTTCCCTGGGCAACCTGTTACAGCCTCACCACCCTCACAGTAAAGAATTTCTTCCTAATATGTAAGTTTACTATCTTTCAGTTTAAAGCCATTCCCCCTTTTCCTATCACTACATGTTCTTGTAAAAAGTCACTCTCCAGCTCCAAGTCTCCCCAGAAACTTCTCTTCTCCAGGCCGAACAGCCTCAAGTCTCTCAACCTGTCTTCATAGGAAAGATATTCCAGCCCATTAGCTCATATTTGTGGCTCACTTCTGGACTCATTCCAAAAGGTCCACATCCTTCTTATGTTGGGGGCTCCAGAGCTGGATGCAGTACTCTGGGTGGAGTCTAATGAGAGTGAGTAGAGTGGGAGAAGTCCTCTGCGATGTAATCCTTTCACAAATCCTTTCTTTATAACTGCAGAAAATTAATATAACCACTCTCTGATTGTATTTTCTGGTAACGTTCTCCCTGTTTCAGCTGCGCAGCTTAAATGGTCCAATAGGTTTTGTACTTGGAAGAGTTTTATTCATACTCTGCCATCATACAGTAACAGAGAAGCAATTTTTCCAGAAAGAAACATAATTTATTTTGCCAAAAGCTGTTTGATAGAGACCTGCATATACAGTGTTTCCACATTGTTCACCTTCAAAACTTCACTTCATACAACAGCCTCTCAGGAACAAAGATACAACCATGATTTTTCAGCAACCGATGCCAATCAGATAAGTAAGTCCCCTCAGTTCACTAGATCTTTTAAAAGGCCATTATCAATGTAGTTTTTAGGGCCTTAGACAGGTGAAAATTATTTTGAAAGCAAATTGTTTCTAAACTTACCATTTTATTTACATGACTACTCTGAAGGAGGTGTTACCAAAAAATGCCTTAGCTTCACTTGCATTTCCTGTCTGCATCTGTATTGAGTCCCTGCCTTCACAGTGAAAAGTGGGCAACAATACAGACTAAACAATTTAACATTTATATGAAGCATTAGTGTTTTCTCACTATGTGAAATCTGAACTTTTCCTTAGCAGTATTGCCCTTGGTTTTAGCTCAGCACCACTGCTCTCTCCATCACTGCTACTCTATTTTCTCCCACATCCAAGCTCAGCAAAATGTCAACTTCTGATGGGCCCAAGAAACTGATGCATTTTCTGTTGTCAAGGTTAGTTCCTGCTGTGTTCCCTTCTTTACATAATACTTACAGTCTGAGGATTATCTGAGGCTTAGATCAGGCTGAGGACAACAAAACTTCCTGAAGATGCTATCTCAGTTATTTTCTAACATGACTATGCTTTCAAATAAAGCAAAACAAAAGCTTTAGGAAAATACTTCTGGGGACAAACTGCTTTCTGGAGAAATGTGGATTTCAAATGCTTTAGTAAGTATAGATCAATATTTTCAAATACAAATGAGTACAATTATATGCCTAAGCCTAACCCTGAAGTCTGGCTTTAATTATTTCCATTGTTCATCTGCCTTTTGAAAAAGTTTAGTACATTTTAAAGAGTAAATATATGTATACACACATGCAAATAGGTAAGTTACAAGAGTACCACATAATGCATTTTATTATGCACAAAACAGACACAATATGAAAGAATAAACACTAGCAGTCACTTTTAAATATCAATAAATTAGCTGAAAATAATTCTAGTAGCTAACTATAAATACTATTATTACTACAGGTTTTCCAAGCTGTCCACTATATTTTTTAATAGTGTGATTATGATCTGATTGTACAGTACTTACAGGATGCTTTAGTGCACATAGCTCATAAAGCACACAGCCAAGAGACCAAATATCGCTGTGAATAAAAAGTAATTAAAGTTTCAGTGAAAAATCTATAATATTTTCATACCAGTAATCAGTATCTCTTCTCAACTCTCAAATTTATTATCATTTTTCTATCACAGATTAATGTTGGTGCAACCTGCATTTTTTTCTTAAGATCCACAGAAAAGAACAACTAGAAATTTCTTTTTAGTTGTGGCACCAATGTTTCTATGATACCTAACTAGGTATTATAATTGTAATTGGAAAAGGCACATGACTCAAAGAAAGTCTGCTTCATATTTCTAGCAGCATGAAGGACAAAGCCAACTTGACAGTTAAGGAGACAAGGGAGTACTCTTGTGTGAATACCACTGAGCTGAGATGTTAGTCTGGGCTCCAGAACATTTGGTGTTGATCACATCCCCCACACAGAAGGGGGTCTAGACCACTCAGCTCCTGACTTCACAGTGCTTCTCATTTTGTATTAAGCCCAAGTGAGCCTTTGCAATTCTCAGACCTATATGTCTTTTATACAGCCGGCTGCTAAAAATTTCCAAAACAGACAACATAGCAGCTTTCATTTTAGTGTATTTTTATAAATGATAAATGAATGTATCAAAAATTAATAAACTTGGAACTAGAAAGATTAATTGGTAATTAAATGTTGGAAAAAAGAGAAAAGCAGATAAAGCAAAGGGGAAAAAAATCTGGTTTACATTTACCACCACTACTAACAAGAGGTATTAAAAGAGAGTTGGAAGTGCAAGTAATTTTATAAAACCCCCAAAATATAATTATGTTAAGCCTGTAGATTAATCACAGCAAAGTCATGATTGCTATATTCTGGATACTGTGAGTCAAAATACTACTGATGTTATTGTATACAATGATGCACCTAATTATTGTACACAAATCAGAGAAATCAACTGGCTTGGAAAAGATCTCTGAGATTGAGTCAAACCTTTGACCTAACACCACCCTGCCAACTAAACCATGGCAGTAAGTGTCACATCCAGTCTCTTCTTAAATGCTTCCAGGAATGATGACAAAATACAAAACTTGACAATGGGTCACACATGAAATTCCTAGTGCCCTGTGCAAATACTGGTTTACACCATGATATTACTAAAACAAGTTCTTTCATGCCTGCATACCCCACATACAAGTGTATGAAGGAAAGACAGAGACTTACGTTTTGTTGTTATATGGCTGATTTTCACAGATTTCAGGTGACAGGTAGTAGGGAGTCCCTACACAGGTGTGGGCAAACTCCATAGTACTGATGAAACACAGTGAACAAAAAGGCTTACATACTGAAAAAGTTTACAAGCAATTTAGCTAGAGACTTCTCTGCCCTGGGTTAAAAGCCTGTGGGGGACATAATTTCTGCTCTCCAAACAGTTGAATAAGGGAACATCCCATGAAAAATTGCAATATATCCCAGTTCTGTGTAAAAAGGACCCACTATTCTAGTAACGGAGAGTGTTTGCACTTCAATGGAAAGCACAAGAATTCCCTATACTTATCTTGATTCGTGAACCTTTCCTTTCATTTTCTCTCTTCTGTTCAGCTGAGGAGGTGAGTGACACCAGACCTGGCATCCAAACAGTGTCAACTCACCACAGAAATGTAATTTGCTACTTACATGAGGAAAAGCACTATCAAGCTCTAATTATATTGTTGCATAAGGCTACTAAATATTTTTTTTAAATGTCTACACTTGAACATTCAGACTCTGAGGTTTACTTCCTGTCTGTTGTGTACTATTCTGCTGTGCAGGAGCAATCCTTAAAGCAATTATCCCCAGAACACTTATGAAGGTAGACACTTTCCACATAAGTAGTTTACATGCTCAGAGTTGAGGCACTGAGAGTAGGTCTGTGCTTCACAAAAGAAACATGCCTCAAAGGCACGAGAGCTGGCAGAGACTGCAGCTAGAACAGCCAGATGGCATATCCCTGGAGATGAGCAGGCTTGGATCAAGCTGCTAATCAAACAGGCTAATCCAATGTGCTCCAGATCTTCAGCAAGAATTCCTAGCTTTGATGCACCTCTGAAATTGAATGTTATGTAGCAACTAAGAAGGACTAACAGTAGAAGGACAAACTGAAAAATGATCACAAAAGGAAATTACCTTTCCATGCAATACCTACTTAAATTGTGGACCTTCTTTGCCATGATATACTCTCAAAGATAATCAAGCAGAAAAAGAGGTCAAATTTAAGCATTTTACTGTTGTTAGCATGCCCCCTGGCATGTTTTGGCCACACCTGGCCACTACACAGGACAGGTCAACCTTGTCCCCAGAGTCAGTAAATATGAGGCTGCTCCTTTTTCTCCACCCTATGTCTACAACTAATGGAAATCCAGTTACTAGGATAGATACATCTGTGGTTCCATGCAGGATGGCGTGTTTAGGGCAACAGGGGAAAAAAAGTGTCAGACCCTTTGTATTCCAGAGCTCTTGAACAAGACAATCCACAAACAATTTGCACATTCAGGTTGCATTCTGAACACTCACAAGCAATCCTGTTTGGTCACAGACTAATGAAAATGGGTGCTTACCTGTTCAACTGTCTTGCTATGCCAAAGTCCCCAAGCTTTGCTACCTTTCCATTATTGCTAAGAAAAATGTTCTGCAAATAAAAACAAAACTGGCGTGTGAAAACAAAACATGGCAGAGCTTCTTAAGCACATTTTTCACAGGACAAAATAATTCCCTCTCCAGTACCAGTTTTACTACCTGTGCTTTTACATCTCTGTGTAAAATCTTCTTGTCATGAATATGCTTCAAACCCAAGGAGATCTGCACAAACCAACTGAGGATCTGCAGGGAAAATTAAAGGAAACAGATACCTACAAATTTGTGTGATTCTTGCAATGAGGTATCTTGCTGAAATATATAAAATAAAGATAATAACAAAATCTAAAATCATAGAACACACACAATGTAAAATAGTAAAAAAAAAATAAATTTAAAATTAATGTCATAGACTTTTCCTTTCCAAATAGTTTTATCACAAAACTAAATGGAAATAGATACCCACTCCACTTCCCTTACCACATTGCGTTTTCACTGACTGTGACAGGATATGTACATGAACAATGGCTGAAGAATCATGCCAAAGGACAGTAAGAATATTAGACGCTTATTTAGAAATGAAGGTGTTCAAATAAAAACTAAAACAGAATTGGGAAGTGTCTTCCCAATTCAGTGAGGGAGATCATACCACCCACTTATAAAATTTATAGTAATACTGAATGTGGTCCAGGAAAACAAAAAAAAAAAGGATGATGGACTAAAATGTGGTGAAAAAAGGCAGCTATGAAGAAACTTACATAATGAGTAAGCACACAGACTTACCCTTTATCCTTCACCCAGTACAGCTTTTAAACATATATTTAGCTTCAAGTATACACATCTTCTTGAATAAGGGCCTTTGTACTTAATTCAGAAACAGAAGTACAATGTTCTTTTATGCATTTCTATTTAGGAAAATTCATGCACATGAAAGATTTGAATTAAAGTAATAATCTTCTATTTATTAATGCTTCATATTAAGTAGAAGATTTCCTAAATAGGGCTGATACCACAAATTAGGCATTGTTAGGCATATATTTGAAAATATAAAGACATTTTAACAATGGCATGTTACATTGGGAAATTTGCTTTCTTTTCTTGATTGGCAGTTGTCTCTTTAGTTTCTATAATCCATTCTTCTGTCTGAACTTCCTTTGCCTTTCTTTGGATATGTATTATTCTGTGTCATTGTCAAGGAATTCGTGTGCATTGGTTTTTTCTTTAGTGTTTTATGAACTATGGGTTTGTCCTTTCTCTCATGTTCTCTCTACTTCCAGTATGACTCCCAGTAGGATCTTAAATTCATTATTATTGAACCACGAATTCACTTTCAACTGACTTTTGCACTGAGTTCCTCTCTTCCAACTAAAGTAAAAAGAAAAGTCAAAATACTTTTTTCTTCACTTCTAAGCTTTAGAGTATATTTTCACTAACAGGTTGGATATCATCTATCTGGTTTCTAAGTAAAATTCCTTTGTACTTGCAAAAGACTATGCATGATTAAATAAACACAGAGTTCAGTACACTAATTCCAATACATAAGAGAAACTTTCCTCCAGAAATCTAAGAGTCAAGGGAAAAAAAAAATAAAAAAGGAATAAGAAAGGAATAGCAGAAAGTTCTATTTCTGTGAATTACAATACTTATCATACTCACCCATTTACAAAATAAAATATATGTGAACACAGTCTAAAAACAGTCAGATTGTTTCTCTGCACTGTTTTAACAATTTAACAGGCATCAGAGAAGTGTTGACCCAAATGAAATAAACGAAAGATTTACTATGGACTTCAATATAAAGGAGGTTATGCCATGATGACAAATAGCGTAAACAAATTAAGAATTTGTACATAATATACCCCTTAATTTGAAAACAGTATTTAAAAAAAAGTCTTGATGGCTTACTAGATATACTGCTAATGTAAAGAAAAAGTACATCCATGATGGAAGGAGCACTGGGAAGAAGAAGGGATAAAATATGTCATCAAACTGCTAATGAATTGATTTCAGATCTTAAAGCAAGTGAAAAACAAACTCTTACATTCCTACTAAACTGTTTTGTTTAAAAGTTCAATTATTTTAACAGGTCAGAAAAGAAACAGTAGCCAGTACTGGATAATTCAAACCACATGATTTACATAATATGTCCTTTCCTCTAATGATAATTTCTTTCACCTGGTCCTCGTCAAACAGCACTCCGTGCTGCATATTTATCCGCTTCATTAAATCTCCACCATCACAGTATTCCATCACAATATACAGCTTGTTCTTTTCTGAAAGGAAAAGTATAATTTTTCCTTTATTCCTCAATAACACAGTAATAAATTATTTTATATAGTCCTTCTTTCAAAATATAGTAGTTGACCTTTACCTATTCCATTTCAAAGAGTAACTGAGAAAAAATGGGCACTTCCAAGTGAAACCTGATGCAAAACTAAGAAGTTAAATGTATTTAAATGGAGATTCACCAAAATATTAAATACATGAGAAAAACCCTCAAGAGACTCTGCTGATAGAAAGCCAGGTATTCTTACAGGAATACTTAGTGGAATGCTTCATAGTCAAGGTCTTTTCCCAATAATAACTAAGTATGCAGTTAGCCTTAGGGAAAAGGTTAAAAGCAGAGAGTGCCCAAACAGTAGAAATAAACAGCAGGGCCTGCTTAATATGGAAATTCACCCTATTCTTGCCCTCTGGGGTTCAGAAGACTATTTGATTTATATATTTCCTAAAACATTTACAATCCTCATCACAAAAAAAATTTGAACACAAGCTGCAACTATAGCATTCATTACATAAAGTATTACTTATGACAGATGTCAGTAGGAAAAATAAATATAGAGAATTAGCTTTTATGGTGAACAGACTTTCTTCTATCTCTTTCAGTGCTGAAAAATTCTGTATCCTTGAGTGATACTTCAAATTATGGCTCAAGAAAAAAGGTTAGTATAGCATTATGAGACTGATATTGGATCATTGAAAAGACTGTGCTATATCAAGGTTTGAAATACCAATACTGCTTTTGCATTCCAAATGATGAAAGACATTTTCAGGTTTACTAATAGCTTACATTACCATTTAATGGTCTCTTTCTGTGCTTGCCTGTTTTGTCTGTGTGTGTATTTATATGCATACATATGTGTGTATATTAGCATATATGTGCCTATGTATATATGATGTATGATCATATTCATATAATGTCATATCTATATGATGTGGATGCCACCCTGATGCCTGATCATGTCAGCTCTCGGAAGCTCAGCAGGGCCAGCCCTGGTTAGTACTTGGATGTGAGACCTCCTGGGAATACCAGGGGCTGTAGGTGCTAGTCCCGAGGACTTCACTGTCACTGTCCAAGCTCTCTCAGCCGTGGCAGATGAACCCTAGGAGTTAAAGGGTGGGGAGAGTTCTGCGCACGCTGTGCCTCACCTAAAAAATCCACTGCGCAAGATGGAAGGGCACACCCACATGGGGAGAGCCCTGCCCAAATCTTTGTTCATGAAGCCTAGCCATGATGATGATAAACAAAATATGAGGAACATAAGGTTGGGTCTGATTAAATGATCATTCTATTTCTTGCCTATTGGGTCAGTTTTTTGTCCTATTTGATCAGCCTATTCCTTGTTACACTCAAAAGCTCTCTTCTTCTATTAAAACACCAAGAAAGTTTTATTAAACTCTAGACTCCAATAGATCAAGGCTGAAGTTCAACTCATTCAGTACAGACAACACAAGATGTAGGATTCATGCCACAGTAGCCACTCAAACACATGAAGAGGGCAACTGATGACTGAATTTGATGCCTCATGTCCATTTTTAGGAGTTGGAACCTGTTTCCACATTTAAGTAAGGGGTTAGGGGCAGGGCTAAGGTTGGTCAATATTAACAAGGTAGGTTTTCTGCCTTCCACTCCTTTAATCACGAGTAAAAAAGAAAAGTTAAAAGTAAACCTTGCAAGGAAGCATAGAAGGTTACAATATTTGCATGCTTCATCTTGGCCAGAAGAATGACTTCTTTCTGAGAGGATTCTTTTTCTGTCACAGGCATCTACAAAGAATTAAGAAACTATATGTTAGCAATGATATATTTAACTCTTTTCAAAAATTTTTACATAATTATAAAACTAATCCCACAAATACAAAAATACTGTGTACCAAGGTGATATAGAAATATAAAATATAATATATATGCAATGTAAAATATAAATTTGCATTGAATGCTTGGAAATATCTTGGAACATAACTGAAGCCAAACCAAATTATGACACTTTACATACCTTAAAACTTTTTGCACTAATGTTTTTACTAAGGTAGCTGATGAGTAAACTTCCATTAAGTATTTGAAGAACATAGGTCTTGATGATTCCATATTCCTACTATGAGTGGTCTCGAAAGAATAAAGCAAAAAGGGAAAAAAGTTCTTCCTTTTATTGGTGTTACAAGTTCTTGCAACATTTTGGACAAACTCTTTCCTCTGTTACATTAAATGCATCACTTCTATTTGGTTCATTGTGATCACACTTTGATCAGTGCTACTTCTTAAAAAATCATTTCTCCAAGTATCTATCCATCAAAATGTCCTCTTTTATTTATAAGAAGGTACTTATCCTCATTCTTAATAAATATTTTTGAAATACAATCCTCAAAGATTCAAAAATCATAAAGTGAGTAAAACACACTCTACTATATAAAACACCTTAGGACTTCAAAGTAGAAATTTTTTGTATTCAGCTCCTGATTTTTGAATGAGTGGGATCCACAATAATACTTCATTAGCTGCCATTTTTCTATTTTGTGAACCTTACTGTCTAAGACTGGAAATTAATGGGGTTTATTGGTCATGAGAATAGAGAGAAACTGTTTCTTCATTTCGCTGTCATTACTAGCATATTGGTTTTTCTGAGTTTGAATCTGGAAGTTATGCAACTCTTTCTAGAATTCATTCTTCCAAATATATTAGAAATTCACAAGTGTGGCCTACAGTAACAAAAGACCTATCAAAAGCATGTAGGCACTCATCAAAATAAAACCCCTGTATGGAAAACAGAGGGATTTAATTGCCTTTCTGGCACTAGATATAGCAGTGGTATTCCTTTGATACCTGCACAAGTGGCCCTCAGCTGCCTCTGCAGTGAATGGGAAGAAAGAGAGTAGTTTTGTGGCCCAATTCAGCTCTGTCTAAAACACACGTGATCAACAGGTTCCTAAAAGTATGGATTTCTCTTGTTCTCCTGGAAGGAGAGTCTAGCCAAGGAGCTCAGATGCTGACAACAAGAGAATGGGAATTTAAAACTAGATGAGATTAATCAAATTGCCATAAATGCAAACGAGAATTGGAAAGATGATGTTGTGAATTACTTATGTCTGAAAATATGGATGTAGAAAGAAAGGAAATTAAAAAGCTTAGAGAAGTGTATCACAAAATTGTGATTTGTTATTTCAGTGGCAATATTTTCATTGTAGTTGAATTAAGAGTTATAAAATTTGCATTAGGCAGTGTCACACAAGTATGTAAAGTTTTTAAAAGAAAAAATGCAGTAAAAAGTAGACAATATCAAAATACATATTTTCTTTATTCTTGTAAAATACCAAATAAGCTAAGAGTACAGTCTTCAGAAAGTTTAGCTCTATATAATCAAGATGGAACTACAAAGGAGATAAAATATAAGCCAAGTTTGTACCCCAGCTAAACGCAAGTAGCAAAATCTGGTAAATGTAATTCAGGTTTTTTGTTTTACCTTGGTTAAATTGATCTCTTTGATAACACACGGCTCATTATCCATTTTTCCTTTTGCCAAGAATATTTTGCCAAAGGATCCTTCCCCAATTTTTTTAATGATTTCGTATTTATCCATGATGTCTTCAACTTAAAAGAGTGGCTAAAATAAAAAGTTCCCAAATTAGTACTGCAGTCAGTGCTGCAACATCTGAGTTAGTGCTGCTGAAACAGATACTACCTTTTAAGACAGTACTTTTTATCTTTTTATTATTACTTTTAACACATTTTATTACTGCTGCTGCTTCTTCCCACAAATATCATCTCCTGGAAGTATTCAAATTATTTGGGATCTGAGCTTTCAATAAGCAGCAAGCTTATGAGTGTCTTGTAAAGAAAATCCTAGTACACTCTAAAGTTAAACAGGAGAAGACAGCAGAGACTACTATGCAAGATGAAGATGATTTTGAAAAGTGTAACTCGTTATTTCCTGAAGTTAACAATACTGTGGAATTGTTCTTTCAATGGAAAAAATAGCTTTAATCTATTTCGTGTTGATTTAGTTTACACAAATGCGATCTAATGTTGGTAGCAAAATGAAAGGCCACTGCATTTTGCAGGAGACCACGGCCAGGTGCAGTCAGGCATTAGCAGTCATCTGGAAACATTCTGTCAGGAACAGTAATGTCACTGAGTGCCCTGCAATGGTTCCACAAGCAAACTCGCTCACTTAAATATGAGCAAACACCACAAAACCGATCTTATTAGTTGGTTTGGGTTTTAGCAAGGGAAATTTGCTCAGATACCAGCCATTCCCTGCCAGGCAGCCCGAGGAAGCCCTGCAACAGGCTCCCTCGGGAGCCCACATGGGCTCCATCACTGGCGGTCACCGAGGTCCCTCCCCTCTGGAAGTGCAAGCAGAGACCTTCGGGCATTTATGATTTCGGTGTTTGTGTCAAAGCCAGCTCCGGTTCGCAGTCATAGGTGAGAAGCGGCCACTGGAGACAGATGTGCCTCTCCCCCCGACAGATGTGCCGAGCTGCCCCCGGGCAGGGGCGCGCCCCTCCCGCCCTGGCTGTCCTGCCGTCCCCATGGCGACGGGACGCGCCGGCGGACAATCCCTGCCGCTGCCTCCCTTCCCTGCGGACCCGCTCAGCCCGGCTCGCCCTGGCCCGGCCGGCCCCAGTCCCAGCCCCGGCAGCCGCCGGGGGCGCCTCGAGGGGACGCGGTACCTGCGAGCGCTCCGCTCCGCTTCGCTCCGCCGCCTGCGGAGCCCGCCCGGCCGGGAGGTGGAGGAGAAGGAGGAGGAGCAGCCGGTCCCGGACTCCGCGCCCCTGCCGGAGGTGTGGCATTTGCAGCGCCCTTCGGGAGCGGCAGGAGCCTTAGTGCCCTCACGCAAACCGCCCCTTCCTTCCACAAGCAACTTTTGGTTTGCGTGGAGTGGCCCGAAAGGAAATCTCGAGTGCCTCAAGTTGAACCCTTGCTGGAAACTCAAGTATGAGCCTGTGTGTTGCACCAGGGGAGGCGCCGTATGAACTGGCTCCGTATCAAATCTACAGATTTCCTAAAGCTTTCCCTGTGTATTATTCTCTAATATTATTTATTACATGGACATTGTCTGCGACAGCTTCTCCAGGAGAACTCTGCTGAGTGTTTGTACTTTGCCCTGCCCCACTTCTCCTGCAAAGTGTCTAGTACCCAGGAGCCAGCACAGATGCCAAACATTACATTGCCCATAGTGCTCTCTGCAGCAGAAGCTGGAAAATTTGTCCGTATTTATGAACATATTTGCTTCCTTCCATGCATGCAATTGCATGTAAAAACAAAGGGAAAAGTTCAGTCTCAAGAGTTTTCAGGGATTAATAATTGCATGAAGTAAAGCCTCCAATATTTAGCATAGCTAAGTGTTTCCCATAATAGGCCCATTCAGACATCACCACTTACATAGTAAGAGTATGTATTGGGCTTGTGTGTCAAGGTTTTGTGAGCAGGGAGGAGCTACAGGAGTGGCTTCTGCAAGAAGCTTCCCCCATGTCTGACAGTGCCAATGCCAGCTGCCTCCAACACAGACCCACCTGTGTCTCTGTCCGTGTCCTCCTCTCTCCCCTTTAATTTGTTATCCCAGAGGCACTACCACCATCGTTGTTGGGCTCGGCCTTGACTAGTGACATGAAATTGAGTCTGGAAAGAAGGGAGGGGTGGGAGGAAGGTGTCCTAAGATTTGGGTTTATTTCACATTACTTTGATTTGATTGGTAATAAATGAAATTGATTTCCTCAAGTCAAGTCTGTTTTGGCCATGACATTAATTGCTGAGTGCTCTCCCCCTGTCCTTATCTCCACCCATTTCATTTTCTCTCTGCTACCCAGCTGAGGAGGAGAGTGACAGAGGGGCCTTGGTGGGCACCTGGTGTCCAGCCAGGGTCAATCCACCACAAAGCTGTTAATTCACTATGTAGTCAGGAAGAAAAACTTTACACTTTGTCATACTGTTACATCAGCTCTTTGAAAGACAAGACAAGAGGACAATTTGAACAATGCTATTATTTGACTGAACATTTCTGTCAAGCTATTACCAACTCCAAATACATTTAATTAACTTGTACAGTTATTTGCAAGCGTTCTATGGAAAAAAGTTTGTTGTGTGGTTTGCATCCTCAGTTTTGTGATACAGAAAACATCCCCACCTAGAATTTGGCTGATATTATTTAATTAATAACGAATTATTAACAATTATGTTGATTATAAAGACCAGCACACCTAACTTCACTTATTGTAGGTAAATTCAAGTTTTCAGTCACTGTGTTTCAATGCCATTTTCAGTTCTGACACCCAGTCTGGGTCATCTTCCTCAAAGTCCCTGAAAATAGATATAAAAACGTTATTTTGTAAAGCAAAATATAACTTTAATAAATCTTTATTTCCTTTTTCTCCGCCTCCCCCCCCCCTTCCCCCCCAAAAAAAACCCCCAAACCTATAACTAGGATAAATTATGTTAAAAATATCAGCACAAGAGACTTATTTCCTGCACCATTGTGATTAAGGAATCCATAGGTGTTCTCTTTGGTATTTACTAAAGGAAGTTTTATCAAAAGTAAAACCAAATTCATACAATAAGAGACTAAAAAAATGTGTTGATATTGACAGCCTGCAACTGACTTGCAGCAATACATGCCCCAGTAGTTCATCTCTAAGTGCCACAGAAATAAACAATTACATAAATTTGAATTCTGAGAATCCAAGAACACCCTCTAAAATATACACACATCTCTAAAATACAGTAATTTTGTTCAGAATATGCTGATGTTCACTCTGCTCCTTCAAAAAAACCAGAAGTGGGTCACTAACATAAATAGAAGTTGAAAAGTTTCTACAAATATGTCTGTAGAAGTAGGTTCCAAAGAGATTTTATTACATGATGCCTGACAATTTCAGAAGAATAATATACAAATGCAGCAAACATACCAAGTGGTTTTGTCACTGGTTATCTGATTTCCAGGTCAGAGTACATAAATTTTCATACAAGAAGGTTTTGCATTTTAATATGGATCTAATTTCATCTCAGGCTTTCATTTTTTTCAATGTCATCAGCAAATTATTAGCATATCTGCTAATAACAAGCAACCTGTTTAATTTCCATACCATCAATAACTATGAATATAACAAATAAAAACTCCAAGATATCAAATGCTACTAAATTTTATTGTGTAAGTGAGGGATGGTGTAAGAGAGGGATGGATTTAGATGCTGTGAATAAAACAGGTTTTTTTTCAGGGGAATGTTGTTTTGGAATAATGACTTTGAGGAACCAGAGGAAGCAAAAACACAAGGACATCATTTGGACATACGTGTCATCTTCATCAGATCTAGCCTCAAGTCTCTCACAATCTATGACAACATCTTCATGTTCACCATCAACTTCATCAGATGCATCAGGTTCATCAGAAAGTGGACCTCTTAATATATTTTCAGAACCTTTGAAAATATAAAAATTAAAATATCACCAAAATATTTCAATTTAAAAAATAAAACTATTAAGAATATAAATACAAAATAGTCTTTCTATAGTCTGCAGTTTGTAGAAAATACCAGGTCAAGTTGGTGCCTGTTGTAAATGCAGAACAAGTGTTTGTGACTGTGGCTGTGCACACCTATAGACTGCAGCTGTCTGCAGCTGTACCATCTTACCACCCTGCCCTCAAGACAGGGCATGCCTGACTTAGTGGAGGTGGATTTACCTGATGGGGCTGCAGTGTGTTTATTGCACCTCCTTAATACACACACCAGGCCACTTAATGGGATGGAGAACATGTGGCTCTACAGCATCTGCATTTTGGTCACAACCTCATTCAGCCATTGAGCTGCAAGTGAAAGTTCATCATGAAGAGCTGTAGTGGAGATATACAATCACTCATAAATTCTAAACCCGGATTTTTCTATGTTCACATTTTGTTTCATAAACTTAAAAAATACCCCAGCCAGCCTGTTGTGATCTGAATCCAAGTGCACAATCTCTATATATGGGGGGTATGTAGGAAAAAAAAAAGTCTTTATTAATAAACCTGTTTGTAAAAATGTTTGCCCAAAAACTGGGGATTTACCTGGTTTATAAATTGTGTATGTTTTAAATGCTAAGCTGACATCTGCATTACTGAGAATGTTCATCAGGGTCTGAGGAGTTTCCTTGTTCCACTGCTTACGTTGCTTATTTTCACTGTAGTTTATAACGCCACCACCTGGGTATAAAATCATTCATAAATACTACTTAGATAAAATGGCATTATCAGTGTGCATTACACTCATGATCACATTCAAGAGAGAAATACAGGAAGAAGAGAGTCTAGACATTTCCATCCGTAGCACCACTGACCTCTCAACAAACTAAGGCTGACACTGTGAGCACTAAAAGGACAGCAAGTTACAGGTGACCACAATGGAACTTTGTGCTGCCAGGAGCCAGCAGAAACTGGCTGAGGGGTGTGAGCAGCCAGAGTCTCTGCAAGCTTATATGGTGGCTCTATAAATCTCACAAAATGGACCCTGAGGCCATTTTTGTGCCTTTTAATAGCAGAACATCTAAATACATGCATTCTTTTGTCCTTTTCCCTTGCCCTGCATATAATTAGCATGTAACATTCCCACCACAGCTTGGGAATTTTCTGACTACTCATATCTTGATTATTTATTTCCACAGCATTTATTCACACTTAGAATACATATCCATAATCACATTAAATTATTATAACAATTGCATCAGTGTGGGGCATTTTAAAATTGAAACGATTTTCAGAAGAAATCTCATGTTAGGTGTTTTAATTAAAAGCTGTTGATGTGGAAGAAAAGTCTGATAGTTCTTGTCATTGGCTTTATCTGTAGGTTAAATGACAAGAGAAGTAGAGGTACAGATGTTTTATGCTTCCAGTAGTACACTGTAGTTGAAAGATGGGCAGTTGCATTCTGCATTAAATTAATTTCTCATTGTTCCCTCCACAAACATCATATTAAGAAGAGGACTGTAGGATAATTTCTTAGCAATGATTATAATATTAGGGTTACTAATGTTATCTGTGGTTTTCATGGTTCTTTGCAATCCTTCTGTCACATAAAACTACATAGAAATTCTCTTCAGCACAGTGGACTTCAGTGTTTGTTAATAAAATATTTTAAAATTAATTTTACATGATTTTAAACATGCCCTGTAAAATTTTGGCTTTTAAAATCTGTAAAGAATCACCAATATTACTTGAATTAAAATCACATTTAATGAAATCTTACTTTCAGTCTCTTCAGGTGTAAAACTGGAAGAAAGCAAGGATGCATTTTCCAGGACATCCAGTACAGTACTAGATATCCTCTTTTCCCATTGCCTCCTGTGGGCCTGTGACAAATCAGTATTTCCTGCAAGGATAGCAGAAGTTTCTGTTGTAATTGTAACAAAAAAAAGGATGACAAGCAGCATCTTGATTCTCTGTCCAGATTACTCTGTCCAGGCAAAGTAGTACTAAGAGTCACTTGACTAGCAGTGATGTTTGATTCTGTGGGTACAAATCTGACTGGTACGAGTTCCCCAAACATTGACTCTATTCCAAATGTTTTCAAACAGCCATTTTTTAGTTCTTTGGACATGATAATTTTTTAATTATTTTTTTAAATCTTGGAGAAGCAGTATGAATCAATGTAATTGCAGAAGTAATTGTGGATGGAATGGTTTTCTGTAGGTTCAAGCTTGTTTGTGCTACCTGTTTAAATGGCTGGTTCACTGATGTGTAGACATCACTACACAGAAGGAAGTGCATCAGTCTTAAAACTGTAAAACTTACCCTCTTGCTCAGATTTCCTTTGTTCCTTTGTGCCTTCACTCACACCCTCAGTAATATTTTTCTTTTCTAAGGGGCTAGGATTGCTACTTTCATCTTTCCTTTGCTTTAAAAAAATAAAT
>JAWWLZ010000001.1:53737243-53750012 GCA_035041345.1 Poliocrania exsul | reverse complement strand
GAAGCTAAGCACACATGTAGTTACTTGATGCAATTTGAGTTTTTATTGTTTTACATTTAAGGACCGAAGCAATATAAGGATAGATTTCTTATATTCCCAGGAAAAACAAGATGCACCCAAATATTAAACTTGACAGGGCTATGAAAAGGAAAAAAAAATAAGCCCCATGGCTATACATTTTTAAGAACATACTGAATAAGGCTGTCATGCTGTGCTGTAATGTGCCCATAGGTGACACCTTGGCCACCTGTGAATTAATTCTCCTCACTTGAAATCTCACACAGGCCCTAAAACCTGGTGAGCATTATGTCCAGACTAGACTGTTTCCACAGGAGCCTTTTCTAAATATTTCCCTAAAGCAAAGAAAATGCTTACATTTTTGCAGAATCCAAAAACTTACAAAAACAAGAGAGGATTTTTTTAATATGGGTTTTTGTTTTGACACGTCTATAAGGAAATCCACTTTGGAACTAAACTAAATGTGTGAAGAAACAAAAAGTTGGAATGGTGAAAAAAATGCACAGGAAAACTGCAATTTGAACACAAATGACAGCTGACCTACTAGGCTGATCTATGATTTAGCATGCTAATAATAGAACAGGACATTCTAAACTACTAAGGTACAAATATTGTGTTTATATTTGAATACTTACTGTATTTTCTTTCTTATTATTAGAGCTTCTACCAGCCATGACACCACCTAATACATTAAGTAACAGATTGAAGAGTTAACACCTTTAGCAAACATTTGTAGTACAGTAGCATTCCAGAGGTATGACAGCAATGCTACTGAATCAAGCAATGAAAATTGTGTGATAGCTTCTTCACACTTCTGTCAACAGAGCTCATTCTCAACAGGGCGTCCCCCTCTACTATTCAGTGCTAAATGTGTACAAATTTTGGTGTCGCTTAATTTATACAGAAGAAAAAAATCCAACATTCTCTCTAAAAATTAAATAGTGAATCAAGTTCAACAACTTGGTTCAACATGTTCTGGGAAAAAAAGAACTGTCATACTTAAAATACATGCAATAGTTAGATGATTTACTTGTTTAAAAATTGAATTTATTTCTAGCACAAGTCCTACGACTAACAATGTATGTATTGCAGATTTGCACTCTACTTATGTTGGAGCATAATTTACACGCTACAAGCATTTTTCTGTATATGTTCAATAATATTAGATTTTGCAATAATTAAAAGTAGATTTGAACATATAATACTAATGTTTTATTAGAAATAAATTTAAGATTTTATAAGATCTACGTATTTAAGATCTTATAATCAGTCATAATTTTGTCACTCCCTACAACAACAAAACCTTGTTAACTTACCCTTTGGCCTTGCTGCACTGCCTTCACGTTTCTTGGTTTCCTTTAATGCCTGCTGAAACTCTTTTATCATCTGGAAAGTGTATGAAGAAATGCAAGTACTGTACCATTTCAATCTTCCTCAAATTATATGTTACATTATTTGTTAAAAATAGAGTCACTATACAAAAGTGCTGCTACAACTAACAATAGCTACTTTTAGCAGCATCAGGTCAATATTCAACTTTCATTTTCAAATCAAACTTTTAAAAACTCAGTTTTCTGAAAAGTCTGCAACTGTATTTATGGTTTTTAAAGTAGGACCTACACAACACATTTTATAGTTATATACTAACAAACTGTAAAAGAAAATTATTATCTAAAATGTAGATACCATTGCTTAAATCTAGAGACAAAGAATATACCATACCTCAGAAGGCAAACAGTTTTCTATAAGTTTGGTTAAGCAACCTCTTGAAAGGATAGTACTGGCTGATGGACGATTCCGAGGATCTCTCTTAAACATCTGTTTTATTAAGTAATGAAGTTCATAGGAATAGTGAGATGGTAGTGGATCATAGGACCCTTTGCATATCTTAAGGATGAGGTGTTTCCAGCTTTTGGCTTGGAACTGCATTAAAAATAAATGAATGTGAGAGCACAGAGTTTAAGCATAAGATAAAAAGAAGATGACATAATTTAAGAGCAGCTTTAACATTTTTTATATAAAAATACATAATATTTATTTTTATATATACATAATATGTATTTTTATATATACATATGTAGGCTTCCCTATTACTATGTGATGGGCTCCCCGTTTGACAGTTTCAGAGGTGTGGAATAACACATAAGAAACATTGACACTGTAAAAGACAGTGTCCCAGGAATGACAAAGACAGAAACATCCATCATGGTTCCCACTGTTCTGACAGGAGGACAGTGCTTGGACAGTGACTTCTTTGATTTTAAGAATAAGCAAAGGTGATGCAAGGCACAAAACTGCTTATTACTTTCCACATTTTGCTATACTTGCACGCAATATATTCTCATTAGCAAAGATTTTGAGTATCTTTTCCTCCATCTCCTGTAATCATCTTGATCCTGGAAAATGCTCATTGCAGATATCTGAAACCAGTCTGGCAACAGCTGAACTCCTTAGTAAGTCCCAGATCACCTCACTGATACTGAGGAAAATTAACCATGAAAAAAATTTTCTAAAAATTTTGAAAATGGAGTTTCCTACAGAAACTCCCAAGAATTGCTGAAAAACAGAAGGCATACAGTGGAGGAGGTGTGGAAAGGGTGGAGCAATACTTCCCTCTTTTGGAAGCAGCAGCAAATACGTCAGTCAAAACTACAGTACAGCTAACTGATCATTGAGTTTTAAGGAATTTCAAAACTTTTCTGATAGCAATAAAGCTGCACTTACCGGATGTTTCAGAGTGCACAGCTCATATAGAATACATCCCAGAGACCATATATCACTGCAGATATGGAAAAGGATGAGAGATTTTCAGCCAAAAATTACAATATCCTGCTTCAAAAACGTGAGATTCAAACTGTGAACATAGCTGAATAAACTGAAAATAAATGTAAGTAACTATAAAAGGCAATACAATTATGTGTTTAACCTCTCCAACAGAAATGTTCTTGCTTATTTTATCCTACCCTGAGGTAAAAGAGATGACTGTCATCAGTTGTAATTGGCTTTGAATTGCTAGGATGTCTCTCAAACAATTTGCTGCAACACTAGTTATCCTTCATATTCCATGATCCCTAACATCAGATAGTAGTCATACAATCCTAATTCTGAGAGCTGGAATTTTGGCCCTGACAATAAGAAGTCTCCTACTGAGAAAAAAAACATTGCTCTTCATCAAAAGTGAGTACTGACACCTGCAAAAGAAGCAACTGATGCCTTTCTTGCAAGAGGAGCAGAAAAAGACTTAAGTTCTAGAAGGTTTCTTTCCTCCTCTGGAAAACCAATCAAACAACTAGGGTCACAGAACAGATCTAGGAGAGGGAATATAAAATGGCTTAGTATTTTGGAGCCTGGAAGAAAACTGTCAACTCTACTATCAAGATGCTCCCACAAGTTCTCGCATTAGGACCAGAATAACTAGGTTCTATAAATCTAAGTAATCCATTCTGCGTCATTATCCCTACAATATGACTGGTGTGAAGAGCGCAAAAAATATCACCAGCGAAAAAGCCCTAAGACCAGCAAAAGATGTAAAACACATATGTATGTGCATATATACACACAGACTTGTGCCTATGGATGTGTATATTTACTCTCCCAAACAGACAGAGGTCTGCACAAAAGTTTTCAAACTTCTAAGATTAAAGATACTGTGCTCTCAGTTCCCTAAGTAAAGAGGAATTTATGCACTTCCATCTTAAAATCCCCTGTAATTACCTTTTTCTAAGTACACTTCAGCTCAGTATTTTCTCCAAACCAAGTACAGGTAAGCCACAAAGCCAGATTGAGACAGCAATAAAGAAACCCTGACATCAGTCAGGCATTATTTGTGACCACTGAAAACACAAGTACCTTTTGTTGTTGTATGGCATGCTTTCCCATATTTCTGGAGGTACATAATAAGGAGTTCCCACATATGTGCAAGCATATGACATCGGACTGTTGAAACGACAAAGAAGAAATGCCAGGTGGAAAGCAATGAATTAAGAACTCTGTACTATTTGTTAATGGAAAAATAAAACTTAACACCACTGAGATCAGTGGAGATGTCCACATACTGTGCAAGAAGGCGTGCAGATCCAAAGTCTCCCAATTTCACTTTTCCATTTTGAGTGAGGAAGATATTCTGCATTTCAAGAGCACAGATTAACATATTTTAATATTCTCCTAGGAATAATTTCTGCAGTTTGTGTATACAGAAAACACGGTGGTGATCACTTTAGTATTTTATCTCTATTTTTCCTTTTACTTGTTTCTCCTAATACTTCTACCAAAAAAAAAAAAAAAAAGCTAAGAACTATGCCATGTCTCAAGGGAAATGGAAAGGTTATATTGGAAAGGTTATATGGGCCTAAAGCTGCAGCATCATTAGCAGAGGAAGAATCAGAACTTAGAATTGACTTAATCTCCATTCTGTACTCAAACCACCAAGGTCACACTTTCTTCTAA
Source organism: Poliocrania exsul (assembly GCA_035041345.1). Taxonomy (NCBI): domain Eukaryota; kingdom Metazoa; phylum Chordata; class Aves; order Passeriformes; family Thamnophilidae; genus Poliocrania; species Poliocrania exsul. Next base: position 53,745,548 of record JAWWLZ010000001.1, on the reverse strand, counting down.
ATTTCTCTTTTTGATAAGTGAGAGTTAAAAAAAAATGTGAGGCAAGACATTTAAAAACTGCATAATCAATACACTTTCTCATACTTCTGTTATTGTTTTAGATTATATGCAGTCTGTCACAAGCAGTTGGTGCTATCAGCAGTTTGGATATGAAGGATATATCTATACTTAGATGATAGTTACACTCGCAATATGACATCATCCCATGCACTCAACAATTTCATTTACATGACATTCTTAGGCCTAAATAAAAAACACAGAACTTAGCAGTCATAGGAAATTATGAAAGAGGGAGTTTACTTTTACATGCAGAAGAGTTTGTTAATGGCAACAACACTTGCTCTGTTCACCTTGGATTTTATATCCCTGTGCAGCACACGTTTATCATGAATGTGCTTCACAGCCAGGCACATCTGAACAAACCAGTGAAGGATCTGAAAAAGAATAACTAAGAGTTTTAACAGCTCGATGCTGTATATAATGAATACCTTAGTAATAGATTAAAAAAAAATTGGACAACAAAAGCATGTTTGAGTATTTAGGAGTTAAAAGTAACTCTAACATAATGGCTTCCAAACAGCATGAAAGACTGAGTTCCTCAGGATAATTTGTATTTCGCCATGGCAGAAGGAATGTTTATTACCTGCGTGCAGAAAACTCTAACAATACATAGCAATAATGAAGACAGGGAGTCGCTACATGGCACTTTATCTGGTGGTCATTTTATAAGCAAGTTAATTACCGTTTCACAGTAGATTCGCAAATAAACAAACCCAACCACCAAACAACAGAACACAACCAAAACCCACATGGAAATAACACACAGTTTCTCAAAGGAAATGTGTTCCTTTATAAGTATAAAAGAAACTTTTAAAGATGCAAAGATGCCTAGAAAATCTAAATACTTGGTTAGTTGAGGTTTCTGGTCTTTTAACTAAGGGTGATGCTTCTAACTGTGGCAGGAAGTAGCTTTCATTCACTACAACGTCCCTTTGAACCTTCTCCCAAGTAATTTGCCTCTTTGGTAAAAGGAGTTAATGCCTGCTGAATGGTTTAAACATGTAATTGCTACCTAAAATGCAAGCATTTAGTCTCCTGGCTAGCTTAATTTATCTTACCAAAGTGTTTGTTTACTTTTCATTTGCAGTACATCTTAATGTGCTTTAAATTCTGTCTGAAGTTTGTGTAAAATTCTTATTTAATTGCATACAAACCTGACCGTTTTTCACACTACCCACACAATTCCCCAAAAAAGGCAGCAATTTCTTTTTTATAACTTTTAGTCCAATCCTTGTCTCGTTCTGATGGAAATTATAAAAGCAGTAACATTCCTATTCTATCTGTAAGTGCCTTTGTTTCATTTAAGGTACCTTAAGGTGTTTGCATCTCTATAATGTGTTTTATGCAGCATGTTCAGTTTCCTGGTCCCTTGGTTCAAAACAATGTCTTTTCTTACCGTATCTTCAGGGAACAAAGTTCCCCTTTGGTGTTTAATCTTTTGCATTAGATCTCCATCATCACAATATTCCATCACTATATACAGATGTCCATCTGCTAAATTTTAGGCAATTTAAGAATAATTAGTATTTTTGTTAGCAGAATGAGTACTGTTTTTTACTCTAAGTAATACCTTTTACTATAAAGCTCCAACTACATGCTGTGCATTACATATTACAATAAACATGTATTTTGTTTATAACATGTATTACAAACAAAAAAAAGGTAATCTAATGAGTAGTATACAACTTGAAACAAATTAAGGAATTTAAATGTTTATATTTACCTTCAAATGATTCTTTATAGGCAACTATATTTGGATGTTTCATTTTAGCCAAAAGAACTGCTTCCTTCCTAGAGTTCTCTACACTAGATGAAGACTGAAAATATAAATAATTATATAAATTTCACAATAATAAATTTTCATATTATACATACAAACCACCTCACTTCTCAAAACCAAAACATTCTTAAGAATTGTTTTTCAGTTATTTTAAGTAATTTAGAAATGTAAAAAGCCCCATCTTTCTAATATGTGGTTTATTACTAGCTGAAGACTTCTTGGGGGTTTTGGGGCATTTGTTTTTTTAATTTTGGAGGATATTTTCCTACTTCATTTGGTGACCTTTTCTATTTTAAGTGTAGAACTATGTAACAAAGCAGCACACACTGACTTTGGAACAGCTGATAGACTGCATGAACTCAATATAAAGCCAAGTGCCAGGTATTAACTGAGCCTCAGGCTCCACAAAGCCAGTGTCTGCCATTTTGTGATTTTTTTGCTTATCTGATTGCAGAGAAGGTAACTCAAATAAGTGACTACCAGTAAGAATATGAGACTAGATTCCTCATTAGGCATTGCAGATGAAATCTGCATTCTAGTGAAATCAAGGGCTTTAGGGAACAGGGGTTTCACTTTAAGTGTCTTCGTACGTGCTGCACTTCCCAAACCATAACCACGCGCTTCCTGAATTAGATTGGACTTTCCTACTTAGTGCCAACAACATCAACTCAGATATAGTTATATAGTAACCATACCATGCAATTGTCTAATACACAAAAATGGCAGCAAAAGTGTTCAGTGTTTCAAAAATACACCAGAGTTATGAATTTTTTTAATTTTTTTTAAAGTGGTGGGTGAGGTGATATATGTGTCACACTTACCATGGGAAGTCTTATTTCCTTCATTGCATACTTCTGGTCACTGATTCTATGATGAACTAGGAGAGCTCTCCCAAAGGATCCCTCTCCTAGTACTTTCAACACTTTGTATTCTTCCATTCTTTATAAAGCCCAGGTTGAACACTTCTCTTCAAAAAAACCCACAGAATAACAAGAATGAGTGATAAATGTGGGTACCTACAACTATCCAGCATTACCATAACACACCTATGCACTGTTACCATGGTATTACTGAAAATGAGGCCTCCAGAAAGTACAACTCTAAGCATCATCACTGTATCTTTTAGCTTCAAATGCTAAAGCTCTTTGAAAACGTAAATTATAGACCTATAACTTTAATCTTTGTTACCTACACTCCTGCAAGTGGTTTTGTAACACTAAGGCAAACTCACAGGCACAATAGAACAAGCTTCAGGCTTCCAGTGACAATTCCCACCTAAAACAGCCAAAGCAGGATCAAACTGATAAAAGTCACTGCATAAATACTTCAACAACTGGAAGATATATTTTTAGTTGGAAGGGACCAAAAAGGGTCATCTAGTCCAACTGCCTGACCACTTCAGGAGTGACCAAAAGTCAAATCACATTGATAAGGTGATTGTGCAAATGCCTCTTAAACACTGACAGGTTTGGAGCATCGACCACCTCCCTAAGAAGTCTGTTCCAGTGTTTGACCACCCTCACAGCAAAGAAATGCTTCCTAATGTCCAGTGTAATTCTCCCTGGTGCAGTTCTGAATCATTTCCAGTTGTCCTACCACTGCTTTTAAACTGTACCACAGAATTACTGAGGTTGGAAAACAAGTCTGAGACCAACAAGTCCAACATCGGACCAATGACGGCCTTGTCAAGCAGCCCATGGCACTGAGTGGCAGATAGTTATTCCCTGAACACCTCCAAGGATGGAGGCTCCACCTCTCTGGTCAGCTCGTTCCAACCCTTAACACTTTCCAGGAAGAAATTCCTCCTGCTGTCCAACCTGAACCTCCCCTGGTAGTTTGAGGCCATGACCTCTGGTCCTGGAGAGGAAATTCCTGTGGAGTTTAATCCCACACCTTCTGAGAGCTCCTACAGCTGCTGAAACTCACCCATGTTCCCATTTTCCGCTAAAAGCTCTTCCCCTGAAGCATTTCACACACAGCAGTGACCTGTGCCTGTTTTTCCAAAACACTGGTGGCTTTTAAGTTGGTTACCCATGTTCCAAACATCCCTTTATGCACAGACTGCACAAATGGGCTGACGAGTTCATTCTGAAAAGCATCTCGGGGGCTGATATTTCTACAGCTCCTTTCGGCTGAGGAGGGGCACTCCGGCCCGCCCCAGCCCCTCCGGGTACTCACCTGGGCAGGCCGCGGCCTGAGAAAGCCTGCCCTGGGCCCTGGCACCATCCCAGAGCCCACGCCGGGATGGGGGAGGGACGGGAAGGAGGAACCGCCCCGCCCGCCTCTTGGAGGGGACGCCCCGCCCGGCAGGGGCTGTGCCCAGGAACGCCGAGCGGAGGGGCTGCGGTACTGCAGGGGGAAGCAGCTCACGTTCTGATTTAACAGCTCACCTTCAGAAACAGACTACACAGCTTAGAGCGTAAAGCTTATAAACACAGAACAAAAGCGACTGGGTTGATGAGTTTAATAAGTGCACTGTATTACAGACTGACACAAACCAACATGAAAACAGGCGCAGAGTATGTAGTGTATGAGACCTCAGCTAAGGCGAGTTGATAATGAACAATCTCAGTAACTAAAGAGAGATTAAAACGTTTTGTTAAAACATCACAAACGATATAAAGCAGCTTAAAATTTAGCATACACAGTAGTAGCTGGCTTCCATTTTCAAAACTAAATGATGTTGGAGTAGATATTGTCCTATTAGAATGCCTACATTACTTTTTATTTTCTTAAACTAAAAGACTCCTATGAATTCCTTAGAAAACTGCAACAGGAAAACAGATATTAGCAACATACTGCAATGCACTACTACATGAAGGTTTACACCTAGTCCTTCATTTGGTATTTAATGAAACATACTCAACACAAAGACAATGGTTAATCTAGTACTAAACCAGAACAGATTTATTACAATTTTGGAAACGCAGATTTATTTAGTGACTTAGGCAGTCAAATTTCACCTTAAGCCATCCATATGAATTTTAGATATCTCCTCTCTAAAAGCTGCTAAAAACAAGTACTCCTCAACTCTCCTTAAATATTTAACCCCTTTATAGCAGTAACACTCCTTTTTACACTTCTATTTCAGCACTTGTTTCTTGGAAAGCATTACTCTGTTCATGGATAAATACAGTGGCTTTTGATTCCAATTCTCCCAGCTGTTCAAGTGAAGAGACGCACGGATCTTGATCTTTAGCAGTATCAGTCAGCTTGCACATCCTCTCACGAAGGCGTTGAGAATATCGCAAAGGGGTCTTCAGGCTTTGAAAAAGGAAAAAAAAAATTAAAATAAACAAAAAAACCCAAACTCTCAATATAGGCACACCATCATACAAGTTACCTCTGGAGGATCTAGCAGAAACAGCAAGTCATGATTCCTGCTCAACTCTTGCCCATTGCCAAAGGAAACAGGCCCTTTCCCATTCATACAGTTAGAACCAAATATACAATTCTTTTTTTGGGCAAAATATTTCGTCCCAGACAACCCCCTGAAAACAGTTCCCAAAGGAAGATTTCTCCCTATTCTCTCAGGGGGAAATTGTTCTTCATGTTATTAGGGATAGGGGACAGGTTAACAGGTCTCCAGCCTCATCAGATGTCGAAGCTGAGCACAACTTTCCTAAGTCTGCTATCTTAGAGGCAACATTGTGGTAAAAAAAATAATTTCAATATTATCTGGTTTGTACTGAGGTTACTACCCAGGTTTTTGCCTCAAGATAATCATTACAGGGCAGTTACATCTTGGTCACTACTTCCATGTTGTATGACATACAACCACACCTACTTGCGAGTAGGGAAGGATTGGAAACTCCTTTCTCTTTACCTAGCTCAGTGTAGAACTGCTACTGTGATGAGGGCGTGGAAGGGCATCCCAAACCTGGAATTTATGCCTCTGCCACAAAAGTCTGGTTACTCTGTAGTGAGGCCTTTACAAAGCAAAACAGTTTGAGTAAGTAGATGAATTTATTTAAAAATACTTCCTTCTGAAGGAAGAGGAAGCAATTCTAAAAATAAATGTTCTTGCAAGCTTTCAACTATGTGTTCACAAATGCAGTGCCTCTCTGTTTCAATGGGACACAAACATTATTGTTTCTCCAGACACTGCAGACTTTCCATATTTACCTGAAGTCATCTTTCCTTTCCAAGTATGGTGTGGTAGGAGGATTGTACCTCAGTGAACAAGATGTGTCATTACCCTTCTCAGGAGAATTAAATGCTTGGGCTTTATCTTTTATCACTTCCTCATTCTGTTCTGTTTCACATTTTCCTTTCTTTTTTTTATGTTCTCTAGCCTTGCGCTTTTTATTCTTCTTTGGCAAGATCTCTTCTCTTGGTTTTAAGTCTAAATCAGTTTCTTCTTTTTTGATAGCTTCACTGCTTGCCTCTGCCTTCTTGTTATCACTCTCTGCATTTTGGACATCATCAGAGCAGAAATCCTTGAAGGTCTCCTGAACCGGCTCTACAGATGAATTTGCTTCCTTGCTGACTTCAACTAACTCAGTTACATGAGCTTCTATCACAGATGGCCCTAAAAATAAAACACAGAAGAAATTATGGCTGTGATTAGTTACAACTAAAGAGAATGTTTCAGAGAGATTCCTGAAATCTTAGAGCTTTACATGAGAATCAAAGTTAATTATGTGTTGAATATGACTCACAACAATTTAAGTTACTAATAATTTTAATCAGGAACATGCAACCTGAAAACTCAGACTAAGTACACATCCTGAGAAGTCATTCTCTTCCTTTCAAAGTGCAGCAGCTCTGAAGAAATATACCAGTCAGTTTCTGTGTTCAAATACTTGTCAAGTTACATTGAATGGGAATATTTAGGGCTACTTTACTTCCAAAATTGGAATATTTACAAACTTTAATTGACACTGTGTCAAAACACAAACATGTTTCTTGTAGTGAAGGTTGTATCAAAGAGGCACTGATTTTTACCTCAAGAATATTTTTGTTTGCTCCTTGATTATCAGGCTTAAATAGCTTTGACAAAGCTTTAGTAGAAGCTTTCAATACAGGAGCATCTCCAGTCATTTTAACATGCCCACTATTGAAAAGGGTTTATTGAGTCAAGATTGTTTTCAAAGACAATTGAGTACAAAATGATCACGAAGTTTTCCATAAATAAAGTTTAATATCAATACAAATAGCTCGTGTTGCCTGTTAAGTCTTACATTTAACTAGACTAGGGTACTCAGACTTACCATTCTCAGACTTAAAGAGACTTTCATTATTTTTCATAGTGTCTATGAGCATGTGTCGTAGTTCCTCTTTAGGCTGAAAAAAAGTTGTACTGTTTTAGAAAAACAATTCCAAAAATAATCAACATTTCAGCTTATATAGTTGATATAACAGTTATAGGGAAAGTGGTACAGACCACAAGATGTTCATCTTAAAAACCCTTTATTTAATGTAGTTCAGATGTAAGTCAGAAAACAAGTGAATCCTGTATTTCCTGCATTTGGTGCACTAAAGCTGTATTTGATGCCCTGAAATCTTGCTGATATTAAGGTACAGAAGTCCATCAATAAGTAAAAAATTAAGTTATATTCTGGGTTTCTAGTGATACTAGAAGTCTGACCTTAATTCCTTCTAGGCAGAACATCATATGGTAATTCAATGGCCCTCAACCTTTCTTCTTCAAAGTAGCATCTACAGTGGTTACAGAGCAAACCAAAACCACTATTTGAATATTCAAGCAGGTCACATGGCTCTCTTTCTACTATAAAAGGATTTAATAAAATCAGAAACAGTTGTATTTTGCATACCATATTCTCATGCCTTTCTAATAGTTAATCTCAAAGAAAAGCTGCTCACCCTTGCTCCAGCCAAAGTGGCCTCCTCATAGACAGTAAGAAGCTTTTCAAGAGGGCCCATCTGTTCAAGACGCATACAGCAGATCCAAAATTTTGCAAGCCTTTTAACGCCAGGAATGCTTTGCATCAGATCTTCCAGCATGGCACGTATGTCATCACCATGGCCTCCCTAAAGTCAACACAGAAGCAGAAATTTAAATGCAGCTAATACCTTGAGGTACTGTAGATTAGCTGGTTTTGAACTAGAAAACAATTATTTTTTTGTCTTTCTTTGGCAGAAGAATTGTTATCCACCTGTTCTTCCAAATGAGATTTATACAGTATTGTAAATAGAAGGGATAGTAAAATGTACAGACATCTTCAGAACTACTTGAAACAAGACTTTTTCAGAAGTACAGACAGGTTTCTGCAAATGGCAAACTTGTTTTAGGTTAATTCCTTCTAGCTATTCTCATTATATTACAGCTCTTCTACTATTATAGCTCTACTAATATTACTAATTTACTGAACTATCAAATAAGAATAGGCAATAATGGTAAAGTTTAATTTCTTTGGGTGTTGGCATGATGCCAAAGGGGTTTTTGATTTTTCATTTTTATAGATTTTAGAAGTATTTGTAGCTGTAGCAAAGTAGATTTTT
>JAWWLZ010000001.1:53716743-53730353 GCA_035041345.1 Poliocrania exsul | reverse complement strand
GATGGGAGGGAGGGAGGGAGGGGCGATGGGAGGGAGGGAGGGAGGGGCGATGGGAGGGAGGGAGGGGCGGCCGCTGCCCTAGCACCGCCCGCGGGGGAACAGGGCGGTCTCTCTCGGCGCCGCCGCCAGAGGGCGCGGTGCGGCCGCGCACGGTCTCGGCTCGCCCGGCGGCTGCGGGTGGGGAGCGGCGGCCGCGGCCCGGTGAGGCCCGGGAAGGGCGGCCATGGACAGGTTCTCGTGGACCACCGGGCTGCTGGAGCTGGGCGAGACGCTGGTGGTCCAGCAGCGCGGCGTGCGCCTCAGCGACGGGGAGGAGAAGGTGAGGGGGCGGGGCCTGGCGGCGCGGCCGAGCCCATGGCTCGGAGGAGGCCGAGGGCCCCGGGCAGGAGGGCGGCAGGGCCGTGGGTGTGGGTGGTATCGGGCGAGGGGCGCGACACGAGGGGTGTGGAGGGCCTGGACCGCGGGCGGAGCGTCGGTCGGGGGTGTGGGAGGTCTGCACCAGGGTCTGGCGGGGTTTGTCCCTGTGAGGACATTGTTAGGGCCGAGTCCCAGGCTCAGAGGGACTCTGCTGGTCGACAGCCGCTGAACGTGAGCCAGCAGTGTGCCCAGGTGGCCAAGAGGGCCAATGGCGTCTTGGCCTATATCATCAGCAATAGTGTGGCCAGCAGGACCAGGGCAGTCATTATCCTGTGTACTCAGCACTGATGAGGCTGCAGTCCGAGTACTGTGTCCAGTTCTGGGCCCCCCAGCTCAGGAAGGATATTGAGGTGCTGGGGCGGGTCCAGAGGAGGTCGCCGAAGCTGGTGAAGGGTGTGGAACACGAGTCCCATGAGGAGCAGCTGGGGGAGCTGAGAATCTTGAGCCTGGAGAGGAGGAGGCTCAGGAGAGGACCTTACACTCCACAGCTATCTGAAGCGAGGTGGGGGTCAGTCTCTTCTCCCAGGCAGCTGGCAATAGAACAAGAGGGCATAGCCTTGAGCTGCACCAGAGGCCGTTTAGGTTGGACAGTAGGAGGAATTTCTCACAGAGTGATTAGACATTGGAATGTTGGTGGAGCCACTGTTCCTGGAGGTGTTGAGGAAAAACTTAATGTGGCATTCAGTGCCATGGTCTAGTTGACATGATGGTTTTGAGTCATAGGTTGAACTTGATGATCTCAGAGGTCTTTTCCAACCTATGTGTTTCTGTGATTCTGTGAGAAGGGCCTTGGACCCTGTGTGCCACTTGGAGGGAGGAGTGGGAGCCCTGCAGGGTGTGTGTAGCTGGTGTTGCTGTCATGGAGCACTGTCCACTGCTTGGGCTGTCACTGCTGTATCAGGGCCAAGCCCTCCCTGTGTTACCCCACACAGCCACCTGTGCTCTGGCTTTAGTGTCATTCCCAGGCCATGATGCACAATCACACTGGAGTTGTCCTGGTGCTGTAAAATGCACTTGAGCTCTGGTCATCAACAGTGTTGACTCTCCACTCTTGTCTGAGCCAGGCTGTTATTGCTTCATCTTACTGCTGGACTGACTCTTGACCTCCCCAGTTTTCCATACCACAGTAGTTGCATGCCCTCGTAGAAAGCTGTGAAAGTGTGCCTCAGATTTTACAACTCCTGTGTGATAGAATGGATGATTTCAGACTATGTGTAGCATCTTCTTATTAGGTTACTTTACTTTTTTTGCATAACTTCTACTTTCTTTGTTAGCAAATAGTGTTTCAAAGTCAATACCCCTGTTTAAAACACATTTAAGAATGTTTGTATATCTTACACAGTATATGGAGGGAGGATCATTCAGGATTTCCTGCGGGGAAACTTTATACCCATGAAAAAGGAAGTTTGTGTATATCCATCTAATCCCTTTATACTAATTTTCTGTGTTGTTTCCTAAACTTTATGTATTTTGTTTTCTGAAAAAAGGGAGTGTTCTCAAAATACTGTTTTGTTGAATCTGATTGCTGTGTTGTGATAAGGTGTAATGTTTCCAAGATCAGTATTTATGCAACTTACTGGTTACATTTGTTGTTCATCTGTTTTATTTCTCTGGTTTAGGTGAAATTCGATAGTGGAGTTTTACTGCTTAGCACACACAGACTGCTCTGGAGGGATCAGAAGAATCATGTAAGTCACACTTTTGTCTCCTGTATGTATTTCAGCTGTAAAGTCCATAGTGAACAACAAGTAGCTTGCAATGAAAAGACTGCACATGGAGAGGAGATTTTTCCTTCCTTTGTTTTGTCTTACAAGTATAGTCCATTTTTTGAGTCACAGTGGAAAGAAAATTATGTAGAAGAAAGTTCTTCCACCCAATTCTGCTTTATTAAAGTAATCATGCAGAGATGAGGAGGGATGGGAATGAACCTTACTAACTTTGCTTTCCTATGGAACAAAAATAAGTGAGCAAAGAGCCTGCACTAAAAAACATTAGTTTTGAGACTGAAATTGTGATTCGTGTCAGGCAAATCACAATGAGAAGTTCTCTCCCATGCTCCTTGTCTAGGAAAAGCTTTTCTTCCTCATTGGTTTCAAGTCCAAGTTTCCCATGTGTTCTGCTCCCATAATATAGTCCCAGACCATGTTTTGATAACAGGATGTGTTTGGTGGCAGTATTATTTTTAACAGATCTGGCCCTCCCAGCTGCCTGTTCCACACTGAACCATCCCTTCAGCAAGCCAGAACGTTTGTCTGTCCTGCTGTGGACAGTTAACAAGAGTTTAAGTGGCAGTGCCAGAATTACAGTGTGGTAACACTGCTGCTTAATGCTTTGCATCATCAACCCACAGCCTGACACTGCAGGCTGGAAGTGGGTGAGAAAAACTACAAACACACAGAAAGCTCTGAACATACTGACAACATGCACCACACTACAGGTGCAATTGTAGGAGAAGTTGTAGTCCTCAGACCAGGTTGGATTGTGCTTGTTTTGGACACAATAATGCAGAAATTTAGGCCTGGAAGCCAAAGTTTGGGCAGAGCACATTTAAATGACAGCTTTCCAAAGGCAAATTACCTTCCACTGGGCTAGTTTTGTGCAAGGATAGTGTAAGCACTTCTCGCAGCCAAAGGCTGTTCCCTACCAAGCGTCACATCCGTGCTCCAAAGCAGGGAGCTACTAAGAGCCTTCTGAAGGTAATGTCACCAAGGATGTTCTTAATTTGTCCAAACAGTATGTTTTTTTCTCTAGGGACTGTTTGCAGGAATAGCAGAAATATTTTTAGTACAAATTTTTCAAAATGTTTTAAGAGCTGTTGCCGAGGGTGAGGTTACTGTTGTGCAAGTCAGGATTTGATTGTCCAGACTGTGAACTGTTCTGTATAAATTACTGTGCTTTTTGCACAGGCAGCGTGAGTTAATTTATTTATGTTAAACTATGTGTTAATCACTTATTATTTCTTCATCAGCATCTCCTTTCGAGAGGTGACCATGTACTGCAACAGACACTGCTTCTAATCTTCTCACTTGGACTTTGTTTGCTTGGAGTAACATTAGGCATTATGGCCTCAGCAGCTCTTAGAACTGACCATATCCCTATTCTCTTCTTTCCAACAAAAGGATGACGACATTTGTCTCTTTTCCCCAACTTCTCCCTCTGCTCCTAGGCCAGATGATTTCCTGTACTCTTCCAAGATTGCTGAATTCACTAAATCAGCAGAGGGGAACCTTGGAGAATAAGAAAAATAATTTTATTTTAACAAATTTACCCCAGCAAAGATTCTGACAAGGTCCCGGCTTGTTTAACAGAAGGGGCAGAAAGTTACCCAGTTCTGATTATGGAGATGTAATTAACTTTGTTAATGTGGTAAATAAAGCTTGATTCATTTTCGAGCTCTTGAGACAGAAACATGGGGAGCACAGTGCCCTTTTATGTTCATGGTGAGTTGTTACCTAAGCTCAGCTGTGGTGTAATATCAGACTTAGAAACCTTAGCTAGCTTACTTGTAGAGAGAGTTCCCTTTTATTGTGTCAGCAAACTTTAATAATAAATGGGACACTTGTCCTTAGGTGAACATAGCAAACCTTCTTACAAACACAGACAGCTGTGTTTTACAGCTGCTGTTTTTGCATACTGTCTGCAGTTGAACAGGATAGAAAATACAGTGATTTTTTTTTTAAAAAAGGAATTCAGTAAAGTTTTTTTTCTATATGTTTTGTACAATGTCTTAAATGATAAAATCATGCATAATGTGAACTTGAGAGAAAAAAATCCAAGTAAGCACACAGCATTTTTTAACACATTTCTATTTTTGTGTTCCTTCCTCTAGCTTCTCTCATGAGGAAGGAATCATTCTAAGCCCTTGTAGTTAGAATGAGTTCATAACTTTCTATCTGTGAACTAAATGAATCGATCATTTTGGCAGTGTACATATAGTTGAACTCTTGTTATTTTCAAACCGGTTTTTTTTACCAAAAGTATCCTATTGTGTGTCTTTAAAGTGCCTAGAACTTTGTGGGTATTTTACAAACAGTAACTGTTCTACATAATGGCTGTGGGAACTAGAGCAATAGAAGAATCTTAGATAGCTTGCATGAAGAGTTTTTAGAACAGGAAGTACAACCCATGTTTTTTCCCAATAGGAAATTTACTTATTAGTTGGAGTTCCTGCATGTGCACTTCTCTGATCTTCAGTTTAATGGTTATTTAATTATTCCAAGCAAAGAGAAACAATTTTGGTAGTAGGAATTGAGAGGCCCCTGTAAAAGTGTCCACTGTAAACTGGTGTTAGGCTCAGCCTCATGGCAGGTGGAAGAGAGAGGCCCAAGGAGGGAATGCAGCCTGTGTTTTCTTTATTCTGTGTGACTGTGTCAAGTACCAGGCTATTGTGTGAAAGGTGATGTTCACCAAAGCAAGACCAGGCACCCAGTTAGATGCTTTGAATAATTACCTTAGCAGTTTCTGTCTCAAATGCATATAGAAAGAGTTTAGCCTGGGGTACATTAGTCTCCCACAGATGGATACAGTCTTGTTTCTTGTTCTTCTTTGTTTTGTCTAAAGCACAGTGCAATACATTTGTTTTGAGGTACATCAACTGCTGGATTCATTTCTTAGGTGTAGGATAGATGGAAAAATTCCTGTTACACTCAGACAACAGTCTAGTTTTTTTAGACATTCAGTATTTAAAAGACTACTGATTTTGGATATTGTTTTAGCTCCCAAAGTAAAATGAGTGCAAAAATGTTAAAAAGCTATGAGTATTGTGAACCTCCAGGGATAAGCTGCAGTAGTGTGGAACTTTTAGTGTCTAAATTTTGAACTTGGAAATTTAACAAATCTTTAGATCTTAGTCCATTTATGAATCTACTTGTGGTTTTTAAAGTTGACAAAATGACACTTAAATTTGTTGGGGTTTTTTTTGTCGTTAACTAGAAATCAGTTTCAATTTTATGTTATTTTTCTACATATGTTTCTCTTTTGTTTCTGTTGTTACCATTGTATTTCATATAGAGTGCCTCAGGCAGCACCTGTAGAAATCTGTGCTGTCTGTGAAATGGGAAAAGAGAACACTTGGGTTTAGAGAATGAATAGTCAAGATATAGCTTTAATTTCTCTTGTGCTTGTTTTGTTTGTTCCAGGAGTGCTGCATTGCTGTACCTCTGTCTCAGATTGTATTTATTGAAGAGCAAGCAGCTGGGATAGGGAAAAGGTAAGGTGGTCATCATAGTCCTTTTCAGATGGATACTTTGCATATGCTTGTTATGTGAGGTACCCAATATTGTATATTAATTCATGGTAGGTTCCATTTGCAATCTAGGTTTCCAGGTTGACAGCCACAAGGACCTGCTTTCCTCATTTGAGGTCAAATGTGTAAGAGAGTTGTGTCAAAGCACTGTTTGATGTGATTTGTCTTGAAATCACAAACAAGTGTATGTTCTCGCATGCCATTTTCATTTGATTAGTCATAAAGGACAACAGTGATTTTGCTGGATCTAAATTTGAAAGCCAGTATTAGTCCTTTGTGACACAGAACTCTTCAGGAATAGAAGCTTTGACAGATTCCATATTATATGACTTTTCATGACTGTGTGATTGATTTTGAGCTTGGAAATGCTAGTGATGGTTAGAAGCAACTCAAGTGTTTCCACTTACTGAATAACTAATTCAGTAGTATGTGTATAAGGAGTGTATAACCCAGCAGTGCACTCAAGGTGGCCAAGGAGGCCAATGGCATCCTGGCCTGTATCAACAATAATGTGGCCAGCAGGACCAGGGCAGTGAATATCTCCCTGTACTTGGCACTGGTGAGGCCACACCTCAAATCCTGTATTTCTGAGCTCCTCACTTCAAAAAGCACATTGAGGTGCTGGAGTGTCTCTAGAGAAGAGCAGCAGAGCTGATGAAGGGTCTGGAGCACAAGTCATATGAGGAGCAGCTGAGGGAGGTGGGGTTGTTTCAGCTGGAGGGAAGAGGCTTGGGGAGACCTTACTGCTCTCAAGTAACAAGCATCAGGACAAAGGGAAATGGCCTCAAGTTGTGTTGGGGGAGGTTTAGATGCCAACCCTTGGAACATGTTTCTGCGGGGTACCTTCTGCATCTGGGGATGCAGTCTGCAATGGTATGGTGATTCTCCTGGTCCTGGAGTTTATTCCATTACCTAGGAGAAAATGTGCTCCCTGCTTCCCCTGACCACGTGATCACTGAGAGCCCGAGAGGGACACACAGAGACCACTTGAGGGGGAGGAGAAGAGGGCGTTTATTGCTGCTGGTCAGGGGTTTATATGGACCTTGGAGGGATCCAAAACCCACTAATAGGAAACAAGAGGGGGTTTGGCTCTGGGCCAATGGGAGTAAAGGGATTTACATTCAATAGGAAGGGGGTCAGGTAACGTGCATGTCGCAACCTTCCTCCAGACCCCTGAGATATCAGGTTATCCCAAGGTCTCCTGGGAAGAAGAAGCAGTGACTTTGCAAAAAGACACAATTGAAACTATTTTGTACATTTAAACAACATTAAACAACAGTTGTTAAAACATTATCAGTGGCTTGTTGATTTTCTTCACAAATCCATTTCTGGCAGGACTTTCTCCATTCCAAATATTGTAAATCAATCCCCACAGGAACAGGCTGCCTGGGAAAATAGTGGAGTCACCATCCCTAGAGGTATTTAAAAGACGTGTAGATGTGGCACTTAAGGACATGGTTTAGAGGTGGACTTGGCAGTGCTGGGTTAACAGGTGTGCCTGATGGTCTCAGAGGCCTTTTCCAACACAAAGAAATTTATGATCCTAAGTTTCACAAGAAAAAAAGAGGAAAAATATTAACTGGAGAAATATATATGTAGTTGACATCTGCTGGCAGCCTACAGTCAGATTGGTATGCTGAGCATATCCAGAAGAAATCAGGTAATTGACTAATGCTGGAGAAATCACGTAAATAAGGACCAATGAAAAGAGTATGGGAATGGCAGACTTGCAGTCATGTTGTAATAGCAGTCTGTTGATGTTCCTAAAATAATGCTATCTGAAGGTTTGTTTTGGTGGTGTCATTTTAGACTGTTATTTCCATGCATATTACCTTTGAATGTTGGTTTTGGACAAATTCACATACAGTGTTCACAAGTGACATATGCAAGTGGGATAGGTTAAACATAATATTGAGACCTTCTGTTTTCCTGTGCCAAAGATAGTGTATTTTGGCTTTTGACTTGCAATAACTACTGCCAAATCAAAGGATAACAGTCAGAGTTTTCAGAAATTATTACTTGAAATTTTAAAATGTAAGTTTATCCCTTAAGAATTGATGGTAGGTACCTTTTAAATTTGTGAGATTATGCTGTTCTAGATGCTATAGCAATTTTGGTGCAAGATATGCTTAGTCAAAACATTTAAATGTTGATGGTCACATGTAAAAGCATTATTTGATGTACTTTATGTGAGATAAAGTTGATAGGGGCTTTGATGAAATAGTTAACTTTGATTGTAGAAATATTGTTTTAGATATTACAGAGATCTCTTTCCTTTACCTTTTTCTCAGTGCCAAAATAGTAGTTCATCTTCATCCTGCTTCTTCAAACAAAGAGCCTGGTCCATTCCAAAGCAGCAAATATTCCTACATCAAGCTTTCTTTCAAAGAACATGGGCAGATTGAGGTAAGTTTTGTACCATGCAAACCAAGCATATCAGATCTTTGGACATGCTTTTCTCCTCTTGCTGTGCTCGTGATAATTTTCCATGGTCTTTCCATGTTTACTTTTGAGGTGGAGCTTTTTTAATACATCCTTTTGGAAGCAAACACTACAAGTCTTCTGGGTTCAATACTTTGGTTACATGATGCAAATAGAGTTAAAAAAATGTCAAGAGCCATTATTAGTCTTTGTCCTTACTTTAGTGGTTTTAGTATAATCTTATACTTACTTTTTTAATCTACTAAACTGAACACAGGATTTTCCAAAATGATGTCTCTGAAATCTGTTAAATGTTTAACAGAGTAAAAGTTGTTTCTTTGTAGCTTACTCTGCTGAACAGGAATCAAACAACTTATTCCTAATAATCTCTTTAATTTTATTGCTGAACACCTTTTGTCACCTCAGAACTTTCATTTTATACTTTATAATTTTTTTTACCTACACCAAATCCCAAAGGCTTTGAGCATTCTATTTTAATACATTTTAAAAACAAGGCTCATCCTAAAAAACAAAGAAATTGCACTCTCTAAAGAAATTTCACAGTGTAAGATCCTCGTTTGAAGAGACTGAGAACTTTAACTTTGAACAATGGAAAAGGCTGTACCTATTCATGGCAGAAAATCCAATTTTCAACTTAAAGTAGTTAGAAGTGTCTTATAAATGCATGTGCGTGATCAGACTCATTTCTTTGTGAGCAGTTTTGAGATTATGACGACTGTAGATTTAGGCATAGTTGTAATTGTATAGGTGTTTTGCCTAATCATAACCTTTTTTATTTTAATGTTTATGTTGGGTCTGAAAATTGAACTTTCTATGCTTACTGGTTGCCCAGCATATCAGTTATACCCCAGCTTTTCTTTATGACTTCAGAATGCTTTCCTGCAAACCTGAACAACGATAAGGATGGAATAGATTTTCTTTCTGGATGTTGGTCAGTGGGGTACACTTAGTTTTAAGTAATTAACTAATGCCACCTTCTGCTATTAGCAATAAACAAATAGTTGATCTGTGTGGTTGTTTTTATGTTGTTGAATTAACAAATCAATAGTAATTTAATTGTTCAACTTTCCTTCCTTTTAAAAGCATGCCTTTGAGCAAACCTCAACATTTTTAACTTTAGCATGGTTTGGAACATTTTGAATATCTGAAAGAAATATTTTACAATGGAAGTACTTGTGTGAGTTTATCTAGTGACTACATGGCTCCTCCTCTAATGTGTATATTTTTGAAGACTGGATGTTAAGAATTCCCAATAATGAATGTGTATTGTGGATATGTAGGTGCTACCACACTTGGTCTTGTAGTGAAGTTTATTTCATCTACCACCAAGATGCTAAAAAATACCCAGAGGTACTCTGCACAGTTTATGAAATGCCTGTTGTCACTTTTTGATGTTTGCAGTTCTATAGAAGATTATCAGAAGAAATCACACAGAGGAGATGGGAGAGCATGCCCACTGGTCAGGCCATGCAAGTTAACAAGGATGCACAGGTATGTGCAGAGTCTGAGCAGAATCTGTATGTAATTTCTTGTTTCCACCTCTTGCTGCCCCCATACACTGCATCTGGCATTCCTTTCTAACCAACATAATGTGGGAATTCAGCTTACTTATTTCTTCACTGGCATAAATTAGTTTCTCCTTTGTGGTTTTCTCCTGATAGAACACAATGGCCTCTCTTTTGAGTGTGTTTACACTGAGTAGTTGATCAGACACACACACATAATTATGCAAATACAATATATCTACTTGCATATAATTTTATTCCGCATGAGAGATCTAATGAAGCTGAAAGATTTTTGGTCCTAGTTTTGGTTTCTGGGGTCTTTTTTGTGGCTGGTTGTCAAATATATAATATGTAATTTTTATATAGCTCTTTGAAAGCTATATATTTGATTTATATGTATATTCTAAATAGACCATTGTTAAGGGGAATTCCATATTTTATTTTACCTTCTTTAGCTGTCTGCGTACTTCTAGGTTATAAACTGATAAACATGTAGATGTTGTTTCTGTAGATGATTATGTTGAATATATGAACATACTCTATGAATGGAACAAAATTATTTAAAAAATTTTCAACATCAAATTCTGTATGTCCTCCTTGGTAAATGTAGTACCTGTAAGCACAATTGCCTTTGGAGTAATGGGACACCTTGTACCCTGCATGAAGAATCTAATGAAGATGCTTCATGTCTTGTTCTTAAGTCATAGCAGTTCATTTACACCAATGTCCCAATGCAGTCAGAAATTTGAGGGCTGGCACCACTGCCACTTGGGTACCAGCCTTTCTAAAACACATTTGGCATCTAGTAAAAGTTTCACCATCACCTTCATACTGATACTTCTCAGCAAGGTAAATTAGACTGCACTTAGCATTGTGTTTCTATGTCTGTGTTTCTTCAGGCTGGAGGTTTAGATACACTCAGTCATTTCCACAGGTCTAGTATGGGTGTTCACGTGGACTCAGGAGGCTATAATTGAGATGAGCAGGAATACTCAGTCTGGATCAGGCTTCATATTAAGAGTGTCAATAGAATAATATCATTTTCTGTCTAGTACAGCAAATTCATACATGTTTCACACTTACAGTTTATTTTTTTTACTCTAGTTTAAAAAATACTGTCAAGAAGTGCATGAAATATTGTATGAATGATGTCTGCTCTTTTATGGGAACATTTCCTGTTCTGTAATTTTCACAGTGAGGCAGATGAGAAAACTTAGCATTTCCTATTTTGATTCTTTCCTTTGTTTTTTTTTTTTTCCAGGCAGGAAGAATAAGGGCTGTAGGAATTGTAGGAATTGAAAGGAAATTAGAGGAAAAAAGAAAAGAGACTGACAAAAACATTTCCGAGGTAGGTACTTCTGAAGTTTCAAGGTCAGCCACCTGTCTGAACCACTTACATTCATTCACACTTTCTTTTAGGAGCTGGAGCAGCTAAGACTGTTTATTTTTTTGGTTGAGAAGTCTGAATTGATTGAGTGTGTAGTTTACATTTATTTATTTTCTTTAACTGGCTTGCCAATATATGTAAAGGTACTTAATTTAGACAGTTCCTTTCAAGAGGACTGTTCTTTGAAACTAACAGTGTGTATTTATAAAATTAATCCTGATAGAATTAGAAATCTGAGTTCAGTGACTGTTCATCAGGGAAAGAAGAATACAGAGACATCTACTATGTTTGGGGGGGTGGTGTTCCTTCTTTTTTAATTAATTTTAGTTTCAATGGAGAATTTAATATAAATTAAAAACATGCTGATCCAAGCAGCTGCACATAACTGTGGTGAAGTTAGGTTTTCATCTTACAAATAGTCAGTTTTTTAAATCTTAGGTTGAGGCTTATGATTACAGCAAAATGATTTGCTGTCCAAGCATTGACAAGATGTTACAAGTTTATTTGGAAAGTACCTGAGCTAGATGGAGACCATCCTTTTCCCTAGAAACAGCACAATAGTTGAATTCCAGGTATCAATACTGATGTACAACAGAGGCATTTAATTTCTTCCTATATCCCTGAGAACAATATCCTCAAAAATAGTCTGATTCTGTCTTGGTAGTGGAGATTGATACAGAAGTACTCATAAACTACATGCAACAGATTTGTTCTTGTGGCAGATCTTTATGGGATTCCGTGTGCCATGAGAATAAAAGGCATTCCCTGCTTTAATACATAAGAGAATGATAGTACCTTTGCAGGCCATGAGCTTTCAAATACTAGTAACATTAAACTTTTTTGCTTTTTGTCTCTGAGGAACGTAATGAATGAAGTTTTTGTAGTTCAAAAGGTATTGTGGTGACATGCATGTGTATATAGTTCAAAAGGTATTGTCTGCTTATTTTTTCCTTTAATAGCTTTGTCAGAGAGTAAAAGAAATCCATTTATACATGTTGTATGAACAGAGGAAAACATGACTTGTAAAATCCTGCCTTCCTCCAGCTTTAAATGTTATAAATGACTTAATTTAAAAAATGGTGCCCTGGCTTCCAGGAAAAGGCTTCCTGCATCTGCTGTTCAGTGCTGATAAGAATCCAGTTCTTTAGCCTTTTGTTTATCTGAGGAAGTTCCTGTTAGGTGTGTGCACATTCCCCTTTGTTTCCAGGCCTGCCCTCAGTGAGTCAGGCAGAGGAGGAGTTAGACACAGCATGCTGTTTATTTAGCTAAATCAAGGGTTCTTTTGATGAATGATGTTTTCATGCAGGTATAGAGATTAGAAATAAGCTGGGAAAAGTCTTGGTAGAAAACATATTGTTGATACCATTTACAAGTATAGTAGAAGGATGCTGATTTACACTAGAGATTGGGAAATCTATTGTAAATTATTGAATTTGGCAGATTAGGGAGTGAGAAGAAATATTCCAAAGAGAAGCTCTTGTTCTTATAGTGGTAAATTATTGTTCTATGGTGGTATATTTTCTTTTCTCCCCTTGGATCTAGGTTTGTCCATTTAATTTTGGACATCTAACTTAGGTACCAAGAGGCTAAACTCCAGTCAGTGGAGAAACACTGGCACCATTAGAAGGTGCTCAGATAAAAAGCAAACCCTGTCCCTTCCTAGAGGAATCTCCTTTTCTTCTTTGCATGTTTAATCTCAGACCAATAAGGTTCTAAGTAAGGCACCTAAATGTAGATGGGAACAATTGGGTCTTCCTGCAAAAATACTGCTAAAATGTGCTTTCTAGTGGGTGATTGGTCAGAAAAGCCAGGAATCACGTAGAAGCACTGACGAGAAGCTGTAGGCAAGATTTATCTCTGGTCATTTGACTCTTAACTGAACAACCTTATTTACTTGTGGCTGGAGGGCTTGGTGCTTCTGTCAGGCAAACTTTAGCTGACAAAGTTGAGGAATTTTTCTCACACCAGTTGTTCAAGAAAGGTTGTTTGAAAATGTTGACCACCTAGACATGTTGTTGTGTATTTGAGAGAAGCAAGGGGGTAGGCTGAATATATGGTGATAAGGGTGGGAGAAAAGAGTTGCTTTTTAATATTAGGAGCATGAATGGAATTGTTAGCTCTTTTTTGTTTTTTTTAACATGATTTTTTTTAATGGTAGTTAGTTACCATTACTGGAAGTTTCGAATTTCAGTTATGTTTTCAACTATTTTTAAAGAATGTTTTATTTAAGCCTTAAAATACCCATTGTGCATTGTTGTAGAGTTGTATTTGAGACCATAGCAGCTCAGTATGATATTTAAATGAAGAGATGTTGCCACACATTTCCAGAGGTTTTGTCTCTTCAGTTAAGCATACATGTGAAAGGTCTTCCTTGCTCACTTGAAATGGCTGTTTCTTACTAACTTAGTAACATCTACTGATTAAAGTAAAACTGTCTTGTCCAGAGAAGAGCTGGCTTGCTGATGGCCAAAAACAATAGGTCTCCTTGAGTGAGAGTTAACTGTTGGAGGAACACCTGCCATCACCACCAAGAAACATTCCCCCAGCTTACAGGAGAGCATAATGAACTTCAACAGTTTAATCTTTTCTGGGACTCAGTAGTTCACTGTTCCTT
>JAWWLZ010000001.1:53675628-53716643 GCA_035041345.1 Poliocrania exsul | reverse complement strand
TCCTATCTACTGAGTATGGGTATAGCTAATCCAGTTACTAGGGAAACATATGGATCTGGTACACAATACCACATGCAACTGGCAAAGCAACTGGCTGGGATACTGCAGACACCATTAGAGGTAAAGTGCCTCATTTTGCACCAGCGTTTTCTGTGTCTTGCTGAATTTTGATGTAAATGTGTTTTGGCTGTAGTGCTGTGCCTCTTTTTGAAGTCTCAGATTTAGCAGCACAGCCTCATATTCAATGTTTATGGGAGGAATATATATCCTGTTTATGAATAAGAAAGCTTAAATATAAGTAAGAATTTGCAACATTCTTCTATTTGCAAAATATCCGTGAGATTTAGAAAATTGTAAGAGTGCTCTTTCGTCTATTTAAACAGCCCTGCATTCATCCCTTCCTGCAGAATATCTTTTTTAAAAGAAAGTGAAATGACACTGACTGAAAATACTAGTAATCAGTCTTTAAACTGCTTTAAAATTACATATTTTGCAAATATAGGACAGAATTACAAATTAGATTACCTGCCCTTAGTAATATCTCCTGGTTTCATTTATCTAAAGCTGTTACAGAGTTCAGGATTCTCACCAAAAAGTTAGATTTCATGTTGCAACTTCTAAGGTTACTAAAAAGTATACATATTACAGTATTTTTGTGAAAGATCCCTGCTGAGATTAGAATGGAAAACGGAGTTTGTCTGAAAAGTGAAAATGGCAAATTAATTGATAGATTTAATATATTGAAATTCCTTGTTCCTGTTTCATACATTTTTTGTCTGCTTTAAAATCAATTCATGGTCTTTGGGTGTAGCGTCACTGTGTTTTGTATTTTAAAATGGTTAGCTTAAGATACAATAATTTACCTCTTTAGTTTTCTCCACTCAGACCCATCATTTAGCTCCTCTGTTTTACCTGTTTCATCAGTCACATGCAAGCAGAGATTCTGTTTCCTGCGTTAATGCCATTTCTCTTACCAGTCTTGTGCTTAACACAGGAGCGAGGAGGGATCATGTCGCTCACAGAAGTGTACTGTCTGGTGAATCGTGCACGAGGGCTAGAGGTGAGAAGCTGCTTTTGTTAAATATTTTATGAAATGTACTTCAGAGATAAGGTAATTAAAGAAAAAGGGTAAAAATGTTCCCTAACAATTGCTCATTCTGCCTGTCTAAGATCAAGAAGTGATCAGCCCTTTATTAAAATTAGGGGGGTTTTACGTTTTTCCTTTCTCCTTCTTATGTGTAATGTTTATGTATCCTTTATGAGTTGTGATAATGTGAGCTGCTTTTTATAATACCATGTAAAGGGAAAATCCGTCCTTATCTGGAAAGAAAATTTAAAGGCCAAAAACTGCTAAAGAATGGTGAATGGTGTTTTTGTTTTGGGGGTTTTTTTTTACAAAATACAACAATTCTTTCTGTAAACAGGGCAAGAAGGATTATTATAGAACACACAATAAGGGAACAGAAAGGAGAATAGAACCCAAGAAAACAGACTGCACAATAGAAAGGAAGAAAATAGTGATAAGTGTAGCCTGGTGTATTTTATAGCTGTAGTTATTGAAACTGTTGTGATGTTGTACTGTATACCTGAAATGCAAGCTGTGAATAAATATGTTTTACTATTTTAATAGTTGCTGTCACCAGAAGATTTAGTAAATGCTTGTAAAATGCTGGAATCACTGAAATTGCCAATAAGGTAAGAGCTTTACAGATTTATTTATAAAACATGGCACTCACAGGTCAGACTATGATGATTTAATATTTCCCCTGTTAAAAAAATACAGCAAAACTCAACTGCAAAGTCATTCTTTGCTTAAAGAATGCTGCTGTATGCACCAATATCCACTCAATATCAAAATACTAGTTTTTATCTATGATTCACTTTGCTAGGAAAACATTGTTTTCACTTCCAATACAGTTTTTTTGGACTGCGAAAATGGTTTAACGAAGACCAGACAGACATATGCCCCCCTCTTTTCAATCTCTTCAGATTTTGAAGATGCTGCTAAGCTTATTTATTTTACACAGTTTGTTTGGATTTTTTGGCTTCTTTTTTCCCCTTTTTGTAATGTGGTTATAGGTATGGATGCATTAGAAATGTGACCATAGGTGACATGCACAGGGTTTTGACTTTCTTTGCCTCTTCTTTGAATTTAGACTTCGGATATTTGACAGTGGTGTGATGGTGATTGAGCTCCAGTCTCATAATGAAGAGGAAATGGTAGCTTCTGCTTTAGAAACAGTGAGTGTACTTCATTTCCTTCAGTGTTCTGCCCATGCTAGGGAAAATGAGACACATTAGGTACAAAAACTTGAGGTGCGGGATTTCCTTTTTAGGCTTTGAAATACAAAATATTCCACTTCCATATCTTCTGAGAGTAACATTTAAATTGCACTTCTCATCTTCAAAGTTCTGTGCAGGCAATAATCCTAGTCATGGCTTTCTTCTTAAGGAATAAATCACTTTTCCATCTCTTTTAAACTTTATTAACCTACAACCTTCCTCCAAATCTTTTGCACTGTAGGGTGAAATTCATGGTAAGTACTGAGTCCCTAATGTAACAGAAGTACACTTCAGGCATTGAACACAATGTGCTTGAAGGCAATGGAAGCAGCTCTTAACTGTTGATATAGGTAGTTGTTTTGTTTGGGTTTAATTCATAAAACAGTACATTATACAAGTAACATCGTGTCCTGAGTTTGGAGAATGTATAAAATTAAGCCAGCTTCATCAGGAAAAAAAATGGTATAAATTGCTCAGTCTCATAAACCTTTGTGGTATTGCTGCCTCTGGACGCTTAACAAAGTCCTGTTATCCCATTATTTGATACATTTTTCTGTGTCTTTTTCAGATGAATGTAATTTTAGGGTTTTCACACAGTTGAGTAAAGGCTAATTCAGTGTATCTAAAGTTAAACATTAAAAGTCAAAGAGGACTTTGACTTGGGCAGTCAAGAAAAAGTAGAGCTATAACCAACAGCTTCTCACTTGACATGAGGTAGACTCTTCAGTGCATTTTTCATGATTGTTACCTTACAGCTTTCACTCATCCAAAAGATGTTTAGATAAATGTATGTAGCCATCTAAAAGATTCCATCCTAAATTAACAAAACTAAAATGCTTAAATCTTTGAATATATGTTACTATTTTCAGTTTATTTTATTATATTTACAGAAAAATACATACTCCATTTTAGAGGGTTTCTTCTGATTATTTTTAGTTTCTAAAATAATTTGTTGCCTTCAGTAAGAACACTTATCTCTTTGAAAGGAAAGGAAAAACCTTTCTTGATAACAAAGGAGGTTAACTGCAAAAGGTAACAGATGGTGTGGATTTACTACCAAAGTGCCTTTTTTCTGTTATTTTCGTAATATGAGACTTTGTAGAAAAATGTAAGGGAGAGGCTTCAAATGAGGAAGGCAAGCCCATAAGGAAATGGGAAGATGAGATCAGACTTGTGGCCAAAAGCACCCCGTACATTAAGTTCTGAGAAGTGAAAGGAATCCTTTGGGTTTCAGAGAGGAGAGAGATGTGGTTTTGAATGGCTGGTGAAGACAGGAAATGACATGGATGTCAAAGGAATCTAAAGTCACGCTTGATGAGAGTAGTGGTTTGGGAAGGAAAGATAATTAATCACCAATTGTATAGCTGACTGCCACTACTCTGATTTGATCACTTAGCTTCCTAAAATCTCATGTTAGGACTAATTTAATCTGAGGTTCTGTTAAAGGACTACTGCTGAGAATGATGCACAATAGACCCCTCCCCACCCAATTATGTGGGAAGCAGGAAATGGCAACTACATCCGGAATTACAAGTTTGCTTAAATGTAAAGCAATGGAGAAATGGAAGAATTACTAATTTTTAGGTTAATAAAACATGTTTATCTGGGAAATTCAATGCAGTAATAAGTCTAGACTTCATGTCTAGTGTTCATCTAGTATTTTGAAGATCCACATGTCTCACATATGTGTGAGAAGCTTTTATTTTAGCATGTATTCAGTAGTGTGGTTGAGACAAAGGGGCCAAAGTTTTGGCTCCCAAGACTGAACCTGTTTTTTGTGTCAACTGAAAGTGATAGTGGCATTTGCTTATCCCTCTAGTATGCTTTAATATCATATGAAGTGTAAGGTTTGAGGATTTTCCTATAGGCAGGGGGTATATTTTAAATCCCATTAAATTCTTCACTTTCACCCAAGATGACTTAAATATCTACATTAATGACCTGTCCTGAACAGGACTTTTATCTCCTCATTTAGGCTTCAGTGTTTGCAGAATCACTTAGTACAGTTGGACTGTGTTGTAAATACTGATCCTGACAGTATACTGCTGTCTGAGCCATTCTAATTTTTCTATTCATTTGGTCCCAAGGCATCTTTTAAAAAATTCCATAGGAAGGGGTAACATAAAATTTTTTTATAGATCTGATTCTTTTCTGTGTTTCTTGGCAATTTCCCCAGGGCACAGAAGAGATATTTTTAAGGGAAAATACTTATAATTAATTGTACTTTTTAAAAATGCAAACTAATTTTCTTCACCAATTTATCACTTCTCAAGGGTAGACCTGATTCAGTAGCTGAGAGAACTTTGTTGTTCTTTTAATGCCATAGTTTATTTGTGTATTTGGTTTTTGACAGGTATCTGAAAAGGGTTCCCTTACAGCTGATGAGTTTGCTAAGCTGGTGGGGATGTCTGTTCTCTTAGCCAAAGAAAGGTAAGTAATAATTGCTGTGTTTAATACTTGAGTTATCATGTTGTCCTGAAGTAATACAGCACATCTTTTTTTTTGCTTTCTCTAGGCTGCTTCTTGCTGAAAAGATGGGCCATCTTTGCAGAGATGATTCAGTGGAAGGCTTGAGATTCTACCCAAATTTATTTCTGACACAAAGCTAATGTCATTTGGATACAATTTTTTATGTAACAGTTGAACAAGAGAGCAAAGGGCAAAATCTTTCCAAGAACTGACTTTAAAATTTTTATTTTGTTAGTCAGCTGCAACAGACATGAACATTGCAATGCTTCACAGTTCTCAGGTATTTCAAGTGCTGAATCCTCTTACATGGAATCACAAAGTCAGAAGCATGTCCTTTGTCTCAAACCAACTTGCTCATTTTCCAAGTTTTATTTGATGTGCTCTGTAGTTTCTCATTTCAAGAGAAGTCAGATGAAGATTCCACACAAGTGAAAGTGGAGAGAATATCCCTGTAGTCTGCTGTGGGGGTCAGCACCCAGAAGACAGGTTACTGCATACTCCAATTTCGGTTTGTTTATGTCTAGAGCAGCAAAGCAGACAGATGTATCCGCAGTGATAAGAAAAGTGACTTTGGTGTGTACTGAGGTATAAGGAACAAACCAGTGTAGAATAACCCCTTTTCCCTGAAGTGATGAACAGTTTTCTAAGAGAGGATCTTGGGGTTCTGTACTTTGATACAGAAAGAACCTGCTGCAGGAGAGATTATTCTATGTTAGGTGAATCTAGAAATCATGGTGTTTATCATATTTTATGCTGATGTCTCAGATAGAAACACTGTTAGCACAGACTTCCTCTCCTCTTGCCTTGCCATCTTCCTTCCTGTCGTTTTGTTGCACTTTGAGTGCCCTTTCTCTGTCCTCTGTAGCAGAGTGGAGCAGCCTCCTGTCACTCTACCAGACTCTATGCTTTAATGTGCTTGGTTTTTATCTTGTACTTCTAACAAAAGATCATTTGTTTGCTTCATGAGCCTGTTACCTGCTTTGGGGAGACAGTTCGTTTGCTTATCTCTTATCTGTGAAAATTAATATGCTTTCAATATTGAAGGGAGGAAGAAGACTATCACCCTGTGTTGGAGTCACAAGGTATCATATTGTTTGGTATTGCTTACCCTGTGTTCACACTGAATGCAATTTGATAGCCTCAGTTTTCATAACTCCAGTGGAGTTGCTACACTACTTGAAGATCTGTTGTCGTGATAACAACAGTTACGTAGATGTTTATGATCCACATCACCTAAATTTTTGGCATTTTGAAATGACAATTTTCAATAATAAATAATAAAACTAATTCAAAGTATGGGCAAGGACAACACATAGGTAACTGTATTGTGGTTGTAATGGCCAAATCAACAGTAAGAAAACGGACAAAAAGGCTTTTAATAAAAGCCTGAAAATATTTTCAGAACTATTTTAGTGTTACCATAGCTTAAACATGGGTTAAGAGCCTGCCAATAAGGAGCTAAGTGCAGAGATCCATCCCTACAGTGATGATGCCTGTGGTTTGTAGGATGCTCATTTAGATCTAGCAAATTGTCCTCTTATCCTTGTCACAGCAAACTTTCAAGCAGTGCTTCCATTAGGGCAGTTTTCCTCTGCTCCATGAGAATTCATTTGACATATATTTGACACAGCTAAAGGAACCAGTTCAACACTATTCTTACTGTGTTAACCTCCAGTATAATATTTTTTGGAGCCATACAGCTTGCTGCTTTCCTTCATCCTCTCTACAGCCCACCGAATATGAGGTACACTAAGATCACACTTCTAGGGAGGGACTGAAAAGTGAGAAATTCAGAAGGAAAAAGCTTTTTTGTGACAACTGTCTTTGTCTGATACCAAACCTGTCATGGAAGACCAATGGTTTATGGGCCTGAACCTCTCCCCACACGGGGCCATATCTTGTGCAGAAAGAACAAAAGCTGAAAGGAAATGCCAAGTGTTAACTCCCAATCTCTGTTCCTTCAACCCTGAGTGTTTCATTATCTTAATTAAGCAATAATAATACAGCCTATTTAGAATAATGGTACCTTCTTGAGCTTTTTTTCCCCCAAGATTTTTTCCTTGACTTTTCTTTTCTACAGAGAAGAAATCTATCGGGTAAATTGCATAGCTGGTTTAGAATTTAAACACACGTGAGAAAATTACTGCTAAAAGTAATAAAATTGAAACATTTTCTTAAATAGATTGTTCTATTGAGTTTTTTGTCTTTCTAAATGTTTTAGGCAGCTTTAAAACCTTTACACATCAAAATCTTGTGGTTCCGTGGGGCGGGTTTTTAAAGCATAACTCATTTTTGCTGTTTCACTTTTTACCTAAAAGGGTTGCAAGGTAGTTTTAAGGGCAGAATTAAATGTAATTAGAGTATCCTGGTTCTGTTACTGAGTAGCCTGTGACCCATCACAGCCAGAATAGTCAAACTACAGATGTCTACACAAGCACCACTTTCTTGAGGGAGCCAGTCTTAAGTTCAAGCCAAGCATTTATATGTATGTGCTAGCACTGGGAAGGCATCTGGCACATCTAAACATGTTTTCCCAGCTGACATACAGCAGAAATCATTTACCTGAAACCATACCAAGAGCCAGCTGTTGGTGAACAAGTGGAGTGACATGTTTACTGCTGTGTGGTACCATGGTAGTACATCACACTGTCCTAAACTGTCATTGTCCAGTCCTGTTTCCTCTGGTACTACCAGCAAAAAATCTATTATCTGTATTGAAGCAGGATTCTAGGAGAGTAGGAAATGTAGGAATTGCCATTCTTACAAATGATACTACTTTAATACAGAGGGTGCATATACGAACCTTTCCTGCTTTGATTATTCCTAGGATATTTGTATCATGATATATGGCCATTACCTCATTTTGCCAGGGCTGCCCAATTACATGGTCCTGTGAATAGAAGTCTGTTCAAAAAGTGCTTGGCTTTTTTTGGAGCAGTATTGAGTGGTGATTTGAAAATACAGGCCTTTTTATACCTCTGACGAGAGAACACTCCTCAGGAATCTGTACATCTTTCCCATTTCTCCTTTGTTTTCAGGAAAATTATATTCAGCCTATGGAAATACAGATCTAATCCAGACCATATTTCTGAAGTGTAAATTTTTTTTCCTCTGAAAAGTATATATGTATGTGTATTTGGAAGTCTTCAGAAGTGTATCTTTAATAATCATTACTGGGTGCATATTGATTAGCTAAACTCTTTGATGCTCAATTCTTTTAACAGGACTTTCATGGTTTGTCCAAAGAGTTTGACTGTGCTGCTTCTAAAATTAATGCAAGTATTGTCCCAAATTCATGAGGACAGTAGTGCGAGACAGTGGGAGCCTGTTACCGACAGTTGAAGTTCCCGCTTCCTGAAGCCTGGGAGGGTCTCACTTTCAACTGGACAGTTCTTTCAAAGTACACTCTGAAAAGGCAGAAATGGTCATTTCAAAATTACTTGTGGATTTTATAAGAAATCACTGTTTTGTCAATTCAAACTTTTATATACTTGAATTATCATCAAAATTATTTCAGGAAGGAAGTAAAGGAGGGAACTAATAATCTAAATACTGTTTCATTGTATTTTAATTGGTGCTCCTGTGTCACTTGTTTCACATATGCAGAACACTCCCCAAAACTAAAAGACAGGAGTTGTTATTTTATTCTAACCAAAAAACATTGCAGGAGGATACATGCTGTGTGAAGGACTCTTTTTGGAAAGAACAGTAAAAGCACAGTTGAACAGAATACATTTGTGTCTGTGGCTGATATGGCATTTGTACAGTGGCTATTTAATGACTCGCTTCATGTAGGTAGAATTCTTTTCAAATGTGTTGCCAAAATTTAACATTATTTGACACAGTATATGAGAAACGCCTGTTCTTTCAGCCAGAGTCAGCAATGGTGTGTGTGTGGCATAATTCCCCTGAGTTTCATTTTGCATTGGATGGAGGATTTGAGGTGTGTCCTTAAATTGCAAAGACAGTCTGGTTTGATCCACCCATTAGATGAGAATGGCGAAATTCCCAGACTTCAAACCCAAACTTTTGTTATGATTATCAAATGTGACTAGTTAGCAGCTCTGGAACTGGGTGTATTGGTATGGTTGACTCTGGCAGGAAGAAGGAAGATCTTAAAAGACATTCTGGAGTGAAAATGAAAATGTTTTTTCAGTAGAAATATCAAGCTAGGCATAATTGTTGCAAAGTGACTCTGATCTTTCTGCTTTCCTATTGTTTTTTCCACAGTGTTTTGGGAAAGCCCAAGATAAGGATAATTCTTTTTTTCCACTGGGAC
This sequence comes from Poliocrania exsul, assembly GCA_035041345.1. Lineage (NCBI taxonomy): Eukaryota > Metazoa > Chordata > Aves > Passeriformes > Thamnophilidae > Poliocrania > Poliocrania exsul. Next base: position 53,707,612 of record JAWWLZ010000001.1, on the reverse strand, counting down.
TCTAATCTATTTATAGGTTACAAGGCCAGAAGAGACTATTATGACGATCTTGCTTGACCTCTAGAGTAACAGAAGCTGTAGGACTTCCCTTAATTTGTGTTTGAAGTAGAGCTCCTCTTTAGGAACAAGAGATTGCATCTTCTGGGAAATCCCACTGCAGCCCTTGGGAGATTATTCCAGTGACTATTACCTGTTGGAAAAATATTTTGTGTGTACATGATCAGGGTTTGTTTAGCTTTGGCTTCTGGCCACTGGGCCTTATATTTAACAAGAGCTTTGTTAAGCATGAGTTACTGTCATGCCTGGTACCCTGGAATGTAACTATTTCTTAAATGTAAATTGTTTGGAGTCTTTTTGCCCACCACACTGTCCTTTTTTCTGCTCTTCCAAAGGCTTCCCATAGTTACCTAAAAACCACCTTAAGCTGCGAACACCAGCACTGGAGCAGGGAAAGCTATCGTAAAAGTATTAACTGCAGAGGTCATTTGTTCCCCTAGTTTTTATACTCCCAGCCATCACAGGCAGACAGCATGTCTGTGCTACCAAACATGTGCTTGAACCTATATTTATGTGCAGTTCACTTCCCATCCACGTACCTCAGATGCAAATATGACTTAGACATCAGACTTTTGCTGGATTCTCATTTCTGTGGGCATCTAAAGAAAGAGGGAAAGTGGTGTTTAAGGGTGGTCTCCTGTAAAACTGCACTAAGCTAAGTGCACTGCTGAGACAGGCTTCCTGGTCAGTGTCCAAAGCTAGACTTTTCCCAAGCACAGTATAAAAACTATGAGCCTGAGCTATAGTGGGGTTATTAACCAACAGTGTAAATGGAAAGGTTCAAGACTTCATCTGATTAAACTTGCCCTGAAGCTTCCTTGGCAGCTTACAGAGGCTTTCCTGCAGGTTTGCTTTCTCAGGGGTTGTCCTTGCTGTGGTTGTGTGATTATTTCTCACAGTGACAGATGAAATTTCACTTGATCATCTCCTTATTTTGATATTAAAGCTAACTACTCTCTCTGCAAGTTTTGTGTTTCCTCATAGGAATTTGGCTGAGGTTATATTTCTTGTGCTTGGTAATAATACTTTCAGGTGGGATAGTGGCAAAAGACTTGTCAAAGTAAGGTGACAACCTGTGGGCATCAACATGAACTAACTGGTGTGAGTGGGAGCTCAAGATTAGCTATCATTTCAGTATGATCTCCAGATCTTTGTAAAGTAATGAGTCCCCAGGAGGGAGTTGCCCATCCTGTAAAGCACATTCTGCAGTCTTTGTTCCTAGATGTGTGATTTTATGTGAGCTGTATTAAAATAGGTATTGTTTGCTAAAGTCCAGCTTACTCAGAGATTGTTCAGTGGTAGTGGCTTGTCTTCAGAACTTGCCACTCTCCCAGTTTGTGTGTTATCTGAAGAATTGAACGGTGATGATGTTAGATCCTTTTTTAGGTCTCTGATAAAGTTTTAGATTGCTAAAGTCTAATTCATGCTTAGATCTTCAGGTAAATACATCTTGCATGAAAATTACACATTAAAAGAACATTTTGAGACCAACTTGTGAACACTTAATCATTTTAAAGCATACTGTGCTAATTCTATGGAAGCATCCTTGGTGGAAATGTCAGGGGTTACCAAGGGAAATGTCCTATGGAAATATAAAGTAGTATTACATTATAACATTGCTCCTTTTACTCACCAAACTTGTAACTTCATCTGTAATGCATTTTCTACAAACTTTTGTTGAGTGGAACTGGTGATGGTACCCTCCGTTTTTATTATCAGCTTTTCCTCCCTGTGTCTGGAATCAGGGTAAGGTTGACAGCTCTGTATCAGCCAGGGCTGATCTCTCTTTGCAAACCAACCAAATCAATAAAAACCCACAGATGATCCAGTGGTCTGAAACCTCCACAGCATCCCCAGACCAAGTGATGGGGAAAATAGTATTACAAACTGTTGGATGGGTGGAAGTTTATCCAGAGCTGCCGATTTCAAGTTCTTTGGAGCTGCTTTTATTTTACATTCTAAGACTTGCATTGGTACAGGACTCATTTTTTACAACCTGGAACGTGGCTTTATCATCTGTTTTCTAACCCAAAACCAAACAGAACAGTTTATTGAACGTCTGTGTTTCTTTTGCATTCCAATTAAAAGATTTTTCACATAGCAGTAGATCAGCTGAATAGCAACTATTCTTTTGTTTCACATACCTATTAAAATTAGACAAATCATTATCACTCACCATCGCTGACTGCACATCTCATCTTCTTTTAAGTTCTTTACCAGCTTAATGCTTCTTATTTTGAACAATTTCTGAAAATTTCACCTTTCTTTCTACTTTTTTTTTTAATTGAAATGTCTTTGGTCATTAAATTAGTAATATTCTTGTCAGTTCTCCAATCAAGACTGCAGTGCAACCTTTCTTTTTCTCTCTCTTTTTTTTATTTTTCTTTTTTCTTTTTTCTTTTTTTTTTTGGGTGGGGGGATAGTTCAAGAATCCAAAAGGATTCTTTCCTTTTCCTCTTCCCTCAAAAGGTTCAGTTTCTCCCTTTTTTTCCAGCCTCCAGCTTCCAGGTTTTTGAAGTTTCCCCTTAAACCACCAAATATTTATATTACTATTTTGGCCCTTACCTTGATCATCACTAACAGATGACTATCTTGTATCACAGCCAGCACCACTCTGGGGATTTCACAATTAATTCTCCTTTGCCAGTATGGACGAAGGCAAATAGAGATTTCTCTGGCTTGCTGGCTTCTCTTTCTGAATCAGGATATTATTACTGCTCCTGTTAGAAAGCTTGAGGTCAATTTCATATCAGCAAGAGGAGACTTTCAGCATATTTTACGCAGATAGAAATCACACACAATAACACATCTCTTCCCTCCTACACAGAGCAGAGAGGGAATTCGGTAGCCAGCCATTCTGCTTTCACACCTGGTGGTCTGTAGACAATATGCTACTACATGATCTTGTTTTTATGCCAACGGAAGAAAAAGACATTTTCTTCCCAACCCAACTGTGCTGGCAGTGAGGAGAGCCACAAAGCAACACACCACCGTATGCCCACTGAAAACCACCAACACAGCCAATCTGGTGATGGTGCCCTTCATATAAGTGCGCTTAACTTGTTTGGAGTAAAATCAAGCAGATTGGTGACAGCGTGGCTGCTCTGGCCTGGCTGAGCAGGGGGCAGCTGCCCACAGCCCTAACACTGCCCATCATTACGTGTGCATGTGCTTTCTGCACAGCTGCCAGCTGCTGGCAAACACATGATCCCATTTTTACAGGCCATCATGCTTTTTCCTGCCTGAGCTTCCTGCCATGGCTGTCTTTAAAGTTTTTCATCCACATGGGCTACCTCAGCACAGGAGTGACCTGGAATCTGCGTGCAGGTGGGATCTGTCTGTGTGTTCCCTGCTTGTTTATTGCTCCAGCAGCTGGTACTATGGATCAGCAATTAAAGGTCACTCTTTCTTTGTATCCTTCAGTGTCTAAATTAATTTTGTTCTCAACCTTATGGTTGTGGACTAAATGAGTGTTTGTCTGCTCTCCCTTTCTCCTATCCCTTCTGTTATTAGTTTCTCACTCTCCAGGGAGCCCAACTTTAATGGCAAGGAAAACCCACATTTTACCCACTGCTACTCAGATGTCTCAGAGACCAGCTCCGCTCAAGTATTTTAATGAAAAATATGTTCCTGATGAAATTTGGACAGCACGTTCACAAAGACAGATCTTAGTCCTTAGCATCACAGCAGGTGTGTTACGTGCAAACATAATCCAGCGTGCTTCAAATGGTTTAATAAAGTAGCCTGTGTATTTACCCTGTGCTCATCCTCCTATTATCTGGGGTCTTTACAATTTCTACCATGTAATCATAGGGGCGACCTGTGATATTTAATCACTATTTTTTGGACTCTGTCCCCTTTTGGAAGGTGAGAGGGGTCTGAAAGAAGGCATGGAGGGGGAGTGCAGTGACCTGATCTGCTGTATTGGTTTTATTTCTGGCTTTACCGTTTGAGCATAATCTCAATCTCAAGCAAATCAATTTACACTGGCAGAAAAAAATAAGAAAAAGCCTTTATCATCAGGATCAGGAAACAAAAATATCAAAGATCACTCATAACTCACAAAATACTCTCAGGCCATTGGATCAAAGGAACAATAGTAAGTGAAAAATACTGCAATACAAGGAAAACATCTTGCCACATGTTCCAGACTCTTTCCTGCTGTATGGATTTCTTTCCTTTCTCCTCTGCATTACAGCAAAGAGATTTTTTTTGTAGTAATTAAATCTTCAAAAGATTGTGTTCATAGAGGAAAAAAGCCTGGCACTACACTCACCAATGTAAAATTTTTCAGATGTTAAATATAGGCAGCATGTGAGACTGGAGTTTCAGTTCTGGGACTTGAGCAGATGTTTCAGAGCAAGGAGCCATTCACCTCACTCTCCTCTGAACTCCTCCATCATCTGGAATCTACTTATAGTTTTATTTTCTTTATTACCACACATGATTTATTTTGTTTCATTCAAATTATACCCAGTACCAGAGTGCATCGACTTGGAGCTCCTGGCACAAGTGTGCACCTCTGCACCTTAGTACCTCCACAGTGGCACTGCCTGGAGCTGAATTCTTGCAGCCAGAGTCACACAGAGCAGGACTGGGCATGGGAAGCTCCTGAGCATCCAAAGGAAATGTTGAGCAATCTCACCACAAGACATGTAACAGATCATGTAGCCGCAAGTGTCTGGTGGCAAAATGCAGCCTCCTTTACTTACCAGACCGAATACACACATATGTGTGTATATCCCTTGCCCTCCAAAACATCAAACAAAATCTTACAGACAGCAAAAGAAAGAAAAATTAGAAAAAACTGTACACACCTCTATTAAAACAAACCAGGAGAATATTAGGAATTTGAATTGTTCAAATTAACATCTTTAAAAACCGCCTGGAAAATCTTTAGGATAAATGAATAGTTCACTTTTTGCTGTCCCGATTGCAGTCCGAGTTCCTCAGTGTGTATGTTGCTCTCCCGAAGGTTTTTGTCAGTACTGCAGATGGCAGTGTGCCTGTGAAGCATTAACCACCACAGACCCCAGCTGGGATACGGTAAGGGTTTTAGCGCAGGTTGATCAGGGCTGAGGGACCGCAGTGGGCAGCAAACCCTAATCAGCTGTTTGATCTCAGCATTCGCTCGGGGCAGGGATTCTGGGGTTGTCTGGAAATTGTTTTTTCTTGATCATATAGATGATACAAGTTTAAGAGGGACATTTTAATCTGTTTTTAATTTTGGACACCAGAACTTGACAATTACTTCCTCTTGGGCCTTTATGTCATGCCCACACTTGTTGTAAATGAATTAGGGAAAGCAGGAAGACTCATTATGTGTAACACGGGCTGATTTAAATGCTCCTTGAAATCCGTTCGTAGCTTTGTGAGCATGTTGGTATCCATTGGTCTGTATTTAAATCATAGACTTCATATCAGTAAAATAAATTTAACTCATGAATAAATTTATGAGTCTGTTGCATAAAAACAGATGGAAAAGGAGTGTTTTGAAGAAAAGTTTGCAAGAGGATAGTTTTATCCTGGACAACAGTCCCTGAACATTATCCATGAATGCTGGACATGACAAATACCCATGCATATGTGACCTTTGGCTGCAGACAGGCACGTTAAGGAGCTGGTGCTGCTCTTTGCCATTTGATGTTCTCTCTTCACTACTGAAAGCTGCCTCGCTGGCTCTGGACAGCAGCCTCCTGCCTGCCCAGCTCTCTTCGTAAGTCAGCAACCAGCACCAATGTGCAAGCTTGTGCTTGGGCAGGTGCCCGGTGGCAGGGGAGTGATTTTCATAAAATACCCTGAGTTGGAAGGGACTCACAGGGATCATCGAGTCCAGCTCCTGGCCCTGCACAGGACCATCCCCAAGAGACACACCATGTGCCTGAGAGCATTGTCCAAACGCTTCTTGAACTCTGTGAGGCTTGGTGCTGTCATCACTTCCGTGGGGAGCCTGTTCTAGTGCCCAGCCAGCCTCTGGGGGAAGAACCTTTTTCTAGTATCCAACCCAAACCTCCCTTGACACAACTTCAGGCTGTTCCCTCAGGTCCTGTCTCTGGTCACCACAGAGAAGAGATCAGCGCCTGTCCCTCCTCTTCCCCTCACGAGGAAGTTGTTAACTGCAATGACATCTCCCCTCAGCCTCCTCTTCTCCAGGCTTAGCAGACCCAGTGCCCTCCGCCTCTCCTCGAATGGCTGCCCCGCAAACCGCACCGTGAGGGACCTGCCGGGGCACAGCAGGGCCCTCCCCGGGCCGGGCCGGGGCCGCACCCAGCCCTCCCGACCCCTCTCGCCCCGGGGCAGCGGGGCCGCGGGCGGTGTGTGAGGGCGGCGCGGCCCCATGAGGGCAGGGCTGGGCTGGGGTGGGCTGGGCAGGGCCGGGCCGGGCATTGCCTCGCCGCCAGGGGCGGGGGCTCCCCTCGCTCGGCGCCCGCTGACAGCCGCGCCGCCATTCAGCCCTCCCGCCGCCGCCGGAGGGCAGCGAGCGCCCGGGGCAGCCCCGGCGGCGTCTCCTCCGCAGGAAGGATCTCGCTCCGGCCCCGGCCGCGGGCAGTGGCGTGGAGGTGAGCGCGGGGCGGGCAGAGGGGGAGCCGAGCGCGGCAGTCTCGGGGCGCGGGCGGGTCACGGCGTGGCGGCGGTGCCGGGGCGGGCGCGGGTGCCGAGGGACTGGGGCGGTGTAGCCCCGGCAGGGCAGCCCCGGCAGGGCAGAGCCCGGCGGGCACGGACAGGGCACAGCTCGGGTGACACGGGCAGGCAGAGCCGGCGGGCGGTGCGAGCGACGCTGGCGGAACCTGTCGCTCGGCTATGGGGGGTTTTAAAAACACCCCTGTGACTGCAAGACCTGGTTTTGCCCCTGCCTGCTGGTTTTGTCCCTTGCCCGCCGCCCAGACCGTCCCTGCGGTCCCTGTGCCCCGTCCCTGCGGTCCCTGTGCCCCGTCCCTGCGGTCCCTGTGCCCCGTCCCTGCGGTCCCTGTGTCCGGCGGCACGGGCCGTCCCGCCCGCTGTTCAGCGCTCCCGAGGAGCCGGGAGCACCAGCGCGGGGAGTGACTGCTCTGGTTTGTCATCCCGGTCCGTGCTAAGTGGGATTAATTTTAGTGGCTTTCGTTATATCTGGTGGTTTCTACTTTGTATCCGTCGCTGGAGCAGTCGAAGCCGTGTGAGTACACCGCAAAACCAGAGTAATGCGTAGGGGAAAGCTTCCCAATTCTCTTGTTAACACTGATACTTGATATTTCAGACCTGCTGCTCAAACGTACTTTTCATTGTTTCAGCTGTGCAATATATACTCGCTACACTACGATCTTTAAAATACAGGGGAATTCCAGAAACAGTGGACAATATATCTATATATTTTAAAAACTCTAGAGGGGGAGGGAAAGAATGGATGACTGCATTCCTTCCCTTATGCCATAAGGTCTGATCTAATGTATTTAATTCTTTGCATTCTTTATTTATTATTGCTTGGACACCTTCCCAAATCTTGTCATGCTTAATGAACTTATTTTCACTGTACAGTTCCATATATTCCATCTACTATAAGCCCTTCAGTTTCAAAGGACAGATGTTGCTGGCCAGCTAGCTCTTGAATTGCTGAGTTATTATCAAAAGGAGCTGAGGAATCCTAGGATTTTGTGAGATCTCATCCCAAATGTTAATGAAAATAGCTTTTACCAGCTAATTACTGGTTTTTTTCTTGCACACAGAGGATCTGACACTGTCAGTTTCAGCCTAGTGAATTTCAGTGCATAATTTTAATAAAGCCATTATCTGATAACAGTGTAAAATTGTCGGATGTGTAAATAAGAATGAAAGATGCCTTTGAGGATGTCAGCTCTAGCCCCCTGCTGTGACAGACATCACACAGATACTTTCTGGCTAAGCCCAGTATCTTCCGAGAAGTGGCATATTTTTGGCATTGACCACTCTGACTGGTCAGCACTGATTAGATTTTGATAAAATGTGATGCATACTTGAGGTGTTCCCTCTTTCATGTCAAAGCAGGAAGATTATATGGAAAGTTTTGAAATTCTCAGCAGGTGGTAACACTTCAATAGCTGCCTAATCCCATTGCAATAAGCATATGCTGGTTGAAAATAATTAATCTCTTTCCTGCCATACAGATAAAATACCCTAAATTTGAGGAAATGTTGCAGATACACATTTCTTTTTGCTGTTTATGCTGCTTGTGAAATGTAGGAAGGATTTAGTGACTTTCAAGCTTTTCAGTCTCTAGCCTAATTTACTGTCAGCCTCTCATGCATAGCCAGAATTGTGCAGATTCTGGGTTGCAAATACAACGAAAAAAATGTTTACTAATGGACAGCAATTAAGGAAACTGTTTTTCATCTGGGATTTCTCTCTCCCCCTCCCCCCACATTCTTGTCTCCATTTTGTCTGCTTTAAATTCCAACAAATATCTTTATTTTTTTGACAGCATCGCTCCAGATGGCTGGCTGGCTGCTTGCTGTGTCCATTGGGGTGGCAGGGGTAGGTGCTTGAGGCAGTGCTCAGGGGATAGGCAGCTTCCTAACTCCAAGAGGATCACTTCTGAACCTGACCTCCCACACTCACTTACTCCTTCCCCAAGCCCTTCTCCCACCTTCCTCTCATGAGTGCCCTAAGTTATGAGGGATTCTGTGCCATGGCTGGGTCAACCTTCACCTGGAGCTGTGGGGTCTGAGGGACAAGGAGAGACCAGGGCTGTGCTGAGAGGAGAGATGAGCAAAGACAGGTCTATCACTGGAGGACTGAGCTAGAGCAGGGGAGGGGTCAGCTCTTGCTGGGGGTTTGCAAAGAGGAGGAGAACTGAGGGTACTCATGGGTAGGGCAAAATATGGGCTCCATCAGTGGCACTTCCCTTTGTATGAGAGAGGCTCCAGAGCACAGAGATTTTGAGTGCTGTAGGTTTGTGTTCTCAGTAAACTCAGTGCTTGGTCATGGATCTGCTTAATTCCTGATGTCCCTTTCTAGCTGCAAGGCTCTTTTGCCTCTCATATGCCCTTATGAAGGGGGTGTAGGCACTGAATGCAATACTGTTGCAGCTGATGAAGGTGGTAACTACTCAATCAGCAGGTGACAGCTCTCAGAAGATGTGGCTGGTTTCAGAAATGTCATGTCTGTACTGTGGCCTTGGATACAGCTGCAATAAGTACTGGGGGTCATAAATCAATTTGGCTTAGGGTTTATTGTTGATTTGGGTTAGTTTATTTTAGGAGTTCTTCTGTAAAACCAAAATGATCACAAAATACTATATGATTTTAATGATGTAGAGAAATGCTTGAATAGATTCGAATATGTGATTCTAATAGACAATATATGTAACCTATTCTGTTACTTATTTGCAAAAAATACTGTATGTAAAATTTCAGATTTCATGTTTGACTCTTACGCAGTTCATGACACTGTAGTGCCTGCAAGCCTCAGAGCTGATGTGGATTTATTCTTGTAATAGCCATACCAGATAGTGAGGCACTGTCTCCAATGGAGAGCTATGCCACAGGAAAACAGGGATGTGACCAAGATCGCACAGGAAATCTGTTGTAGAGCAGCAACTCCAAGTTTTCCCGTGTCATTTGCATTACACATAAGCCTCTTGGTCTTCATTTCCAAGGCGCTTTATGGCTTATGCCCTCCTCATCTGTCATTTGAAATTCCCTTTGGAGGGGAAGTCTTCCATTTCCAATCAGCCCATTACACCGTCTCTTGGAAGAAGAAAGCATCTTTTTATGTTGCTGTGCTTCTGCTGCATGTCATACAATAGAGCCTCAGTTTATGCTTGTCCGTGAGAGCAATAAATTAAGAAAGCCAATTATTTGAAGTCTGATAGCCTTCTCTGCTCAATCATTTTTCGTCTCATTAAGTTAATGAACTTGAGGTAGAAAATCTGAATGGAATGGAAACCATTTTAGATGCACTGTCTGCCTCAAAAAGCAGAATTTTATGTTGAATATGAAAAGTGAAGAAAAAATAATAGAGTGGGGAGGAGAGATGTGGAGAGTTTGGAAGAAGACCTAAAAATGAGAAGAAATGTAGAAAGAAGTTGGCTTAGGGAAGACTGAGAGGAGAGGGGAGAATTCTGAACTGAGGTTAGAGGTCAGTATAAGACCTGTCCAAATCTAAGATGAGGCAAAAGAAGGGAAAACTGAAGGAGAGAAGAGGAACAACCCTGTGCAGAAAGAGAGCAGAAGGAGAGGTGCAATACTACAAACGGGCCAGCAATTCTTGCTTTTAGAAGTGCTATTAGAATTGAGCTAGCAAAGGTTCAAGAATTCAGGGAGGCTTCATGGAGAGGCTTTAACTGGAGCTTTGTTCAAAGGCAAGGCTGCCTTGAAGCTGGTAGCCTAAAGTAGCTGTATGTGTGGGAGGACTCCTGCTGCAATCCAGTGATGGCAGAGGTGTGCAGAGGGTGAAGTAGCCCTGGGCTAGGCTTCCAGAGTTACCTGATTTCACTAATTGGAAGTTAGCTTTGGTACCATTTCAAATACTCAGTTCTAGCCTGGGTGTTGCCCATGTTGCATGCTGGAGGCTTTTCCCACGTGAGCCAAGGTAACACAGAAGGAAGGTGAGAAGGAAGGAGGTTTTGGTATGATGAATGATTAGTGTTACCAAAACACCCAAGGGCTCTGGCGCTGGGCTCCATCCACAGGCTTGGTTAGAAAGAGCCTCTGTCTTGAAAAGTCTGCCCTATAAATACAGAGCATGAAAGATGGGGCGGGAAGGAGGGGAGCAGATTAATGCTGAAGTTTGCTGACATCATATGTCTGGCAGCGGCAGGAATAGGAACAGAAGTCAGGTCTAGTCCCTGTGCCTCCTGCTGGCACCCTGTCTCATGAACCATGCTGCTTTTTCCTCAGTTGGGCTGATGTGCAAATTAAGATGTAAGGCAACAACCTCCCTCAAGAGTACTCTCCCGCACAGACTTTTTTCTTTCTGCCTGAGGATTAATTCTCCCTTCCATAACTTCATTTCCTCTGTGCAGTGTGTTGCTCATTAGACTGAGATTAGGATTATTTAAATTTCACCTGCCAGTGTGTGACTCTCTGAAAGAAGTATTTGTAAAAGCCATTTGAAAAATACACAGCTCGGAATGCTAGAAATGGAAAGGACCCATTAAGTCATCCAGCACAATCACGGTGGTTGCCCACAAGGTAGTTTTACTCCTATGTTTCAGGGCAGTTTACAGCAATGCCAAGTAACTTCTGTTTTCCTTGAGCAGTTACACTGGAGGCTAAGACATCTATTGCAATTATTTTTTTAAAATGAAACCTGCTTTTTCTTCCTTGGACTACCTCGAATCTTTGTTTTGCTTAACTGATTAATGATCAGTAACGATACAGGCCAGGAATGATGTCCCTGATGTGATGCTGTACCTGCTGCTGGTAGCCCAGGGCAGTTACGGAGTGGCTGCTCCAGGAAGCAGGCTGGCTCTCCACCACCCTCCACTAGCAGCCTGCCCCTTTCTTGAGGCATTCGGTTTGTCTTCCTGTAATTTACAGCATATCAAGTGAAATTGTGGGTGGTGACGGTATCACTGTCCCTATCTAGTGCTTTCTGGAGCCTTGTCAAATTTGTGGGCCGGATGATGATTATTCCTTTCAGATATGCACAGCTATTATTGTAATGAGCTTTTACTGAGCAAGGCCATGCTGTTAGTCTTTTCTTAGAAATTGTTCTCTTGAGCCACTTGGCACAGAGAGCAGTTCAGAAAGCTTTCAAATAACACATCTGCTGCCTCTTAGTTCAACAAGTCAAGCAATGCAATTGTTGAAATATCTCATTTGTGATTCTTAAAGAAGTACTTGATCTTTGCTGTACTTGGTTCCTATGGTTTACCTTTATTCTCCACAGTTTTGCTTGCTTCTAACTTCTGCCTGCTCCAGTGACAGATTTCTCTCATAAAAAATGGTAAACTAAATGGATCAAGACCTTTCTTGCATGTTTCTGTAATGGTGAACACAGTAAGGCTAACTTGCTCCTGTGAAACACAAAAGAGCAATTCTTGTATTTTGAGAATGGCTTCTGAGTTAGAACTTTAGTAAGATCCCTAAATATATTGCTAGACCTGAATAGCAGAGGAGTTGGAGGACCAAAAAAGTGGTTTGCTACTGAGCTTCTTTCATGCCTGAAAGCAGTTGACAGTAAACTGTGCAGCAGCAATAAATCTCCAATGTAGGTACATGCTGAGATCAGAGCTATATTTTGTATAAAATCCTCATTGTTTTGCTGTTGTGAGCAAAACAATGTAAGACATGTAAGTCTTAATGTAAGACATGCACAGCAGCAGTTACTGCCATGCAAAGATAATACTGTTGTCACCTGTCTTTGTTGTTCTGGCTCAGGAGCTAACATTTCTGGAGGAAAAAATTATTGTACAGTGAATTGTAGTTATGCTTATTCAGATCCATTGATACAGTGTTAGTAATTTTTAAGTAGATAGGAGAGAAATGTTGATTAATATTGTTAGGTTTGGGGGTCTTTTGCTTATTAGCGGGATGTCTTTCCTTTTGTATTTTATAAAACAAAATCAACACAGCTGTAATTTTTTAACTTTTAGGTGTTCTTGGAAAATGTGCCAGCACTTCAGAGCTGAAAAAGGACATGAGGAGTAAAAGGACCTGGGATCTCACTGGTCAGAATGAAACAGATGTTGAAAGATTTTTCAAATCTATTGTTAGTAGTGCTCTGTGACTATGGTGAGTATTAGAGCTGTCAAGGGAAACCTGCTCTAGGTGCGTTCACAAGGTAGTTTTAGATTTGTGTTTCCAAGTGATCTGTTGAAGTCAAATGCTACAGAAGCTACCACTGATATGCACAGAAGTTAGATCTTATGGAATATATAGATGGAAATTGCAACTTGCATAAACTGCCCCTTTAGATCAGAGCGGCAGGAACCTTTCCTGCTGTAAATTTGCTCAGAGAATTAAACAAGATAAATGAACAGATTTCCATGGGCATCAAGGGACTGCCCATGACAGAAGCACCTACTAGAACTCTACTCTCTTGTAAGACTTACATTTTGTAATATATATTGAATGTCATGAAAAATAGGCTTGTTTTAGTTATCTAGGATGGACAGAACTGTGCCACACAACTACTTGTTTCTCTCCATAACTAGGAAAGGTAGCTGTGAGGGTTGGCTGAGATGAAACCATCTACAGTGTAGGCAACCTTCTGTGGCTGAATGAGCCCCCATCTGCTGGACCTAAGCTGCCACTTAGCTTTTGAGATCAGCAGAAGTGTGCTTTCTTCTGACCATATAAGAAGCCAAAGGATGGTATTCATATTCATTCAATCTTACTCACATAAAATTAGGTAGATAGTCAATCAGTCTCATGTAATTTGTCCATGTACAAATCAGCATGTATTGAAAGCTGCTTCTGTCTGTCTGCAGCTGAGATGTGTAGAATGAAAAAGCACCTCCTTCTCACCTTCAGCTGCCATGGAGGGAGGTTAGACATCTTAAGTTCAAGTCAGACAACTGCAAGATATCTACAATCTGAGGGGCATCATATGCATAGTGTCATATTCTTTCCAAGAACGTAGTAAGTAGGAAGTAGATTTGCAAAGGGAATTAATTCTTTATTGCATGGTGAATTAGAAATTTTGAAACTGGGGCTCTTAATTCCTAAACAATACATATGTTTTAGAAAATTGCCTTCCTAGTTTAAAAGCAGGCATTGTTCTGACAGCTGCAGTACACTGTCAAACCATGCTGAAGGATTAAGCCATGCTGAAATGTCTACAACATGGAAAAAGTTGGAAAAGTAGTGGTTAATCCAATTTATGGAATGAGCTGTGGTAGCAGGTAGTTCATGCCCCAAACAGCTGAAGATGTCCTGAGACAGAGAGAAATGGATCAAAAATGTGTGCAGATTGCTCTCCACGTATAAGTGAGAGAAATTTGGTTAGTGACTGAATACTGAGTGTGCTACTCATGCCTTTTGTGCTTGCTGGATCTCTGCTCTAGAACAAGAGATCACTAGAATATGTAAAGAACCTGTAAAAGAATTGCCATATTTTAGATTAATTTAGTTCCAGTAGAAGTGGAGACATTTGTCTATGGCTTTTAGTACCATTTCTTACTTTAAAAAGACAAAGTTATCCAGTCCAGTTAGGAATACTGCATTGAGTGGGTAACCCAGTGAGAGTAAGTGTTATTCTCACTGAAGCCAAGGAGTGAGATGAATGATTGCAATATCCACTGGTTCTTGGTGAGCCAGTCCTGTGGACATTCACCACTGGTTGACTCAGAGGTAAAAGAACTTTATAGAGCGTGGTGCAGTATGTAATTACAAGGTGCAGTTAATGAGCTAAAATCTGTTGCAAACTTTGAGTGCATCAACCTTTGCTTTATTTCTAGTTAAAGGACTTTCCATAATTCAGAAAATTACTTCCAAACAGTTCTGCATTTACACATCTTTGAGTATCACATGTGTAGGTAGTTTTTAGGTAACTATTTCACTCATATAGTTCTCTGTTTCAGATCAAGACTATTTTTTAAATGATCCAGTATGCTCTGGAAAATTACTGTAGTGCTAAATAAAGCCCTAACATAAAACAAAACAGTATTAACATTTTTTATCAGTTTTACTGATGTTTTTATTCTTAGCTCTATGCTACTGGTGTCTGACAAGCCAACAGTAAAACCCAAGTTGGCTTAAACACACTTGGAAATAAATAAGTATCTGAATAGCACCCTCAAGTAATTCTTCTTGCTCTTCAGTGTCAACAAGTATTTTTCTTTTGATCTTTCTAAGCATGAGTTTTTACAAAGACTCCTCTGGCAGGTTGTTGGCACCACATCCAGGCTTCTTTCAATGGCAGACCATTGTAATGACAATGAAAAATATACAAATGCATTGAAAGCTGCACCTCACTGGCTGTCCAAATAACTGGGACTAAGTCATGGGCAAATAGCAGGTTGGAGGACAGCTGAAGGAGCTTGTGGTGGAAGCTGGCTGCTTCTGACTGGTGCCTTTTGGAGCATTGTGTAAAACAGATATGTGGGCTGTCCAAGACTGCAAAGTTCTTGTACTATTTACCAAAAATGGGAGAAAGGATACTGCAAACTGAGGTGCGCCAGGCAGAGCTCTGCAGTGTTATAACATCGTCCTCCAGTCATGCTCACTTTCCTCACTTCCTAAGTGATCTGCATCGGTGGAAACTACATGACAGTCCCCTGCCCTCTCTCCAGTCTTCTCACCCACAAACACAGTGCTGTTACTTCTTGTCTCAGCCAATTCAAATAAAAAAGAGTTCAAGAGAGTCAGGACAGATGTAAAAGCAAGTAAGGACAGTAAAGCAGTAGGTACAAACATAAGTGCTTTTCATTACTATCAATTGAATATATTGCTGTGAAGTTTAAAAGTGAAATTTTTCATGGTGGATTTTTGCCATGGTCTGATTTCTTTTTCCCTTATAATATTTCAACTAAGTTGAATCTAGTCAATTCCTTTGTAGAGCAATGTATCACTATCATTTGTAGAGAAATTGCCCACTATCAAACAAAACCCCAGCAAACTTGCAACCACTTCACTGGGAAACTCTAACGCAGCTATGAGAACTTCATCTTTGCTAGAGTGCTTGCAATGGCCTGGAACGTGCTTTCTGCCATCCTTAGGAAGAGCTGCCTAGATCTGGTACAGATCTAAATCCTTGCAGATAAGTTATTGATGAGGTTCTCTGAAGGGTCAAGTGTGCCCCAACTCCCAAAGGCTCCTCTTGCCTGCCCCACATAGCACTGTGCATGCTCTAGCCCAGGGCAATAGAGTTCACCAACACTTTCCAACCCTAGAGTTGATTGTCCTGTGCTCCCTGATGTCATGCTAACAGTGAGCAAGGAAGGTGGGAATGTGCTAGAGTTAATTGCAGGCCTAAGGTAGAAGGTAAAAGCTATAAGGTAAAGAGATGAGAGCAGGAATTTGGAGAACTGTGGTAACAGTAAATTGACAGTAGATGATGATAGGAACAGGGCTGTAAAATATGGGCAGGCACACGTGACAGAACCAAAACATGAAGAGCAAGGAGAATGTGTTGCTGGGCAATTCATAGAGAAATTTTTCACAGGCATTTAGGGTCTGTTTCTTATGTCTGAGAGTCCAAGTTGAGATAAGGTTTTCTGGGGTGCCATGTGCTCACCACAACTGAGATCAATGAGATCCTGCTTCAAATATCTGAGAGAGCATTGTATTTAAAAGCAGGTCCTGGCTTTGGCAGGACATCCACAATTAGTTGATATTTGACAGTTTTCACCTTTGTGCCTGTGCCTTGGGTCCTAACACACTAAACAAGAACAGTGATATCCTCTCATCTTCCCAGGATTTTGGAAGGACAAACTCATTAATATTTCTAATGCACTAATATACTATAAGAGCACAATAGAAGAGTCCATGGGGGAAATGAATAATTCTGTGTTATCAGGATGGATTTTGGATGGTGTGCAGTCAATAATACATAGGACCACCCATGGAAGAATGAGAACAAAAGAGCACTCTGGTAATGAGCACAGTCCATCTGCCAAATGAGGCAGCGTCTTGTGGAAATGCAAATGAAAGACTGAGTTATAGTACATATATGTAAGAGTATATTCATGATTTATATGTGCAAGGCTGTGCGTGCCACCTTTATTTGGACTTTATGTATGTGGTTGGAGCTGGTTATTTTAAGGACATGTTATAGCTAGTGGCAAGTAATAGGCTCTTTTTTTTCCTACTGCACGCTGCACCGCACCCTGATGTAAATGTCTATAGCCAGTCAGATGAATTTCTTCCTGAAAATTTTCCCTGCTGAGAAGAAAGTGAATCCAAGGTGACTAACTCAAATTGAAGCTTAGAGTGGTAGGCGTCTAATATTATGTGAGATGAGTCCTGCTACTCCTGACTGCCGAGTGCTTGCCTTGGCAGTTGCTGTGTTTTTCCAGCAAAGCTTTCTTTGAGGTAATCTTAAGACATGTGTAACAGATTTAATAAGTCAAAGTATTGTTCGTTGATACTACTTATGAAAGGATTGCTTTAAGTGAAATTTTACACTTTCATAGCACCTTCCACCTCAGAAGCCTATTCTCAGACAATTAAATAAAGATGTCTCACAGAAAATTCTGTATCTGGAATAGGTGTATGCACTTCCCATTTTTCAGATAACCTTTCTGTGTCTGAAATCCTTAAGTTTCAAGCAACACAGAAAAGCTACCTGAGCTAAGAACGGAAATGTGATCTTCCCAATTCATTGCTTTGGATATCATCACTAGTTACAGCCTGTCTCAGGATAATTTGGCAACTTGCACAAACATGGTCATGCAAGAAGTGAATTTGAAAAGACTGCGCCATTTGTAATGAAATGATGTCATTTAGACATGTTGCACCACATCTGAGACAAGAAAAGTGCTGCAGTCACCATCACTGTTATTTTCAGCTCTTTCACTCAAGTGTCTGCAATGCAAATGAGCAAAATGAAAGATTCATAAGACAGAGAAAGAGAAGAGGCTTCAAAAAGCATCATGCAGACTTTCTATTTTATTTAATTTGAGGGACATTTTTCATGCTTCTGTACTAAGAAACTATGGTCCTTTTTTTGCTAAATTGTAGCTAAAGTAAGTGGAAAAATAGCTGGCCTCTGTGAAGCGGACTTTAAGAATCTGTAAGTGAAAGAAGTTGAGAAGTTTGAGAATCTATCCTGTTAAGTTTTCTGTGAATCTTTTGGGTG
Organism: Poliocrania exsul; assembly: GCA_035041345.1. Classification (NCBI taxonomy): domain Eukaryota; kingdom Metazoa; phylum Chordata; class Aves; order Passeriformes; family Thamnophilidae; genus Poliocrania; species Poliocrania exsul. The sequence goes on along the minus strand of JAWWLZ010000001.1, from coordinate 53,689,858 downwards.
GTTTGTGGTTTGCTTTAAAATAGTGGTTTTTACCTTCATGAACATGTTACTGCAGTGGACTTTGAGCTAGTCCAAACCACATCCCTGCACAAAGAAAAGGTGTTGAGCTCTAACTGCTATAGCTAGGACTTTTTTTTTTTTTTTTTTTTGCTAACTGATTCAGCTGGAAAAGATTGAGAACCACTTAATACCTATTTTTTAAATACTTGTTTTCTTCTATAAGGTAGATAAACAATCAGTTGTCTGTTTGGTTCTTAATACTGTTGTGAAATTGTTTTCCTTTCAGTTCTCGGGGAAGTGGAGTATCTCCTGTTGGACCACCCAGGTCATGTAGCCTTCAGCAATGACACAGTGTCTGTGGAATATCAGTACTATAGTGGTGGTAATGTGACAGCAGAGCATGTGTCCATCCTTTTGCTGGATGCCAGCACCAACGAGATAATTGCAAGAAAACAGCTTCCAGCAAATCAGTCCCAGGGGACGGTGGAGTTTGAGTGTTTCCATTTCAAGAGTGCTGGTGACTTCTTGTTCAGAATGGTGTCTCCCAGTGATAACAGCAGTGCTGCCCAGTGGAGCAGAAGCAGCATGTCCACCCTCCATGTGGAATGGCCTGTATTTCACATTGATTTGAACAGGAGTTCAGAGGTGCTTGGGAGCTCCCTTCAGGTTGGACTTTTTACAAATGAGCAGTTGTGTGCCATGAACAAGACTGTGGTTTCACTGGATGTGATATTCACCAGCACCCTTTATGAATTCAGAAGAGTAAGCTCTGATGAGACTCTGGGCATTAGAACCAGCAAAGGAATCCCACTGTCTATGTCCCAGTGGATAGAGTTTGATTGCCCACCTGTTGGTCAAGAAATATACATAACTGTCTTACTCAGGTCATTAGAAACACAGTCCATCATTGCCTCCATAGGACCTGTAGATCTCCTCCACAAATTTGGATGCAGACTGGTTGTGGCAGCAGAAGCCACATGCAAAACTTTGGTTCAAGTATTTGTAGTTTCTCCACCATGCACTTCTATCAGTGGAAAAATTGTCCTCTATAAAGAGGCTCTCAAGCATCCAAGTCAAAGAACAACTTGGCTGTATGAAAACACCCTTCACCCAGGAGACAACAGGACAGAATTTAACTGCACTTTGTTTGATGTGGGGAAGAACAAATATTGCTTTGACCTCTTTAATTTCTCAAACCGAAGCTATTTCCCAACGAGAGTTAAGGAGTGTATGATGATCCAAAGAAATATGGGTTTGTACTGATGTTTTTCCTCTTTTAACCAAATTCAGCACTCTTCGCAGCCAACATGGGTAATGATAAATAGGTTTGATTGTGCTGCCCCTTATTTGGGTCTCCTACACCAGACAAAATAGTTGTAATGTCATATGCAAGTGGGAACAAGATAGACTGTTATGTAGAAGAATACACAAGGATATTTGGTAACAAGTACCACTACGTTAGCTTAAAGCTGCACTAAGTCAATGCTAAGTACCAATCAAAACCATTTAGGACATTCTGAATGATGTATATGTCTAATCTTGCTGAAAATGAAACTTGTCCCTCTCAGTGAAGTAAGAAGCTACTGCTGTAAATCTAGCCCACTGAAGACTCTAGAGATCAGTCTTACCTACATCTAAATGTCTAAAAGCCAAAGGTCCAACATTAAGTAGTTGTCTAGATTTTTAGTCAAGAGGCATCTCATAAGGCTGATTCATGAGTACAGAGGATATATGGGCTGAATCCTCACCTGGACATCTTTTTCTCTAGCCAGTTCCCTGTAGAAGTTTAGAGCCCTGCCTGTTAGATGCACAAATTTTGGTGAGAGGAATCAGAATTTGATCAGGATTTGGCTACAGTGAAAGACACTCTTGTGTCACTTGGACAGCTTGTGGGTTTTTCAAGCAGCCTTTTAAGATGTGTCTGCTGCTTAGAACAGACAAGGATGCGTTTTCTGACCCACGAGGACTCCTGGGAAATCATGGGTTACATTCACATAGGTAAGCTTTTCCTTAGAGGAAAGATTAGAATCATACAAGCTGCCAGCTGCGGTCAGTCTGTGGTCCATATAGTGCTTTGGACCATGATCAAGCATGGTCTGGGAGAGTGCTGGTTGGCAGAAGCCAAAACCATGTCCAGGAGTATGAGTGACCATGGCTGAGTGATCACAGTTAAGTACACAGGCAGAGCTTGAGCCCATTTCTTAGCCCTGTTTCAAACCTTTCTATACATTCTCTGTATATCTATATATCTTATGCAGCTGTAGTGTCACAGGTTTGACAGGGTCTACAAATCACAGTTGTATGGCAGAGGAAACAGATGAGCCAAATATCCTTCTCCTCACTCATTTGTGGAAGGCAACCGCAGTGAGAGGTGGGCTGTATGTGCACAAGGGAATTGGGATTGGGTTGAGTTAGGTTGTGTTGCCTACGCCCTGGAACGTAAAAGTAGATGTTCTCATTTGGAGCAGGCTTCTGTCTGTAGGTAATGAATTAGTCTTTCCCATCTGCACACTTCAAAGAGTTTGGGTTGGAAGGTTTGAGATGTACACTGTTTTCCTCACCTCCACACTCTAGTCTCCCTGAAAAGGAAGTACAGGAACTCTAGCCAAGAAAATGGTCATTGCACCTCATGGGCAGGTATCTGAGAGGGATCATGAGGAGACCAAGAGTATAGGACATGCTCCAGAGCACACAGTCCAGACACAGCCTTGTTAGGTTCATAGCATCATGTGGTCTTATTTTGTACTCTTCCACAAATTCTAAAGCCGTTAGTTATTTAATTAACACTCTGTACTAAAAATTACCTCTATTTTCAACACATGCCAAACCCAGTATGTAGTTCTACTCTTCATCTTTCCATCTGCATTCTCTGTTGGCACTATCTCTCTTCCTTTGGCATAAAAAAAGCCTATGAAAGCATATTATTTTTTTAATGGAGAGAATTCTCAAGGAAAAAGGAAGAGAGTTCTAATTTTTCCTCTGTGCTTGGGTGGTATGTTACACTGATATGATCTAGATAATTGCCCTGACAGATAAATACCTAGCATATGATATAGATATGTTTCTGTGCCCAATATTTACCTGTTTTAATTGATGAGATCCACATTAAGCAATGTCTCTTCAGTCTGCTCTGTTTCCCTGGGTTCCCCAGTAGCATCAGCCTTACATCTACAGCCGAAAGAATCAGGCTATGCCTCTGAATAGGAGAGTGAAGTCAGTAGCTGCCAAGTTAAGAGTATCAAATCTACAAAGCCGATGAAAGCGAAACCACACCATGCAGTCGTAAATAAAATGTCAACCTGAAATTAATTAGACTGCAGCACATCTGACTTCGTGCCTGCATCTGTGAGACTTCAAAGCCTGCAGGCAGTGTTTGAAAGGAGTAGGGTGTTCTGGGAGGGGCACATCAGCCTGAAGCCATGACAGACAGAGCGAGCCTGTGCTGCCTGTGATGGCCATCTGCCTCCTGGCTCCTTTGGAAAGTGCACTCCTGAGCCCTCTCCCCTGCTGCAGGGCACTGTGGGGTGGCCTGCCTAGACCCAGACCCCTGACAGCTGTTTGTGTAAAACATGCAGTTGCTACCTCTCTTCGAGTCTCTTTGCTTTGGACTTCCTGAACTCAGTTTAAGGCAAGGAGACATGATAAGTCCTCTAGTTCTGGGCTCCTATGCAGCATGGGCCATCACTTTTCATTCAGTTACCCTGGTGTTGATGTTGAGTTCCACAGCTAGTCTTTGCATTTCACTGCTGCTTACCCTCTTATCCAGTGTTTTATTGAAGACACCGCAAAACAGAGGCTTTTCTGGTAATTTCTCTCAATACTGTGCTCTGATTTATTTATTCTTTTAAAAAGGGAAACTGTGTGTTTCATAACTCAAGCTCATCTCCCTTCATCCCTTGGTGACTGGCTTATATATTGCTCCTCTCTGATCTGTTTCCTATCCGCTGTCTTCCCCTCACAAAGACATTTGCACATCGAGGCCATCTCAGTCCTTCCAGATTATCTCAGCGTTCTACAATAGACTGGAAAAATTGAGTCTTTAACTGGAAGACATTTTCTTCAGGATTTGATTAATTTACCGACTCTTTTTGGCTCCCTTTCTTTTAAACACTCATTTTTATTTGATGACCAGGGTACCAGCTTTGGGTGCTGTGTTCAGACATCCTCTTTTCTGATGCTGCTCGAGCATTAGCAGTCCACTGGCCCCTACCTCTACTTTCATTCCACCAATTGCGTTAGATAATTTTATCATAGTTTTTATCCTGTAAACTCATCTTGTGCTGTTTTTGTATATGACCTTTCAGTATGTTGTCTGCCATCCTGCCAGGTGCAATTTGCTTTCCTTCTTCTTACATTTTTCATTTTGCTGATTTACGATCTATTTTGTTTGAATTATCCTAACTTAGAAAGTACCCTGCATTGCTCCATACAACAGCACTATCTACTTTTGTCATTACAGGAGTGACATATTGTCTTAGTAATGGTTTTATGTTTATTTTTGTTTCAACTACGGAAGCACTGGGCCTTATACTAATCCCTTTGGAATCTCTCAAAATGAATTCTCACTCAGTGATGGTTTTCTGTTGACAGTTGCATATCCAGTCTGTCATTCAGCCAGTTCTTACTTAATTTAGCATATGCTCTATTGTTATTTAGAAGAGATACTGTTCTGTAAAAGATCAAAATTCCTAAAGCATTAAAATTGTCTTCATCCAAACTGTAGAAAATGAGATAAAAGAAGGATGGATTTGCCACATACACTTTCCATATATCAGACATAAGTTGTATTCCTGATCCCTTGTCAATCCTGCACTTTACTCCTGCTTCCAGACAGGTTTAGTACAGCCTTTTGGAACAGGAATCTAGCTTTTGCTTGGAGCAGGAAGGAGAAAGCTTCTAGTGGCCCTGAGCAGGCCATGGCAGCAGCTATTTCAACCCAGGCCATCAGGCTCAGAATGAGTGTCACAAAAAAACCTGTGCTATCTAAGACTGTGACTGTATCTATTAAAGGTAGGGAATACATCCATTAAATGTGAGACAGCACTTGTGTAGCTTTCTGTAGACTCTAACTGGAGAGCCTGTGTAAAAATTAACAGTGGGATGTGAGTCACTTCATTCATCTCAGTGGGCTCTTCACTGTTTGACACAGGTGACTTAGAGTCATGCAGCTGGTTTATTTTCCCAATGTTTGACCAGATTATTTGGATTTCTGAGGTGGGAAACTCTGTTAGATCATCTTGCCCAGAAACCGATGAGTTCCAGGTTCATTCTTTTCAATGCTTTATCATGTGCTTTGCTCATCTGGGATTTAAGTGTTCCCAGCAGTGAGACTTCTGCACTCCTTAGAAGGGTGTTCTATGTCCTAGCCTGTATCCCACTTGAAGCATTCAAGATAAGACTGATAAAATTAATCAGTAATGCTAAACCGTAGAAAAAGGCATATTTTCTTTATATTTCTGTTGTTAATTAACTTTCTTTTCGAGTTCTTAGTTACACTCCTGAGACCAGCTTCAACTTTTGTGTGACTCCCAGTGAAGTCTCTTGCACTTGCCTGCAGCAGAGATGAATTTTGTTCATCTGACTTTTGCTAGCTGTCAAAGAAACTATCAGGGTGTCAGCAGGGCATAAGAAATGCAGCTGTTGCCAGCAAAGGGACAGAGAGGAAGGCAGGGAAAACATTCTGAAGGGAGAAGTGGTCTCTAAGGGAGGAGACAAGTAAGTGGAGTATCTAGGAGTCAGGTAGGGATATACAACTTCCATGAAATTTTTGCTCCCTGAATAAAACTGTATGAATCAGACCTACTTGTCTGCAGGAAAATATGGGAAACAATTAGCTCTACAGCCTGAATCTGCACCTGGCTTGTGTTTATTTAGAAACAGGCAAATGCAGGGGATCCGGGTATGGCAGAGATGGTTTGTACCCAATCCACTGCTCCTATGTCACAAAATGTTTCATCTCTACACATTAGGTATAAATCAGGAGTTACAGAATCACTGGGTTAGTACTTAGCTTCTGGCAAAAATGATTTTTAGTCTGTGCCTCCACAATTCTTAAAGATGCCTGTTTTGGGGAAAAGATTGTAATTTTTCCAGGTGGAGTCTATGCTTTCTTCTTTTAAAGAGATCCTTGTCCTTTCATTGTCCAAATTAATAACCTGTTGCAACCATTTCAGTGCACCCAGCATTTCCAGGGAAAGCTGAGGAGGGTGTTTTCCAAAGTCTTATCCAAACATCCACACAATATGTGTAAACCCATTTTCAGGACCTAAAATTGGATCTCAGCTTCCAAAAATACCTTGCAGTCCCCCAGGCTAGTGTAGATGTTTATGTGAACCTGTAAATAATCAGTGATTTTGTCCCCTATCACTGGCCTTGTTGAAGTGCTTAGGAGTGTCACATGCATCAGGCTGGAAGGATGATGCTGAGTGTCCCTCGCTGACTGGGCTGATGGATAGTCCTGCATGCACAAAGTCTTATGAGCACAGGAATTTGAGGGGAGATATTTATGCAGAACAACAATTACCATAGTTAATTGCGTGTATCTTTCATGTTGGCAGATCTGCCAACTGTCAGCTATTTCAAACTAACTTATCAGTTAGATGTCTTCATGTTGATAATTGATTCCTCAATTGCATGTGAAAAAAATTCATGCTTATTAGAGCTAGTTTGCAGTGCATACCTTCTGTTTTTCCCCTGGCACTTTCAATCTGTTTGTCTTAAATGGAGGTTAATAATTTCATTTCCTTGGGGGAGAATAAACTATGCTTCATTTTCTTTTACATTCTGGTAATTGCAGGAGGTTGTAGAGCAAGTTGCAGGAGTTTAAGTCTCCCATCTTTCATTGCAGCTGGAGCATTTCTTGGTCTTCTACTGCTTATGGCACATTTCTTAGCCCCAAAGCTATGGATGCCAAGTGTTTTTGCTAAGGAACTCTGTGTCTTTAGCTGAAGCCTAAATCAGTAGAAAGTGTCCCGGAGCAATGGGCACTTCTTAGGTTTGGCGTCAATGTTAAAAAATTACTCATCCTAAGTGTTCTGTATGTTGAAACCCAGAGGCATCAATGTGGAGACTGCCAGGCACCCTCCACTGTCACCAGTGTTAGCACTGGAGGCAACCAGAACCCTTCTGAGTCTGGCTCTATATCTGACTCTAGTTAAGAGATGTTTAAACAAGCAGGGAATGTGGAGAGAGGGAAATGAGTTAGCTCATGCACTGGAAATTATGGCAGGAATTCACCAAGCTGCTTACACAAGGAAATCTACAAGGAGGAAGGTCCTTCTCCAACTAACCCCTTTGCCAGTGGTGAGGGACACTGCTGGAGTCCTTCCTGATACTGATAGGAAGAAGAGTATTGTGAGATCTCCAGATAATGTGAGATGATGAAGTCGTTTTGAGGAGCGATCCATGAGCCCTTGACTGACTAGTGATTATGAAGATTTTTTCTTGCTGACCTCAGTAATAGCTTTGCTCAATAACTGATGTGGTTTTGCAAATTGTCTGCGGCCTGTACCTTTGTGGGGCTCCTTACCCTTACAAACTTCCTCCTTGGCATACTCTGATTCCCTTTCTCCTGACATCACACACCATCTTACTCCATTTTGTACTTTACTGGGAACTGGCATGGCTGCAAAACAGAGGAGTCTGAAAGCTTAGCCCTGCTGTAGCAGCTCTTCAGCTTCAGAGACAGAAGGGGGAAAGCAGAGAGATGCATGAAGAGCACAAGTGAAATACAGCCTGGGATCACAGATATTGCAATATTGTAGATTCAGTGGCAAACAGTCAGGGAGGTCACTTGGCATTGTGTGGGTTTAAAACTGCAGCACTAGCGTAGTGTCTTGCCAGACCCATCTTGCCTGTGGATTAGGTGAGGCAGATGTACTGGGACATGCAGGAGTATGTGCCCACATGCTTTGCAGCCTCAGCTGACAGCACAAAGTGTAAGCTCCACACCTCAGTGCCCCATCCTGCAGTGCAGTCAGTACCTGCACGCGGGAGAGCAGCCCCACTGGGTCTGTTAGGCTGCTCACATTGATGCTACTCAAACTGGCATCCTCACAAAAATTTGTTGGACAGAGCCTAAAGCAGTTAAAATTTCATGTTTATTGAAACACAGCTGTATTTACTTTTGTTAGAGACATTTAAAAATAATAACATACTATGAACAATACAGCAACCAACATAACATGAAATCATAAAGCCATTTTTAGGCATGCAACACTATCTAGTTCTTTAACATCACAACTTGGTCAAGGGCTCAGAGGCATGTTAGCAGAAGCAACAAAATTAAAAATCATGGCCTCTGTTGGCAGTAGCAGCACCATAAATTATTTAAAAGAGCAAACTTTAACAAACCTGATCTACTTTTAAAAAAAAAATCTATTCAACTGTTTTGCTAATTAATCTGTGGACAGTGAAATGGAGTTAAGTAGTCTATTGTTTTTCTTTCTGCCAGATTTCAAAACTAGAGCACCAAGTGGGTTCCCCTGGGCTGTTGTCCTTTAAGATTGTACCTGAACTCGTGCATTAGTTTGGAATTTAAAGTTGTGGTCCTGCTTCAGTGTCACAGCTGTCAGATATGGGCAGGAATGGTACCTCCTTTTTCTCTCTGGATTCTCACCTGCCATAAAGTCTGAGTGTTGAACACGGGATAAGGATGTTGTATGAGAAAAAGAGGGATTCTGTTACACATTAAAAAATATAGTGTTTGAGTTAGTATTAGAATCTGAGTCTGCCTCCACATAAATAAATGAACATGCAACATTTCATCTTGAGTTAATTGCCTAACCATAAGCAATAAAACAACAGGGACCTGTAAACTGTCAAATGAATGATTCAATAACATGTTCAGGTTCTGAGAAGATAATGAAGAGAAAAAACAACGTTGCCATTTCATTAGGCCTTGTAGGTTTATCCTCCGGTCATGTCATATAAATCATCAGTAACTAAAGTCAATGAAGCTGCTGCTGCTGCTGTAAATGCACTGTTTGTCAGGCAGGAATTGGATTAATACATAAATTACCAACCCACTCCAAAGGTCTGTGGATTCATTTCCTCTTGCTGTTGTTCCAGGCAGAACCTGCCTGCCAGGTGACTGACCACTGTGTTGCAGGCTGGTGCTGGGGTGAAAAGGAAAAAACAAGTGGAAGCTTTGGCCCAGACTGATGGGAACAGGAGCATGTCCCTGGATGCTGCTTGCTCTTTTGGTCTTGCTGTTTGCATTGTTTGGTTATTTATGACTGCTATTCTTTAGAAGGAGGAGACAAACGGCTGTGTCTTTAAAGGTAAGAAGGCAGACACATTCCTCACTGCTGTGAGCTTGTGTATTTGTAGAAGTGTGGAGCCCGTGGCAGCCCTGGAGCCCTTGCAGTGTCACCTGTGGGGATGGCATCCGGGAGCGCTTCCGAGAGTGCCTCACCTCCTCCCCGGCAAAGCCAGGCTGCGCTGGATCATCGCGGGAGACTTCCTCGTGTTCCCTGGAGGAGTGTGTGTGTACGTACCTCTGCTGTCCCATGGTTGTGACAAATGGAAACATCCGACCTCTCCTTCAGTATATTGATTTGAGGGCTGTCACATTCCTGTGGTTGATGGAGTAGGGTGGAAGCCTCCATGCATTTGTGGGACAGCGGAGATAGGACTCCAAAGCATAAGATTTCTGAATGCTGTGGGTGCTATGGATGCAGTTTAAAACCTCCAGCATGAACAGGGAGTGGAGGAGTGCTGAAAGAGAAATCTTGGGGCTAGCAGAATATGTTCAGTAGTGAAAGCCACTCCAGGCAATGGAAATCTATTAAAAAGTTAGTCTGTTAAAAAGAGTGCTGTTTCCATCAAGCTAGGTATTGCATTTTGTCAGTGTTCAAGGAGCACTTGGAATGTTTTAACAGGTCTGATGTTTTTAATGACTTGAAGATGCTGGCCATGTGGGTTTGCTTATTTTATAAAACTGTAACTATAAGCAGAGAAGAACAACTCAAATGTTTTGGACCCCAGCTTAAAACTAATGTCCTATTCTAGAGCTGATTGTCTTATGCCAAACTCTCTGACTGCTTTGGGCAGCAATGCCACCAGCAAAGTGCAGGGGGATGGTTAGTGTTTTTCTAAAGCTGGTGTTGAGCTGCGCTATTCCATGCCTTCTTGTTACCAGCTGGAGAGGTATAAGTACATAATTTGGTTTGGTTCCTTGCTAGCCACTCCCCTCCTCTGGGGCTCAGAGAGCAGTGCTGGTGCAGAGAGCTCCCCAGGGCAGGGTCTTTATTTGCAGAGCATATGCTGGACACGTGATTTGTGTGTGCACCTTGCTTTACATGCGTGAATGTGATAGGCCTCTCTGACCCTTCTTGGGGGTGTCACTCTTCACATGCAAGTGTGCAACTGTATAAGGTGGTAAACCATCGTGCACATACACAACTCACATGCCTGGAATCTGCTTGGAGTAACAGTATGACAGCACTTAGCAGGTCTGAACAGTCCTCACATTCCAGTGAGGCCTCTGGGTTAATAAACAGGGTTTATATATCTAAAAAATCAGACGCACGGGAGTCTTGCATCTGCACCCATTGCTCTGAGATAATTTGGAGGAAATACCTCACTTCCCTCTTGCACATGGTTTCTAGTCTTCCTGCTCCCACATCAGGCAGCCTCCTTTACAGAACCGCCTACGTGATTTGATCCCATTGAATCTTAGGTTGCTCAAGAACTGACTTGACACTGTGACTTTACAGTGTTCATCTGTGGCCTGATCTCAGTCTGGGAGTGTCACCCTTCCCATCCCTGCTGTCTGCAGATTTCCAAAGCAGACAAGCTTTGTTTTCAGCATAACTCTGCAGTCATTTGTCCAGCAGATGGAGCAAATGGCTGAATGAGTGAGACAAGCAGAGTGTAGGGGCTGGGGAAGATGAGGTGCAGAGAGAAGCAAACTGCAGCGACAAAGTCCTGTTTTGAACCTTGCTGTTTGCTGAGCTGTTAGCTGTCTACTCCAAAGGATGCAGCACAGTGTGCATTACAAATAGAGAACAGAGTATTTGGAAAACAACCACGAGCAACAGGACTGAGAGAAGGATGAGATATGAATTAATTCCTCTGCTGCAGTGGTACTTACCAGAGCAAATGGTAGTCCTGCCTTCTTTCATGAGATCAGCTTGTTCACTCCATGATCAAACCTCCAGAACAGCACTGCTCTGGGCTCTGGTGTGGTGGCATTGGGCTGAATGCAAGTTTTAGAAATCCTCCTAAGAGATTCAGGTTCTTGTTCTTTAAGCTGGTTTCAAGCTCTCAAAGTGACACAAAGATCAAAGTTAATCTGATGTCAAGGTCTTTTAAAGGGCTTTGGGCTGTCAGGTAGCCCTGAGACAAAGAAATGGATCTCCTGCTCAACCCAACACCCTGCATGCCTGTTTTTAGCAGCCTCAGACCTTCTGACCTGTGCTCATCAGTTCATTTTTGCATCCTGCACACCTAAGAGCTGCACTGCCAGCTTGCTGTTGAATGCGTTTTCCTCTGAATTGTGGGAAATACATGGTATCTGCTTCTCATTAGTCTAAAGTCACATTTCGTATGCCTGGACAGTTACTGTGGTGCAGGCAGGAGCACCTGCCAAGTTTTACAACCAACTGTCTATCAGTCTGATAGAAGGCTTTGACTTCTGGCTAGAACTAGAGACTAGGGCAGGGTGGTTCAGTTTGAGTTTACAGCTTCATGGCCAGTTCTTGTTCATTAAGACTGACCAGCCTTGCCCTCCAACATTTTCATGGCTCTACAGAGCTGATGTCTGACCACAAGAAATTGTGGCCTACTAACAGAGACTAGAACTAGCTGCTGGACCAATTAATCCACTTTTCAACCATGCTGTATTCTACTCAAGACTGCCCCTGAAATGCTAACCAATCTCCCATTTGTTCAGCTGTCTGTAATGTGGTGCACTGGGTAGGTGAGAGGTTTAAATAGGGCTGTGGACAGCTCTGAGATGTTCACATTATATGTTAGAATCATAGAATATCTCAATTAGGAAGTGATCCACAAGAGTCATTGAGTCCAATTTCCTGGTCCTCACAGGACTACCTATAGCTAAACCGTATGATTAAGAGCATCATGAGACAGTGCTGGAACTCTGGCTTAGTGCCACGACAATTTCCTTGGGGAGCCTGTTCCAGTGGCTGGCTACCCTCTCAGTGAAGAACTTTGCAGGATATTCTTCCCTGTCCATAACAGAAGAGTGTCAGTCTTAGAATGCTGGGGACACCAGAGGCTTATTCAGTTGAGAGCTTGCTGTAGCATGTTAAGGTTTTGGCCTCTGGGGCTGTGGCACCAGACAGTGGTGGAAGAAGCACACCCTCAGAGGAATGCTTAGAAAAGTTACATTGCCCCTGCCAGTGCTGACTCTCTGCTCTTCAGACTCATTCCAATTCTCACATCCACTGAAGCTCTCCTAAAAATACTTCTTCTAAAGTGATACCTGAAGTACTATCTTTGGTTGAATTATTTTTACCCCTGTTACAGCAATTTTTTCCAGCAAATCTTAAAGTACTTCATAAGGAAGGGCAAATAGAGTTATACCATTTTACACATATTTATGAATGCTTTATGGAAATAGCATAACAAGAAAAGTAATGATTGCATTTAAAAGGTCCATAGGCACCTTAGTTTAAAGTCAGTAGATTTGTTTGTGCCAGTTTGAAGTCATCAATAGTATATCGTCATCACTGAGCAAATTTGAATGGCAACTTCCTGTACTGTATTAATTGCTTACTTTTTGCTTTGTAGTAAAATATCCATTCTGAAATACCCAAATGCTGATGCCATTGCAACTCTGACAGATACATGTGCTCTTTCTTACAGCTGTCAAGCCTCCCACCCCACCTTCAGTCCAGACAGGAGAGGACCAGAAAGCAAATAATATAGTTACCATCACAGGTATCTCCATATGCTTGTTCATCATCTTTACCACCATTCTCATCACCCTCTGGAGGAAGCTCTGCAGAGCTCAGAAATGCAGCGCTGCTGTCCGACGAAACTCTGTCCATTCTCCTGGCTTCCGGAAAAACTCCGATGAGGAGAACATTTGCCAAGGCAACAAGCAGCGGGACAGTTTTACTGAGGGAGGGGATGCTCCTGTTAACATTCCTCTGACCTACAGGCAAAGCCTCCAATTTGCCCAAGAAGACGATGCCTCTGGAAGTGAAAACTTTCAGCCCAACGCCCAGAAAATAATCCCTCCAATTTTCAGCTACCGTCTGGCACAGCAGCAGCTGAAAGAGATGAAGAAGAAAGGCCTGACAGAGACCACTAAAGTGTACCATGTCTCTCAGAATCCCCTCACAGACACAGTTGTTGGTGCCACCACAATGCTTCCCCTGAGCGGGGAAAACCAAGAGGAGGCAGCAGCAAACAAATTTCGGATCAAATCTCCATTTCTGGAGCAGCCAGCCAGTCACCCCAAATTCCTGGGGGAAAGTTCTCACTCCAGGCTGGATTTTCCATTCTCACAGGCCAATCCTGCAACGAGCCCTACCCAAACCCTGGTAAGAAGAACTCACTTCAAGCACCAGGATAACAGACCAGACTTGTCTGACAGGGGCTGTCACAGAAACTCGCAGTTTAGAAGAACAGCCAGTTTCCATGAAACTAAAAAGGCCAGGCCTTTCAGAGAGAGAAGCATGTCCACTCTCACACCCCGACAGACTCCTCTCTACAACTCCAGGACCAGGACGTGGGACCAGAGTCTGGAGGACAAGACACGGCCAAAATCAAGGAATGCTAATCCAGCTTGTGAAAAGATGGAGCAGTCCCACAGCACTGTGCTGGGGTGTGAACCGCAGGGCCATGGCACAAAGTCCCACCACAGGGCAGGGCCCCTGGTGAGAAAGATGGACCTGATCACTGACCGCCAGCCTGTTGGTCAGGAGAAGGCAGCTGAAAAGCCTGAGCCAAGCCGAAGTAAGAGGGGCCCTTCACCTAACCCCAGAGGTGTGCGACAGAAAGAAACAGGCAAGGATAATTCCCAGAGAGGCCCAAGTGTTAGCCCTGCCCAGTACCGAAGGGAGAAGTGCCAGAGCTTCCCCTTGGACCCTGAGTTTGCCTTTTATGATAATACTACTTTTGGCTTAACAGAGGCAGAGCAGCAGATGATCGACCTCCCTGGGTATTTTGGTTCAAATGAAGAAGATGAAACAAGTACTCTAAGCATTGAGAAGCTGGTGATCTGAGTGACTCATTGCAGCCCTGCACGAGGGGTATG
>JAWWLZ010000001.1:53617390-53673733 GCA_035041345.1 Poliocrania exsul | reverse complement strand
GACAGGCACACGGTGCCACTTGCTGTGACAGCCAAGGAGGAGCAAGACACTCAGCATCTGGCCAGAATCAAACCCAGCTGCTTGAATGGCCTTTTTGCAGGGTGACATTTTACAGCTGCTGTTGGAGTGATGGATCCGGCTCACAGGGAGATGTGAGCTCCCTCTTTCCCAGGATCTGTGCCACCAGGGCACACTGTCGGCGTTCAGCCCCTGGCCAAGCATGGCGTTAGTACCAGCTATACATTCCCATAAACTGTCAGCTTGAAATGCTGTTTAAAGGATTTGAGAACATGTCCACGCTTGAAGAGTTATCCAAAGGCAGTCAATGGTAATGAGTCTTTAAATTGACTTAAATGAGCTGGAAACCAGACCTCTGAAGCAATTGCTGCTCAGATTACTCACCATCCCTGTACTAAGGTAAACTCTGCCGTGTGAAGCACATTCACCCTGAAGCAGCAATCTGTCAGCCTTGGAGCTTGCAGGGCTACAGTATCTATTTAAGCTCTGCTGAGCCTCTCAGCATGGGAAACCCTGGAGAAAGGAAAGATCAAATGTACAGAGCAGCAACATTCAGCAAGCATTCCCTTAACCTTCAGTGGGAGTGATTTGAACTTGGCGGTAGCCCTCAGATCAAATAGAGTGCACACCTAGTGGCATTTTGCCCTATTTATAAAGAGGGTCCTGAAATGCTTCCTGGGGTTTGCTGTGGGAGCTTAAGGCTCCTGCACAAAGCCCTGTGACTCCTGCATCTCCAAGGGGGTTTCCTGTGCTGCAAGGAGGGCAGAGAAGGGGGAACATTGCTCTAAATCAGATGCTCCTTCCTGCAAACTTGTCTCAGTGTTGGGCTGCCTTCAGAGCAGCTACGGTAATGCATAAGATGTACTTAGGTACATCTTACATCAAAGACATCATCAAGGCAGACCCCCTTCCCTCCCAGCTTGTCATACCTTGGCTTCTCTTTCTCTCTCAGAAACAGAAAATATCACCTGAACATTGATGCTGGCTGAAGACAGCCCAACTATAATGCCTGCCTCTCCATATTGACACAGAGGGAAACAGGCTCTCTAGTCCAGACTTTACGTCGCTCATCACTTGCTCACTGGGGAACTGGGTGGCAGTTGTCTGACTAAGCCCTGCTGTCTTTATCTCCAGCCTGATACTACATTATCAGGTGGTTTATTGGCTGCTTAATGAACTGTGAAATTGGTAGTGCTATCCCTTCAGTGCTGTCGTTTCCAGAGTCTGTAATCTTTACCCTGCTTAGGGTTTAGCCCTCTACTGAAAAATGGGATTGAGCATCACTGTCCAGAAGGTATTAACTGATTTCATTCACATCTCTCAGTGTCTTCCACATAGGCAAAAATTGTCCTTACTGCCCTCAGCACTGTATCAGTGGCCATACATCTAGAATGTGTGCAAAGTCATTCCTTATGTTTCTCAACATGCAGTTACAACCTTGCACTAAGATTTTACCATAGTAAAATATAGAAGTAGTGATCAGAAGGGAAATAGTACTGGTTGTTTGCAGCCCTTTCTTCACAAAGGCAACCTCATTTCAGACATGTTGGTGCACATTTTGTTCCATGTGGGTACGCTTGGGAAGAGGGCAGGGGTGCAGCCTGGTGAAGGGCAAGGACTTCAGGAACATGGCTCTCTGGATTGCTGCCCAGTGCACTCCAATGTTCACATTCGTAATCACTGAGACGTCTAGGAAGCAGTGAGAACAGGGCTTTACCTTTTGACAAAGCAGAGGAACCAAACCAAATTTTACACTGAACCTTCACCACATGTCTCTGCATTGTCTCCCAGACAGCTTGAGCCATGAAAATTGAACTTACCTTGCAGACACTCTCAAGTACCCAGGACAGCAGGTGGAAAAGAACTGGAGCCAACACCAAAAGAATGCTTTTCTCATATTATGAGCTTTCCAAGATTTTAATCCAACTTTCTGATCAAGTTCCTACTGTTAAAAACCAGATAAAAAGTATTAAGTCCTACTCAGATGGTTTTATTTCACCCTTTATTAGAGTAAATACAAATTACAATATGTATGGATCTAAAAGCAAGTAAATGGAAAAGAACTACCAGTTAAACTATTGTAAATCAGAAAAAATAGGCTTATTCTACAACACAGTAGTTAAATCATTTGCATCAAGCTGATACTGTTGTTAACAACTTGTAGAAAATAAACTCTGTGTTCTCTTTCTTTCAGCACTTCATTCCAGTGAGATAATGAAAGCAGTTTGCCTTGTGGTTCAACCACTTTCTACTTTCTGATTCCCCTTCACTGACTCAAAGTCATCTGGTAATTTACAGGAAAATGTACAAACAAATCATATCTGCATTTTAGGAAGACCTAAGAATATCACTAAGAATTTAGTGAAATCTGCTAATTTTAGTCTGAGTTTTAAACTGGTTGGCAGGGTTCTCTTTGTCTGCATAAATGTGTTGCAGTGTGCCATAGCAGTGGATCTGCAGTGGAAAGCTGTTGGCAATGGAACCCAGTGCCCACACTGCCCATATTGTGAGGGTTGACTTTGAAGCAGTTTTAGTCTGGATGCACATTAGCAGTTGGAGCACATCCATCCACACATTTGGTTTCACATGCTCCAGGGGCGCTCTGCTACTGAAGTGTGGCAACGTAGAACCATACAGAGACTTGCTTAAAAACATCTCCTGACGCAGAACAAAGCACTAGCAAAGGTATGCTAGGTGAAGTCCAATTCCTCATTGCCTTGTTCTTTGTATTCTGATGTTCTCATAACTGAAGCACTGATGGTTAAAATTAAGAGGAAAATGTTTAGACCTTGGAGAGTATAGATAAAGGGCATGCTTGATTATTCAAAGTCCAGAGAGCTTTTAATAAATGTTCTCCAACAAAGTCCTGAAAACTCCTGAAAAAGAAATCTGTGGTTATGTCCGGACTGAGATCTGTGTTCAAACAACTTGTGCTGTTGTCGTGAGGCAGCAGAAGCAGGTGCAACTCCGGTTATCACAGTGCAGGTTTGGTGATAGGCAGCAGCAGAGAACTGGCTATCAACTTACACAATTCTTTTCATCCTGTACCTTTTCTCTTTCCAAAGCAACAAGTTTTAGCTGCCCTAACTGTTCTCACCGTCTCCACTCTCACTGTCAACGAAGAATGGAGCCCTGATTTTCATGGCTGAATATTTTAGTGAATACCACATCCCATGCCACGTAGACCAAACCATGCCATCGTCATGGGATCCCTTGTACCTTCCTCTTCTGTAGTATCGTCCATTGAGGTTTACGGCATGGCACCTTGTAATGATGTAGGAGAGGAAAAAAAGAAAAGGGAATTATGTTTAGTGTGGGAAGATACTGCATCATTGCAGTGAAGTACAGTTTTCACACAACATACATTTAGAAATAACAGGGTGGGATGGAGAAGTATTTAATGCATTTAGTGGAACCCAGAGGAGTATGTGGGTCATCCTAACACACTGATCAGACAATTCAACCTGTTGACTCTTCAGGTGTATTACCTACACACATTATAACTATGTTGCCTATACCCCTATGTTGAGGGGTGTAGTGCCATCTGGTAGGCTCTAGCTCAAGTGTAGGCATCTCCCTATTGACACCTAAAAATGCAGATGTCTTTAAATTGAGATAAATCCTACTATTGATGTACATTTTTGTAGCTCACTGATTTCAGTTGGTATATGATGAGGATCTGGTCAAAGGGGCTTGTCCTGCACAAAAGCAGAGAAAAACTGAGAGTGGTGTATCCATTCTCAGGGCTAGTAAACCTGAGTCCCTATCCACTGATATGTGGTGTATGCCCAACTAGTAAATTCACCATCACAACAGTTGTGGGGTAGCTCACCCCCTAGACATGCTCTACAATAGAGAAATGTCCTTTGTACACACTTCACCTTGCCATGGCTGCAATTTTTTTGTTTGCTGGGGTATAATCCAAAGCACTTTTAGGAATTTTAATTGGGCCCTTTTACTTCCAGGTCATTGGCCCCTATGCATTTGTTCTGACCCATTTTCCTAAAAGGAATGCAACTTACCTGTGGCCCATTTCTTAAAATGAATGCAACTTACCTGCTTTGCTATAATGAAAGAAGCAAATACTTTCTTTTGAGGATCTGTAGGTGTCTTAGGTTTGGCTCTGCAAGGTGGCAAGTGCTCACAGCAACCTCCAGCTACTGTAAGGCAGGCAAGTCCTCTCAGCTGTACAGCCACCCACACTTTACGCATCTGAGAGGAATTAGCTGTTTTCCATACCTGTTAAACCACCAACCGCCCTTGTTCTCTGATGCACAGTTTCCTGCCAGGAATCGATCGTGATCCTTGTCAAATGTGGTGAACTGCATCCCTCTGTGAGAAGCTGACCACTGATGTTCAAAATTGCTCCCACCAGACAGAGCGTCGCCAGCGTTACCGGAGTAGGTGCCAAACCATAACCTGTAATTGTCCTGCAGGAATATGGGAGACATATCTTTGATATCAGATCTTTCTGCCTTTCCTCCCATTTTTGAGATCAAATTTGCTCTGGCCATTTTATTCACTGTTAAAGGCCTGACTTTTGAAGACAAGGGTGACTTTTGTCTCCAAGCTTCAATGATCCTAAAGTAGATCAATGCAGGATTTAAACTTCCAGAAGGGATTGTTAATTACTGCTGCTGCTACAAAGGGCTTCAGATTTATTGTGGTTCAACAACCACTTGATACACTATACAGCAAGATGGAAGGCTCTTTCTAGCTAATTAAGAACAAACTTAGCAGAAAACTATGCCAAGTAGTTGCCTCCATAAACTGATCAGTTTTTTGCTAGAATAAATATTTAGGTATTTAGCTCTTCCAAAGAGTAGAAGCCATCTGATTTCTAGCTAAATCATCTGGTCCTGGTAGCAATAGAATAATAGTTCCATTGTGCACAGCTAACAGGTCTAAGAGGTTTGATATGAGATGGATTATTACTTTTGTATTGTGGCCTTTCTCCTATCACCATAGTCCTTCCTCTATGAAAAATGGCAATAAGCTATTAAAATGAAGCTGTTAAAAATGTTCATAAGAAAACTCTGATTGCAAACTGAGCATAATGTGTACATTTCTGGAGCAGTGACTGCGTTGGAACTAGGACTGGTCCATGCCATGGAACTCATGTCCTTGGTTATTTGGGCTACTTACCTATGGTGTTCAGAAAGGCAAGTCTGCAAAGAACAGCACCTGTATGGAGCAGGACACTGTCTACAGCTAAAAAGTAAACATGAAAATACAGGATGTTTCTGCCTTTGGGCTTTCTGTGTCTGTAGCACTAGGTGTAGTCCTATAGGTACCTCTCTTCAACATAGGAACTTAGAACTGCTCCTTCAACACTTTGATTAGAGTTCACTGTTTTATTTTAAAACAAAGTACAGAGGGTTCGTTCTGGTGTTTGCCTTTTATGTGACAGTCTGTAATACCCTCTTAGGAAGCAGGAAAGCAGGGTTCCATTTTGTTGCAGAGGTTCAAATCCTGAGGGTCTCCTCACTCACAGCGGACTTTGTAATCATAAGACCAGAGGCAAATACATGAAGGAATCTCTGTGCCCTGCAGCAGAGAGATGCACCACCACAGAGCTGCCCTCTATGCAGCATTAGAATTAGCAAGAGAGAACACATACATGGTCCTGTAACCTGGTGACTTGGGCACTTCACAGTTGTAACAAAAAAGTCCCAGGCTTATGCCCCTGCTTTCAGGGCTGTTTGTCAGTCAGATAAACAAGAAAACCCAGGGAACCAGAGCAGGTAAGTTTTGCAGAGCTATAGTTACAAACCTGATACTGGTCTAATGCAGATGCCTCACCCCCACAGACCAAAACAAGAAAATTGCCTCTATATCTCTTTCTTACCTGCTCATTTGCAAGCTGGAAATTTTCATAGACTGCATAACGTGTTTCCCCATGCCAGTCCATCAGGTCAATCTTTAAGGAGCTCTCTCCTAAACATAAAGTTGTGTCCTGTTAGGTGAGCTATCTAAAGCAAATTACAAAGAAATCTCCAGAGGGAAAATACTTGGACCTCTAGAGAGCAGATCATAGATGTGGTCATTGCCCAGCCAGTATTCATCATTCTTGCCCTGGAATCTTCCAAATCCCAGTTTGTAATCATCCCATGTCCTACAGTGAGATACAAATATAAATTTCAGCATGTGAGGGGAATTAGACAGTTTGTGACACTTGGGCATGGTAACAAGTAGAACTCCACTTGTATTTCTGGACGCTGTTTTCTACAAGTATCCAACTCCTCACAAGCTGTGCTTTGTCACTCTGCATTAGAAGTAAATACAACTCACATCTTTTTCTCCTGCTAAGCCTGTGCACACACATATATTGGAATCAAACCTTCAAGCTCCTGGATGTGGTTCTTGCAGGATGAGGTTGTCAGTTAGATGGAAAGTGAAAGCAGCAGCTGTCACAATGGTCTTCAGCAAAACACCTGATATAGTTCTTCAGCAAGTCATAATGATTCATGTATTATCTTTGATACTCACATATACGTTCTGTGTATCATCATTTCAAGTTTTAGTAACTGTGTTTATTCCCTCTCTCGTGTTGTAATATTAATTCTGCTTGACCTACATACAAGTCAGTGCTCATCTTCAGGATGTTTTTCATTCACCTGAACTACCATGGCTAGATAGCTACCACTCACTGGGCAAGCCAGCTTAGAGCCAGTTGAGGCAGCTTTGCAATGGACTGAACAGACTTCAAGAGGCTCTAGATATGCCCTGAAATTGTGTGTGCTGTGATAGTGAATTGATCTGCATGGGGACATTTCTTCTTTGCTACAAGAGCATCTCTCCTCCTGTAAACTTCTGTGTGAAAGTCACCTCTCTGGGATTTTGCATAGAGAAAGGACAATCTGGTTTGGCATCTTTTTGAATTATCTGAATGCAGGAATAAGTGTTACAACATGCTGAACATAATTTCTGATATGAAAACAGATACAGTCAACAAATCTCCGTCTATGCTCTGGCAGCAGACACCTGCCAATTTGGAGACTTTGAAAGTCTCTGAAAATATAGAACAAATATGCATTCAAAATGCAGAGAAAACATGGAAAAGATGTTATAGATCAAATGTGAAAATGACCTCCTGCTGCAAGTAAATATCACCAGATTGCCCTAATCCTGAATTATCATCACTCATACATAGTTTTGCATACCCTGCTTCTCAAATGTGGGGTTTTGCCAGACAGCAGAACAGGGGTGGGAACTGTTGACCTGACTGAAAACACTGTTGGAGCAACAATGATGCACCCACCTGTTGAAATTTTCCCTGCCGTTACTCCGCCGTTGGATGACCGTCCAGCCCCCTCCATCAGACATGTCACAATATGCCAGGAAAGGCTCTCGGTCTGCTCTGGGCCTGATCCGGTAGTAGCCACTTTTGGTCTTCTTCTGATTATACACTGCAGAGCAATCTGGGCAGAATGGTATTGGTTTGTTAAATGGCGTGTGGGGGAAGCAAAGCGGTATGTGCCAGCAAGAGAAGACATCACTGAGAGGCTGTATGGGACAAGAACACTTGGCCAACCTGTGTATAGATAGCTCTGCAAGCCCTGGAGAACCAAAGCAAATGGTTCAGTAAGGCAGTAGCAATGCTGGTTTGCAAACTGTTGGGCCTGACAGCGAACTGTAAGGCTCGAGAGCCTTTTACAGCCATGCCTTCTGAGGGAATCACTCCCAAATCTTTGGTGAGATACAGGACAGCTGCAGCTTAGGCTGGGGCTATAGTATGAAAATGAAGCAGGACTGAAACTGTCTCCATCAGCAAGATCATTTGCAGGGAAACTGATTTCCATGTGGAAGGTAAGGTAACCTCAGCTTACTTCAGATAGGATCAGGGAACAACAATTCTAAAACAAAAGGCTAAGCTCCTGTGACCAGCTCTACCAGGGCTGTATCAGGAGAGAGCCTTTCAGGACTTCAGTGCTTCACATTTTCAAGGTAATGCCCACAAAGAACAAAATCTTGGCCACAGGTGATGATGTTGTTTATGACTATGTTTTCAAAGTAACACCACAGAACAAAGTATGCATGCCTGTTACTTTGCCAAGTGATGGAGGAACTGAGGAACAAGGAGGCTTAGTGCCTCCAAAAAGGCTCAGTGCCTGCAGCTGAGCCAGGCACTCTGGGCTTCCCCGAGTCACTCAGGGAAAACGGGCTCTTTAAGAGCAGGGCCCATCTCTTCCTACAGCAGATGCCTAAAGTAAGTCTGATGGAAAACATGAGAGGTGGTTGTTCCTCTCTGCAGTGGAGTCCTAGGTGAGAAGTCCAGCTGCTGTTGTTCATGCTGTACCTGGGTGGTAGATGCTTAAAGCTGACTCTACCCCCAGGGGATATCTGCTGGTATGAGTACACCTAGTCAGATCTTCTCCTTCCCTTGTATCTGCATTATTGAATACAATTCACCCCCAAAAAATTAGCACTTTTAGCAGAAATAAAATATGACACATGAGACACTGTGGGGAGAAATAAACATTGTGGCACATTACTGCAAACTGTACCTTGGTCATAGACTATCAAATTTCCACTGGTTGTGGGTAAAAGCATCTCATGCTGCATGCTCCTGTTGCCTGAAAACAGTCTACTATTTGTTCTGTGATAAGTGTTCTCCAGGATGTCCTTCAGTTGCAGTTCATACAAGTAAAGCAAGTCTTGAAGTTGTTTTAACCTTTGTCTTAATTTATTGTTGTCTAGGAGGCAGGCATCTTTGTCCTGTGGAGAAAATATAACAACCCCCCCCCATGCTTCAGTCAGTGCTAAGAACAGAGAGACAGAGACAGGAGTATCTGCCTCCTCTTGACCCTAACATGTCACACTGCCTCTGTGGATCAAGATGATGTGATGGTGGTCTCTTCCTAAGACACACAAATCTTGCACAGCATGAGCTGTTGAGCTGAATTTAGTGGAAATGAGGTTTCTACAACAACCTTAGCATTGATCAGAGCATGCCAGAAAATGATAGTTCGGACAAAAATAATTTGTCTTGACCCCCACTTAATGAGCTCAAAGGGAAGATTTGTAGACTGCAAAAATGCTCAGATTTATAAGAGAAAGGGAAACTCAGCTCTTGCACTGCAAACAAGCCAAACCAGTAAGGTTCCAGAATCATCTTTGTATAAAATTGGAAAATAAAAGAGCTGATACTTTGGCTATAAAAACACATTTTTTAAAAAAACCAGTTTGTTGGTTTTTCTAGTTGTTGGCAATGTTAGTTCAGTCACCCAGACAGCTACACAGCTCTTAATGCTGTGAAAATCCTGTATTATCTGGACAAGAAGAGTGACATTCCTTTAGCTGCAGGCAAATGCCTTCTTGCTCTACTCCTGCAGGTCTCCATGCCTCTTGCAGGGGAGCATCCATCTCTGCATGACTGGGAACAATGAACCATTGAGAGATTGTACTGACGCTAACTAAAATATACTCACTGAAATTCTGGGTGCAGGTGAGCCAAAGCTGACCAGGAGAAGGAGCAGCAGCAACCTGTGCATCATCACACTCATTTCTTATCACCTGAAAAGAAGCATTGACAGGTTGCACTGGAGGTTTCTTCAGCTCCTCTCACAACCTAATACTTCCTACAGTTGTATTTACTTATCCAGGAAATGCTGCAGGATTTGTTAATGAGGTTGCTTGAAACTACAGGCAGGACAAAATCAGAGGAAAGATGCATATTAAGGTGAAGCTAAAGCACCAGTGCAGCATACCAACAGGGGGACCAAGACTTAGGTATGAGCTCCTGATTCCCTGTAGAAATAAATATTCTGTGTGACTTTCCAGCAGCCTCTGCCCCTTCTTCCAAGTGTCCACACCGATGGAAAGTTACTCAGCAATCATACCTCTGTGAAGCACTTCTCACCAGTGTTTATTCAGTTCCAACTCCCTAAAGTTAAGAGGAATTTTGCGTCCTGGTTGAGTGACCATGGACATTGCCCCTTCACAGTCCTTGGAGTGGTCTGTCAGGCTGGGATTAGCTTGGAGGCCAAGAGCAGAGGTCACACATATGACGGAGTGGACATAGGATAGTTTTTCTTGGATCTCAGAGGAAAAGATCTCTGCTGCCAATCTGCCCCAACACACAGATGTAACTTTTGATGGAGAGTCTTAGCTAGAAAAATGCTAAATGCTGACATTGGGAACATGCAGCTGAGTGTGAGTGAACAGTACAAATTGTTCACAGTGTGCTTGCATGATGCTCTAAAAAAAATACTAGAAAGAAAAAAATCTGAAAAATAGGCTAAACCTACCTCCCCCGCTTCACATCTGGAAGCTGCAGAAACTTGGCTACCCAGCTCTATTCTCTGAGCAACGTGTTTTGTTTCAGCTATGGCTCCACTAGCATTCCCACAGGGGCTGATGCTGGAGCTTCTTCCAGAGCTAGGAACAGGGGACCCCTCTGTCAAGATGGGCAGGCAGGGCCCAAAACCAGTTGAGGGAGGACCTCCACAGAAGGAATCCATAAAAGTTGTTGTGGAGCAGGGTGCCCCAGCATGTGGCAATTTTTCAGCTCCTAGAGAGCAGAGTTCAATATTACAGCAGGGGACCTCCTCCAGCCCACAACCACTAGTGCTGCTCACACCCCCCGGTGCAGGTGGCTGCAGCACTGGTGCTGAGATCAGAGCCAGGCTCCACACACAGCACATGGGTGGAGGCAAAAAGCTGACAGGAAGGATGGGTTTGAGCGATAGCTCCTGAAAACCAGACAGTGCAGAGCAGAGAGAAAGAAAGCAGCTCCATCCATGCCTTTATCAATACACATGAAATGAACATACCTGTAACTTGCCTTTCTTCAGACCTCCTCCTGCCTGATAAGGTTATCACCCTTTAAAGTCAGCTACGAAAGAAAGTGATCATAAACCTGGATGCATTTCTAGAGGTTGATGAGATTTTCCTCTCACAGACACAGACGAAGAACGTTTCACAGCACTAGGCAGTCTCACAAAAAAGATATGCACAATTCGTCATGGGAAAGTTACCCAAAGCCCAGGTTTTCTGTTGTTACCCAATACTCATCTTGCTGCTTCTCAGTGGGAATAAAGGACAGTAGGTTTCTATCAACAGTGCTCTCCAAAGGAGGGGGGAGAGGGGCTCTGCTGCTTGTGTACTATTACCCACCTTATTTGACTAGGAAGTTCAACCAAGGCTGACTTCTTTAAGTGTTTATATGAATCACTCAGACTAATGCTCCCTGTGGGAGTTTTAGCTCATGTTTTAACACAGTCAGGCTCATTTCAGTAAGTTCTGAAAGGTGGAAATAACACAGCTTTTCCATTCAGCATTCCTTTTGCTGTTTAATCTGTTTTATAAGAGCACAGCTGTAATGCCAAAAGAGCTGCAAATTTGAAGCAAGAAGCGAAGATAGGGGTATTAAGCAAGATTTGCTATTAG
The DNA here is from genome assembly GCA_035041345.1 of Poliocrania exsul. NCBI lineage: Eukaryota > Metazoa > Chordata > Aves > Passeriformes > Thamnophilidae > Poliocrania > Poliocrania exsul. The sequence goes on along the minus strand of JAWWLZ010000001.1, from coordinate 53,662,324 downwards.
ACTGAAATCTCAGAAGGTTTGTAGTTGTGTAACTCTGAGCTGGATGATTAGATTTGCTGTTAATACAAACAAGGACCTTTCTGGAAAAGAGAAAAAAATCCCCAAACCAAACAGATGGGTGTCTCCCTTTGCATTATGGCCAAGAAATTACAGATTATTTTAAAGAAAACAGCAGGAATGTTCCATTTTACAGACCTTTTTTTTTTCTTCCAGAGGAGAGACCACGGGGACAAAGGCCGAGGCGTATAAACCCATAGTAAACTTCTGTGCTACTCTTAAGGAAAGCAGGACTATCCAGCTACTACCTAGTACAGCAATGCTGTTTGTTTTGTAAAAACTGCATTCCTCTTCTCCCACAAGAACCTTGGCCCATTTCACTGCCAAAGGATTATGTAAACAGTGCTTTTCTTCTCAACTTGTTTTCTACCCGCAGTTTTAGGCTGGTTCTGACAGCTACGAAATAAAATGAGTGAACCACCTCCACATCTCCTCTTCTCCTTAGCAGGTACTTTAGCCTTTGCTTCAGCTCCTTTGGCCAGGAACTGCAGCTGACAGCAGGGTGCTCAGGTACCACCACTGGAGCACAGGAAGGCTGCACTTCATCCCTGGGGCTTTCATCCACATCAGTATCTTTCTCAGCTGGACACATCCAGACAGCACTTGAGATGCTGCACAACACTTTCTGCTCTTGCCTAGGCAGCCAACATGCTCACTGGCCTGCAAGCACCTCCTTATCCTAGATGGGATCAGCAGCAGGACCCAGTTTGTGGTGGCAGTGTTGGAGTCATGGTGGGGGCAGCGTGGTCAGTCCCCACAGCTGTCTGCTGGGACATATGGTTAGGGAGCATCGGCCTCATGTCACTAAGTCCTACTGGTCTCTGAGTAGAAGAGAGAGATGTGAGATTCACACATACATGTTATGTGACTGCAGCTTTGCAGGAACAGGACTCAATCTTCAACCCTCCTTCAGTGACTGCCAAAACATCTCTCAGAGCCAAGACATCTGGAGTACTCTCACACTGTCTCTAGGATTCCACCAGTGTTAACCTCACCAGTGTCTGCATAAGAAAAACCCAGTCAGCTGGAACAGGATTCTTGCATACCTGCTTCACGATTAACTTCTTTTCCCAGGCTAAAGGAAACTTTATGAATATCTGAAGCACAAGAGACCAGTTTCCATGAGGCTGAGTTCATGTGAGATGGGTCTAGCAGGAGGCAGGTCATGTGAAGGGGGGGTGTCTAGTTCATGTACTGCTCCACTGGCTCCACTGGCTCGGAGCTAAAATAATCAAGTCATCATAAAGAATGTGGACACTGTGATCACTAATATTTCCTCACAGATGTTGAAATCACTAGGCAATGTGACTGTAAATGCTGTTGTTGTTGTTTTTTTTTCCTGGAAAACACATGCTTCACACATATTTTCAATGCAAATTCCTGTTTAGTTACTTGGAAGGAGGTCAGATTCCCTTTTCTTAAGATAGTCAGTGAACTTGTCAGCAAATAATAACACTCTCATTAACTAAAAACCTCCACACCCTGCTGTCCTCCACCTTCTTTCCAGCAAAAGTATTTAGGTACTGAATAACAGTCACAAAAACCTATTATTCACACATTAAATGCACAGCCAGCACATGTGAAATGGTGGATAAACATGACTGAAAAGAATGGCTCTGTGGCAGCTCTTGATATTCCTACAGTCATGGGGAACTGGGGTTCCCCCTGAGAAAGTGGCTTGGGATGAAGACATGAAAATGACACCCAATGGATATTCACACTCACAGAGCTCAAAGGAACATCACTGCAGATGGAAGACATTGGTGGGACCTCAAAACTCTTCTAAGACCAGTTTCTTGTCTGTTTGTTATTAAAGGGGGAAGGGAAGAAATGAGGTAGACAGCTTCAGGCTCCAAAAGAGGCACAGAGATGGAGAATTTTGCAGGAAGAGTGTGACTGCCTACCTGTGCTCTAGTGAAATTCAGGGTACTTTGAACCCAGCTCAAAGCAAAACAGATAATTTTCAGTGAATCAGGGTGGCCTATGCATTTGCATTATTTTTATACTTCCCTATCACACTCTACCTTCCATGAACACCCTCACTGGAATAGACTCAGATCAAGCTATTTGCAGACACTGCAGGTGTGGAGGCACCTTGATGTGTGAACTACTATATGTCTTCTGTAAGCATCTTGTTCTGCCAGATTTTTTAAAATAAGGTTAATATATGAGATCTGAAACAAATATTTATTGTTTTTAAATATAACAATAAAGGGTTTCATCAAAAGTAAGATAAATATAAAAGACCAGGATGACATCAGCCACCATAGTTTCAATCTATGAAATAACCGAAACCAGTAGATGCGCATGAAAAGTCTCTGGTTTCTAAGCAAGGAGAAACCACAGAAATCTGTGTACAAAGAAGAAGTAATAGTGGCAGACCATGAAACACTCTAGATCTGAATATTGTGATAATGTTCAAAGAGCAAATACATAACTCAGTTTAACTAATGAGTCTGCATGCAGCCTGTGAGTATCTAATGGGTTGACACAACAAACGTAATTAGTTTGCAAGGTCCTGAGGTTAAGCACAAGTCCCAGCAATTTCACATCAGGAACAGCTGTACCAAAGGGAATGAGTCACAAGACCAGAGGGAATATGTAGATTATCTGTATGATCTTCTACCTACCTCAGGTCAGAGAACTCCCCTGACATAATTCACTCCCATTTGAACTGGAACATTTCTTTGAGAAAAAGGCATTTTGTGGTAAAATAGTGCTGGAGAACTAGCCACAAACCTTTGCATGCCTTTCTTCTGTTTAACTACTCACACTGTTAATTATTATTGGTTTTTTGCCTTGAATCTGCATGTGTCAAGTCCCATCCTTCAGCCTTTTAATCTCGTAAGACCTCATTCTGAGAAAGGGAAGAGCCCTCTGCTGCCAAATGTCTTTCTCCCTTCTGAAGGCTGAGTCTGAGTACATACCAGCTGTGTGCCTGCTCCTGGCTGGGAACCCAAGCCCCTGTTATCTCCTTTGGCCACGGGTGTGCATGCTGGGGGAAAGCCAGCAGGGTCACGGAGCAAGGGGTTGCATGGAGCATCTCCTTGGAAAGGCTGAGAACCACAGCACAAGCACATCACACTAGTGAGTGTGACACTTGGGTGGCACAGGGAGGAAAGGCAAGGACAAGTTCTGCTTTCAGGGCTGTTTAATGTAGAACATGTACATAGAGGTGAGAAGATCTGTGGGTGGTGTTTGACAGTGTGTGGTGGAGGTGGTCTCGCTGGGCATGTTGAGGGGGCTCAGGGTCTGCAGTACTCTGCCTAAATTTGGGAGACCAATCCACCCTAGGCAGGGACCAGCAGAAGAGATACGTGTCCAGGACATGCACAGGAGCAGAACTGTGGGTGGATCTCTGCAGCCCAACAGAGAGGTGACAAATCAAGTTAATTGCCTCAAGGGTTAGGCAGTTCCTGAACAAATACCTTTCAAGATCTGAACTTTGATGGCATAAGTCTGCTTACACCCCTTTTGCAGAACCTAGACCTTTTTTTCAGATCCAACCCTGACCAACTGCGATTAAGTCACTGTCCTGGTTTCAGCTAGGGTAGAGTTAATTCCTCTCAGTAGCTGTTGCAGTGCTGTGTTTTAGATTCTGAATGAGAATGGTGTTAATAACACGCTCATGTTTTGGTTTTCTGCTAAGTTGTGTTTATCCAAAGTCAAGGACTTTTTTTTTGTCTTGTCTCATGCTCTGCCAGTGAGGAGGTGCACAAAAGAAACTGGGAGGGAGAATAGCTGGGACAGGCAACCCGAACTGACCAAAGGGGTATTCCACATCATACAATGTCACGCCCAGTATATAAACTGGTGGGAGTTATTCAGAAGGGTGGCTGATCTGGGTTCAGGAATGGGGTTCTGGCATTGGTCAATGGGTGGTGAGCAACTGTATTGTGCATCTCATAGGGGTTTTCCCCCTTTTTATTATCCTTATTATTTACCACTATTATTTTATTTTATATTACTTTATATTCAATTATTAAACTGTTCTTATCTCAACATACAACTTTTACTTTGATTCTTCTCCCCATTCCACCATGGGGTGTGAGGGGGGAAAGAGAGGGAGGGTTGAGCAAGCAGCTGTGTGGTATTTCCTCTCCCTTTGGGCTTAAAAGCATGACAGTCACTCACATTAAGGGCCATGTAAAAACCTCAAGCAATATTTTCAACCCAAAATCTTTTCTGTTTGTGGATCCAAAGATCTTCCTACTCTTTTTGCCACAGAGTTACATGCCACCATCACCTGTCATTCACTAATTCCTACTGTTTGTTCCAGGACTTTTCAGTGTCACCTGCCTTCATCATAGTCACTGATGCTCCAAGTCTGATCTGCATGTGTTACTCCCTGCAACCAGGATGATTGGGATTTGCAACATGAGAAGTTCATCCAGAAATGCTTGCCAGCTTTTCAACATGTATACATGTATGCCATGCAAGTGGCAGGTGCCTAGCAGTGAAGTAATGGGACTGTAAGCAGACCAAGGATTTTTTAAAAGAAAATGTTGCATGGTCCTTCAGGTACCAAGAACTAAAAAATATCATGCTAAGGTCTTTTGTCCTGAACTTAACAGTGGATATAACTTACAATTTACTCAGTGCTAGGCAGTCAATCTATCTGACCACTGCTCCAGCCTCAGGATTATATCTGGACCATAGTTTAAACCAACACAACACTAAACACTGTAAAACAATGTAGGTACACAAAAATCAAGAATGAGCAATTCTGATCTGTAAAATACCCTGTGAGACTTAGCTAAGAAGCAGCAAGGAGCACAGCTGCTGCTAGGTGGTAGGGGGGAGGTTACTCCCTAGGGATTCACACAGTAGTTTCTCACAGGACTCTGCAGGTGCTTGAAAACAGCTAGGATGAGATAATATAAACATTGAACTTGTGAGATATGGGTTATAACCAATTAGAGTTTGTGGCTAGAAGGTGTTAGGTTCAACTTAGCCAATGGTGTGTAGCTTTAACCCTACATAAACCGTGTGCAGTGTGTAATAAATGGCATTCACTCAATCACGTTGATCTGTGTGTGATGTCCAGTTCCTCTGCCATATATTTATTTATTTATTTAAAACAAGACTCAGTCCCTGCAGAACCTCTCAGGAAAAGAATTGCTTAAGGATGGTTTTTCTTTCAGTTACTTTAAGATTAGTGTGCCAGGTTTACACCAGTGTGGACCAGACTGAGTTTACATTCTTCTACTTTTTTAATCAGTGATTTTCTAGACTGTTGCTTACAGAAGTAACAAAACAGTTTTATTTTAGCAGTAAAACTTGCAATCTTGCTTTAGAAATACGTTTAACACAATTACTTTTCCCAATCCCATGATGATTTGCAATAATAACAATAACAACTATTATTATTACTACTAGTATTACTACTACTACTATTAAGCTTCTTTAATATTTTATTAATTAAACCCCTCTGTGTACTCTCCTCTTATTTCTCCTGGGAGCAAAGCCAAGCTGGCAATCTATCACCATCAGGTTATCTGATCTACCTGCTTTTATTATTGGGAGCAAATTGATTTTTTACCCACTTATCTTCATACTTCTGCTATCCCAAGATTTAATAAAATTATAATTATTTTTCTTGTCTCTCTCTCTTAAAAGTATCAGATATAGAAGAGCCATACCTACCAATTTTAAAATCTGTCAAGAGATTCTGTTTACCACTCTCTCTGTTATTTTTGGAATGTAAAGTATGTCATCAGCCCTCTGAGAAATGCATACTTAATCCTGCTCTTTACCCACTATGTAACTGGATTATTTACTGAACATTTCAGTCTTTTCTGCTTTTTTTTTGACAATTCTGCTATTTTACACTGATGAATAACCATTAGAGGATCAGAACTGAATTCTGAGGGGTATTAAATATCAGGATCATGAGTTAACCAGCAAAATATAATCAAAATTATTTTAAAGTCTTTAATTTAAACATCAGAACAGTTTCAATGCTTCTTTTTCATTTTTAGCTTTATGAACCTTGGCCCTTGTTCCTATGCTTTTCTCCTCTATCTGAGAGCTAGAAATTTAATTTTATTAATAAAAAAGGCGCTGTTTTTATTTTAGTCATCTGATTCCAGATATTAGGGTTTTAAGAAAATAGATCAACCACCAGTAAAATCATGATGACATATGAGAGCTGGCAAATCTTTTATAGCATCACAAGTGCTGTAAGATTAGTGACACTGAAAGGGGCAGTTAGTGACAATCAGTATCACTGGCAATGCAGCATCTTTAAAATGGGAAGAACTGTTTTTCCTTTTAAAGTGTATCTACAGCCTTTATCAAGCTGGCCCTGGCATTCCGTCTGGGTGCCAAACTGGAAGCCTCCCAGCTCCAGACTGTCCTTTGACTGGTTGTTACAGGTTGTTCTATGAGCAGCCCACTTAATACCCAAACTGCCTTCCCAACCTGGTGCTTCCAGAGCCCAAGACAGGGGAAACTGGATGTTTGTATTTCTATACCCTTCACCACCCACAGGTATAAGCTCCTGCTGAGTGTAATTCACAAGATCCCTACATGGTCCACAGGATCAAGCCTGCACATGTAAACTTTTTTTTTTTTCAGAACTAAGAAAACAAATTAACAAATTAATCTAATGCTTCTTCTCATCATCCAGCCTAATTTCCACCCTTGTTTAGCTGCTTCTCAAACATATAATTATCTGAATATACCAATTGCACCAGCCATATGAAGTTTAACAAAGACAAGCATTGGATTTGACACCTGGGAAAGGGCAACCCTGGATATTCACACAGACTGGGGAATGAGAGAGCAGTGCTGTGGAAATGGACCTTGGGGTCCTGGTGGATGGCAAGTTAAGTATGAGTCAGAAGTGCCCTGGCAGCAAGGAGGGCCAACTATGTCTTGGGGAGCATCAGGCACAGCATCACCAGCCAGTGGAGGATTGTCCTGCTCTGCTCTGCTCTGCACTGGGGTGGCCTCACGTTGAATATTGTGTGCTGTTTTGGTCACCACAATGTAAGAAAGATATTAAGCCCTTAGAGAGTGTCCAAAGGAGGGCAACAAAAATGGTGAAGGACATTAAGGGGAAACTGTTTGAAGAGCGACTGAGGTCACTTGGTCTGTTCAGCTTGGAGGAGACTGTGCAAGGACCTCATTGCAGTCTAAAGCTCCCTTATAAGCAGAAGCAGAGAGATAGGCACTTCCCTGTGGTGCCCAGTGACAGGACCCAAGGGAATGGCCTGAAGTTGTGTCAGGAGAGGTTTAGGTTGGATATAAGGAAAAGGCTCTTCACCCAGAGCATGGTCAGGCACCGGAACAGGCTCTCCAGGGAAGCAGTCATGGCACCAAGCCTGACAGAGTTCAAGAAGTGTTTGGACAAGGCTCTCAGGCACATGATTTGATTCTTGGGGTGTCCTGTGCAGGGCCAGGAGCTGGACGTTGATGATCCTTCTGGGTCACTTGCAACTCAGGATATTCTATGATTCTACACTTCTATTACTTGCTGTCACTGTCTGTAGTAGCTATTCACCCGTATATTTATATATACAGATTTAAGAGGGAAATTTTCTATTTAGTCTGCTGCCCAGAAATTCTCCCTAGTCTCATCATTCATCTTAAAGATTATATTTCTTTTGGGCAGGGAGCATCCGGTGAGTCTCTTGCCATCAGTTAACCACATCTCCCCCGATCAAGCCGCAGAAGCCCTGGCAGCAAGCCCCAAAAGCTCGCTTTGAGCTCCCCCTGCTGCCGACCGTCCTGTAGAAAGCCTCTCCAGCGCAGTTCTGGCCTTAGCAGCAGGAGCAGCATTGTTGTACAGTGGGATGATCAGAAACTGCTTGTCACTTGGCTTTTGGAAGCGATGAGGTAGGTGTGAAGCCTCTGCAGAGTACAGGGTAATATGCCACATTATGGAGGCTCCATTTCTGCAAAAACGTTAAGTGCTTGATGCTATGTGAGAACCCCAAGTGCTCAGGGCGATGCATCTTCCCTGGGTGGCAGCAAGGGCTACTGCAGGCTGTGGGTGCCTGGCTGCCCTGCAGCCCCTGCCTGACCTGCACCAACCCCGTCCTGACCACAGCCCCCCCCAAGCTGCCACACCATGAGAAAGGCATCAAGAGGCATCAAACCACGGCAGCAGCAGAAACTCAAATGGCCAGAGATCAGAAGAAGTAGGCTGGCCCCACTGGAGTGGGCTAGCAGGAGTCAGTGGGCTGGGGGCAGCATGGCCCCACACAGAATCAATTAGGTTGGAAAAGACCTCTGAGATCATCAAGTCCAACTTATGACCACCATGTCAACTAGACCATGGCACTAAGAGCCACATCCAGCCTCTTAAACACCTCCAAGGATCATGACTCTATCTCCTCTTTGAACAGCCCTTTCTACTGTCTAATCACCCTTTCTCTGAAGAAATTCCTCCTAATGTCCAACCTGAACCTCCCCTGGCACAGCTTAAAACTATGTCCTCTTGTGCTTAAGACTATGTTCTCTTGTCCTGTCACTAGTTGCCTGGGAGAAGAGACCAACCCTCACCTGGCTACAACCTCCTTTCAGGCAGTTGTAGAGAGTGATAAGGTCCCCCGTCAGGCTCCTTTTTCTAGATCTCACACACTTTGGGCCTAATTGTGAAAACTCTTTGCATTGGGCATGATGGTTCATCTGTCCTATGGACAAGACTCCATGCTAACAGACATGACACCAGCAGGACCACTACATCCAGGAAGAAAGAAGAGTTCACAGAATCACAGACTATTCTGAGTTGGAAGGTGCCCACAAGGATCATCAAGTCCAACTGTTAAGTCAATGGCCCACATAGGGGATTGAACCCATGACCTTGGCATTATTACAACCAAGTTTTAACCAACTGAGCTAATCTCTTCCAGGGTGAACAATCCACCCAGCTCCCTCAGCCGCTTCTCATAAGACTTGTGCTCCAGACCCTTCACCAACTCCGTTGCCCTTCTCCGAACCCGCTCCAGCACCTCCATGTCCTTCCTGAACTGAGGGGCCCAGAACTGGCCACAGTACCTGAGGAGTGGCCTCACCAGTGCTGAGTACAGAGGATAATCACTGCCCTGGTCCTGCTGACCACACTAGTGCTGATACAGCCCAGGATGCCATTGGCCTTCTTGGCCACCTGGGCACACACTGGCTCACGTTCAGCAGCTGTCGACCAGCACCCCCAGGTCCTTCGCTTCCGGGCTGCTTTCCAGCCTCTCTCCCCCAGCTGTGGTGCTCTTGTTGAACCTCACACAACTGGCCTGGGCCCACTGATGCCGCCTGTGCAGATCCCTGTGCAGGCCCTTCCTGCCCTCCCGCAGATGACACTCGCCCCCAGCCGGGTGTCACCCTCGGCGGTGCCCGGGCGGGAGGGACCCGCTGTCCCCGGCTGGCGCTGCGGGGGCGGCGGGGCCGTTGCCATGGCAGCAGGTGCGCCCGCCCGGCCCGGCCCGGCCCAGGTGCATTTAACGCGGCCCGAGTGCCCGAGGTGTGTTCGTGCTCCGCTGCTCGGCCTCGGCGCGGGTGAGCGGGGCTGGCGGCCGGGCCGGGAGGCGGAGGGAGGGCCGGGGAGCAGCCCGCAGGAAGCTTTAGCGCAACTTTCCGCTGAGTCCGCGGGCGCCTGGGGCGGTGTCGGGGCTCGACTTTGAGCCCGGCGGCCGCGCCGGAGTGAGGTGGGGGCTGAGAGCTCCGCAGGGGTCTGTGTGAGCGGGGACGGGCTCCTGGAGCCGCTCCCCGGCGTCCGTCCAGGCAGCGCTTGCTGCAGCAGGCTGGGCCTGCACCCTCCGGAGGTGCTGGCTGGGGCTCCTTGCGGTGCAGAGTGTGAAGGAAGGGGAAATACTGAGTGGTGAGGTAAAGATGCTGTTATCACTGTGGCGTACTTGGTATGGTCAAAAAACCTTCATCGCAGTGCTGAGTGCACTGACTCTGGGTAGTGTCATAGTTAAAGATTGAGCTTTGTCAGCTGTAGGGGGGAAATAGTTGGACACGGAGCTGAAGCCTGTCTGCTGGTAAGGCTCCAGTAGGGTGCTGGGATTTGCTGCTTCTTGTACTTCTCTCTAACCAGGTGTGCTTCTCTTAAGGCCAGCAGGGCAGCAACAGGCAAGATGACTGCTGTGAGGTATGAACAAGGGGCAGAGCCATCAGAAGCATCTGGGTGAGTGAAATGAACTGTGCCAGTGTGGGGGTTTGGGGTTGAATACGCTGTGTGTGCTGCCCTGTCCCTACTTTCTTGGTACTTCAAATGTAACAAAGGGAATAATGATGGAGAGTTTGGTATTCATATAGCATAAAGTCTTTTTATCCTTCCTCCCATCGCCAATGCTGTTGTCTGAGAGAGGGGATATTTTTGAGATAAATACTCTGTTGTGATTGACTTCTTGTAAGTAATTAATAAGCAACTAAGGAGTACAGAATATCCACTCCTGGTATAAAAAGCTCTAGCAGTAAAGTCTGTTCTTTTTTAGCATCCAGACCATCAAGGGACTTAGAAGAGAGAGTTGAGGTCTCTTGTAGAGCAAGGTGCTCTTACTCTGCTCTCTTTAAAAGCCTTAAGTCTGAAGCTGTCTTTACCTGAGAGCAGTCAGAAAAGCTTGTGCTCTGTAGGGAGATTGTGTGTGAAGGAAATAACTACTTCTACTATCTGCCCCCTTTCTTCTCTTCCACCTCAGTAGTCAAAGACTAATTGTAGCATGTGGCAGAGCTTGTTCTACCTTGGACAACAAGTAGATGCAGAATGATCAGCAAAACAAACTCCCTCTGAGCATTATCTTGAACTGAATTCTTGTGTGAGAACACAATGGAAACAGTGTACTGGGCCTCTGTTTTATTTTTGTGTGAAAGATTGTCTTCCTAACTCAAAACACTTTTGTTTCTCATTGGTACAGTGGCTTATTGTAATCACAGTAGAGGATAAGAAGGTGGCATTTGATACATTTCATGTGTCTCCAAGTATAAGCAAGTGACCTGCAGCAAGATTGCTGTAGCAGCAGCAGTAACATGCTTTAATAAGTGAAGCATTTCTGCTGTTCAGTAAGTGTAAATTCCCAAGTGAATATTCCATAAGAATAGTTTGGAAGCAAACATGCTTTAACTTCAGCTCTAGGAACAAAAAATGAGGACACTGGTGTCTGGAGATACTGGAATTGAAAAATTAAGGCTTTAATACTGAAATTGTTGTGGTAGAATTTTTCTTCTATTGAGCCTGATACTGAGTGCAAGTGGTGAAACATTAGTGCTGGTTGCTGAAACTGTAAGAGAAGCATCATTAAACTTTTTTGCTTAAAAGTGGTTAGTCCAGACTGCAGAAGCAGTGGAGGATGAAGAATATTTGAATCCTCTGAGTTATTACACTAATGCTTCAAACATGCTATGCTGCCTCAGAACAGCATGGAAATATCAATATTGAATATGTGTGTGTAGTTGTTCCTGTCCAAGAAGCAACGATGCCCAAGGCAGAGCCTCAGCAAACACTGGCTGTCCTATTAGGCAGCACAGTATTTCTGTGGAGAAGGCTGAAATAAAACCTCCTGGATTTGGATGTTACACTGTTTATCTGAAGCTGTCATGCTGCCTTCAAAAAAAAACAAAAGCTTGATCTAAAGAGACCCTTTTAAGGAAGTTATGGCAAACAGCCACTACCCCAAAAATATGCTGTTCTAGCACTAGCTCAGCTGCTACTCTGGTCTTCCAGTTTCCGGTCTGGTATCCTGCCCTGCACAAAAACATCTCTGTGCTATGGCTTTTCCTGGTGGAAACATTCACTCTCTGAACAAGAAGTTTACTGTAATAGCAGTAGTGTCACTCGGACTCTCTGAAGCTCTGTTGCATATGTACGTTTCTGGCCCCTCTAGAGCCTGAACTGTTAAGTCCTTAGTGGTCTCTTGGATTCCCTATTTCAAAGCCCTTTATGCTACTGCTGAACACATTTGTCCCTTTTTGGGGGGAAAAAGGGAAAACTTGTGAGTGATGGATTGCTAATGGGAAATAGGTCAGTACAAGCCAAGGGGTTCTGCAGTGCCAACATGGGGAAAGCCTTTCTTCCACTGGTTAAACTTGTGCTCTGGCTCAGGCTGCTGCTCACTGCTCAGCTGAGAGTTAATTCTTTTCTCTGGAGCAACAAAAGATAGCAGTAACAGAGCTGACATCTGTATCAGTGTGTGACTTGTATTATTCCTTTACCAGCTCTCCAGCAGCAGAAGAGGCCACAGTAAAGATTGATGATGGTCGTGATGAGGATAATGAACCAGATGGCTGTTCCAAGTAAGCTAATGACATACTAAATTCCTTGCTTACCCCTGACAGTAGAGTTTGCTGAGCCAAAGAAAGAAGGCAAATGTCTTACTGAAGTAAGGATAAGCCCAGTAAAATGCTTGATATTGACATTTGTTCTAGGACATAGTTAAGACAAGTAAGTTGAGGAAGTTCTGTATGCCTCTAGAGATGAAAGCCCCACCCAAGAACCCAAGTGCATCACATTATGGGAGAATGGGTAGTCTAAACTGCATTGATTAAATTTTCCCAAAGGAATGAGTTTGAGAGCACAGAACAAGTGCTGGTGAGAAAATTAGGTGAATGAGTATATAGGGTAAACAATAAGCATCATGGCCCTCAACAAGACTCAGCTGTCTCAACTTGCTAGTAGTTAACTCTGTTCTTGAAGTTGTTTTCTAACAGCGTTTAGTTCATATCACCGTGTTACTGACTCTTATAGCAAACTTAGTCAAGTCAATGACAAGTCAATGGACTTGGGTCTCTGTTCCTGCAGCTCAAGAACAGTAAGGCTAAGCCTATTATCTAACTTATTCTATGTGACAACATGTTTTTCTAGATTTCAGAAGTTGACATTTACAAACGTATTTCACCGAAGCTTTAAGCCAAGTATGTAAGCAAATGTGCCGTGTTTTTTTCAACTGATGTAAGATGTCAGGCCAAATTGGAGTAGTATGTGTGTATATTTGTGGGCAATGCACTGAATAGAGGTACCTGTCAATAGGCTGTGGAAGCTGAAGTCTTGGTGTATGTACTTCAGTTGCATTCTGGGTTGACTGGGCAAAGACATAGACCAACAAACAGTGTAATTAATGCAGTATTTCCTTAGATATTTGAAATTCATAAAGGCAAGGAAAACCTTCTGTATGCTAAGCTGTCTTTAGGACAAGACATGTTATAACATCCTTGACTTCTGTAAGAAAAGTGAGTACTTCAACCCAAGTATCTCCTTCCTGCTTAAGGCTGCTGGTTAGACCTTGTACCACAGCTTCATGAAAAAGCCTAATAATGAAAGGTGTGGGTTAATTCAGTGACCCCAGCAAGATGCTGCCTCAGCACTTCAAAGGTATCTCGCCATGTCTTAAACTGAGTTATTGAGGTGCACTAAGTGAAATGCAATGCTTGAGTTATCCTACAGGAAACAAGTATCTTGGACAGGATCGCTGGCGTGCAATGTGAATTATTGAGCTGACAAAAACTTCCTGTAACAGTGCAAAAGAAATCCACCAGTACTTTTTGTCAGTTTGTTAGTACTTATGATAAGTCCTGCTGTTAGTGATACGCTTGGAAAAGGTGTTTTCTTTTAAGTGTCCAAGGAAATACTTAATGCTTACTTTAGTGAAGTGATCTTGGGATTACTTAACAGACTGGCAATCTATTTTTTAAACCATCATAACTAGGGTTTTCCAGGTTCTACACTAAGAACTTAGCTCTCCTTGTAACCTGAAGAGACTTTTAGTCAGTGAGAGTTACATAAAGGCCTGGCTGTAAACCAGAGGGCTTAAAGCATACAAAGAGGCAACAAAATCTACTGTAAGTGAAAATGGGAGCTCTGATTAAAGGTAACACAACTGGAAGAATTTGGATTCAGAAACTCTTTCTTAAAGAGCACTTGGTTTTTCAACCTGAAAGCCTAACTGATATTTTCTTGTAAAGATAGAGATGGGATTTGTATTCTTCTATTTCAAGAGCACAGGAGCTATTATCAAGTGCAGCTTTTTCCAGGCCTGGAGAAAAAAATAGTCTGATACAATAAGCTAATATATCAAACAAGATACCTTGATGTTTATCCTCTAATCTTCCTCTTGACCTATAGCTATTATATAAGATCACTTCTTATAGATTAAGTCAGAGTTCTAGTGGCGTTGGAATGGTGATAATGAATAATGTTACAGACAAGTATGTACTGTAGTGTCTGTAAACTGATTAATACTTTTTCTAAAAAGTGGTCAAAGCTTTGTTTTCAAGTACTCTTAACCTATATATTTCATGAATGCAACTGAATAATCTCCTCTTAAAGAAACCACTACTATACAGAATACTGAAACCAAAAGAATGTGAACAAAAGGGTATTACAGTGCTCTTGTGGCTGATATCTATAACAAAATGTCACTTGTCAATTCTCTTCTCTTGCAGTGCAATTAGGAGAAAAATTTCCCCATTTGTGATGTCATTTGGATTCAGGTAAAAGCTCATGCTTGTAAAGATATATGGCCAAAGTAAAAATAGTCCTCATTTCTGATGTAAGAACTTGAAGAGTTCCTTGAATAGCAGGAACTCCAGCCTGCTTTGTCTGAGAAGTACTGAATGCCCTGTCACTCCCACAAAGGTGGCTTGAGACAAGTACTGGGATTGAAAAATAGGTCTTAAACAGATATGACTGCATTCTCCAAGAAGAGCTGAAAGTCAGAACTGTAAATGCCATTGATTGGGATAAAAGCTATTTAATGGCTTATTCTATGCTGGCAGCCTTTGAACAAACAGTTGGTCAGTTGTATGCAGTCTGTGTGCTGGAACAAGGTAAGCCATTAAAGGCAGTTATTTTTAAGGGCCTGCATCAAGTCATTAGTGGGAGTAAAACTGAGTAAGATGAAAGACAGCACTGACATTTGTTTGCCTTAAAGCATTCAGGTTGGCACTGCTTCTAGGTAGCTGTGGAATTCTAAGTTAATAGCAAACCTGTGTCTGAAGTAAATGTATGGTTCCACATGGATGATATGCTCTATGCAGGTCACTTAAAAATGCAATTGGAATCCTTCAGCTGCTAATTAAGCAGGCTTAAATCTACATAAGAGGGCATGCTGTTGCTGGAACAGCTTAAAAAAAAATCTGGACTTGTACTATTTAGTTGATAAATGTCAGCAATTCATTCTTGCCTGTCAAGTTGACTTGTATTTTTCTCTTTGCAGAGTATTTGGAGTTGTACTTATCATTGTGGACATCATAGTTGTGATTGTGGATCTAGCTATCAGTGAGAAAAAGAAAGGTGTTAGAGAGATTCTTGAAGGTGTTTCCCTGGCAATAGCCCTCTTCTTTCTCATCGATGTTCTTCTGAGGGTGTTTGTTGAAGGGTAAGGCATGGGCAAAAATGAACTCAGAACAGCAAGTCCTTGAGTGAGGAAAGATGCAAAACTTCAAGCTTGAGCTGTGAACATTGATGCTGTGTAGACTGATTTTTCTGATCATAGACAATAACCATGTCTCATGTTGGCTGTTACCCTTCTATAGAATGATCTGTAAGTGTTTTCAGTATAAGTGAGGGCTTGGAAACTGCATCAGCTTTGCCATACCTTAGGTGTGTAAATAAGGTGTAAGATTACTTTTAGTGAGACTTCAGTGCTTAGTGTTAAGAACTACTTCAGGAGAGTTTCTCTCCAGCAGTAGCTCTGTATAGGTGGCTTTTTTCCTGAAGATGTATTTCAGTCTTTGCTGCCTATGTGGGCATCTGTCTAAAATTCTCCTTTGTTTCAGCTTCAGGAACTATTTCCGATCCAAACTTAATATTTTGGATGCGTTCATAGTGGTGGGCACTCTGTTAATTAATATGACGTACTCCTTCTCAGACCTTGCTGCAGCAGATCAGATACCAAGGTGAGAATGGTGTGGCAGCTGGTAAGTGTGAGCTCTTTTCTTGATAGTCAGTTCTAAGAATTTTCTTGGGCACATCTAAGTTAGATGTGTGCATACTAGATCACAAATATGACATAGTGTTTCCTGGTACTAATGAAGGATAGACATGTAACTTTGGTCCACAGTTATACTGTAGACTGTCCCCGTCTCAGAGGCAGAACTGATCTGAACGGATCATTTGTAACTAAATTGAGTAGTGAGGCTGTCAAATGCCCTGACTTGAGCAATTTTTGGAGAAAGACATTCAGCCACCCTGATAGAGAGGAGGGTCTGAAGGTGAGAAAGAAGAGTGGGATTATAGTAGGAAATGGAACAGGCAACTGAGGGAGGACCTCCATCTAATGGATCTTGAAATAGAGTTGCCAAACTGTCTGTTTTCCTTCACTTTTCTTTCCCAAAAGCCTTATGATAATACATGGATTTTCCAGCCATGCCCTGGGGAGAGAAAGTCTGTTTATGTGCATAAGCTGATTCAAGTCCTATTGCCTTCCGATTTCTCTAGCTTGATCACATAACCTGTGAGAGGATTTTGTTCCTGATGGAGGCAGAACTACAGCTTTAAGATTAGTTTACCTGCCCTAGGTTTGATTTAGTGAAACTTGCCTGCATCAGCCAGGGAAAGAAGTTGAGCTTTAAAAAAAAAATTGGAAAAATCGCACCCTTCCCAAATTCAGCTAGTTGGCATAAAGGAGGAACACTATTCCAGAAGAAACCAACTCAGAGTTTAGTTATTGAGGAATCCAGTGTTGGACAAACATCTGTAAGTACTAGTTGTCTCTTCAAACTCAGGTTACAAAAACTAAAACTGTCAAAGGAATAGCTTCTCCAGCCTCAGTCATAAAAGGCTGTTTCCTTCAAGGTTGTCATAAACATTCATCTGAGTTTTTAATGATTAATTCCCATTACTCTGACCATGTTTTTCTAAAGCAGCTTTCATCTTATGGCAGCATTCAGTTAAAGGTAGGAGAAAGAGCACTATGATAGGGTAATCTGCACTGCTGTCTTTTCTAGGCTTTGCTTGTGTATGCCTCATCCTGTATTGGCCCATCCAGTTTTAGGTTGGTCCTTGTATTCAGACCTGCTGAAGTTTATGAGAATTTAGAATAGGTTTTTGACTCACATAAAGAGGAGTTCACACTGATCCTCTCAGGAGACACTCAGCTGGGATCTATCATCTCATGCATTCAAGTCTTGAGGCCCTCTGTAAGGCTTCTTATGTTAAAGGTTCTTAAATCCTGTTCTAACCAAAATATTACTAAATGATGCCTCAAGTTTGACCAAATCCTAGATTTTGAGATGAGGTGCTCTTGACACCTAGCACTCCAGTAGTGTCCACATAATCCAACTAATTCCCAGTAGCCTACCTGGATTTTATAACTTTTCTTTCCTCATAGCCCTTCATCAAGAAGCAAACAGCAATCTTATAGCATCTGATACATCTCAGAATAATTAGAATTTGTGTAGCTCTCATGTGGATGAGAGCTTATATGTGACAAGTGAAACTTCAGTGACAGTCCATAGAGGTAACATGCCCTTATGGAGGAATATGGTTTCTATTTCTAATCTGGTGTAGCTGACTGTGTGTTGGGATGAGTTAACTCTTTCCTTGAAGTCTGACCTGTAAAAGGACATTGAGGAATGAGAGCTGAGTATCAATCTGGGAGTTCATGCTTAACTGGTTGACTTCCTAAAGGGTAGAATGCAAACTGCTTTTATCTTGAAGATTAGCTTCTCAGAGTTGTGGTTCATGCTGGGGAGAGGGGGTATGGAGTTTTCACCCCAGTGTTGGTTCATCTAATTTGCTTCTATCTCCAGGGGAATTCTGTTCTCAACAGAGGAAGGTGATCCTGAGTGATTCTTAGTTAGGAATATGCTCAGGCAAAAGCTGAAAGTTCCCTCCAGGTGTCCAGAGCAACCTTGTCTTGGTGACTTTAAGCTCCACATCCGTGGAGAGTAGGCTGTCTTCAACTGTAGATTTGTCTCCCTTACTGTTGGTATTAACTAGGATTCTCCTACAAGTGTATCAAAACCTAAAATGTGTGTGCTGCTTAAAAGTATTTGCTCACATCTCCTTAAGGAATGAAATAAATGTTAGTTTGGCCTTGTCCCTAGGGGTAGGGGAAAACAGCTGCCGCTGCTCAGTTGTTTTGGTAGAGCCAGTCACCTAAGTGTCTTGCCTGCTTCAAAGTTCAACAGCAGTTCAAAGTTCCTCAAACCAAACCAAGTGCTCAAGTTGCTGAATGATTAAACACAGGATACATACTGATCTATTCTCAGATCCCTTAATCAAGTCATGATGTACATAGCCTGTCTAGCTTCTCTTTTCAGTCATTTTTCAGGTGGTTACATACACTTAAATATAGAGTTGAGAACAAGGAACAAGAATTTTGTGATTATAACGTAAGTAATGTTAACGGAATTTGTTGCTTTGCTGGCCAGAGGTGCCTGTAGAAGTCTGTTTTAGCAAGTAGGGGATTTCCTAGTTCTGTTAGCTGTTCAGCATGTGTACTCCCAAAAGCCTTTAATAATAGAACCATGGTATTCTTCAAGCATAGTATTTGCTCCAAAATCAGCTTGAGAAGTCCTAGTTCAATATATGAAACAAAGCTTAAACTGTCTCAAACAGCTTTTAAGTAGCTTTAATCTTTGCATCTAAGTTTAGTTGTCTCCCTTTTCTTTCATGGTGAATCTGACGTCTAGAATGGTTACTTTCCTCCGAGTTCTGAGAATTGTCATCTTGATAAGAATATTTCGCCTGGCTTCTCAGAAGAAGCAACTTGAAATGGTGACCAGAAGAATGGTAAGTTGACCTCTTAATATATCTAGGCTGCTGCTACTCTTTCCGGCTCTAGCTCTTGCTTTCTCCAGGCAGCCATCAATGGTAAACAGTATTGCCCAACCAGCACATCAGTGTCCTGACAGGGTACTGAAGCTAGTTGTTCTTAACTTTGCTCAAGTAAGCAGAAAATTGACCTGGAAGGCTGACATATCAAAGTGATTGCAACACCACCATGTGTCTCAACTGACAATTTCTAGCTTGTGTGGTACGTAGGCTGTTTTCTCTCATATGGGAGAATGTTGGAGTTTTAATCCCTCTTATGTTTTATTTTGGGTGAAAATGAAACAACCTAGTTGTTGAAGCCCTGTCCACTGTCAATGCCTCTTATTTTCATCAGGGGCATTAAAATGATACTTTAAGCTTCAAGTATGTCCTATTGCTCAGGAATAAGCAGTTTTGGTTATGTTTCCCTTAACTTTATTCTTTCTTCTCTTAGCATCCAAACACTCAAATAACAATGACAGGTTCATGCTGCAGTCTGTAAAGAATTTGCAGTGTTGCGTTCATTGGAATAAACTTTGATTCTTCAGGGTAAATATTCTGTACAGAGCTTCTAACTAAAAGCTAATGCAATAAATGATACTCTTGGCTAATGCTGTGCACTTTGCTATAGCAAAATGAGGCTCTGCTGCTCAGGCTTAACTTCAGAGTCCAGGTGGCTGATTTTTCCTGTTAACAGACAACACTCTGATCTTTGGCATTCCTGTGGAAGACTAAATCTATTCTTTTTTTTTTTTTTTTGGTCAGGTCTCTGAAAACAAAAGGCGTTATATGAAGGATGGCTTTGATCTGGATCTCACTTATGTTACTGGTTTGTGGAAACAAATGTCACTTTGCAGCATGTTAATTCTGCTAAGACTTGTTCTTCAGTTAATAAGAGCTTGATGTGACATACAGACAATGTTTTAGACTAATTATATTCAAGTATGAAGTCAAACCAGACCTACTCCTTTTCTTTGGGATTTTGAAATATGGATTCCTGACTCTGGCACTGTTCTCTTTTGGCAGAGAGATGTAATGATAGAAAAATCTCCTGAGGCTTAGAGAACCAGAGCTGGGAAACTATTGACTTAGAGTATTTTTGCTTGTGATTCTGTGGAGACTGACATTAGTGGTGTCTGATGCTTTGGGAGGCATTATTTGTCTTGCTCTAGCTATGCTAAATGGAGGAAATGCCTCTCAGAAATGGATAGGTTGTTCTT
Source organism: Poliocrania exsul (assembly GCA_035041345.1). NCBI lineage: Eukaryota > Metazoa > Chordata > Aves > Passeriformes > Thamnophilidae > Poliocrania > Poliocrania exsul. The sequence goes on along the minus strand of JAWWLZ010000001.1, from coordinate 53,642,350 downwards.
ATAACTAAGATAGGAATAAGACACTTCATAAGGATGTTCCTCAATCATGTAGTTCTTACATGTAGGGGCCTTTCTGCTCTTACTGCTGATTGCTGTCTTCTCCACAGATCGAATTATTGCAATGTCATTTCCATCTTCTGGGAAGCAGTCGTTCTACAGGAACCCTATAAAGGTAAAAATCTCATCAACCAACTTCACAGTTTCTGAAACCTCTTTTTTTATAGATTCCCACTAATTTACATGTGGACTAGATTGTGAGTCCTAGTTCTGCTGGTTTGGCCTGTTGGCATGATTGACTGATGGTCGCCACTGTGCTTCACTGCTTGTGTTGTGGTATCTGACCTAAGCCTAGTGTGATGTATTTCAGTATGGACACACTGGTGCTCTGATAATTTAGTTCTTTGGGAATGCTTTGGGGAATCAAGGCAGTTCTGTCCTGGGCTAGTAATAGGGATAAGATTTATTCACCTAAATAAAGTTGTTTAAAAGGTCTACATAATGTCCTTTTCAGAGGTATGCTGCCTGATATTGTAGAAACTTATATAGGGCAAGGAAAGTAGTAGCAGTAGTACTTTTATTCCAGCCAAGAAACTGAGTTGGAAAGGCCTGCTGTCCAAGGGCTGTCATGAATGCTGTTGCCAATCCTATGTGGGGGTTGAAGTAGCAGTAATGAGGAGAGCACTAACTATTCTGAACTGTTGTCTTGTTACTGCTTAGGAAGTTGCAAGATTTTTGGACACCAAACATCCAGACCACTATAAAGTCTACAATCTCTGCAGTAAGTATGTTTGGCTGCTGACTTTACTGAAATATTGCTGAATGGAAAACATCTCAAGGTATTCTGCTAATAATAACAGATCTCAAAACATCTAAGTCAGTCAAAAGTGTTTCTGACTACATTCTATCCTGAATGTGGCTGCTGACTCTACCAGAGGTTGCAAAGCTAATCTAATATTGTACTGAAGCTTGTAAAGGCAATACTGGATGTCTTGCAGTATAGACTTCCTTGTTCATGCTGAAAATTTGATTCAATGTTCCAAAATCATTATTAAAAATAAAAGTGGACAACTAATCCTGGGCTAAAACTTGAAGTAATGCTGGAGAATCTTCTAATGAAGGCTTAGAAGAATGAAATGGAGAATAGCTAAAAATTATTCTGTTTAGAAGTGACTAAAAAAAAATAAATTCAAGAACAATGTTTTTGTGGTTCCTGCTTCATAGCAGTGTGTCAGATGTGGAAGCAAAGTATATTCTAGAAGCATTGATGCTTGCAGTCATTAAAAAGTAAAACTGTCCTCTGACCAGCAGAGGTATAGATGGGAGAGGTCAGGTGGGGCATGTGGTGTTAGTGGCTCTTTACCACTTTGCCTGTAGGTGTTTGCTATGGTTGACCCTGACACTGTGTCATAACACTAACTTTCAGATCTCTAATCTCCATGGAAAGGGATGATGTCCTGGGCCTCGACATAGATTTTTAAGTGAGAAGTGTGAAACTAGAAGCTAAGCAATCATGGTCTTAGCCAAATTACCTCACATGATTTTTCATTTTGATCTGTCTGTTTACACTATTGTCCTTTAGAAGCTAGTGTATGCTCAGATCAGCAGTTGTGTATAACAAGCTCCTTTCTTTGTTGCACTTCTCTTCCCCTTCCTGGCATAACTTAAGATGTTCTCCTGTAGGTGAAAAAGGCTATGACCCCAAGTACTTTCACTACAGGGTGGAAAGGATCTTTATTGATGACCACAATGTCCCAGCACTACAGTGAGTCTTGTCAAGAAATGCATATATTGTAGTAGTTCTGTGTAGGCATTTACATTGATCCCCTAATTTTCCTCTTATTTAGGGACATGCTGAAATTCACTGCCAGTGTCCGCGAATGGATGAGTCAAGATGAAAAGAATATCATTGCAATTCACTGTAAAGGAGGCAAAGGTAGGATTTCTCATGAATAATTTGTGTATGCTACAACTAACACTTCATTGCTATTACAGCTTCTTTGATGTCAGTATGGCCTTAAGCCATACTATGAGATAGGGTTACAGTGTAACTTGACAAATTCTGCAGACACTGAATAGCAACAGTGTAGTACTGTGTTTAGTACTACATAACCCCATTTCTAGGTAGTCTAAACTGGTTCTTAGTCTAAGCTGTCTTTATATCTCTTAAAATGCTCTTCAGTAACTTTTTGCTGTTCTGGCAGCTGGGACATCAGTCCTTCAGGAGAGACTGGGGACAAAGAACTACTGAAACTGCTACTGTGAAAAGTGTTAGGCTGCTGCTTTGGCTTCCTGACAGCCGGTCAGCTGCACTGCATATTCTGCATTGTAATATAGCTCAAGCTTGTACTTGGTTTAGGTTGAAAAAAGACCTTTAAGGTCAAGTCCAACTGTTAACCTAGTACTACCAAGTCCATCACTAAACTGTGTCCCTCAGTGCCACATCTATGCATCTTCTAAGTACCTCCAGGAGTGGTGACTCAACCACTTCTCTGAGCAACCTGTTCCAATGCTTGATAGCCCTTTGGGGGAAGGAATTTTTCTTAATATCCAATCTAAATTTCCTGTGGGGCAACTAAAGGCCATTTCCTCTCATCCCATTGCTTGCTTCTTGATGGAAGTAACAACCTCCTTTCAGGTAGCTGCAGAGACCCATGAGGTCTCCCCTCAGCCTCCTTTTCTCCAGGCTAATCACCCCTGGCTTCCTTAGCTACTCCTCATAAGTTCTGTGCTTGAGATCCTTCACCAGCACTTCTCTGGACACACTCCAGTACTTCAATGTCTTTCTTGCAGTGAGAGGCCCAAAACAAATATGATTCCAGATGTGGCCTCACCAGTGATGAGCACAGAGGGAAAAACCACTTTCCTAGTCCTGCTGGTCATGCTATTCTTGATACAGGCTAGAATGCCACTGGCCTTCTTGGCCACCTGAGTGCACTGCTGGCTTGTGTTTGACTGCTGTCAATCAGCATCCCAAGGTCCTTTTCCACTGGGCAGCTTTCCAGCCACTCTCCCCTGAGCCTATAGCACTGTATGGGATTGTTGTGATCCAAGTGCAGGACCCAGCCCTTTGCTGCACTGAACCTCATACAGTTGACCTTGGCCCATCCATTCAGCCTGTCCAGATTCCTGCAGCAGATGAACAATCCCACCTGAGTTGGTTTTCTCTGCAAACTGACTAAGGATGCACTGAATCCCCTCGTCCAGATCATTGGTAAAGATACTAAACAGAACTGGCCCCAGTACTGAGCCCCAGGGACACCTCTACTGACTGGCTGCCAGCTGGATGTAACTCCATTTACCACCACTCTCTGGGCCTGATCATCCAGCCAGTTTTTCACCCAGTGAAGAGTGTACTTTCCTGAGCCATGAGCACCCAGTTTCCCCAGAATGCTGTGGGAAATGGTGTCAAAAGCTTTACTAGAATCCAAATAGGCATCATCTACAGCCTTACCTTCATCCATTAAGCAGATCACCCTCTCATAGAAGGAGATCATGTTGGTCAAGGAGGACCTGCCCTTCATAAACCCATGTTGCTGGGTCTGATCTCCTTGTTGTCCTGTATGTGTTGTGTGATGGCACTCAAGCTGATGTGCTCCATAACCTTACCCCCCTAAAATACTCTAGATACTGCTGGATCTTAAATCAAGATACACAGCATATTGGGTCATAGAGTACAATGAGTTCCTATGGGCACAAAATAGTCAAAGCTACGTCATGAGCTAACCTGCAGGTGCTATCTGCAACCAGTAGTTGTGTGGGAGCAGTTCAAATGCATAAATAACTGCAGATAAGCCAAACTTCCTTGCAAATATATGCCAAGCACCTGCTGTTACTACTGCAAATACTTGTCTTAAGACAGGTAGTTCCTTGACATTAAGAAAAGTTGCACTGAATTGGAGCTTTGTTTTAAAAGGTTTTGCAAAACTGAATGTTGAAGCTACCTGCAGGTCAAAACCAACCTGAAGAACAAGTGTGGGGAGGGTTATTTGACCTCTGAGACTTTTAAATCAAAAACTGAAGCTATATAGCAGACTTGATGGCTTCTTAGTAGGATTGTGGGAGAATAGTTGGAGCAGAGAAACAACTCTCAAACTTATAGCATTGGGAAGTGCCAGAGTATACCTTTGTTTGGAGTATGTAGATATCAAGCAGTTTCCTAAGTGTCTCTAGTAATACTACTAGGAAATGTGGGGACTGCTTTCAAGGAATAAGCTAACAAACTGTAGTATCTTGTCTTTAGCTCGTTCTTCTCTGAAATACAGGCACTTGACTACTTGACTGTCACCTACAGCTCTAGAAATAGATGAGAACACAGGAAATGACTTCACCTTCGCAAAAATAATCCCAAATATCTTTAAAGTGCTGTAACTTAACTTCTCTTATACTTCTAATACAGGCAGGACTGGAACAATGGTCTGTACCTGGCTCATAGACAGTGACCAGTTTGAAAGTGCAAAGGTAAAACTATTTTTTTTTTGTTTAGTATAGAAAATACCCCTTTAGAATCTACTGAGTTGGTGAAATGCAATATGCCACAAAAAATTCTATACTGGAAAAAAGATTGTGTGAAAAATCTGTTTTTAATAAAAGTTCTTGCAAAGCCTGCTCTATGTAAATGCTGTCTGTTCTTGATCAACAAGAACTGTGAAAGTAGCATTTAACAGGATACCAACTTGAAGCATTCTTTTTGGAGGCGTGATAGACCTAGACCCTTGAGCAACATCTTAAACTGTAGGTGACTTCTCAGCAAAGTCTACTAAAGATAGTGTCACTTTTTTTAAGTGGTCTTAAGTGATTTTTTTTTTTCCTCTCCCCACTCCCCCCACCTTAATCTCCCTCCAAGTAGTGTGAGGCATCAACAATTGTTTTGTCTTGGCAGCCAGCATTACAGCAGGAAGCCTTTCTCAGGAAAGGGAGAAAGATCAGCCAGGACAGGTGCTTAGGCCTTTAGTATCCTAGGTCTAGTATATCAGTCTGGAGGCTTAGAGTGCAAAAGGCCCAGTTGACTCAAAGTAGTCTAGGCAGAGTGTGTATCCATTTAATTACTTGTTTTCCTCTGAGTCTGGTTAGTGAAGATATGAATTAATATTTGGCTTTGTCTGCCACAGAGCATTTGGGAAATATAGTTGGTTCAAAAGCAATTGCTTAGAGGTCATATTGCTCTGCTTTACTCTTTCATGGATTACAGACATAATGTATCTGACTTCCTAATTAGTATTTTCTTATTCTAGTTAAAAGTCTCCTTGAGAAGGTACCAAAGCAACTACTGCCTATTTTCACTTGTCTTCCCATATTGGACTTGAGTAGTGTAGTTCTAGTTTAAAATCCAGTTCTCAGGAAGGGGTGTGGGGATAAATGGACATCTTAACCCTTGAAATTTTTTTCATATGTAGGAAAGTTTGGACTACTTTGGGGAGAGAAGAACTGATAGAAGCACAAGTACTAAGTTTCAAGGAGTTGAAACTCCATCCCAGGTAAGCTTGAGCAGGTTCAGTAACAGTAGCCATACCAATACTAACCTTGTGAGTGCTTATCCTGCCCCACCTCCTCTGCCTTGTTTCCTACTACTTGCTTAGCTCCTGAACTTTCTATACTCTTTCTTTATGAGTTGGAAGGCCAACCACTGGAAGGGTTGCACTGCATCTTTTCCTGCTTCCGTTATGCCCTTCTCTGCATAATAACATCAAATCTGAAGTATGGTAACTAAAATAACAAAATTCTTGAGATTAGGAAAACTTTCACTCCAACCCCACTGTTCAAGCAGGGTGAGCTGGAGAAGGTTGCCTATGGATGTGTCCAGTCAGGTCTAGAATATCTGCACAGATGGAGCTTTCACAGCATGTCTGGGCACCCTCACAGCAACTGTTGGGCTGTTTATGAAGGATGCACAGAAGCCTGCAGTCTAGCCTGGGATGGGGTTATGGCACTAATGTGGCTGTGTGTAGGAATACATCCTCTACAGACTACCTTCACTGGGAAATACTGCACAGGTGTTTTGCCTCAGACTGCAGTTTTGGGGATTTGCTCCTCGTAATTCACTGTACTGTGTGATGCAAGGGTGTGCAGTGAATCTGGTGACAGAGGTACTTTAGTTGCTGGTATAAAATAGAATAGAAGTATAACTGTCCTTTAGAATGTGCTTCAGTAAAAAGAGTCTTGTATGTTTAAACATTCAGCCTCTTAAAGTTAAAATATAAAAACTCCTCACTTCTTGCTGAACTAAGTACAGAGTTCTTCCTAAAATATGAAATGTGAATGCTGATGAAAAATGTAGATGTTGAACTTGTCCAGAGGATTTTTTTGAACTGGGAAGGGGAAGAACAAATGGCTTTCTTATTTTTGGACTTTGGAGAGCTAAAAACATGGAGTACAAGATCTATTTAAATGCTACTTCTGCCTAGAACTGATCTGTGTTGGGTGTAGAAACTGTATAATGTGTCTGGGTTTTTTGCATTACAGAGTAGGTATGTTGGTTATTATGAGATCCTGAAAAACAAGTATAACTTGAAACTCCCACCAGAGAGACAACTCAAAATAAAAAACCTCAAAATCCACACTATACATGGTAAGAACTCTTGAATTTGGGCATTCCTCTATCCGGTAATGGTTTCCTATTACAGGCAGCTGATATCTCCTGTCTCTCTTGCTAAGTCCATCATAAGAATGTAGATTTTAGTCAGATTTGAGAATTTAAGTGGCACAGAATACAATGAAGAGTATTTTGGAGTCAGTTGCTCTGTTGTGTTGCTTTCTGGATGTCTGGTGAAATGATGGCTCACACATAACCTGCTCTGTTTTGGAAGGGGAATCACTTCTCAAGTTAGACTATTCCACATGTGGAACTGGATCCACTGATGTTTCTCAGCTTTATATACATGCCTGTTTCTGTATATGTCTACAGGTAGTCTTGATCAAAGGCTGGAAGTTCATCACTCCTTGTCCTATGTGATTACAAACTGCAGTTCTTGCTCAGTCAGTGGAACTAGACTCTACATTACCCTGTTCCACTAGTGGGGTTCACTGCTACTTCAATATACAATTTTCATCTACTGAATCCTGAGTTACCTTTAGTATTTCAGCTCTCTAGTTTTCATCAAGGCACTCTGGAAAGAAGGCACTTTAGAATGGATTACACTTGGTTTTCATGACCACTTATGTTTTCAGCTAACATGTGTGCTCTGGTATAGTGTACTGCTTTCTTCCTAGGAGTTGGGAAGGGCAATGGAACTGATATGAAGGTGCAGATAATAACAAGGAAGCAAGTTGTACTAGAGTGTGTATGTGCCAGACAAGAAAACTGCAAGGTGAGTACTATGAAATCACATCAGTTGAGTCACAGAAGCTGGAAGGTCAAAAGTGTCTCTGTGTAGAAATTGAATACTGGACATAAAACTATTGAACTAAATGGATGATATAAATTTTTAGAGGATGGAAAGGCTAAGCTCTGCTAAATTCTGGGAAAAGTAATGGTAAGATAGTGAAAGATTTCCCTAGGAGTCACTTATATGCAAATAGCTCACTCTGTCCTGAGTAGCTTAAACTGTTGGCTAGTATTCTAGCACTGTTGTTTTTGTATGCCACAAATGAGTAGCTAGGTATTGTCATGAATTGGTCCCTTGTCTTTCTGCAGTAACTTTTCATAGAACATACTTTATTCTGTTATTCAGCTCTTCTTTGATTCTGAAAATGACTCTGTAGTCATTGGCTTGGAAGACTGCCCTGTTATAAGTGGTGATGTGAAGATCAGATTTGAATCAGATTCTGTGAGTATAAGTGTGAAGACCTTCATCTGGGTATGGGGAGAGGCTGCAGTGCACACTGCTGTTAGGCCTTGGCTGGCTGTGTGGTGTGGGGCAGAATTTGTTCTTCCCCAGTGACTCCTGCCGTGTGGAGTGGTCTCTATGCAGTAAGGAATGCAGCAAGAGGTGCTGCTTCAGCCTATGTAAGCAGTGGATGCATCTCGCTGTTCATATAACAGTGCAACCAAAACATCTGAGTTGGGTACCTGCTGCTTCTAATATGAGGCTCTTACCTCATTGTATTGAGTGACCTAGTACTGAAATAATTGCAGTGAAAATAGTGATCTGTGTGCTTGTTATATGTACAGACTCTGACACTGGAGCTTTGTAAACCAAACTGCTGAGGACAAGTGGGTACTCTCGCTCTGCAAAAAGATTGTTATTGTTTAACACAGTCCTTAAACAAATTCTTCATCCTTTAGGATCTCCCAAAAGGCTATGATGACTGCCCATTCTTCTTCTGGTTCAACACTTGCTTTATTGAAAATAACAGGTAAGTGATCATTGTGACTGACTTCTGATGTTAACTTCTGGTGTCTGAACAGAACTGAAAGTTCATAAACATGGTACTGAAAGCTGAGGTAGATTTGATCAGCCAGCTGTCTGAACTTCCAAGTCGGTACTGGTCTTTGTCCCTCAACTCTAACTTGTAAGCAGACAGTTTCTTGCACTGTGCTGAGTATTTTAAACACATGAGCTTTTTATCTTTAAATCATTGGACTATTTCCTCAATGCTCTAAGCATTGTTAAATGAATTTGAATTAAAAAATGTAACGCAAACTATTCAAATCTGCCATCCTCTATAGTACAGCTGTGTGAAAGGCTGGAACTCGCTCAGCAGCTTAGCAGTCAAACATTTGGACCACACTTAAAGATACTGATGCTTGGGATCCCAAAGAAAGGCTCTGTTATGGCTTCTCATGTTTTTGATAAAGTTAGAAATTACTGTGGTTTTTCTTGCTGAGACTAGAACTCCTGCAGAAGCTCCAGCCAGTGAAAGTTTGGCTTGTCTATCTTGCTTCGGGAGTGATGTATTAATGCAGAGACAGGAGATCCTTATCTTCTGTCTAACTTGCCTGGACAGATCCAGGCAGAGGAACAGTGAAATTGACATAGGAGACAAAATTACTTGTTCTCCATGATTGGAATAGGAAGGAAGGTTTTTTACTTAACTGATCCTGTCAGAGTGAGGAGAGGTAGTCATGAATCTGTTTGTAACTGTAAACTTAGCATGCTGATCCAGCAATGCATCTTGCAGTCTAGGTGCAGACACCTAGTTAGATCAAGCCAGTACCAGGAGAAATGTTTGCCTGCTGTCTGACAGCCCTACAACATTTCCATTTCTAGAGTTTTGCCAAAGTGCTTTGTTTCTTCCAGACTAGGGAGGATGCCCCACCAGGCCTTCATTTCTTCCCTTCAGCCCAGAGGATTCTGGTAGAGCTGAAGTGAACTAGGTCTGATCAGAAGTGAAACAGATGTTAAGACAGTGCTTCTATCTTTATACCTGTAATTCAGCTGTAGCTGATGTGCAAGTGCTTTTAAATAACTAGACATGAATTTGGTAAACATTAAAATTGGAGAATATGCCCAATAAAGTTGAGTGCTGAATAAAATCATTGCTTTTAGGAAGGTTAATTATTAAATTACTGACACTTGCATCCCATCAGGAGGCCTTGAGCTGAATGCAACATTAATTTTACTCTTAGTCTTGCATTGTGGGGCTCTGGGAGAGGTGTATGGAACCAACCCACAAACCCATCAAGTTGACTTTGTTTCTCAGACCACTTCAGAGGCAAATCACTGGCAGACATGGCTGATGTCTGTTTGAATTCAGGATCTGGGGCTCTATTTAATATGCTAGGGTTGAGATTGAAAATTTCTCAGGTGGCTGAAAGGAAAAGAATGTCTCAGGCTATAAGATATACTACTGAATTTTGTTTTTCAGACTCTACCTTCCCAGGAATGAGCTGGATAACCCTCACAAGTCTAAAACATGGAAAGTCTATAGTGAGACATTTGCTGTGGAGGTGAACTTTATTGATTTATAAGGGAAATTTGAAAGAAGGGAAACGTGTAAAACTCATCTCTTTCCTGGAGAATGTCTTGCTGTTTCAGCATAAAGTGAAGCAGTCTAATTTTGATGTACTTAATGTATTTTTGTGTAGATACAACTTCTCAAATAAAGTTACATGAAGTTCTGTTGTGCAGGGCAATAACATTCTAAAGAGTTACTTAATGTCAACTGACTGTCACATCATCCTTTGGACCTTGAGTATCTCTGCATACAGGTAATTCCTGTTTTGGTAATCTAAGACAATTGCCAGTCTTTAAGCAAGAGCATTAACCTGAGGGTGGGTGAAGACCAGCAGTGTTCACAAGACTGAAGAAGGTGTATCTGATTTTTTTTTCAGCATCAGTGTTTTCCACAGATCAGTAGAATATAGGAATTTTGAGGGAGAAATATTGGTCTTCCTGTGTCAGATGGCTGCTGCTTGAGTAGAAGCCTTGGTATCGAACTGCTCTTTATCAGGAGTTGGTGATGTAGGGTTTTGAGCAACACCTGTCCTGGTAGCTGCCTGTGGGGGTTGGAGACTGCACAGCTGCTTTTCTAATGCTGTACCTCCCCACAAAGGGTTGGGATGGCCAGATGCCCTAAGACTTAAGTCTGGATCTCATCAGCTCATGAACATCCCAGCTGCCTGGAATCAGAGTGAGGCTTGCCTTAATGCCTGCATGTAATGGGTTTGATCTGTGCATTTGCTTATTTTAGCTAATAGTGCAAATGCTCATGGACCCCTCTTGAGCTGTACTAAAACCTGTAATTCACAAACTTCCAGGAGGCTTATTCTGCTTCCAGCTGTTCTCAGCAGTGCAGCTCTTCTATGGAGAGTGTATCTTCCTTGATGTGAAGTAAGTTGAGACGTTAGTTTCTTGTTTCTGTAGTCTTTTTATTGTTAGGAACCAAGCATGGAAGGGGAGTGACAGCTTTCCAGTTAATGAGGTAAGCAGAGGTGACATATCTTCCCTGTGATCACTCTGGGATAGTGGTGTCCTATCAAGTATGTGTGTGAACTGAACTTTTGGTATTGTGTTACTAGCTAGTACTTAGGAGCTGGGCTCTTGGAAGCTGCTTCTATCAGCACTGTACTTCAAGTGTGGAGGCTGAAACCTGTCTTGAGTGACCAACAGTGTCCCACCAATTGTTTGCAATTCTAGTTGCAGGATAGAGTGAGCCAGGGTCATTTATGTACATGTAGTCCATGCTCCTGTGCAAAACAGGCCCAGATAGAGCTGGATCACCGAATCTAGTTCAGTTCTATGTATCTCCATATACAGGATTTTTCATGCAGTACTTAATCCTGTAACTACTTTTCCTTCCTGGCTGGAATTTCCCTGATTCCAAGTTGTACATGTTGCATCTTGTCCTGCCACTGTAAGCTTCTGCAAAGAGCCTGGCTCTAGCCCCTCGCATGAATGAGGTAAGTGTTAAGACACTTCAGCTTTCTACTAAGGGGGAACAAGCTCTGCTTTATCCATCATCTATTCTCATTGCCCTGTACTTGACTTGCTGTGGTCTGTCACTGCCTTTCTTGAACTGGGAAACATGAAATTGCATGTGTATTCCATGTCTGCTCTGACAGACATGAGAGATATGAGCAGAGGGTCAGGACTGCCTCACCTGCTGGCTCCAGAGCCAGTCTTTGCTGCAAGGGTGTGCTGGCTCACGTTCAGCTTCTGCAACACTGTTCCCCAATTTGTGGTATTGCTTTGGAGTTAACTGCCCCTCAGGGTTATGTGGGCTGGCAAGGTTAATACAACCCCTGCATCTCTGGCTTGAGAAAAGGAAGAAATATCCAGTTACACAGTTGTGAGATCCCAGCTGCAGCACTAGAGGGCAACAGGGCAAGCAGGCACATAAGGTCTCAGTGTTTCTGTGAATGTGCTTGGGACTGGAAGAGGCTGCCCTTTTATTGCAGCTAGAAGTGGCTGATGACTAAGTTAATTTTGGCTTAGCTCAGGCAATTGGATGCCACTGTCCTTGGATGCCCTTTCTACTAGCTGATGCCTTTCTAATAGTTGCCAGGGCAGTTAAGGTGACCCCTCTTCCTGCTTATGGAGTAAGTCAGTTTTCTCAGGTAGCTGCAGCAAAGGCTTCCTAGCTAAAGCACATGTGGTTAGGTAAAAACTATTGTGTAAGCAGAAATGAGGAACAAAATAGCTATTTAAGGGGTATACTACATTTCTCTTGGGCCATCCAAGCACCACTGCTCAGAAGATGGTAAATATAGGTCCTGCTCTCCCTGTTGCACTGACTGTCACTGGATTCAGAGTAGTGGACATTAATCCCTTACATATGTGGAATTTGTGACCTATGCTGGATTCCTGGCATTCTTCTGAAGGAAACTTTACCATGATACAGGCTCTAAAGTTTTGTAGAAACCTGGGAGCTGAGGTGAACCTTAATGCTAGAACTGACTTTAGTACTAACACAGCAACAGGCCAAGGGCTGAACCATGGTCTTCATTTTCCATAGCAGAAGATGTAAAATCAGCAGTTGTTTCACAGCACCTTGCTCTAGCTGCCACTTTCCTTTCAGTTTTGAGGCCCTTATATGTTCATTGATTGTAAAAGGTCTTTTCCTTTAATTCCAGAGAGGTGGTGATGACTCCAGCCTCTTTCTTTTCTCAGCTAGATAAGCTTTTCAAATTGTGTTGCATAAACAGTCATCAGGTAGTCAGTAAATGAAATGAAACTTTATTCCAATTAATTTCTATACCATTATGAAGTTCTTAGCTGAACAACTGATACATGTGTACAGCTTAAGCAGCTGTGAATGGAAAAATTACTGCTTACATCAACTTCAGAAGGTAAACACTCAAAAAATACCACCAGCTTCTTGCTGTAGGTTCAGTTTTAAATATCCTGCTTCTCGTGAAGCTTCAACTTTTGTATTAAAAACTGCAACCATAAGCTTTAAAAAATGAAAGCAAAGACAAATCTAAGAAATAGATTGAAGTATTCCACTGATGTGAAGTCAATCCTCACCTTTTTGTAACTATTAGAAACATGTACAAATATACTATTTCTCTTAGCTAGACAACTTTGAAAAGGAGAAGTCTAACAACTCTTAAACCCTCACCCTCCTACCTGAATTATTTAAGCATTTGGTATAAATTTCTTTAAAGTACTGGCACTGGAGAGTATTGCTGCCCCTCAGGTACTGGTCAATCAAGGTAAAGTGGTGCAATAGACACTGAAGATTCTTCAGCTATGCCCTGTTCTAACTGCATTTCTGATGATGCATGAAAGGGAGATGAATTGTTCATTCTGCACTTGAAGGCTGGAGGAGCAAGAAGAGTTCCACTGACTGTGGAACTGAAGAAATCGCCTTCCAGCAAAGGCTGCAATAATGCAAGGAATTAGCCAGCTTAAGTGCACCCTGACTCCACTGCAAGAGGCAGCAGGTATTGACATGATTTCATCTAAGCCTAAAGCTTTTTCCTGTTTCTGGGATCCAAAAGGAAAGCTGTAACATGCAAAACTAGGCTGTTCCAGCTCTGACAAATGTGGTTGCTGTGGCAAGTTGCTATTCTCCATGGACCTGTGATTATATCAGACAGTCAAAGAGCTCTGTCTGTGCCCCCCACACTGGTGGGCTGCACTTACAGCACACAGCATTCCTGTACAACTCCAGGCCCAAGTTTGTGCTGTTCTGACATCTGCTTGAACTTATTCCAGGATAAGGCAGTAACTGCCTCTAACTAGGCAGACCATGCTTGTACAAAGAATGTTCTACCTCAAGAACAAAAGTGGTATCTGGAAATAGGTGTCACTGCATCATTTTGGGTAATACTGCCTAACTGCCATTTAATCAAGTAACATGACCAAGCAGGCATGCCCTCCAGGCCTGAAGGTGATACAAGGTACCTAGTCATATGAGCTGTTTCCACTCAGCTGCAGAGGCACCACAAGTGGCAGGACTCAGACCAACTAAGAGTGTGCTACACCAGAGACCATGGTGTCAGATGTCGTTAACAGTTCTGGCTTTCTGCTCCACTTCAGCTTCCTGTCCTTCCACCACATGGACTCATTCATGTCAAGGTGACCCAAACAGGAGCCTGCACAAAGCTTCTGCCTCTGAGCACAGAGTTTTAACTATTTCCAGCAGTGTTCCTTATGTTAAATGCTGCTTAGCATACTCCACCACTTCTTCAAAGGATTTAGAAAACAATAAAATGCTGTATAGATTTCTTATTCTAGTTACTGGGTTTCTTTTATCAAAAATGCATGCATCTCTTTTGTACAAGGTCGGGGGTGAACACTTCTACTTTTATAAGCCCATTTACTAGGACAGAGTATGTAAGTCAGACACCATTTGCCATGACCTTGGCAAGTCACAGAGCAGCTGGGAGCTGGAGGAGGACAGGGGTCTTAGTTGAGGGATATGTCCAAGTCATCCATAATCAGCATGATTAGACAAGACTGATGTGGAGTCACACACCAGGAACACCTGGGACAGTTCACTACCACAGCACAGATTTAAAATGAGTGCTTTGCAGTAGGCAAATTTTAGCCTACTGTTGCATGTTACATTAAACTCCACAGGTCAACATAAGTCTTTTTAGCACCATTACAGTTCAGGAACTATATCTGACATGCAATGTACCTAGTGCAGAATCTGCAAGATGGAGATAATTCTGCTTGTGCAATTCAAGCAGCATGTCCACATCTCTGTAAAATCACCTCATTTTAAAAGATTACAAATCCTAGACTGGAGCTGAGTTCCTAAAATTAGGTTGCTGATTTGGCCCTTCTCAGACCATCATATGATCTACATATTTTTGATCATTTATTTAAATGACCCTTACATAATCTTTTGTTCTTTATCTGCTAGAAGGTATCAGTAAGAATCTATTTGTTTAATCATAAGTTTCCGGCTGTACTCATAAGCAAGGAACAGTGCCCCATTGGCCAGGAATGCACGGATCATAGTTGGTGTTAGTCCAGAATACAAGGCAAGTACACCTGGAAATGAAATCAAAGATAGTTAGCAATTTAATACATTGGCCATCTGCATCATTCACTGTGCTTGTACCTTTGAAGGGTACTGAAGCAGTGCTGCTTTTTAGAGGAGCTGAACTCCCTGGTGTAGCAGTTACTCATGCAGTTATTGGATATTGATATAGGAGCATCTAATATTGTAATAGTTTAGCCACGTAACTGCTTATGTTGGAAGCTTATGTCAGGTATGACAAGGTCTTGGTCACCTGAGATACACTTCACAGTGGCTATACCACAGCTGTTAAGGAGACAGGAAAAACAGCAGGAGCTGGGCCCCAAGTCAAAACAGTTCTGAGAGTATCTTCCCTAGCAAGAGGGCCAGGATTCATATTTGCTGCCATTTACATTCTTAGACTATCTTCCAAAATGCCTGACCAGGCCTTTTCCAGAGATGAGATGCTGAGGTAGATGCCTCAATGCCAGGCTGGACAGGGCTGTTTGATAAATCAATCCTCAGCCATATATTAACTTCAAGATATGAAGAAAAATTCTGCATGGAACTTAGCCAGTTCCTTCAATTTTTATGTAACCTAGACTTGGTCATAGGTAATGGAAGCCATTTCTTTATCTACTTTTAATGCATACTGAGCTTTTGTTGGCTTTAAGTGAATACTCTTCTGAACCAAGAAGTGGGACATGTGCAGTAGGTCTCAATTTCTAGATTCCAAGCTTTCCAGATTACATGAAGCATCAATATTTCTGTTTGCTGGAAAGGGTTATTGTCTGTCTCTAACACATTATCGCTGGACTAGATAGATTTCTTCAGCAATTGAAGGGTATAGATTTCAGTCTGTAGCCCTGTAAGATTCAGTTGTTCAGCTTGCATACTCACCTTCAGTTCTCACGACTGTTACAAATGTTCCCATAAAGCCTGCCTGCTTTCCAGCCATTGAAAGAACCTGAATTCTAGATTTGACACAGTCCACAGGATACACAGCAATCCACAGACAGCTGCCTCCAAAACCTCCACTTAGTAGCAAAGGAATGGGACCTAAAGTTAAGAAATAAGCCTTTATACACACCATAATATTCACCAGCACAAATATACCATTATTTCATCTAAAAAAGTCAAAGAGAACAGAGGAAACTGCTTATGACAAAAGAGCAATTTCTGCTTCCTCCCAAACTTATAAGTTAATTTTAAGCCACTGGTAAATTGCAAGTCTAACTGGAAGCCCAAAGGTTATAAAGAGTGCCTCTTAGATTATTTGCCATGCTAAAAAAGGATAACTCAGAATTCTGTCTTGACTGTATTAACTAAATTAACTCCTTTAACATTCATAACCACTTTCCAAGGCTAATGTGAAATGGTTTAGAGTTATGTCATATAGTGTTACTAACCACCTATACAGAAGTTATTTTGTGATCATTTTCTCCTGACATAACCTGATTTTGTATTTCAGATCAGACGTTTATAAACATTTTGTAACAACTGAGTCCAGAATGCATACAGCTGAAATTCTGACTCCCAACAAGACACACTATTACTCCTCAGTCTTTCAACAGCAGACATGCAATCTTTATTCTGGCATCACCACATTTTTTAATATGCCTAATTTTCAATCTCACTGTTAGTTTACTATAATTACATCTAATGGTCAGCATATATTTCAGCATACACTTGAACACACTGTTCAAGAGAATGCAGCCAAATACTTCAAAATCACTCTGAATGCCTGCTGAAATTAAATAGTTCAGAGTTGTGTTACACTGTAGAGTCAGATATTTCAGCAGTTTTGTACTGTTAGCTCACTGTATTCATTCTCCATTTATAATACATCCTGCTTCATTATAAAGTGGTCACTTCAGTAATTCATTACTATATATACACAAAATGCAAACTTCCATATTAAGTACGTCCAACTTCCTTGATTTTACATGTATTTTACAACTGCTGTGCATCATCAGTGTATCTTCAAAGAAGATATGCCCTCCCTTATGTCCCCCATGACAATATGCTAAAACCCAGCTGGAAAAAGAATCACCATACCTAAATCATCTTTTGATCTCCCAGAGGCAAAGAATGTCCGGCTCAGTTCATACCCTCCAAAGAAGAAGAAATAGCCTGGGACTTCCCGCAGCAAAGTGCTTGACAGGCCACGGTAAAATCCAAGGGGACCATCCTTTTGAATAACACCCTTCACTACTGACCAAACTGTACTGATAGAGAGGTTGATCCAGTTAGTGATGCTTAATAGCCAGATCATGAGAAGTTACAGAACAAAGGCAACTGCAGTGACAATTAAGGGCTAGACCCATTGTGCAAACGACAGAATATAAGTGCAACTTAGAGCAAGATCCTGCTGGGAGCCCTTCACTGGCATTTGGCTTTTCTAGTACCCAAAAAGTCTGCAGGCTGTGACCCTCCCACCCACAACTCTTCTCTGATTAGGAATGCACTGCAAATGTGACAGTAAGCCAATACAGAATTTGAAGTAAGAATACATATAAAATGGTTTCTGAGGTACTGAGCAGGGTGTATACTTACTTGTGTCCCTGGATTATCTTTCCTGACAACTGCATTTCATGCATGGCCTGTAGCCGGCACTTCACCAGCTCTGTGGGACAGAGGACAAGGGTGGCAAAGGCAGAGGCGAAGGAGCCTGCAGCAGCATTCTGCAGATCACTGCAAGAAAGAAATTGCAGAAGGTATTTGGGAAATGACCTTTAGTGCAGTGGAGCCACCACACCAGCAGTCAGCTTCCTGAACCTGTACTCTAAATATCTTCAAGAAAAACTGACACAGTCTTGGTGGAAAGAGTCTCAAGGGAAAAGGGCAGTTACTTGAACTAGAGAGAGGAAAAAACTAACTCCTATCTTCTTGTACAGTGCAAAGACATCTGCTTTTGACACCTGAGAAGATATATTGCAACCTCTACCCTTTCTGCTATACTTCACTGATTACAGCAAAATAAACACTATCAAATAGTACTCTTCTTGGCTTTTATAAAGATTTCCATAGACTTGCTTTACCGGGCAACTTTTGCATACTAGTTACTTTCTCAAAGAGAATAGGAGCAATAATCATCTCATATAGATAGATGTCAGTATTTCCAAATTCATCTTACCAGGATTAATACAGGCTTTCAGTGGAAGATGCTAGAAAACTGAAAGCAAGGCACAATGGATCACTGTAATCTTTCTATGGATGTGCTGCCATGAATGCAACCATGTGAATCAGAGATAGCACAAACATAAATCACACCACTGAACAAGACAGCACTGTCATCTGCAATGACTCACAGTATTCCAAAACTAGGGCTTACTTTGTGGTGATTTTACACATACCACAAATTCTGGGCTTGCTAAACTGGCAGGACTCAAAAGGTTGGTATTCGAGGGTCATACTGCTTTATGATGCATTTTAAACAGGCTCCTTTAAACACTGGTGTGTTAGACAGGAGCTGCACAATAGCATAGAAGAAGTGGAGCTTCTCTCTTCCTTCAGAACCCGAGGAGTCAGCACAGCTGAGACTGATCTCGCTGCAGCAGAGAAATTCTTTCCATAGGAGAGAGATGTTTGCCCTGTGCCCAGCAGTTTGATACATCTATAGTATCAGAGATTAAAGCTACAACTTGTCACTTTACAGAAGCACTACGAAATTAAAGCTGTGACATGAAGCAAAGCTCATGACATATTCAGATATGGCAGTGACAGCTATGCAGTCACAATATTTGATCTTGAATCAACAAGATACTAAGCAGCCATCCCGGATCAGAGAAGTACCATTATCCGACAAGGGAAAGAAGGATCAGATGCCAAAGGCCCTTGCTATTGTTACATACTTAAATTACTTTTCCATTCTGTATCTGACTCCAAATGAGACCTTTAATCTAACCACCATTACATTCAAGCTTTTGAGACTTAAATAAATAAATGTTTAAAAGCAAGGCAATATTAGAAAACTATCCTTTCTCCTTAGTGTGCCGCCCTGTAAGAAGAATCACTTCCTCCCGTGCAAGATTAGAACAACCTAGACATCAAGGGAATGCTAACTTTTAGGTGTTGTAATGCTCAGTCTCATTGGTTAAAATGTTCCAGGTCTTGAATACTCCAGGTAAGCTGTGAATACGTAAACCAGCCAGCTACAGTGAGTGATTAGTAGATGGCTCTGTTGTGATTAGACACATTGTCACAAAGGGTCTATATTCCAAAATTTACACTTTATAGTGGCAGAGGGTGGCCTGGGACATCACTTGTACCCTGACAATACAGTATTGGCAAATAGTGATGGCATGATTGTTTGTTTGTGTATGTGTGTATATATATATATATATATATATATATGTGTGTGTGTGTGTGTGTGTATATATATATACGAGCCAGAGCCAGATTTTTTATTACTAACCTGAGCTTTGTTTTCCTGTCCACTCCAACAATTCTTCTCACAATTTGTTGGCAAAATCCATAGCACATGAACAGAACAGAGTTCTCTGCAATGTTGGCTAGAAGTGCTGGTGTGGTTCCCTTGTAGAAGCCTCGAAACCCCACTTGCTTATAGGTTCTCACAAAACAGTCAACAAGTCCTTTGTACATGTTGGGGAACGTCTGCATCTTCACCTTTGCGGTGTCAAAGGGCTGGCCAGTCACCACACATGCTGTCCCACCTAAGCAAGCAGGAGAAGTTAGGAGGGTGGCTGAATGTTATCGCAACTTCAACATGTATACTCAAGCACCAGTATAAGCAAAATCACACAGAAAGCAAAGATGAGTTAATCTGTAGGAAAAGAAAAGTGCACTGGTTTTGGCACAATGGTATCAATTGTCACTGGTGAATTTAGTTACCCTGAAAAATAATCAGGTGAAGGAGCAATAAAAGCATGATTCTCATTAAACATTTCTTCACCTCATCAAAAGCAAGCATCTATATAATCATCTCACTTGTATAAACTTGTGCTGAATTTGAGGTATTGTTCTGCAATCAAGTCACTTGTGTCCATCATTTAAGTAGCATTTTCCTTTGCTCATTAATGCAGTGGTTCAGAAGCCATCTGATTTTATATTCCAATAATAAAAAAAACCTCTAACAAATTAGTAATCAAGTGATTCCACCAGGACAAGAACACTGCTGAGAGTGCTAAACTGATCATACATAATAAGTTGATAACCAAAGACTCAAACCCTTTACTTCAAAAGTCCAGATGGCTCTTAAGTGCATTTATTTCCACATACTGGAAGAAAGTGTCAAGTATAAGCTGAAAAAGGGCAAAAGGGCAAAGTTTCTCAACATGATATCTTTTCCAAACAACTGCAAGGTCAATACCCTGAAAACTTGTGAGGTATTTCCATCAATGTCATCAATAACCATTTTGCTCACAGTGCAGTGTCCTTTCACAAGATTTAACTCAATTAAGTAGTCTGCAGAAAGAGCTAATGTTATACTTTTTCAGTAAGAAACAGTGTACAGTGATAGCAATCTGTTAGAAGCAGATACCTGACAGGAAGCACATGATGTATGTGCCTTACACAGGCTTTATGGTTTTGCTTTTTCAGCAAGAGAGAAGAACAGTCCTAAAACAGAAACGACTCTAACCAGAGCACAGTTGACATGCACATACCTTAAATTATCTGTAAATGGAGATAACAAAGTAACTGAAATGGAAACAAATGAGTGGTCCAATTAAGATTAGGTTTTTTTCCTTTATATGTGGAGAGGAAGAGTAAGCAAGTGTTTGTTTAAAGAGCAATATTTACAATCTGTTTTACTCTTTGCAAACACATTTGTGTTACATTATTCTTGCTCCTCTGCAAAGAGGTACTTCAGGTCTTTGGGAGAAACTCACAATCTAGCTGCCATAAAAACTCACTCTCAACCAGATGGATCATTAAAAGCTTCAGAGCAAATCATGCAAGGAAGCATGAAAAGATTCCTGCCCTGGAAGGATAACCAAGGAGCTGGCTTAGACCAGTAACATCCATGTAAGCTTCAAATGCAAAGCAAAGCTGGAAAGGTTCAGCCAATGTTATCTGCAGGGAAGTCAGGAGATACTAATCTACAGGACAAACGCTAGGGTGTTATAATAAAACAATGGCTGTTGGAAGAAGCCCAGAAAAACCAGGAATGGTCTTGGAAATGTAAAGCTGAAAAACTGGGAGTTGACAGCTAATGGCTGTTCCAAAAAGACTGTAATTGAGGGTGGCACAAAAGGCCTAGTAAACAGCAATGAACTTTATAAGCCTCAAGATTAAAACCAAGAGTCACAGTTATTATCTAGAATATTAAAGAAAATAAAATTCTTCCAGCCAGCAGTAAAGAGTCATAAAAAACCCAACCCAGCTACAAAATTAAAACAAGCAAGAAAAAAAAGTGAAATATATTTGAACGTTTAGACACGTGTGGTCCTAAATAACATGGCAATGATGAAGAAAAGAGTCCTACTGAATCAAAAGTGATTAGATGTTGCTTAGATCCTAGGCAAAGGACTATGACCCACAGGCAGCTAAATGACTTATTTGTTCTTGTTTGGAATTTACTTGCCCCGATATGACATTACTTATCAGATAGTCAAGACTGTATCTGGAGAGGAAGGTAAAATCATGTTACCTGTTTGCTGGAGGAACAAGCTGTTTACTTACTTAGATTTTCTAAAGGGTGCAGAGACTGCCACGCTGGAGTTGTGCTGTCACCCCTTGCTTTCTCACTGCACTGTAACCTCCACTCTGACAAATGACCCCAAATAACTACCACTGAACACACTTAACACCATTAATACTGTCATATTCACAGCATTAACACTGTCATAAAAGGACTAACTGCAGGAGTTGTTGTATGGGAAAGAAAAAAAATCCATAAAATTGTCAAACTGGTTACAAGAGTAAATTAGAAAATCTTCCACCTTTTCTGTATAAATACTCTCAGCTTAGAAATGTCAAAGAGACATTTTTCCCTGGCAGAGTTAAAAGCCACATCCCTCAAACATAGATATTACCAATATGGCAATGTCAGCGAGACAATACACCCATTTCCACCTAACTGCTCCAGCAAAATTTTCTAGCATAGACTAGACTGAAGTGGAAGTCAGTTAAGTGAATTCATCATCAGTTCTAAAAGCTGCATAGCTTTTAGAGATGCACACCAGAATGTTGTCTGAGCCAGTAACCCTTGGGATAGCTTCTTGTCCCTTTCAATCAGAGAGGGTTCCTGTGACAAAAGCAGCACTTTGATCATTCACACCCTGATTCATTCCAAAACTCTCCTTGTGACTGATTCTTAAACTCATGTAAACATGACAACTTAAACCTCCTTAGAGCAAATGATGAATCTAAAATAAGGGGTTACACCTTCACTTTGTGGCAGGGGTTTCATAAGGGAGGAACAATAGTGATACAGTTACAACACTGGCTGAGGTCACTGCTTCGTCTCCATATCCTTAAAATACAAAAGGTGAGGCTTTTTTATAGCAGAAGGAAACTGCTTTTACATTTGTCAAAGGCATTAAAACTGTCTCTCAGAAGTTTTGTGCAATTAAGCTCTCTCCAGCATTACCTGCAGCTCCTGCCGTGAGGTCAATAGCAGCCTGAATAGCAGAGTTGATCCTCATGCTTCACACTTAAGTTTATCAGTTACTTCAGAGCAAAGTCTCCTGCTTCCTGGTATGTATGGAGATACTTGTCTCCTGAGGGAAGAGAAGGATACACAATTTACAATAACTTGACAGGCAAAAGCATCACAGGAATGTTTTCACATTCACTCTTCCATTTAGAGACAGAAAATACTTGTGCCCAGGAATGAGACTGTCTAGCCTCATCTTACTTGGGCTTTCCAGCTTCTAATCTGGATATCCCAAGTGAAAGCAAAGAGTACATCCAGGGAACAGTGCTGAGCAGTACCTTTATATTGATTACAGAAGCACAGTCTGCCATCGGGTGTCTAAGGCTAGCTGGCAGGCATATTTCACCCCTCTCTCAGCTCCTCACCTATAAAGCAAAACAGAGAATCTCCTCTCTTCATGGTGAAGAGCAGGTAAGAAACCAGTCCATGATGATACAGGCACATTAGGTGGCTCTCAGAAGATGAGTAGAAAGGGAATGAACATGACCATCTTAAATTGTGTCTGGCTGTCATGTTCCCAGTGCAAGTCCAGCATATTATAAATGCAAGTACACCAGCATAGTATAAATAAGAATGACACTTCATCTCTCAGTGAGGTGGCTGGAAAGCACAATTGCAAAGGTGACACTTTGAAATAAAGCACTCAAATTAATTCAGTTCTCAAATTTGCAGCAAGTTACTTTCACTGGGTGAGCAGTTAAGCTTAGTTATCTGGGGCAAAATAACTCAGCCAAAGAGTTCCCACTGTTTCAGAATTATGCTGCTGAGTGAGACACTTGGCTGGTTGTGCTGTCAAAAAGCTGCATGAGTCTTAAAAACCACACAAATGCACATGTGAATCAGTGCCTCATTGACTTTTAAGTGTGGCTTCAAGCACAGTACATCAGTAAACAGAACAATTTTCAGTCTCCTACCTACTGTAGTGCTTCTTTTGATGCTTGTTACCTCCCAAAATATATATTGGGGTAATATGAATGGGAAACATAATTTTCAGTAGGCTACATTGAAAGAATAATAAAAAAACTGTGTAAACCACATTTATTGTACAAGAAACAGACATATGAATACAAGCAAGGTTTTAAGAAAGCTTCTCTCTAAATAATTTGTTATTCCTGAACCTTAAAAAAATACACCAGTAGGCCAAATACTGTCACTCAGTGACTTTATCCATCCAGTCTGTTTAAGATGTGTTGCATAAATCTAGACACAATGGGTTTAAAACAAAATAAATCATTACTCCTGTAATAAATGGCACTCACTAACACGTTCCATTTCCAAATTGTGGCTCCATATTTGACCTGCTTTGCTACTGACAGCATAGCATGCTGCGTGTTATTTCAAAATGGGGGCTCCAAGGCCAAATTGTGCTTTGCTATCCTTTATAGCTCATTAGTGTTCACACAACACTGCAGCTTTGCACCTCATTTAGAGGAAAAGAGGAACAGATCAGTGAGACAGACTTTGAATGAAGGGAATTACTAGAGAGCAACAATTGCCTGTGTTCAGTAAAAGGTACACAGCTTTCATCATGCTGAGTGCTTATCGACTCGTGCCAGTCTCCAAAGGGAGCACATGCCAAACTACCCACAGAAAACTTGGCAGCAGAAGGAAAAAAATATGCCGATAAAAATATGACCGTTTTAAGAGCCAAGGAAGTCTAGTTGCCTGATCTATATCATCACAGTGCCACTTGCAGAAGATTTAAGTCTTTGTCAGAATCAAACCAGTATTACATATGTACTTACCTATTTTTTTCTTATTTGTAATAACACTAGTAGGTTAAAAGCTGCTTGTAGATAGAGCAAGGCAACAATTGCTCTGCTACTTCCAAAGCGAACCCAAGCCTCAAACCTGGAAATACAGAAGCATTAGTTAGTGTAACAGGTCCTGCAAAGTCCTCCGCCCGCAGCCCCAGATGTTCCTCTCTGCTGATGCCTTCTCTAAGCACGGAGAAGAACCCGGGAGGCAGCGCGGGCAGGCCATGACTCCGCTCCCCAAGGTCAGAGCAGGCCGGCGCTGGAGCAGCAGCAGCGGCGGCAGTGCCTACCGGGGCTCACCGCGGCGGGGTGGATGTCACCACACGTGCTCGCGGCTGCTGCGGATGGGCCGCTCACGGGCCGGACCGACAGCTCCAGGTTCGCTCTCGGAGGGAGGCTCAGGATTCCCGTTCCGCCAACACCCGCCCATTTCCAGCAGGACGCCCCGGCCTGCGTGCGGCGGAGGCCCGCGGGGGCAGAGCCGCCCACCCCCGGCCCGGCGCCTCTCCCGGGCGGCCGCACACGCCGCGGCTCCCCGAGGGGATGCAGCGCCGAGCCCCGCGCCCGCCGCGCATCCCCGGCCCGCCCGCCCCGCTGCCGAGCCGCAGGTACCCCGGCCCGCCCCGCCGCCCTCATGCCCGAGCAGGGGGCGAGCCCGCAGCCCCCGCCCGGCACCGCCACTCACCGGAGCCCTCGCCCGCCGGCGCGGCCCCGCCGCCCCCTGTGCTATGTTATATGGGCGGCGATGGAGGCGGCGCGGGCCGGGATGGGGCGGGGGGGCGGCGGGCT